>CM035837.1:72945481-73545481 GCA_020510985.1 Pholidichthys leucotaenia
GGTGAAGATTGCAGTCATTGCTGTTGCTTGGGAACCTCCTTGGTTGGCTTGTCAATAGCTAAGTATTATAGCATTGCGGTATATATACAGATAGGCCCATTTGGAGATGGACACAAGTTTTGTTATTTGAGCTGTTAATTAAAACATATTCAAGATACAGTTATGTAATCAATATGTGTGCAGACTCTCAGCTTTAATTTGAGGGTTTTCACATCCAAACTGGAGTTACGGTTTAGGAACTGCAACCATTTTTATACAAAATCTCTTCATTTCAGTGGCTCAAAAGTAATTGGACTAACAGCTATTTCATGGGCTACATGGGCTATTCCCTCCTTAATCCATCATCGGTCAAGCAAGTAAAAGGTCTGGAGTTCATTCCAGGTGTGACATTTGCATTTGGAAGCTGTTGTTGTGAACCCACAACATGTGGTGAAAGGAGTTCTCAGTGGAAGTAAAACAGACCATCCATCCATCCATCTTCTACTGCTTTTCCGGAGGTCCGGGTTGCGGAGGCAGCAGTTCAAGCAGAGAAGCCCAGACCTCCCTCTCCCCAGCCACCTGCTCCAGCTCTTCAGAGAGGATACCAAGGCGTTCCCAGACCAGCTGGGAGACATAGTCTCTCCACTGAGTCCTGGGTCTGCCCCCGGGGTCTCCTCCCAGAGGGACGTGCCCGAAACACCTCAAGTGGGAGGCGTCCAGGAGGCATCTTGGTCAGATGCCCATACCACCTCAACTGGCTCCTTTCAATGAGTAAGGCTGCGTGTCCACAAAACGTGTTTTTTTCAGCTCTCGGCGGCTATTTTCCATTCATTCTCTATGTAGTCCAGTGTTTACAGCGCTGAAACGCTCTCAGCAGTGGCCGTTTTTTGTCGCGGCGCTCAGGGCGGTCAGAGTTGAAAAAAGTTCAACTTTTCAGACTGCAGCTGAGCTCGTCAGTGTCAGACCTTATGCAGCCAATCAGAACTGCTGCGTGGGCGGTACATAGGACGCCAGTACTAGTCTGTACTCAGACTCCTGCTTTCTGTGTCATCATATTTTACATCCAGAGCTGCTAGAAAACGTTTCCTGTCCATTACTATTTAGAGATTGCTATTAAAAAAATCTGTAGAAAGTCTGAAAATGGGAAAAGCAGGAGTGATGAGCTGAGAGTGACAAGCTGTTGCTGGGATACAGGGCACAGACTTTTTTCCCCCAGAGTGCAGAGCACAAACGCTGAAAAAAAAAAAAAAATGCTCAGGGCCGTCGGGTGACAATTAACGCGTTTTGTGGACACGCAGCCTAAAAGTAGTAAAACAGACCATCCTTAGGCTGAAAAAAATAAGAAATCCATCAGAGAGACAGTGGAAATGCTAGGAGTGACCAAATCAACAGTTTGGTACATTCTGAGAAAAAAAAGACTCCACTCGTGAGCTTGAGAACTCAAAATTGCCTGGACATCCACATAAGACAACAGTGGTGGATGATCACAGGATAATTTCCATGGTGAAGAAAAATGCCTTCACAACATCCACCCAAGTGAAGAACACTCTCCAGGAAGTAGGTGTACCAGTATCTAAGGCTGCATTTGGACCAGAATAGGCCGGGGGTCTTGGTTCGATTGGGCAGGGAATGCAGAGAATTTTCACACCTACGTTTGGTTTGCATTCACACTGCAGTGGACCAAACTGCCTGGACAATGTCACGCATTTACAACAACTGCTCGTTTGGGGTGCTGTGGCCGAAACTAACACTGACAAGGAAGAAGAAATCTTGGCGAAGAAGAAAAATCCGGTTCATCAATTGACCAAGACCGAAAATGGAAATCCGTTCCCTTCAACCGGGTTGTTTGTCCACCACAAACGAGACATTTTTTAACTTTTCTCCTCAGCTTTCTCTGGTAAAAGGATCTCTTGGATCCATGCAGTTATCTTTGTTGTTATTTTCTACTCAAAATGTGCTACGGTAAGCACCACTTCTTCTTCTCAGACTATGTGTTGCTATGGTTACACAAATGCCGAGGGGCACTTCCGCCCTTTGGTCCACTGGATACTCTGTTTGGAGCGCCAGACTTCGTTTGCAAGTGAACAGAGACCCCTGTTTTCAGGGGGACCAGACTTCACTTGTTTGGTGCGCAGCAGAGTTCGAGCGTGCGTTCAGACGGCACCAAACGAACTGAACTATCCATGGATAGTCCTTTGGTCCGGACCAAACAGTGGCCATGTGAATACGCCTTAAGTCTAACATAAAGAGAAAAATTCACAAGAGCAAATACACACAATTTACCACGAGGTGCAAACCATTAATCAACCTCAATAATGGAAAGGTCAGATTAGACTTTGCCAAAAAAACAAACAAACAAAAAAAAACCCAACATCTAAAAAAGCCTGTCCAATTCTGGGACAGCATTCTAGATCAGCCTGTACCAGAATGATGGGAAGAAGAAAGTATGGAGAAGGCTTGGAACAGCTCAGGATTCAAAGAAAACCACATCTTCTGTAAAACATGGTGGAGGCAATGTTATGCATGGGCATGCATGGCTTCCAGTGGTACTGGGTCACTAGTGTTTATTGATGATGTGACAGAAGAGAGAACCAGCTGGATGAACTCTGAAGTGTATAGGGATATGCTGTCTACTCTGATTCAGCCAAATGCAGAAAAGTTGATTGGATGGCTCTTCATTGTACAGATGGACAATTACCCAAAACATATTGCAAAAGCAACCCAGGAGTTTTTTTTAAGGCAAATACAGTAAGTGGAATATTAAGCAATGGCTGAGTCAATCACCAGATCTCAGCCAGTTTGAGCAGGGAATTTATTTGCTTAAGACAAAAGTTAAGGCAGGAAGAACCACAAACAAGCAAGTAAAGACCTGAAAAAGCCTCACAAAGGAGGGAACCCACCACCGGGTCCCATCGGCTGGAGGTCTGGTCCGGGGGGATGACTCTGCTGCAGTGGTCCCCGCAACAGGCGTGACGGTGGTTGCAGTCCTGGTGTTCTGGTGTTCCGTCCTCCATGCCCACGGCTCCTCTGGCGTGGCGACCGAGGGCGACCTCTCCGCTTACCCGTGGGCGGGATCCTCCAGAACCTCTGATTCCTCCCCCCTCAAGCGACCTGGTTCCCGCGCAGGTAAGCTCGTAGGGGCACTCAAAAGAGGTTGGATGAGGTCGGGTGAGGGAAGACTATGTGCTGCTGGGGCGGAGCGCTCAGGGGACTGCACGCCAGGAGGCAGGCAAAATTGTTCATCAGCAGAGAGAGTCAAATGAAACAATCATTATTTGCAGCTGCAGGAGAGGACCCTGCGGACTGTTGATACTGGACCTCTCCCTCGGGAGACAGGCAAGATTCAATGTTAAAGAATGGGTTAGAATGAAAAAATACTTGCCTGTAATCCCGGTCGATGATTTCCACAGCTGCAGGTGGCAGACACTCATCCCTCCCCGTGCCAGCGGTGATGTGGACCCCTCCGCAGACTAGTGGAGGAGCTGTCTCCCTGACGACGGAGGTAGGCGTGGCCGGGGTGAATTCAGCGGACCCCATGGCAGCCCAAACAACGATGGCCGCTGCCAAAGGAGGGCTTCTCCCAGCGTTTCCTCGTGGGATGATGCTGTTTTTTGTTCTCTGGTGCAGACTGTGCTGGAGCAAGAGGAGGGTCAGGCGAAGCGTCACGGAGGTTGCCGGCTTGCAGATTATTGGACCTCCATCTTGACGTCGTGGGGAATGCCAGACCGGGAAAAGAACGCTGGAGTGAGCACACTGTGGAGAGCAGGTTGGCGAACTGTGGGTAGCTCCATAACCCGGGACGTGCATCCAAGATCCCTACTGCTCCATCCAGGCTTTCCAGCGTCTCCTTAGGTCCCCGGGCAGTGAGGGCTTCATTCACGAAGTCCTGGATGAACTCAGCGGCCCATTCTTCCTCCACCGTGGGAAACCCCGCTGCCGTTCCTCTTCCTCAGCGAGACCGGGGCATGACGCTCTCCAAAAACAGGTTAGTCTAGAAAAAACAGTTTACTATGAAAAAGTGACATGTGGGTGTAACCCGCTAAATCCTTTTAACTGGCTGGACCATTCTGTCATAAACTTCCACGTGCGCATCTCACAGCGCACAGAAGAAGAGAAGAAAGAGGGAGGATTTAAATGCAGGGTTTACCAAACACACATTTATTGAACACAGACTGACTAACTGTACAAAATGGCTAGGTAGCTCAGGTTAACTGAGAGTCCTCCAAGACGCTCGGCAGAACAGGGAGAAAGCGTAGCAGTAGTGCCGCAACAGGAAACGCTATCAGCGTAGCGGCACAACCGCAAACAGAAATGCTAAAGTTACTCACAGTGCCAGAGCTGTCCAAATCCTCCCAGTCTCACAGTGAGCATAAACCTTCAGTGACAAGATGGTCACACGACGGAGAACGACCGTGTGACTCGTGCAATGGTCCAGCGGTGTTTGACTAGTAAAGAGCTGCTTAAGTACAAACCCCGCTGGCCTAACAAATATGGAACACCTGGGACAGGCGAGGGAAAGATAATTACTGGGGCACACAGCTGACTGTCAGAGACAGGGGGGCATAGTCAGACCGGCGAATGTTAGACAGCACCCACCAGAAAATGGGTCAAACAGCTGCCCAACGATCGCCGGCCAGAGCAGCGGCCACAAGCATAGAAACAATGACACACAGAACAGAAATCAAAACACAACACATGACCAAGAACGATCAGAACCGAGCCCGCAGGAGAACACAGGCTTGGCTCATGACAGTTTTATATCTATTCTTCAGTATTTCTACCACTTCTCTCCACATACTATTCATCATTACTGATGGAATATTTCAAGGATGAGTGCTGCACTTTAATTACCTGTTATTTCTGCTCAAATCACCTGGGGAACATGATGATATCATGTCCAAATCAACAATAATGCAGACAGAACAGGAACGCCTCATAACCTTCACACTTCTCCCTGTATAATAAGCATGCTACCTAGTTGGAAGAGGAACTGTTGTCACTAATTTGAAGACATGCCTGAGAGCAAGCTGCTTGATTTATTCTTATTCAAATGACGACAAAGATAATAAATGCTGACCAAAAACAGCAACTCTTTCTGCGGCAAGACCTCTGGTTGACCTCATTGTCCTAACTCAAGGACGTCCTGCCTTCAGACAATTGGCCACAACGGTCACTTCAGTGGCCAGGTGAGGATTAAGTTAAATAAGTAAGCATAAAGTGGCACTTTGAATTTCTTCTGAATGTTTACTTAAATACTCATCTTTAAAGTTTTGCATAAACTTGCATTTAAAACATGAGAACGCATGTTTACATAGTGCTGACCAGTGAAATACTGGTGTTACAAAGCTTAAAATGAAAAAAAAAATGGAGCATTGCTGAACTGAGTCAAATTTGTAATATATTCTTAGACTTTTAGATTTATGTTTTTATACTGTATGTGTGAAAAATTCAACCAGTCATTATCAAAGTATGTTCTGTACTTTTGTTGTTTTAAATAAGAGAGACGGTATCGGGTTTGGATTGGTATCAGCCTATACTCAAAGTCACAGTATTGGTATCAGACTTGAAAAAGTGGTATCGGTTCATCCTTACATAATAGTATTAAAAAAAATCAAAGGAGCCTGCTAAGTGTTTTTCCACTGTGATGCAAGGTAATCTGATCATTCAGTCAGTCAGACCAGTGGTTCCCAACCTTTTTCCCAGGAGCCCCTCCTGCCCCCCCCCCCCCCCAGAAGGGTTTACACCCAACTCGGCCAATTGCCGAGTCAGCCATTTTCCAACTCGGCCGACCAACTCGGCCAATTGCCGTGTCGGCCAATCGATTATGCCAACTTGGCACTTTATTACAGGGATGGCAACAGGAAATTCTGATTTCAGCTGAAATCTAATTTGGTCAATTGACTTATGGGGGGGCACAGCCCCCCTGAAGCTGGGAGGTTTTCAGTAAAACAGAAGTAATTTAGACTGAAAAAAATGATAAAAAAATGAAATACTAGCCTTAGATAAATCATTAAATTTAATGAAAAGTTAACTTACTTTTTCTTCAATGTTGTCTCACTGTCTTTAGTCCAACATATTTAACAGTTCTATAAGAGTTTATTACACTATTTACACTATTTACACTGGTCACCAAGTCACTTCTAACGTGAAACTTTCTTCCTTTTGGCAGCAAGCTGTGTCAGTCTCTGAACTTTGAACTTCATCTCCTTTTCTGGTTTCTTCAGAAACTGTCCGAGTGTTTCTGTTACCTCGTCGAACTTTGAGCCAATTTTCACCTTTACCGTCACTTTTCTCTCAAGCCAATTCCATCGGAACTTATTTTTGATACTTTTGTCTATTTCTAGCACTGATGACTCCTGATCCTTCGATAAAAATCTCATAATTCCGCTGAAAACAATACCGAAAGCTCAGAATTCCAACACGAACCAGGGATGTGATTTGGGGTTGGGGAAATTATCTGAAAATTTAGCAGGGGGTCTGGGGGACATAGTCCCTCAGCGGGGTCTGGGGCAGAGCCCCGATGGGGAGGCAAGGGGGGCAAAGCCCCCCGAAGCTCCTGGGTTTTTATGATTTTTAAGTACCAGAACTGTGCTTAAATGACATAAAACAAACAGCTGAATGCCACTTATTACTGTATAATATTGACTTATGTTCCAAGAAGACAGCATTCCTAAAATATTCCAAGAAGCATTATCCATCACATGCTTTAACACTTGATCAAATCAAAATCAGTTAATTTTATCTAACAGTCGTCTTACAGGGTGGTATGTGTCCCTCCAACCATATAATTTTACTGTTCAGTATGTGGCAGGGAAAACCAACCTTGTGGCTGATAGCCTCTCTAGAATACATGACTCATAGAGTACTGTATTCTCGGGAAAGGGGGGAGGAAATGTGACGATGGGATGTCACCACTGTATGTCTGGTTATATTGTGTGACTATGTTGTATCTGTATTGTTGTATTGTTGTATGATTGTTTGGTAAGATGCACATAATAGTTTAGGATTTGTCTTGGTTAATTTGAATGCTCTGGGGAGATAATTAGTATGATTAAAAATCTGGTGAAATAATTATTAAAGGATTTATTGCACATACCTTTGCCAACATGCTTCCTGTGCGTGTCCAGGCAAAAGACTCCGTTAGGAGTTGACGGCCTTATATAGGACACCAGCAGGGAGCAAATATGTTTGGTAAGTCAGGGGGTGGTTTCCATCCATCCATCCATCTTCTACCGCTTTTCCGGAGGTCCGGGTCGCGGAGGCAGCAGTTCAAGCAGAGAAGCCCAGGCTTCCCTCTCCCCAGCCACCTGCTCCAGCTCTTCAGAGGGGATACCAAGGCGTTCCCAGACTAGCTGGGAGACATAGTCTCTCCACCGAGTCCTGGGTCTGCCCCGGGGTCTCCTCCCAGTGGGACGTGCCTGAAACACCTCAAATGGGAGGCGTCCAGGAGGCATCCTAATCAGATGCCCATACCACCTCAACTGACTCCTTTCAATGTGGAGGAGCAGCGGTTCTACTCTGAGCCTCTCCCGGATGACTGAGCTCCTCACCCTATCTCTGAGGGTGAGTCCAGCAATCCTACGGAGAAAGCTCATTTCAGCCCCTTGTATCCGCGATCTCGTTCTTTCGGTCATTACCCAAAGCTCGTGACCATAGGTGAGAGTAGGAACGTAGATTGACTGGTAAATCGACAGCTTTGCCTTAGAACTAAGCTCCCTCTTCACCACAACAGACCGGTACAACGTCCGCATCACTGCAGATGCTGCTCCAATCCGTCTGTCGATCTCTCGCTCCATTTTCCCCTCACTCGTGAACAAGACCCCAAGATACTTAAACTCCTCCACTTGGGGCAGGAGCCTGTCCCCAACCCGGAGAGGACAATCCACCTTTTTCCGGCTGAGGACCATGGACTCGGACTTGGAGGTGCTGATTCTCATCCCAGCCGCTTCACACTCAGCGGCAAACCGTCCCAGCAAGAGCTGTAGGTCATTGCTGGATGAAGCCAACAGGACAACATCATCTGCAAACAACAGAGATGAGATCCTGTGGTCACCAAGCATGACACCCTCCATTCCCTGGCTGCGCCTAGAAATCCTGTCCATAAAAATTATGAACAGGACCGGTGACAAAGGGCAGCCCTGGCGGAGTCCAACTCTCACTGGGAATGACTCCGACCGAGTGTTGGCAATGCGAACTAAACTCTCACAACGGTCGTACAGAGACCGAATAGCTCGTAACAACAAGCCCGATACCCCATACTCCCGAAGCACCCCCCACAAAAATCCACGAGGGACGCGGTCAAATGCCTTCTCCAAGTCCACAAAACACATGTAAACTGGTTGGGCAAACTCCCACGAACCCTCAAGAATTCTCGAGAGGGTAAAGAGCTGGTCCGATGTGCCACGGCCAGGACGAAAACCACATTGCTCCTCCTGAATCCGAGGTTCGACCAACGGCCGGACTCTCCTCTCCAGTACCTTGGCATAGACCTTCCCAGGGAGGCTGAGGAGTGTGATCCCTCTAAAGTTGGAGCACACCCTCCGGTCCCCTTTTTTGAAGAGAGGAACCACCACCCCGGTTTGCCATGCCAAAGGCACTGCCCCCGACCTCCACGCAATGTTGCAGAGGCGTGTCAACCATGACAACCCAACAACATCCAGGGCCTTGAGGTACTCGGGGCGAATCTCGTCCACCCCCGGGGCCCGGCCACCAAGGAGATTTTTAACCACCTTGGCGACCTCAGCACCTGTGATAGGCGAGTCATCCCCCTCGTCCCCAAACCCTGCTTCCTCTGTGGAAGGCGTATCAGTGGGATTGAGGAGATCCTCGAAGTATTCCTTCCACCGCCCGACGATATCCCCAGTTGAAGTCAACAGTGTCCCATCCGCACCATACACAGTGTGGACGGGGAGCTGCTTTCCCCTCCTGAGCCGCCGAACAGTTTGCCAGAATCTCTTTGAAGCCGACCGAAAGTCTTGTTCCATGGCCTCACCGAACTCCTCCCATACCCGGGTTTTTGCTTCAGCAACCACCCGAGCTGCACTCCGCTTGGCCTGCCGGTACACCTCAGCTGCTTCGGGAGTCCCACAAGCCAACCAAGCTTGATAGGACTCCTTCTTCAGCTTAATGGCCCCCCTCACCACTGGTGTCCACCACTTGGTTCGGGGGTTGCCACCACGAGATGCACCGACCACCTTGCGGCCGCAGCTCTGGGCTGCCGCTTCAACAACAGAGGTGGAGAACATGGCCCATTCAGACTCCATGTCTCCAGACTCCCTCGGAATGTGGTTGAAGTTCTTCCGGAGGTGGGAGTTGAAGACCTCCCGGACAGGGGCCTCAGCCAGACGCTCCCAGCACACCCTCACTATACGTTTGGGTCTACCAGGTCTGAATGGCTTCCTCCCCTGCCATCGGATCCAACTCACCACCAGGTGGTGATCAGTTGACAGCTCTGCACCTCTCTTTACTCGGGTGTCCAAGACATACGGTCGCAGGTCTGATGATACGATAACAAAATCGATCATCGACCTGCGGCCTAGGGTGTCCTGGTGCCAGGTGCACATATGGACACCCTTATGCTTGAACATGGTGTTCGTTATAGACAGACTGTGGTTAGCACAGAAGTCCAATAACTGAACACCACTCGGGTTCAGATCGGGCAGGCCGTTCCTCCCAATCACCCCCCTCCAGGTTTCACTGTCGTTGCCCACGTGCGCATTGAAGTCCCCCAGTAGGACAATGGAGTCTCCAGGAGGAGCACCCTCCAACACCCCAGTCACAGACTCCAAAAAGGGTGGGTACTCTGAAACATCATTTGGTGCATAGGCACAAATGATGGTCAGGACCCGTTTCCCAACCCGAAGGCGCAGGGAAGCAACCCTTTCGTCCACCGGGGAAAACTCCAATATAGAGGCAGCAAGGTGGGGCGATACAAGAATACCTACCCCTGCTCGTCGCCTCTCGCCCGGGGCAACTCCAGAAAAGGCCAAGCTCCAGCCCCTCTCCAGGAGACTGGTTCCGGAACCGGAGCTGTGTGTTGAGGTGAGGCCGACTATATCTAGCCGGTATCGCTCAATCTCGTACACCAGCTCAGGCTCCTTCCCCACCAGAGAGGTGACATTCCACGTACCAAAAGCCAGTTTAGAAAGCTTGGGATCAGTCCGCCAAGGTCTCCGCCTTTGACTGCCACCTAATCCACATAGCACCGGACTTCCATGATCCCTCCTGCAGGTGGTGAACCTACTGGAGGGCGGACCCATGTAACTCCTTCGGGCTGAGCCCGGCCGGGTCCCATGGGTGGAAACCCGGCCACCAGACGCTAGCCTTCGAGCCCCTCCCCCAGGCCTGGCTCCAGGGTGGGGCCCCGGTAACCCCATACCGGGCGGGGTACACTGAATCCTTGATATACAATTTATCATGAGAGTCTGTTGGATCGTTCTTCGTCTGGCCCTTCACCCAGGACCAGTTTGTCTTGGGAGACCCTATCAGAGGCAAATTGCCCCGGACAACATAGCTCCTGGGATCACTGGGGCACGCAAACCCCCCCACCACGATAAGGTGACGATCCATGAGGGGGGGGGGGGGGGTTTAATATTTGTAAATAGGGGTTAAGGTTATTTATTGAACTATTTATATTACTATTTATTGTGTGTTATTTATATATTTATATTGTGTATGTTTGGGGAAACTATTTATGTATTTTTAGATGTTAGTGGGTATGTGTTTAGAATAAGGAATGATGAGTGCTTTACCTGGGATTATGGTAGGGGCTAATCACCTCTAATTATCTCTCCATTATATAACAGGTGTGAGATATTTTTTTTTTTTTTTTTTTTTTTTTTTTTTTCTCTCGGCGCCACACGAGTCGGCTGCCTTTTGCAACAGCGGCTCGATTCCGAGTCTTTTTCCCTTCCTCTCTCTTTTGATCCGTCTTTTTTTTTCACCCCACTTATATCACGGACACACAGATCGTCCTAAATGTCTCCTGAGCCGGTGGACGGAGCCACTGTCTATAGCAGGATACGATACAGCAGAGAACAGCTGCTAGCATTCAACCGCCACCCGGTCCCATTGGAAAAACTCGACATACCGAGAGAACTGAGGCGAAAACGCCGCGGCTGCCGGGCTGGAGTAAGGCGGAGGACAAAAAATATAAGGTACAGACCCTCCCTTCCATCTGTTGTCATGGGAAATGTACGGTCGATACTGGGAAAGTTAGATGAGCTAGCGGCTATCTCCCGTTATGATAGCACATACCGGGAGTGCTCTCTCCTTTTGTTTACTGAGACGTGGCTAACTGAACTAGCAGCAGATGCTAACATTGAGCTGGAGGGTTTTCACATGATACGAGCTGACCGAACACCAGACAGTGGCAAGGCTAGGGGCGGTGGAGTGATAATGTATGTTAACAACAACTGGTGCAGACCGGGACATATCACTGTTAAACAACGACACTGCAGCAAAGACATTGAGTTGCTAGCTGTTAGCATGAGGCCTACATATCTCCCTAGAGAACACTCACACGTGATCTGCATTGTTGTTTATGCAAATCCGACGGCGAACGCTGGGACAGCACGTGACGTCATCCATTCAGTAACCAGCAGGCTGCAGACAGAACACCCAGATGCTCTTCTCCTCATCTCAGGCGATTTCAACCATGTTTCACTGTCTCCCATTCTACCCACGTTCACCCAGTATGTCACATGCCACACTAGAGACAATAAAACACTGGATTTATTCTACGCAAACACTAAGGAGGCGTACACCTCATCACAACTCCCCCCACTCGGGAGATCGGATCACAACTTGGTTCATCTCCGGCCGGTGTACAAACCCCTAGTGCACAGACAACCTCCGGCCATGCACACTGTGGAGTTATGGTCTGAGGAGACAATGGACACCCTAAAGGGCTGTTTTGAAGCCACCGCCTGGAAGCAGCTCTGCGATCCACATGGTGAGGACATCGATGGCCTCATTCACACCTTCACGGGCTACCTCAGCTTCTGTGTGGACAAATCCGTTCCCACCAAGACCATACGGCGTCACTCAAACAACAAACCCTGGATCAACACTGAGATAAAAACACTTCTGAGAGAGAAGAAGAGGATCTTCAGGTCAGGGAACAGGGAGATGCTGAAGTCCGTACAGAGGGAGCTGAGGAGAAAGATCAGAGAAGGCAAGGACAGCTTCAGGAAGAAGATGGAGGACAAGCTGCAACAGAGCGACATCAGCGGGGTCTGGAGAAACCTCAAAACCATCTCGGGGCTCCAGAATACCTCCCCCCAGGCCACAGGGGGCAGGGAGTGGGCGAACAACCTGAATCTGTTTTTCAATAGATTTGACCAACCGCCCTCCCCCCTGACTGCACAACAACCACTGCTGCCTCTAAAGAAATCAAGTCCTGCTGCCCACTCCCCACTCCACCAACACCCCCCCACTCCCAACACACAGCCCCCCATCCTGACCCTGACCAGGACCCAGGTGAGGACGGAGCTGAGGAAGATCAAGGCGAGGAAGGCGCCGGGACCGGACGGCATCAGCGCAAAGCTCCTCAAGTCCTGTGCAGACCAGCTGTGTGGGATTGTGACGTATATCTTCAACATGAGCCTGAAACTGGGGAGGGTACCACAGCTGTGGAAAACATCTTGTGTGGTACCTGTACCAAAAACTTCCCACCCCAAAGACCTGAACAGCTACAGACCGGTGGCCTTGACGTCCCACTTGATGAAGACCCTGGAGAGACTGCTCCTTGCTCACCTCCGCCCCCTGGTGGAACCAGCGATGGATCCACTCCAGTTCGCCTACCAGCATGGCATTGGGGTGGAGGATGCGGTGATCTTCCTCCTTCACCGTTCTCTGTCCCACCTGGAGAAGCCCGGGAATATGGTGAGGATCATGTTCTTTGACTTCTCCAGTGCTTTCAACACCATCCAACCGATGATCCTGAAGGACAAGCTGCTGCGCGCAGGGGTGGACCAGCACCTGTCATCATGGATCCTGGACTACCTCACGAACCGGCCTCAGTTTGTGAGAACCCGGGACTGTGTGTCCGACACGATCATCAGTAGCACGGGGGCCCCCCAGGGAACGGTGCTGGCTCCCTTCCTGTTCACTCTTTATACTGCGGACTTCTCACACAACACAACACACTGCCATCTACAGAAGTTCTCTGATGACTCTGCGATCGTTGGCCTCATCTCCAATGGAGATGAAGCTGAGTACAGAGGGCTTATCCAGGACTTCGTGGACTGGTGCCATCGGAACTGCCTCCAGATCAACGCGAGGAAAACTAAGGAGCTGGTGGTGGACTGCCGCAGGCATGGGCAGCCCCTCACAGTACCAGTAAATATACAGGGAACAGACATCGAGATGGTGACATCCTATAAGTACCTGGGTATTCATCTGAACAATAAACTAGACTGGTCACACAATACTGATGCACTCTACAAGAAGGGACAGCGCAGGCTGTTCCTGTTGAGGAGACTCAGGTCTTTTGGTGTACAAGGGGCGCTGCTGAAGTCATTCTATGACACGGTGGTGGCATCAGCCATCACTTTTGGAGTGGTCTGCTGGGGCAGTGGCATTACTGCAGCCGATAGGAAGAGACTGAACAAACTGATTAAGAAAGCTAGCTCTGTCCTGGGGCAGCGCCTTGATCCGATGGAGGAGATAGGAGAGAGAAGGACGGTGGCTAAACTGTCATCTCTGCTGGAGTCCGAGTTCCACCCTATGCAGGACATACTGAATGCACTGAGGAGCTCATTTAGCAGCAGACTACATCATCCCAGGTGCACAACCGAGAGGTTTCGTAGGTCCTTCCTACCAACGGCTGTCAGACTGTACAACCTAAGCAGGGCTGCTCGCAGAGATAGCAAAAAGACGTAACAAACTAATAGTTTTTTGAATGCAAAAGATGCAATAGACTTACACAATGGTCCCCTCCGGCATACAACTAGGAACATACCGGTCGCTATGGAGGGTGAGAATATGTATGGGCACATAATCATACCATGTAGGATAACTAAGTAGACGGTTATGCTGTTTCATTCCATCTAGCAACAATGCTCTGCACTGTGTGTGTTTATATATTTGCATATTTATTCCATCTAGCTACAATGCTCAGCACTGGGTGTGTTTGTATATTTATATATCTACATATTATTCCATCTAGCTACATTGCTCCGCACTGTGTGTGTTTATATACTTGCATATTTATTCCACCTAGCTGCAATGCTCCGTACTGTGGGTGTTTATATATTTACATATTTATTCCATCTAGCTACAATGCTCTGCACTGTGTGTTCATATATTCATATATTTATTCCATCCAGCTACAATGCTCTGCACTGTGTGTCTGTGTGTGTGTGTATATATATATATTTTATAGTAATACGTACATATGTTTATTAGCTGCTCTTGCTTGCTTGTTTTTTTTCTTGCCTTCTGATTGTTGCTCTGAGTGTTGCTATCCCTGTGCTGTTGCAATCCTGGAATTTCCCCGTTGTGGGACTAATAAAGGCTTATCTTATCTTATCTTATCTTATCTTATATCGAGTAAATAGTTGTATTGATGAATGGTTACTGAGGAATTTGCTATTGCTTGATATGCTTCCTGTTTGGGGAAGTACATTTTTGTTTGAAAAACTGTGTCAGAAGATTTCCTGAGAGACTGGAGATATTACTTGTGAGTTAAGAATAAATTGAACTAATTGAAAAAGAAGATTTTGCCTCGCCGCTTCTTGCCACACGTTCACATTTGGTGGCAGCGGTGGTCCGTGCTGTGGACGCCGCGGTGTTCGGTGGACGGAGGACTCCATGGCCAGAAGAAAAGTGAGGCAGGAGGAGCGGTCTGACCTGGATGCAGGAATGACGGAGGAGGTGCCGGGAGTCAGTGGACTGGACGAACTTGAAGAGCTGACGAACCTGGTGAAATCTGTGGTACATTCGCTGACGGTCAGAGACCGGCAGATGGAGGAGGAAGCCGCTCTCCATGACCAAAGATGGAAGGCTGTAAATGAACAAATTCGTCGGGTACAGTCGCAGGTTGCGGAGCTGAGAGAGGAGTACGGGAGCCGGGCGGAGCATGGCGGTGACGACGGCGCTCCGGGGGAGGACCCTAGGATGACGGCCAGTCGGGTCGGCCCGCAGGAGGAAGATTTGCCGCTGCAGGTGCAGCCAAGGAGGACATCAATGCACCACGAGCCCAGGCTGAACCCTCTCTCACCCGAGGACGACGTGGAACAGTACCTGACGACATTCGAGAAGATCGCTACAGTCTGCTGCTGGAGGGAAGAAGAGTGGGCTATCCATCTTGCTCCGTTACTCACAGGTAAAGCGCAGAGCGCATATGTTTTGATGGATGTGGCTGGCACAGACAATTATGCAAAAGTTAAAGAAGCCATCTTAAGTAAATTTGAAATAACTTCTGACACTTATAGGAGGAGGTTTCGTTCTTTGGACATTTTTCAGGACGAAACCCCTCGCAAACTGTATGTACGCCTGAAAGACCTGTTGTATAAATGGATTAAGCCAGAGACCCGATTGTTAAAAGACATTATGGAACAGTTTATTTTGGAACAGTTTTTGCGCATGGTGAACCCGGAGCTGGGAGTCTGGATACAAGAGCGGGACCCGGAGACTGCAGAGGACGCTGCTCGTCTGGCGGAGGTTTTTTTCTGTCAGCCAGGTCTGGGAGCAGGAGACCTACTCTCGGCCGTGACAGATTTTTCACCACTCGGAGTGAGTTTATTGAGGGTGAAAAGGGTGGCTCAGCTCGAAATAGGTTGTATTCCAGGCCCAGTCAGAACACAAACGGTAGATATGATAATAGTAAAAAGTCACGTGTGGTTACAAATAAAGATATACGTTGTTATCACTGTAATAACATCAGCCACACCCAATACTCATGTCCTGCCATAAGGAATCAGAAACCGTCACTTTTATGTTCAGAATCAGAATCAGAATCAGAATCAACTTTATTGCCAAGTATGCTTACACATACAAGGAATTTTACTTATCACTAAGGTGCGCTCGTTTCTAAGTGCTCCCTAATGACGTGGCAGCCATACAGGCGCCTCATACAGTGGGGGGTAAAGAGGGGGGGCAGGGGATGACACATTGGGCAGAGAGAAAAACAAAGTTATCAAAATAGAGCTCGAGTGAGCAAGATTGTGATCACATAGAAAAAAAAACCTCTAATTGCACAATTAGCAGACAAGATACAGATCCACACATTAACAAAGCAAGAGAGAGACCAGTGTGTGTATGTCAGTCATGTGATATCAGTGTGAGTGCAGTGTGAATGCATCAGTTACTGGTGCACAACAAAAATCCTCTCCTAGGCAACGGCTAGATGTTATGTCCATGTATTCTAAACATAGATAAACATGTCCACAGAGTTCATCTCTCTTCATGCCAGATGGTAAAATTCCATGTTAGTCACATGATAACGCTGTCCTTGGAGAGTTCAGATTGCTGCACATCAGCAATTGTTTGGGTTAGAGAGAAGCCAAAACTCCCTTCTGCTTTATCTCTTCTCCTGGAGGAATGAGTTCTCCCAAGGATGCCAAATCAAGGCCTGATGAGCACAGTTCACTTAGAGCATAGAAATTTCCTCTCTCATGTGATTCTGTGCATCACAATTTACATTCACAGGCTTTAAAATAATTCCCTGGAGAGCACCCAGTGACTCCAAGATGTTCCCCACCTTCCGGCCGCTATCAGTGCTCCCCAGCTGGTCGAATTATTGAAGGAGCTTCGCCGGGTCCGCATTTTGACCAGCTCTTCCAACTTCTTTAATTTCCGATACATCAGGAAAACTCCAAAGCCAAACAACAGAAATCCTATGATCATAATCCAAACGGGTAGATGTCTTCCGCATCTTCAATCGAATCACACAGACACATGAGTTTCCAATTGTTCCATGAGTCTCTCCACTTGGGCTCCCCCTGGCCCGATTTTCTTTTAAAAAAAGTGGTGTCGGACTTCCGGTCTGGACGCCATGGTGATAGCAACTTAACGCTGAAGCTCCCAGACCCAGTCCAAGGAAAACATCTTCAAAATCAGACTTAACGGATTTTTGGAAGAATAAAAATCAAAAGACAAAAACACCATGCCTAACCAAAAACAGAAGAAACTGACATTCCCCAGGCCAGGACGCGCAGCGGCCGCAGAATCTGAACCGGAGGACCTCCGTTCAGAAGACGAGGAGCTAAACCTAGCTAACAAGAAGGTAAGCTTGAAATCGCTATTTGATGAATTACGACGATTTCGGGCCGAATTTTATGAATTCAGAGAGGAATTAAAAAGGACGAACAGCAGAATGGACCAGGCCGAAAACCGAATCTTGGAAGCTGAAGAAAGAATAAAAGTGCTTGAAGATTCTATGCTGGATTTACACAAAAAACAGTCAAGGCTGGAGGCTAAGCTAACCGACCAAGAAGGAAGACAGAGACGAGATAACATCAGAATTCACGGTCTGAAAGAAGGAGCTGAAGATAGTTTCAACACAATGGCGGAATGCGTGGAATCCTTATTGAGAGAGAAGTTGGATATTCCACAAACCACTGATTTGAAGATAGAAAAGGCCCATCGTACATTAGCCGCAAAGCCAGCGGCAGAAGCGCCCCCACGTTCGGTGGTGGTAAGATTCTCCAATTTCAAAATAAAACAAGAGGTTGTAAGACGGGCTTGGCAGAAAAAAGGATTTATGCATCAAGAGAGAAAAGTCTTCGTGGAGCACGATTACGCCCCTGAGGTTCTTAAAAAGCGACGGGAATATAACGACGCCAAAAAGTTTCTACGGGAACAGAATCTACGCTTTCAGACGCCATTTCCTGCGAAGTTAAGGGTCTTTTACGGTGAAGAGTCATGTCTCTATAATTCGGCGGAAGAAGCAACAATTGACATGGCGAGAAGAGGGCTCCCGGTATCGGTGTTTAAACCCGCAGCGGACCTGTGCCAGAGGATCAGGGCTCAAACGTGGTCCACTCAGAGACCTTCAAAATCCACGGGCCAGCAGCGGGAAACCCAGCCCCAGAGCTACAAAGATAAGCTTTCCAGTTCCAGGAAGGAATAGCAACCTTTTTGTCTTTTTTCTTTTCAGTCATTCTGCACTTCCATCCCCCCTCCTACAAGGTAACAAACATTAAAGGAGATGCAGAATCAGCATGTGGTAAAACCTTTCATGGAGCAGTTATAGCATTAGAAACAAATGGAGTTTGTTAGAATTAGAATGACATTAGAATACAATTAGAGTGAATGTTTGCTGTGTGGGGGGTGGGAGGGTGCACACAATCTCATAGGGTATAGACATAAAAAAAAAAAATCATTACAAATTCGGATTGGGATCTGAAATTCACGTTAAAAACATGGGACAACTTACAGGAGTAAGAGAGGGCCCTCAACACGTAACAGAGTTTGAGGAATTTCCCTCAGAGCCTACACTCCATCAGGGCTCTTACAGGGTCTTTAAAGAGACCCCAGCTCAGGAAGTTTTTTTGACAGTTTTTTGTTTTAAAGTTTCGTACACTATGTTCTTAATGTTTTTTATGTTCTTAATGTTCTTTCAGTTTCTGAGTAGCAAAAAAGAGGGCCACCACACTGTTATACTAAATAAGAAAATACAATGGAGAAACAGGGTGTAACCAAAATAGCCTCATATAATGTAAAAGGGATCCTGAATCCAGTTAAAAGATCCAAGATTCTACGCAAAATGAAAAAAGACAAAGCAGAAATAATATTTTTACAAGAAACCCACCTATCAGACGTGGAACACACTAAACTCAATAGACAAGGGTTTAAAATGATCTCTTCATCTTCATATAAGTCAGGGAGGAGGAGGGGAGTAGCGACATTGATATCAACCAAAATTACATTTGAAAAAAAATCAGAACACAAAGATAAAGAAGGGAGGTACAGTTTGGTAATTGGGCGGCTAGAGGGAGAAGATATCACCCTGCTGAATGTATATGCACCACCAGGGGCTAAATGGAAATTTTATAAAAATGTATTCGACCTAATGATAACTAAAGCCCAAGGTTTAGTGATATGTGGTGGAGACTTCAATCTAAGACTGAATCCATACTGGGATGCAACAGGTAATTCTTCACATCAAAGTAACACTCAAAGTAGGAAAACTCGGATGCTATTAAAAGAAATGGGAATCTGTGACGTATGGAGGGAATTCAACCCCAATGTAAAAGATTATACTTTTTATTCAACGCCACATTCATCTTACTCAAGGATTGATTACTTTTTTATGTTTAATAGAGACATTGGAAGAGTAAAAACATGTAAAATAGGACTGATGGATCTCTCTGACCACAGTCCGATCTATATGGACTTAAACATCCAAAAATACACAAATAATACATTTTCCTGGAGGTTGAATTCAAATGTCCTGAAAGGACCACTGAAAGATGAATTGGAATCAGATATTCTCAGATATTTGGAAGAAAACGATAATGGAGAAGTATCCCCTTTAATACTGTGGGATGCGTGCAAAGCTGTAATAAGGGGAAAAATTATTGCAAAACTGGCAACCAAAAGAAACTGAGACAAGAAAAACTAATCACACTAGAGTCAGAACTCAAGAACCTAGAAAAAGCACACAAAGACAACACTCATTCTAATGGCTCTCTCAAGATTAAAGAAATTAAAAATCAAATAAATGAGATCTACACAATAGAAATCCAGAAGAAACTTACATTTCTGAAACAAAAACACTATGAAGCAGGCAGTAAATCGGCAAAATTACTAGCCTATAAATTGAGGAAACAACAAACAGAAAGAGCAATCTACAAAATCAGAGACCCAGTATCAAAGGAAATAAAATTCAGAATTCAGGATATTCTCAAAAGCTTCGAGAATTACTATAAGAACTTATACTCCCACAAAAAACATAAAAACGCATCCGAGACATTCCTAAACACATTAAACCTTCCCCAACTTACGGAATCACAAAATAAAACACTACTGTCAGAAATACAACCTAAAGAATTGGAAAAAGCAATTATGAAACTTAAAGCTAACAAATCCCCAGGAGCAGATGGCTATACAGCAGAATGGTACAAAACCTTTAAACAGCAACTATCTCCTCTCCTCCTGAAAACATTTAACTATGTCCTCCACACAGGGGAAATCCCCCCCTCCTGGAGAGAAGGGGTCATTGCAGTTATACCTAAACCTGAAAAGGATAAACTAGAATGCTCCAACTACAGACCAATCAGTGTATTAAATCAGGACTATAAGCTTTTTACCATTATCCTTGCCAAAAGGTTAGAAAACATACTGATAGACTTAATTCACTTAGACCAAACAGGTTTTATAAGACAAAGACAGACACAAGACAACATCAGACGCACTTTACACATAATTCATCATATAAAAAAATATAACTTAAATGCAGTCATATTGGGATTAGATGCTGAAAAAGCATTCGATTCGGTTGACTGGTCTTTCCTATATAGAATCTTATCCAGTTTCAATTTTCATAACAACTTCATTAGAACTATACAGGCATTATATAAAAAACCAACAGCTAAAATAAGGATTAACGGTAATTTATCATCATCTTTTGAGCTGGAAAGAGGATGTCGTCAGGGCTGCCCCCTGTCTCCACTGCTCTTTGCAATCTTCATAGAACCTCTGAGCCAATGGATAAGACAAAATCAAGAAATTCAAGGTATTACACTTGGTCAGAAGAAACATAAAATAGCACTCTTTGCTGATGACATTTTAATATACCTAGGGCAACCGGACACTTCTTTACCAGAACTAATCTCAGTTTTCTCAGACTATGGAGATTTATCGGGGTACAAATTAAACATGCATAAAACCCAAGTTTTAACATTCAACTATGACCCAAATCATTATTCACTAAGTGAACTCAAAACTAACTGGGAGATGGAATCTATGAAATATCTGGGGGTCAATATCCCAAAACAACTCAACAAAATTATAACACTAAACTATGATCCACTGGTGACAAAAATTAAATCTGACCTAGCAAGATGGAATATGATACCATTCTTAGGTACTGCACAAAGAATTGAAGCAGTCAAAATGAATATACTTCCACGTCTTCTATACCTTTTCCAAACAATACTGGTAGAACCTCCCAAAAAAACATGGCAGGAGCTGGACAGAAGGATCTCAAGATTCATATGGCAGGGCAAGAGACCTAGAATCAGATATAGAACCTTACAGCTAAACAAAGACAAAGGTGGGCTCACGCTGCCAAATATCAGGGACTATTTTAAAGCCGCACAAATTAAAACTTTAATAGAGATATGTAACCCAGTCTACACTGCACAATGGAAGGAGATCGAATGCCAAATAACAAGTGACATCCCCCTACAGGCGATAATAGGGAACAATGCCTTACCTAAACTCTTGAATAACACTAACCCGTGGATAGAGACACCGCTAAAAATTTGGTTTAAGATAGTCAGAGAGAATCAAGCTAAAGAGCCCTATCGACTTCTGCAATGGATTGCCTATGATCAAGACTTTACCCCCAATAAAACAGACACTAGATTTAAAGAGTGGAAAGAGAAAGGGCTGATAAAATATTACGATTTTTTTAAGGGGCAAACTTTAAGAAGTTTTGAAGATTTGAAAAAACAAGGTCTAATAAATCAAGATCTTTACAGGTTCTTTCAGCTTAGACACCACATAAACAATATACTTAAAAAGGAGGATTTGGAAAGGGCCCAGTCAGGTGTTCTGAAGGTCTTCTTAATGGCATATAAAGGGATCCCAGGGATCAGATACATTTCTAAAATATACCAAGGTCTTCAAGACTTAAAAGGAGACAACACATCATATATAAAAGAGAGATGGGGAAAAAGAGGGGAATTTCACTTTACAATTGGAAATATGGGAAAAGCTAAATAAACAGCAATGGAAAAGTACCTCATCCCTGCAGTGGAGAGAATTTGGATGGAAAAATTTGGTAAGATTTTTCAGAACACCTGCACAAAACAAATTTACCCATAAGGGGTTGAACTGTTGGCGCTTGTGTGGTGAAAAGACTGCAAATCATTTTCATGTGTTTTGGTCATGCCCAGTTATCCACCAATATTGGACCAATGTACAGACAATATTGGGGAAAATATTCAAAATAACAGTTCCCTTTTCTTTTGTAACTTTGTATTTGGGTTTACTACTGGACTCACTGGAAAGACGAGGAGATAAATACTTATTCAATGTTTTAATATTGGCAAGTAAAAAAGCCCTAACTAAAAAATGGATGCTGAAGGACTGTCCTACACCTGAAGATTGGATTAACGTGATTCAAGACATTTACTCGATGGAAAAGTTGACATTCGCACTGAGACAGGACATGGATGGGTTCATGAACTTTTGGCAACCCTGGATCGCATATGTGTCTTCCATTAGATCTAATCTTTGACAAATACCATTTCAATAATGGTCCCGCTCTTTGTTCCAATGCTACTCAGATGCTCTTTTACTTTTAATTACTTAATTTTCTGTTTGTTTGTTTTTTGCTGTTCTGTTTGTTTGTTTGTTCGGGGTTTTTTTTTATTCTCTTTAATTTCACTTTTTCTTTCACTTTAAAAAAAAAGAAAAAAAAGGGGTGTTGTAATAATTATCCTACCAATGTTGTCAAATAGCAAAAAATAAGGGAACATATGATGAAAATGTAAACAATGCAATGCTGTAATGACCTGTATACCCTTTACAAAAACTTAAATAAAAAAAAAAAAGTGGTGTCAATTGCATTTAAAGCCCAGCTCAATTCCATAATTTCCGTTTGGGTCGAGATGCAGCAGAAGAAGAGCAAGACACAGACAGGACACAGCAAGCTGGGATCAGTAAGGGAGGAGGAGAAGGGAGAGGAGAAGAAATGCGTCTGCTCTCTCTGATAGCCGGAAGAAGAAGTTCCTAGACCCACTTGTTCAGCCTCAGTACATAGTGGAGTATATAAAACAGAAGTGTTGCTTAATGGTCAGTGTGAAGAGGCCCAGTTAGATTCAGGCTGTTTTCAAACAGTTGTGCTACCTAGTTTGGTCCCTAGCGACTTGTGGAATGATTCAGGAATAAACATCAGTTGTGTCCATGGGGATAAGAAACTGTACCCGACCGCTGAGGTTTATTTAACAGTAGGGGGTCAAACTTATCTCCTTCCTGTAGCTCTTGTGCCTGATTTGCCGTATCCTGTTATTCTTGGCAATGATGTTCCAACTCTGTTAGACATCATACAACAGGTTAGAGAGGAACAAATGGAGGAGAGACAGGCAGGTGGCGCTGTTGAACAGAGAGTAAATACACTTGTGGTGAAAAATTGTAATATGGTGACAACTAGGGCACAGAGGGCACAGAAGGTTGCCAATGCTCTTCAGGAATTACCTTTTTATGATTCTGAGATAGAGGTAGGCCCTATTAAGCAACACAAATCCAAGGCTCAGAAGAGAAGGGATAAGGTGTTGGTGTCAGCTAAGAACTTGAGCGAGGAAACACCACAGCTAAATCAGTCAGTAGAGTTTGACATCCCTCCTGACATAGCTGCATTGCAGAAAGCTGACCCAACACTTAAGCCCTGGTTTGATAAAGTCTCGGAGATTGAGGGTGTGAAACAGGGTAAAACTGATTGTTTGGCTGAGGCCTTGTATGTCATAAAAAAGGGCAATTTATATCAACAGCAAGGTGGAGTTATGGCCATAGCTTTACCACAGGACCTCATACCAAAAATTATGGAACTAGGACATGTTATTCCTTGGGCAGGTCATCTAGCATTCCAAAAAACTCTACAGAGAATTGCTAGAAGGTTTGTGTGGCCGGGAATGTATACCCAGGTAAAGGACTTCTGCACGACATGCTCAGTATGTCAGGTTACAGCATCTAGGGGAGTAGCACGTGCCCAACTGCAACCATTACCCATTATTGGAACACCATTCGACAGAATAGGGATGGATATAGTTGGCCCCCTAGAAAGAAGCTCCTCGGGTAATAAATACATTCTTGTGATTTGTGACTATGCGACTCAGTACCCAGAAGCCTTTCCCCTGAAATCTATTAAGGCTAGGCAGGTTGCTAACTGCCTTATCCAGTTGTTTTCAAGGGTAGGCATACCTAGAGAAGTTCTGACAGACTGTGGAACAAATTTCTTGTCTAAACTGTTGCAGCAAGTGTATAAGCTGTTGGGAATTAAGGGCATTAAGACCACCCCTTATCACCCGCAGACTGATGGACTAGTGGAGCGATTCAACCAGACTCTTAAAAATATGCTGTGGAAATTTGTTTCTGAAACGGGCTCAGATTGGGATCAATGGGTACCTTATTTACTGTTTGCTTAGCGGGAGGTGCCCCAGGCTTCAACAGGGTTCTCACCTTTTGAACTGCTTTATGGCCGTCAGGTGAGGGGCCCATTGGACTTATTAAAGGAGCACTGGGAGAGTCCACCGAGTGATCAGGACAATGTGGTCTCTTATGTCATTAAAATGAGAGAGAAACTGGATCGAATGACTGCTTTGGCTCAGGAGCACATGAGGACGGCGCAGGCCAAACAAAAAACCTGGTATGACAAGAAGGCCAGGAAAAGGGTTTTTCACCCAGGACAACAGGTTCTGTTATTGCTGCCCTCGTGTGACAGTAAGCTGTTGGCTCGATGGCAGGGGCCTTATGAAATTTCTAAAAAACTAAGTGCAGTGACATATGAACTATATATGCCTGACAGGAAGGTAAAGTATCAGACCTTCCATATTAACTTATTGAAAGAGTTTCAGCAGCCTGGCCATCAGCAGCAGCAATCTGCTCTTCAGGAGACACATCAGCTCTTGATCTGTGCGACGGAAGTGGATGAGGAGAAGGAACAGTCCTTTCCCACAAATGTGTCAGAGCCTGATTCATTTCAAGTGTCTCATTTGCAGGTGGATCAGCGGAGAGAGTTAGAGACATTACTGGATCCAGATTTGTTTCAGGAGAGACCTGGTTTCACCACGTTGGTACGTCATAAGATTTATTTGAAAGAGGAAACTGTTCCACGGAGAAAATCGTATAGAATCCCGGAACAATTGGTCCCCAAAATGAAAACAGAAATTGATTTGATGTTGCAGCTGGGAGTGATCGAGGAGTCGGTCAGTGAGTGGTGTAGCCCGATTGTGCTGGTTCCAAAAAAGGATGGCTCATTAAGATTTTGTATTGACTTTAGGTACCTTAACTCAGTATCTAAATTTGAGTCATACCCCATGCCCCGGCTCGATGAATTATTAGAGAAAGTGGGCAAGGCTAGATTTATTTCTACTTTGGACCTATGTAAGGGGTATTGGCAGGTGGCATTGGCACCAGAAATAAAGGAACTTACAACCTTTAAAACACCGTATGGCAGTTTTCAATTTAGGGTCATGCCATTTGGCCTTCAGGGGGCACCTGCAACATTTCAGCGGCTGATGGACCAAATTTTAAGGAGAGTATCGAACTTTGTGGCTGCCTATTTGGATGACGTTGTCATTTATAGTCAGACCTGGGAAGAACACCTGATACACCTTAGGCAGGTCCTTCAGCTAATTAAGAGGGCAGGACTGACAATTAACCCATGCAAATGTGCATTCGGACAACAGCAGGTGGAGTACCTGGGACATGTGGTTGGTCAGGGGGTCATTAGACCACGAATCGGTAAAGTGGATGCCATTCGGACATACCCTGTACCCACCACTAAGAAGAGAGTGCGATCATTCATGGGAATGGTAGGATGGTATAGTAAGTTCATCCCCCACTTTGCTGAAAGAGCCGCAGTATTGACTGACCTCACTAAAGCTGCAGCACCGAATAAGGTAAAATGGACAGAGGAGTGTGACAGAGCGTTTGAGGATCTGAAGAGGGCTATTTCTGGGGAGAAGGTTCTCTTCAGTCCAGACTTGGCTCGCCCGTTCATTTTACAGACTGATGCTTCAGGGGTTGGCATTGGAGCAGTACTTCTCCAGGAGGAGAAGGGAGAGAGACACCCAGTACTGTTTTTGAGCCGTAAATTGTTGGACCGGGAGACAAGATATTCTACGGTTGAAAAAGAATGTCTTGCCATAAAATGGGCAATAGGGTCTTTGAAATATTATTTATCAGGGCGTCATTTTTTGTTAGAGACAGATCGGGCTTTACAGTGGTTAGACAGAATGAAGGATGTGAACAGTCGTCTTACAGGGTGGTATGTGTCCCTCCAACCATATAATTTTACTGTTCGGTATGTGGCAGGGAAAACCAACCTTGTGGCTGATAGCCTCTCTAGAATACATGACTCATAGAGTACTGTATTCTTGGGAAAGGGGGGAGGAAATGTGACGATGGGATGTCACCACTGTATGTCTGGTTATATTGTGTGATTATGTTGTATCTGTATTGTTGTATTGTTGTATGATTGTTTGGTAAGATGCACATAATAGTTTAGGATTTGTCTTGGTTAATTTGAATGCTCTGGGGAGATAATTAGTATGATTAAGAATCTGGTGAAATAATTATTAAAGGATTTATTGCACATTCCTTTGCCAACATGCTTCCTGTGCGTGTCCAGGCAAAAGACTCCGTTAGGAGTTGAGGGCCTTATATAGGACACCAGCAGGGAGCAAATATGTTTGGTAAGTCAGGGGGTGGTTTAATATTTGTACATAGGGGTTAAGGTTATTTATTGAACTATTTATATTACTATTTATTGTGTGTTATTTATATATTTATATTGTGTATGTTTGGGGAAACTATTTATGCATTTTTAGATGTTAGTGGGTATGTGTTTAGAATAAGGAATGATGAGTGTTTTACCTGGGATTATGGTAGGGGCTAATCACCTCTAATTATCTCTCCATTATATAACAGGTGTGAGATATCGAGTAAATAGTTGTATTGATGAATGGTTATTGAGGAATTTGCTATTGCTTGATATGCTTCTTGTTTGGGGAAGTACATTTTTGTTTGAAAAACTGTGTCAGAAGATTTCCTGAGAGACTGGAGATATTACTTGTGAGTTAAGAATAAATTGAACTAATTGAAAAAGAAGATTTTGCCTTGCCGCTTCTTGCCACACGTTCACATCCATAATAGAAATAAAATTCCAACATACCATTACTTTTTATAATTTCAGCATTCATTTCAGATCACCAGTTTCAATCTCCATTGAGTCTTGAGCAGTTCATTTTGCACAATCACTGATGCAGCCAAGTTTTAGAAATATTCAAAAGTTATGAGTCAATATCCACTGTGCACTGTCAATTTCAAACTGTTTGGAATCATAAAAGTAATGTAACTAAATGGTTTTGCTATTTTTTCTCCTTAACATCAATGTCAGGGCGCTGCAGGAGTTTTTGGGGATGGTTAACTTTTATAACCGTTTCCTCCCCCGCGCAGCCCAGCTCACACAGCCGTTGTACGCCGCACTCAAGAAACGGAAACCGGCGGACAGAGTCGACTGGACTCCTGAACAGGAGCAGGCGTTCTGAGGTTAAAACAGTGCTCACTTCCAGCGCCTCGGACATGGGCATAGCGGCCGTCGTGGAGCAATGCGTTGCCGGTTCTTGGCAGCTGCTCACCTTTTTTTTTTTAGCAGGTCTTTGCACGACAGTGAGCGTAAATACAGCGTGTTCGACAGAGAGTTAATGGCTCTCCACCTGGCCATACGCCACTTCCAGTTCTGCCTGAAAGGGCGCACCTTCACTGCGTTCGTGGACCACAAGCTGCTAACGTACTTAACGTACTTTATCTTCCTGGAAGATAAAATAAAGCGGAATTCGGCGAATTACTGGAAAAATCACATCCCTGAGAACAAGCCGCCATGAATTTTTGACAAAGCATACAATGAGCCATTTGATTGGTCCAATCGTTTGCAACTATCCAGTCGCAGGGCTGTTTACAATACAGCAGTAGCTTGAGTACATAACATCCGGGTTATAGCAGGAGACTTGACCCGGGGAAGCGCCGAGCACTTATGTAATCATGTTGATTTTCGCTAAAATCGGTAACAATAAGGTACCTTACCCCCCCTAAAATTTTCTCAACGGATTTAGACGATTCACAGAAATGATCAATTTGAAAATAAATCGGCGGAAATCCGCGGATCGACGGAAAATTGCCATCCCTGTTATTAGTGCATATTTGTGAGTAATAGTCAGTTCTAACTAATTAAATGATAAATTCTGTATAAATTCTTAGTCTAAAACACACCACACTTATACCTATACTACATACGTAAAATTTAAAAAAAAATTGAATTCTATGGCAAAAAGGATAGGAAATAAATAAAAGAGAATACGGATCTGAGAGCTCTTATTGAGAGCTCTTAGGCATTATATTTTTTGAGTAAATTTCTGTAATTAATTCTATCTTTGTTTAGATTACAGTACTTCAACAATGTGTTCAACCTCCGACACCGCGAGTCCTGAATACGGTAATCGATGGGCCGACTCGGCAGTGCGCCGAGTTCGGTGTAAATCATGTCCTGACTCAGTCCACCTGACGGCGAGCCGAGTCAGCCAGGCCGTGTTGACAATTGGCTGAGTTGGGCGGATACTTCACAGAAGAGCCAGGCCCCCCAGCCCACATGATCACGCCAGAGGAATTAAGTCATTTTAGAACATTTATTTAGGAAAAAAATAACATGTTTTGTGCTTAACCTATTCCATTTGTTTTGAAATGTAGATTTGTTTTCCTTTATACTTAAACTAAACTGAATTATATGAACATGTGTATCACACACAGACAAAAAATAAATGTGGCAAATGACTGCAATGGTATTAAAATATTTGTCCTTTTGTTTTAAGACGGCATTACTTTTAAACATGGCCTTTTTGACACCAGAAGGCAGTCCTGAGTCTTCACTGTTCATTGTCAGTAATATAAAGTTTTCATCTTTGTCAGAGGTATGAAACAGAAATGTTAACAAGAACATGTCCCTTGTGAAAGTAAAAATTTCTAACAACCAAAACAGTGGGTACACACACACACAGCAGCATAAATCAGTAAAGGCCTAAAAGTCAGTCAGTATGGGCCTAATGGCAGTAGGCCTAAAAACACCCCCGTCATACACAAAGCACAGATATCCTTGACTGCTCTTTCTCATAACACTACCCAGCAATTAACATTGCAAAAAATAATTCAATGATTCGTTGCTTTTTACTCTCTCCAGTCTGACGATTCAAAAAAGAATATTAATGTGTACCTTTAGCTTGCATGTCTCTGACGAGTGATGCAATGTTTGGAGTGATAGTGGTGATAGGCATGCGGGCTTGATCAGCTGCTCACCAATATTGTGTGCCTTTTTTGCCTTCGCAGTGAGCAGCACACAGTCGAATGATGCTTCAGTGGCTCTGAGTAAATCACTACCTACCCGTTCAAAGGACTTTCTGATATCCCCGTGTCTCCTTGAAAGCGCCAGGTGCCGTTTCCTCTCAAAAAAATGCCGACTTGCACCAATGGTCTCTCGGTGTCGAGTCTCTTGATGCTGTCTCAGTTTGCTGGCCTTCATGCTGTCATTTGCTAGCTTTACACCACAAATAGCACATTCTGGCCCAAAAGAGTCTTGTGCTTCTATAAATCCACAGTTCAGGTAACTGTCAGTACATTGTCTTTTTTTCTTTTTTTAACTCCACGGGGTCCTCCACACATTTACGTTTCTCAGCTATTGTGGAGGATGGAATCAGACGAGACAGCGAGCTGCACGACACAGAACTTTATTTCTCCTCCAACACAGAATAGAACAGAATAACCCTGAGTGCCTGAGCAAACTCCTTTATACGCTTTTATTCCTGCCTCCGGCACACAGGGTAAACACATTAACATACAGACTGAAAGACATGTACACACATTAACATAACACTGACACACACGTCACAGAGCGGGTCTTGCTACAATACAGTCACACCCCCACGTCCTCAGGTGCGAACCTGGCGCTGCAGGGGCAAAAGACACGTCTTTGTTTGTTTGGCTCCTCTCACCTTTTCTCCATTAGCATCTCTCACTATCTTCTCCCCCACCAACCCCCTGTACTGGGTGGAGTGCCATGTGTACTGTGTCCACCACACCATCCTCTTTCTTTATTTGATGTCATCCATGCATTTTTTTTACCCACGCATTTCATGACCTCAAAACAGACAGCGCTCCGTGCCCCCCTTGTGGGCTCAGGCGCCCCCCCCCCCAGGGGGAACGTGGACCCCAAATTGGGAGACACTGAGTCAGACTATAAAGAAAGTCAAAGGTAATTTCATTTACATAATCAATTAGTTTATTTTAAAAATGACTATGACATACATTCTATATGTTGTGTTTGGTCTAGCAGTTTTATGGGTTTTCATGTTGAAGAAAAGTTACTAATGTGACACTGTAAATATTAATTTGTTGTGAGGTCAATAAAACACTTCTGTGCATTGTATGTCCAGTTGCTGTTCCTCATCACTGAATAATTTCACAAGGGCACCATGTAACAGTAAGACTGTGCGAATCAGGGATTTATAAATAGTTTATAAGTAGGTTATAGTAATCAGGTTGTAAATACTTTATAAAGCATTCATAACTTTTTCTTTATAAAACATGAAATAAAAAGTAAATAATGATATTTCTTGCCAAACAGTGAGCCTCCACTTATCTGCTCTCTCATAACTCAGATATAAGATTTATATTACTCTGTTTTTTTTATCAGCAGATATTTGTCAGTAAGTTACAAATATTTGGGTGGGCTAAAGTCAAATGTAACTTTTCATTAAGACAGTGTTACAGACAGTCAATGGTGGACTGGAACAAAAATTCAGGCTGGGACTTTGACTCCATCCCAGGCCGCCCTGTTGTCAAAAATCTGAAATCACCAGGATTTTGGTAGGCCAACAATTTAACAACGCAGATATGAAACTAGTTATGAATGTGGTTACAATCTTCAACTGTGAGGAAAATTGTAGGGCAGTAACTAATTACTATTTTGACAGTCAATTAGTCTATCAGTTACTGAAACAACTGGTTGACTATTCTGATTATAAATCAGATGCTACTGCTGCTTTCTTCAGATTTTCACAAAAACAAAAGAAGAAGCCACAGTTAAGTTACTGTGTCACTTTTAATATACAGTGTGTGCACTTCTGATATTTCAAATAGAGTATGTCAGTTATTAGTCTACAATTTTAATAAAAGACAGAAAAAAGTTGTGAATTTATAGGTCAAAAGTTGCAAACTTGTGTGAAAATGGTCACAGATTTGTCACAAAAAGTTCAAAATTTAGACAAGAAAATCCAAAATTGCAAAAAAAAAGGATCACAAGTGGATAAGAGTAAAAATGTTTTTACATGAAACAATGTTGCCTATATTTCTGAAACTTATGTAGATTATCCCTCAACCATCTGTACAGTCTTGAAAACACTGCCTAATGAACGTCAGATGGCGGTAATACGACTAAAGTTTATGCAATTAGAGAACTATTACCATATAGTAGCAATAAATCAAACTTTATAAAGCACCTTTCCTACTAATTAATGAAAATCAAACTGCTTCACAGAAGACTGATAAGTAGGAATACATATACAGTATATATTAAAATAAAATTAAATCCAAATAATGAATAAAACATATGATAAAGACTAAAAAAATCTAAATATCAAAACCTGCTACTACCACACTCATTCTCCACATTACTTCTGTCCTGCTTGACAGTTCCTCAAATATTATCTGACTTTATGTTAAAATTGAATGTTACGACACTCCTTTACAATGTGTGCCTATTTCCACATAAGATAAAGAATTAACTGTATCTCTATATAGTAATATTATATTATCTCAGCATGTCTCTAGTTCATTTCACAGTTTACCTGCAGAAGATTGATCAACAGATGCCACAAATGTGATCGTTCATGAGAAGCAGCATGTTGTTACAAAAAATGCAAAAACAAGAAAAAACATAATTAACACTGACTCCCTTGATCATTAAGTGTTTTATTCATAACATTACTAACCCTAGAGGACTTATTTATATAGTTTTAAACAAATAACCACTGGTTGGATTGAAAAATGTAACTGATTTACCACTATTATTCATATATCAATGCCACCTCATGTGATGGAGAATATCTGGTAGAGTCTGTCCTCATGACTTACTTGAAGATAAGTTTGGTTGTCACAAAGTTTTTATTAAGTTCACACAGCATGCACGCCAATTGATATTTATATCATGTAGACAATGGTCATACACACACACACACACACACACACACACACACAATGTAGTGTCCGTCCCACAATTGGTCATAGGCTTTCAAATTTTTAGTTTTGTTTAATATATACATACTGTATATTCTTCTGAAAGCTCTAATCATTTTACATTTCCATTTTTGTTCAATCTGTCTAATATTTGTAACCCTGTTTGGAATATTACTGAAAATTTATGAAACATGAAAAAACAAAAAGTCAGTCATTTGCATTAACTGTTATTCCCTTAGCTATGAGAACCTATTTCATACGCTATACTCAGTTTTCATGTATAAATGTCCATACATGATAGGAACAATTTATTATTCCAACATAATGCAATGACTAGTCAATACATCCATATTAGGACTATCAGCTCACATTTTAAGCATTACATGTAGTTAGCTGTAGTGTCCGCCCGTTTCAAAACGGCATCATAGGGTACCTGACATTCCCCTTCGTTGTTAGATTATGAAGTACAAAACTTGAAATCTAATTTTGACCCCATGTCAGAGACATATTAAAGTATCTTTTTCCACTGGGATATTAGTGTAATACATGAGACTAAATTTTTTTTTTTTTTTTTTTTTTTTTGTTACTTATTTGTACCCGTAGGTAGATTTGGTTTGCAGTCTGGTGACAAGCCACCGGCTGCTGGTCGCTGCGTGTGCGAGCGCCCTAAACCTACATGTTTTTGGTATGCGGGAGGAAACCGGAGAAATCCCGGAGTAAACCCGCGCAACACGGGGAGAACATGCAAACTCCACACAGCTCACTGTTGGTCGGGGGCTGGGATCGAACCCACGATTTCCGCGATCCCCCAGCCGAGGGTAAACTGTGCTGCCACAGTGCTAAACCACTGCGCCACCGTGCAGCCCACGGTGCAAATTTTGGCCCCCAGTGTCCCCAAGAATGTTATTTGGCCTACCTGATTAAAGCACAAAGAGCATTTCTAGACAAAAATGCTCCTTATCTTCCTAAATAGTGGAACTGAAATTGGCCTTATACAGTGGTGTGAAAAATGTTTGCCCCCTTCCTGATTTCTCTTTTGTGTTTGCCACACTTAAATGTTTCAGATCATCAAACAAATTTAAATATTAGAAAAAGATAACACAAGTAAACACAAAATGCAGTTTTTAAATTAAGGTGTTTATATTAAGGGGGAAAAAATCCAAACCTACATGGCCCTGTGTGAAAAAGTAATTGCCCCCTAAACCTAATAACTGGTTGGGCCACCCTTAGCAGCAACAACGGGAATCAAGCATTTGTGATAACTGGCAATCAGTCTTTTACAGCGCTGTGGAGGAATTTTGGCCCACTCATTTTTGCAGAATTGCTGTCATTCAGCCACATTGGAGCATTTTTCAGCATCAACTACCTTTTTAGGGTCATGTCACAGCATCTCAATCGGATTCAGGTCAGGACTTTGACGAGGCCACTCCAAAGTTTTCATTTTGTTTTTCTTAAGCCATTCAGAGGTGGACTTGCTGCTGTGTTTTGGATCATTGTCCTGCTGCAGAACCCAAGTGCGCTTCAGCTTGAGGTCACGGACAGATGGCCGGACATTCTCCTTCAGGATTTTTTTGGTAGACAGCAGAATTCATGGTTCCATTTACCACAGCAAGTCTTCCAGGTCCAGAAGCAGAAAAACAGCCCCAGACCATCACACTACCACCACCATATTTTACTGTTGGTATGATGTTCCTTTTCTGAAATGCTGTGTTACTTTTATGTCGGATGTAATGGGACACACACCTTCCAAAAAGTTCAACTTTTGTCTCGTCAGTCCACATAATATTTTCCCAAAAGTCTTGAGGATCATCAAGATGTTTTCTGGTAAAACTGAGATGAGCCTTTATGTTCTCTTTGCTCAGAAGTGATTTTTGTTTTGGAACTCTGCCATGTGAGCCATTTTTGCCCAGTCTCTTTCTTATGGTGGAGTCATGAACACTGACTTTAACTGAGGCAAGTGAGGCCTGCAGTTCTTTGAATGTTGTTGTGAGGTCTTTTGTGACCTCTTGGATGAGTCATCGCTGCACTCTTGGGTAATTCTGATCAGCAAGCCACTCCTGGGAAGGTTCACCACTGTTCCATGTTTTTGCCATTTGTTGTAAATGGCTCTCACTGTGGTTCGCTGGAGTCCTAAAGCTTTAGAAATGGCTTTATAACCTTTTCCAGACTGATAGATCTCAATTACTTTGTTTCTCATTTGTTCCCAAATTTCTTTGGATCGCAGCATGGTGTCTAGCTTTTGAGGATCTTTTGGTCGACTTCACTTTGTCAGACAGGTCCTATTTAAGTAATTTCTTGACTGAGAGCAGGTGTGGCAGTAATCAGGCCTGGGTGTGGCTAGAGACATTGAACTCAGCTTTCCAAAGATGTGATAAACCACAGTTAATTTATGTTTTAACAGGGGGATCAATCACTTTTTCACGAGGGCCATGTAAGTTTGGATTTTTTTCCCCCTTAATAATAAACACCTTTATTTAAAAACTGCATTTTGTGCTTACTTGTATTATCTTTGTCTAATATTTACACTCGTTTGATGATCTGAAACACTCAAGTGTGACAAACATACAAAAAAAATGAGAAATCAGGAAGTGGGCAAACACTTTTTCACACCACTGTAGTTTACACACAACACACACACATACACATACACATACACATACACACAACTGCTTAATCATAATCTATCAAACATTTCAAAATGAAATATTAAACTTGGTTATAGACTATTTACAAATCCTTTATTAGGAAAGACATCTTTTGGTACATTGGTGGTATGTTCATAAAAGAGCTGGGAATCATCAATCTTTTTTGAGAATTGTTTGAAATATGAAATAATTTCTTAGGGCCCTTTACACAGCACTGAGATCACTGGGTGACCAGTGAAAGATCAGAAACTGTCCAGATCTCTCACAAATCTCCTAAAGCCTCAAAAAAGCAATTTCCATGTCTATAGAGCTCTTTGAAACATCACTGAGAGACAATGATTGCCAAGGGATCATTGAGAGTTTCCTGGGTGACTAAGGAGTTTATTGAGCATTTATGGGTGACAGGGACCCTCTGGGTATATACCCAGAGGGTACATACCCAGAGGTATATACCTCTCATATGTATATATATATACAGTATATACTGTATATATATATATATATATATATATATATATATATATATATATATATATATATATATATATATATATATATGAGAGGTTTCCAGTGCTCTTCTTCCCTCTTTACTCAGGGGTGGCAGTCATTGAGAGCTCCTTGATTGATGAAAAATGGCCAGATCTCTCAACAATCTTTCAAAGATCTCTTAATGATTTATCAGTGATCAGCTAGAATCTCCATGGTTTCCCCAGCCTCCTCAAAGTTTTTACTCAGTCCAAAACAATCTCTGAACGATCACCAAGGGAAGCAATCTCTCAATCAATGCTCAAAGAGCGCTCAGTGATCTCATTGATCTCCCAGTGATCTCTCCGCCGTGGTATGTCAATGAACTCTATTGGTCTTTCATTGAATGCTCAGCAATTCTTCACTGAGCTCTCAGCTATCGCTACTTTTGGGGTAGAAAAATTTGGCATTCATTGAAAGATTGCTGAGGGATCATTGAAAGATCACTGTGGGATCACTGTGAGACTGATGAGATCGTTTAGCACTCTGAGCATTCATTGAGAGATTGCTTCTCTTGGTGATCGTTGAGTGTTGAGCAATTGGCTGCACGGTGGCGCAGTGGTTTAGCACTGTGGCAGCACAGTTTTACCCTCGGCCGGGGGACCGCGGGGATCATGAGATCGTGGGTTCGATCCCAGCCCCCGACCAACAGTGAGCTGTGTGGAGTTTGCATGTTCTCCCCGTGTTGCGTGGGTTTACTCCGGGATTTCTCCGGTTTCCTCCCGCACACCAAAAACATGTAGGTTTAGGGCGCTCGCGCACGCAGCGACCAGCAGCCGGTGACTTGTCACCAGACTGCAAACCAAGTCTACCTACGGGTACAAATAAGTAACAAAAAAAAAAAAAAAAAAAATTGTTTTGGATTGAGTCAAAACTTTGAGGAGATCGTGGTGACATTGGATATCACTGGAAGATCATAAAGAGAACATTGATCGATCTTGGCAATCACTGGGCACACACTGCAACACTGATGGAAGAAGTGTGTGGACCGATGGGGAGACTATGTTGAATAATAAACCCTATTTGGTGAAATTTGACCACTATGAACTTTTCAGCCTATGAACTTTTCAGCCCCCCCTCCCCCCCAGAAAGCAGGGATGGGCAACTGGTGGCCCATGGGCCGCATGCGGCCTACACCTTTGTCCACTGCAGCCCACCAGACCATTTCCAAAAATCAATTATTTATTTGTGTCCCGTTTGGCTGTTTTTGGAACCACATTCTTAAATGCAATTATAGAGTCCACTTGGCGGAGGGAGCTCTAAACAAAATTTACTGTAGATGCCGTTCTGTGCGAGTGGTCAAGCGAGAGAGTGAGCGTGAGGGAGCCACAGAGCTATAGAGGGAGCAGTGTCCACCAGAGAACATGTTTATAAGGTATGTGTTGCATGCTAAGACCACATTAATAGGCTGTAAACAGCAGTAAATGTACAAAGTAGGCTGCTTTTAAACAAGAATAAATGCTACAGCTCCTCAGTGAGGAGCTGTAGCATTTATTTGTGTTTGGCAGGTGAAGCCTCATGGAGCTCGAGGCATTCCTTCTAATTGTGCAGAAAATATTCAAAGCTTTGAGGTTTCTTTCTAAAGAGCACAACTGAAACACTGACACAGTTTCAATCCCATGTCAGCAATAAAAGTTCAGAGACTGTGGTCGTGTTAATCTGCTGATTTTTTTTTTGTTCATTTACTGTATACCAGTGGCGCTTAAACTTTTTTTTTATTCCCCACTTTGGGGAGCCAGACGATTAACAAACCCACCGACACACAACAATTTCTCTGTCCCTCTGCACCCACAATGAATCCAAGAGCAAGCTAAGCCTTGTCATATTTTCTTTTCTTCTTGGCTTTTTTTTTTTGTTAATTACTGTCCGGAAGTTCTCTTTGCTCATCATTTTGATGGAGACAGTCTTAAAAATTAGGCAATGATATAATTTTATCCATCCATCCACCCATCTTCGACTGTGTAATCTTTTTCGGCTCACGTGTGTGTGTGTGTGGGGGGGGGGGGACTGGAGCCTATCCCAGCATCTTTGGGTGAGAGGCAGGGTACACCCTGGACAGATTGCCAGTCCACTACAGGGCAGATATAATTTTATCAGTAATTTTAATTCTAATATGATGAAACACTAAGTAGCTTTTATTTTCATTTGCATTTTCAGTTGTAATTATGAAACTTTTGACTTTGCAGGACATAATACCCTCACCCCCGTTTGATTTACATGTAAATCTGGCCCTCGCGAAGTGAGGAAAACATTTTGTGGTCCTCACTACCACCAAAGTTGCCCATCCCTGGGGGAAACGGTGTACTAATACTGTACTAGAAACACACTGCCTTAGTGAAATCTAAATAAGTATATGAATGTGAGAGTTCCGCCACATGAGAGACCTCTGGTAAACTCCTTACAAGTTTCACACATGAATAAACATTTTATTAAAAAGATCAAACAGGATTTGTGACTCAGTATCAGAGCATTCAAATTAAATAGATGTGATGTTGATTCTTTGATATTTGAAGTCACCCGTACTTCATAAATACTGTGGACAGAATATTTCAGCACACGCAAGGAGCAGAAAGTGTGTCACAATCTTATCTGTTTTTGTAGAGAATTTGGTCAAGTTGGAGTCATTAGGCAATGATCTCCAGGTAAGACATGGGCAGCTGGGAGTGGCTGGGCTGAGAATTATCACCTCCAGGTGTAAGATCTCGGCCCTCAGCCATAAAAGGGTAGCGAGATGATTCCTGCTTCAACTGCCTGAGTATCTACACATCCCCACCCTTACCAAGTATATCCACAAACCATGGCGAAAGACCAAAAATAGTGAGATCACAGATGTCATTGGGTGAAAGTTCTCTGCATGAAGTCCATTGAAACGTACCTGGCCTGGCTTGGCATCTTCACATATAGAAGCTTCATATGGTGTCGCCAGCTCGGGAGGATTGTCATTTACATCCAGAATCCGAATACTCACTGATGACTGGGACGCCATGGTGTAGTTATCTGGAGAAAAGTAATACAGAAAAACAGGTTTTGGAAGGATTGCTGTATGACACTTTAGATTAATTTACAGTGGAGAAAATAAGTATTGAACACGTCAACATTTTTCTCATTAAACATATTTCTGATGGAGCCATTGACCTGAGATTTTCACCAGGTATCAGTAACAACCCAAGAAAAAACGGAGTAAAATGTTGACATGTTCAATGCTTATGTTCCCCACTGTACAACAATAGCATAAGAGGAAAAAATCACAATAAATTTAGAGGTTTAGTGAAGTAAAAGGTTCTGATGAAAGCTGAAGCATCAGGCTTTTCTCTTTTGGTCATATAGCCTGAGCATGTCTTTTTTTTTCTTTAACCAAAACAACTTAAAACACACCCATTCACTCGCTTCACAGCTCCAACCTGAAGCACATTTTCACATTTCAAGCACATTATCTTCAGGCTCACTTGTAACTGCAGGGATTGTGTTATTAGGCTGTGAGTTCTGCCAAAATGCAACTGAGCTCACAGCAGCACTTCAGCTCAATGCACCCGCGCGGACATTGACAGAGGACTGCAGGTGCTGCTAAAATGCTGCTGACGTGCTGATTTTTCCGTAACAAGCTCCTGTAGACAAGGTGAAAAACTCCATAGACAAGCTTCTTAATGTGCTCCACGTCTGCTCTCTGTAGACAAGGCGTGGATGTATACAATTTTTTTTTACAAGGAAGCTTCTGGCAGTTTGGGCATTGTGGCTAAATCCTGGAGCGTTTTTTTTCTAATGTGGCCTCAAATCACACCCATTACCCCAATAACACTTTCTGGCATCAGTGAGTGACATAAAAATGGCACCAAAGATTCCATTTTTGTCTCTAGATTCCCACTATTGGATAATGACACCATGGAAACACGGCTGTTTAATAGTCAGAGCGCAAGTGGCACACCTCAGCAAACGATAATGACAAGTAAATGCTTTTTACAAAATTGCAGATGTGCCGTGGTAATTTCATTTCTCATGCCATTTTCGAACATGATGAAACAGGAAGCGCACCAGGAGTGAAACAATGCACTCCCCAGACACTTTCCTTAATGGGCCCAAATGTAAACGTGGGAGTGGAGGAGATTATATTATTAGCACAATCAAAATCCACTTCAAATTAGTCCAACTTCTTCTTGAATCTTAATTCCCATTCTTAATCATATGATAGTATGGAGCTTCCACTTTGTTCATAAAACACTATGTACACTGCAGAATGGGAGCCTGAGGGCCTCTATCTGTGTGTGTGTGCATGTGTGTGTGTGTTGGTGACAGAAAGAGAAAAAGACAAAGTAAATCCTTTTTTTGGGGGGGGGGGGGGAGCAGAGTCTGGCTTAATGACTGTACACAGCCAGCGTGTGAATTAAGCGGCATAAGCAGCAACCAGTTAACCCGTCTGAGTGGCACCCTACAGAAAACGCACAAAATGCAGGCATCGAAAATTAGCGAGTGGAGGGAATTATGCATCATTCTTTGCACCTCAAAGTGTTGCACTGAATGAATTTAAATTGTTGCAATTATGCAAATAAGGCAGATAGTTAAGCACAATGAAGTGATTATTCTTAAAAAGGAGAGCCTCGTAATTGCTGATACATACATACTGTATGGAAGAACCAAATTACCGCTGTCAAGTGATTCAAGTTGGCATTTTCAATAAATAACAATTCATAGTACTTAATAATTATCCTCTATAAACAGTAGAGTGAGAACTGCTTCTGTGATATGAACAGCAAAAATAAATAAAATTAAAATGTGACACCTGTACCTTGGAGTTCTGTAAACATACAAAATCAAACAATGCACTTTCAAATATTTTACAGTGATAATGTGTTACAATACAAACAGATTCTATAAAAATATTTGGAGAACTATAATCTTGGTAAGTCTTGGGTTGGTATAAACTTCACTATTTACCCTTGAAATTTTTAGGCCCAACGGTAACCCTTTCAGCACCAGGCACAATTTAGACATTATTTTTTGGAGTAAAGGGCCATCCACACCAACAACGATAAAGATAATTATATTAATTAACAACTATAAAGATGTGAGCATCCACAGTGATGAACAATAAAGTTCTGTAAACAGCAGAATCAAATGTGTACTGCAATCTCCAGACACTGGATTCACACCCCACTGTGGCGACGTGAGGTTGGTTCTCCACCTTCTGCTAAACTAGGAAGGAAATAGTCAGTCATTTGGGCATTGGTGTGCACACAGGGAGATTTTTGTTTGTGCTTTTACATTTTTGGAGATAATAATAAAAACACATTATAGGTCATTCAGTTTGGGGGGGGGTGATGACACCAACAATGTAAATAAAAAAATGTTATATTTCAAAAACTGTAAAAGCACAAATTGTCATAAATAGCCTTTCAAGGCAGAGAATATGAGACCCAGGCGCTGGACTGTGAGTTTGTGAAATTTATTACAAAAATAACAAACATAAAGTTTGTTATTTTTTGGAGCACAAGGTGCTCCAAAAACTACAAACAAAAGAGAACACTTACAGATTGGCGCACCAGAGCGAGGCAGGGCTCTGGTGGAGATGGGGAGAATATAACCATCAAGACAGCGGCGGTAACGAAAAGAAAGGCAGTCCTTAAATAGGAACGGAATAAACAACATAAGTGATAACAGGTGTGGGTTCACATGAGTGGGCAAAAAGGAGACAAAAATAGTGATTGGAATCAGCTGGCAGGGATGAGGGAGGAGCGGCGGGACTTGACAGCTGACAGAGTGATGCTCACACGGAGAGCAAACCCGGAAACGCCGCCTGCCAGCTGTCAACCCCGAGAAAGAAACCACAGAACAAATATAAGGAATCAACTGCAGACAAAAAATAATTACAAATTGAAATGAAACAAAACTGAAGCCTAAACAGAAAAATAGAAAACAGTACTAAAACTCAAAGGCACAAAATACAACAAATATATATAAATACAAAGAAAAAGCCACATGACTGAGTCTGGCAGAACTTCCAGAACTCAGCTCGTGACACAAATGAAAATTCAAGTGCACACATGATGCACAAACAAATAAGACTATTTCCTCTTTGTTTAGGGAGAAAACTTTCTGATGACACAAGACAATCTGTACTGCTGTTGCTGCTGCAATCAGAGAAACTTTTTTTCTTTTTTTTGCTTGACCTGTAAGTTGGTCAGAGAAAAAAAGAAGAAAAGCAGAAAAGTGTGTGGGTTCATGAAGTTTTTTAGGGGACCCTTCTCAGACCCACGTGAAAGTACGATGAAGGGAGTGCAAAATGCAAAGCTAAACCAGTTGAGCTTGCAAATAATTAATAATAATAGCCAAATAATAATGACAATTTCAACTCGGATGCATAGAGCTGTTACTGTATGCATCCAATCATTTCTCCTCCTCCTGCTGTGCACTCAGCATCCTGTCTGAAAGCAGGTCAGAGGTATGTAAAGCTCAGCCTGTGGATAAACTTTCCCAGCCATCCATCCATCCATCCATCTTCTACCGCTTTTCCAGAGGTCCAGGTCGCGGAGGCAGCAGTTCAAGCAGAGAAGCCCAGACTTCCCTCTCCCCAGCCACCTGCTCCAGCTCTTCAGAGGGGATACCAAGGCGTTCCCAGACCAGCTGGGAGACATAGTCTCTCCACCGAGTCCTGGGTCTGCTCCGAGGTCTCCTCCCAGTGGGACGTGCCTGAAACACCTCAAGTGGGAGGCGTCCAGGAGGGATCCTAATCAGATGCCCATACCACCTCAACTGACTCCTTTCAATGTGGAGGAGCAGCGGTTCTACTCTGAGCCTCTCCCGGATGACTGAGCTCCTCACCCTATCTCTGAGGGTGAGTCCAGCAATCCTACGGAGAAAGCTCATTTCAGCCGCTTGTATCCGCGATCTCGTTCTTTCGGTCATTACCCAAAGTTCGTGACCATAGGTGAGAGTAGGAACATAGATTGACTGGTAAATCGACAGCTTTGCCTTAGAACTAAGCTCCCTCTTCACCACAACAGACCGGTACAACGTCCGCATCACTGCAGATGCTGCTCCAATCCGTCTGTCGATCTCTCGCTCCATTTTCCCCTCACTCGTGAACAAGACCCCAAGATACTTAAACTCCTCCACTTGGGGCAGGAGCCTGTCCCCAACCCGGAGAGGACAATCCACCTTTTTCCAGCTGAGAACCATGGACTCGGACTTTCCGAGTGGACTTTCCCAGCCTCTGTCATTTATTCCAGCCCTGCTGTCAGAACAAAGGAAAGGATGCTTGGATGTTTTGTGATTGGCTGTCAGTGTCATTCATTATATTGCTCTGAAAGTGATCGCAACGATATCGTCTGCCACTTTCGTTATGGTCATCGCTGTACTGTGGTCTCTGCCATACACCTGAGTTAGAATGATTTTTAAAACTATACCTACATAGTTATTGTTATCTTTAATGTTCTGACATAACTGTCAGCCCAGGAAACACGCACGCAGGCTCAGGTTAGATTTTTATTTATTTAGCGAATGCAAAGGTTAGATTTGATAGCTTTATTCAACAGCAAGAGAGTGTTTGGGTGCGTGTGTGAGATATGTATATGTATTGTGGGTGGACGATGAGAGTCGGGAACAGAGCAGCATGCCGTGCAGCCAGACAACCCTATGGGAAGAGCAAAGACAGGGAAATTAGCTGGGCATAACCACACGGGGAAATAATACAAAATGATGCTCACTTGCAGATGGGAAGGTGGCTGGTGTTAGCTAGGATCTTCGGCCTGGGAGACAGCGCCCTGCTGCACACACGACGAGACGTGACGATGCGGGAGGAAGAGATGGCGAAGATGGGAGAGTCCGCCGCCAGGGAATCCACCTGTGCACAGGGGAAGACTGATAGACAGGCAAGTGGCAAACAGCTTACGTGTTGTAGCGAAGAGTGGCAGGATGGAGAGGGATGATCCTGCTGAGGGTTTGAACGCGTAGTAGAACAGACGGCTCCAGACCGATGCTCAGGGCCGAGTGGAATAAATAGTCCATCACTGACGAGGCGCAGGTGTGCGCGCAGCTGAGGTGGATGCCTGAGAGCGGCGAGTTGTGACAGTACTCCCCCCCCAGCAGCGCCTCCTGGCACTGGTTTATCCGGGTGCGCCCGGTGGAACTCCATGATGAGATCTCTGTCCAGCACAAAAGATGAGCGCACCCAGGATCTCCACTCTGGGCCATATCCCTCCCAATCCATCAAGTACTGCAGCCCACGACCTTGACTCCGGGAGTCCAGGATGGACGCGACTCCCCACGCCGGGTGGCCGTCGATCATCATGGGAGCGGGCGGCGCCCTAGGAGGAGGACAGAGTGGGTTGGAGATGACGGGCTTGATCCTAGACACATGAAAAGTGGGACACACACGGAGGGAGGCGGGGAGGGCCAAACGCACAGGCACCGGGTTGATAATTTTGGAGATGGTGAAGGGACCGATGAAACGTGGAGCCAGCTTCCTCTTCTCAGCCTTGAGGTTGATGTCCTGAGATGACAACCAGACCCGTTGGCCCACCTGGTAACTGGGAGCCGGCTTCCTGTGGCGATTGGCAATGGTGCTGTTGCGCGCCGCCGTGCGTAAAAGCGTCTCGCGCGCCCTGGTCCACAAGCTCTGGCAGTGTCTCACATGCGCCTGGATAGATGGAACAACCAACTCACTCTCCTGCTCGGGAAACAAGGGGGGGTCGTAGCCCAATGACGCCCTGAAGGGGGACATCCCGGTAGCCGATGACCGTGCCGTATTGTGGGCCTACTCCACCCAGGCCAAGTAAGAGTTCCAGGAGGATGGGTTGGAGGAGGTGCGCAGAGCAGCCTCCAGCTCCTGATTGGCGTGCTCACACTGCCCGTTGGATTGGGGATGATGACCGGAGGAAAGGCTCACCGTGGCCCCCAGGGCGTTGCAAAAGCACCTCCACACTTGAGACACGAACTGAGGCCCCCGATCTGACACAACGTCGACTGGGATCCCGTGCAGCCTGACCACATGTTGGACGAGGAGGTCGGCCGTTTCTCGTGCCGAAGGGAGACCACGGAGCGGCACAAAGTGGGCGGCCTTGGAGAACCGATCCACAATCGTCAGAACCGTGTCGTAAATGTTAGAGACAGGGAGGCCAGTGACGAAGTCGAGGGCGATGTGCGACCAGGGCCTGCCCGGGACCGGCAGGGGCTGGAGTAGGCCCGCGGGGGGGAATTCGGGGATTTGCAAGTGGCACACTGGGGGCAAGCCCGGACGTAATTGGCGACATCCTTTTGGAGACCGGGCCACCAGAAAGAACGTTGAAGGAGGTCCACCAGTCGGGAGACGCCAGGGTGACAGGCGAGCTTGGACATGTGGGCCCAGTGAATGACCTCCCCCCAAACAGCTGATGGAACGAAGAGCCTCCCATCCGGACCGCCGCCAGGGTCCGGTTCAGCCTCCAGCACCTTCCGGATCTTGTCCCTGATGGACCAGGAGACCACCTCCACAACACACGAGCTGGGCAGGATGGTGTGGTCCAGCTCCTCCAGAGCCTCAGGAGCGAACTGTCTCGACAGGGCGTCGGGTAACCCATTCTTTGAGCCTGGACGGTAGGTGATGGTGAATTGGAACCGAGCAAAAAACAGAGACCAGCGCGCCTGGCGGGCATTCAGACGCCGGGCTGACCTCAAATACTCGAGGTTCTTGTGGTCCGTCCAAACCACAAAAGGCTGAGCTGCCCCCTCCAGCCAGTGGCGCCACTCCTGCAGCGCGAGCTTGACAGCTAGAAGTCCCCTGTCGCTGACGTCATAATTACGCTCGGCTGCCGACAGCCGCCGCGAGACGAAGGCGCAGGGCCGCTTGACACCATCCACCGGTGATCGCTGGGAAAGCACCGCCCCCACCCCCATGTCAGATGCATCCACCTCCACCAGACACTACAGCGCGGGGTCAACCTCTGTTAGGACCCGGGAGGAAGTGAACTCCGTCTTCAGGGTCTCGAATGCGGTTGCTGCCTCCTCGGTCCACTGGAAGGGCACCTTGGGGGAAGTGAGGCGGGTCAGGGGAGTAACGATGGTGCCAAAGTTGGGAACAAAGCGACGGTAGAAATTGGTAAAGCCGATGAATTGTTGCACCTGTTTCCTAGAGGTAGACGTGGGCCACTCGACCACTGCTTTAACCTTGGCGGGGTTGGGGAGAATCTGGTTATGGGAAATAACAAATCCCAGGAAAGAGGTGGTCTTGGCATAAAACTCGCATTTCTCCGCCTTGATGTAAAGCCTGTTTTCCAACAACCGCTGCAGAACCCGCCTCACGTGAGCCTGGTGCTCCTCCCGAGACCTGGAGAAGATGATAATGTCATCCAAGTATACGAAGACGAAGACCCCCAGGAAATCTCGTAGGACGTCATTGATGAGCCGCTGGGAGACGGCGGGAGCGTTGGTGAGCCCAAACGGCATTACTAAGTACTCGAAGTGGCCGCTGGGCATCCGAAAGGCCGTCTTCCACTCATCGCCCTCCTGGATCCGGACGAGATGGTAGGCGCTGCGGAGATCTAACTTCGTGAACCAGGTCGCCCCCTGGAGGGAGTGGAAAGCGGTGTCCATAAGAGGCAGGGTGTAGCGGTCCTTCACTGTGATGTCATTAAAGGCCCTGAAGTCGATACACGGACGAAGGGACCCATCTTTCTTGGAGATGAAGAAGAAACCGGCACCAAGCGGGGACGAGGAGGGGCGAATGATCCCAGCGCTGAGCGACTCTCTGATGTACGTGTCCATTGCCTCCCGTTCGGGAGCAGAAAGGCTGTATAGGCGGCCGGATGGTAATGGCGCCCCCGGGCAGAGGTTTATGGCACAATCATACGGGCGGTGAAGAGGAAGAGACATCACCTTGGACTTGCTGAACACAATTCCCAAGTCGTGGAACTCCTGGGGCACCAAGGTAAGGTCCGGAGGAGCGGAGACCGGAGCGGGCGGAGGAGAGGATGGGGCGCATGCCGCAGACTGGAGACAAGTGCTCATGCAGAAGGAGCTCCATGAGAGGACACTACCAGATTGCCAATCAAGGATGGGGTTGTGCAGACGCAGCCACGGGTAACCCAGGATGACGGGAGCCGCAGAGGAAGACAAGACATACAGGCAGAGGTCCTCACGGTGATTGCCAGAAATTATTATTGGCGCCGGCTTGGTGCGGTGTGTCACTACTCCCAGTGGCGAGCGAGAAAGGGTGACAAGGTTGAGAGGAGCTGACAAAGGCTGACAGGGTATACCCAAACGGGTTGCCAGGCTCTTGGAAATAAAGTTTTGCTCTGCCCCCGAGTCCACCAGTGCGTGAGTGAGATGCCCGGTGGAGTTGTGGCAAAATCTAATGGGCAGAGTGCAGTTGGAGAGGGGATTTGGCCGGTTAGAGTCCGCGAGGCCCCCTACAGTGACTCGCGGACACCCCTGTTTGGCTTGGCCGGGCATTGCTCCATGGTATGCTGATCACCTCCGCAATACATGCAGAGGCCCAGCTCCCGTCGGCGTTGTCTCTCCGCTAGTGGGAGCCTGGTTCGCCCGACCAACATAGCCTCTGGCTCATCAGCGGACTCCAGAGCGGGTAGCACCAGGGGGCGAGACTGAGGAACGTGGGCGGAGAATCCGCGCGAGCGGCTGATCGACTTCTGCTCGGCAGCCCGCTCCCGCAGCCTGTTATCCAAGCTAATGGTTAGAGAAATTAGCTCTGACAGCCGCCCTGGAAGGTCCCAGCTGGCCAACTCGTCCCGTAGACCAGAACTGAGGCTACAGAGGAAAATGCTGCAGAGAGATGCCTCACCCCAGCCAACCTCCTCCGCTGCCACCCGGAAGTCAACAGCGTAATCCGCCGCCGACCGGCTACCCTGCTGAAGGCTAAGGAGCCGGTCGGCGAGGACACTGTCATGACGCGAGTGGTCAAACACCTCGAGAAAGTCCCACACGAACTGGTCATAGGAGAGGCTCGCGTAGCTGGGCTTCGACATGACGGCGTAAGCCCAAGCTAACGCTCGCCCCTCCAAGAGATTAGCCATATAGCCAATTCGGCTGTGGTCAGAGGGGAAATCCTTGGGAACGCGCAGGAACACCAACTCACACTGCAAGATAAACCCCCGTGCCTCACCGAACTTCCCGTTGAAGCGAGCGGGCGTTGGGATCGGAGTGAGCCGGGTCGGTGCTCCCGAGCTAGGCTGACAAGCCGCGGAGGCGGCCGAAGCCGGTCCGCCCTGATGAGCCGGGGTGAACGCCTGCTGGGGGTCAAGACGGTCTAACCGGTGAGTTATCATAGCCAATTGGTTGAGTATCACCTGCTGTTGATGAGCTATCATATCCACCCGAGCCTCGAGGGTGGAAAAACGGCGTGCAAGCCCGCTGTCTGCTGGGCCGCTTTGCTGGAGCCGTACTGACATAATTGTCGGCCCAGGAAACACGCACGCAGGCTCAGGTTAGATTTGATAGCTTTATTCAACAGCAAGAGAGTGTTTGGATGCGTGTGTGAGATATGTATATTTATTGTGGGTGGACGATGAGAGTCGGAAACAGAGCAGCACGCCATGCAGCCAGACTACCCTATGGGAAGAGCAAAGACAGGGAAATTAGCTGGGCATAACCACACGGGGAAATAATACAGAATGATGCTCACTTGCAGATGGGAAGGTGGCTGGCGTTGGCTAGGATCTTCGGCCTGGGAGACAGCGCCCTGCTGCGCACACGATGAGACGTGACGATGCGGGAGGAAGAGATGGCGAAGATGGGAGAGTCCGCCGCCAGGGAATCCACCTGTGCACAGGGGAAGACTGATAGACAGGCAAGTGGCAAACAGCTTATGTGTTGTAGCAAAGAGTGGCAGGATGGAGAGAGATGATCCTGCTGAGTGTTTGAGCGCATAGTAGAACAGACGGCTCCAGACCGATGCTCAGGGCCGAGTGGAATAAATAGTCCATCACTGACGAGGCGCAGGTGTGCGCGCAGCTGAGGTGGATGCCTGAGAGTGGCGAGTTGTGACATGTGCTTGGTGTGGGTGACCCTCAATTCTGGTCCATCCATCTAAACCTTAATTTAGCCCAAAAATAGTCATTGAAAATTGGGCTGTGCCCATCCATTCATCCATCCATCCTCTACCATAGATAGACAGACAGACAGACAGACAGACAGACAGACAGACAGACAGACAGATAGATAGATAGATAGATAGATAGATAGATAGATAGATAGATAGATAGATAGATAGATAGGACTTTATTAATCCCACACTGGGGAAATTCACTTGCTACATTAGCACAGACGTCAGAAAACAGAAGAAAGACCAGAGAATAAATACAACAAAAACCTACCAAAATATACAAGATCAAAAAATGTTAGTAGAATTTAAAATATGTACAAATCAACAACAGACTAAAAGATGCATCTCAGAGATAAATAACGTGCATAAAGTATAGTGGGAATAATAATATATAGACGGTTAGTAGACGGTTGTGCTGTTTCATCCCATCTAGCAACAATGCTCTGCACTGTGTGTGTTTATACATTTACATATTTATTCCATCTAGCTCCAATGCTCCGCACTGGGTGTGTTTATGTTTATGTTTATATTTATATATCTATATATTCATTCCATCTAGCTACAATGCTCCGCACTGTGTGTTTATATATCTACATATTATTCCATCTAGCTACATTGCTCCGCACTGTGTGTTTATATAGTTACATATTTTTTCCACCTAGCTGCAATGCTCCGTACTGTGTGTTTATATATCTACATATTATTCCATCAAGCTACATTGCTCCGCACTGTTTATATATTTACATATTTATTCCATCTAGCTGCAATGCTCCGCACTGTGTTTATATATTTACATATTTATTCCATCTAGTTGCAATGCTCCGTACTGTGTGTTTATATACTCATATATTTATCCCATCCAGCTACAATGCTCTACACTGTGTGTCTGTGTGTATATATACACTACCGTTCAAAAGTTTGGGGTCACCCAGACAATTTTTGTGTTTTCCATGAAAAGTCACACTTTTATTTACCACCATGAGTTGTAAAATGAATAGAAAATATAGTCAAGACATTGACAAGGTTAGAAATAATGATTTGTATTTGAAATAATAATTTTTTCCTTCAAACTCTGCTTTCGTCAAAGAATTCTCCATTTGCAACAATTACAGCATTGCAGACCTAACATGATTGCACAAGGGTTTTCTAATCATCCATTAGCCTTCTGATGCAATGAGCAAACACATTGTACCATTAGAACACTGGAGTGATAGTTGCTGGAAATGGGCCTCTATACACCTATGTAGATATTGCACCAAAAACCAGACATTTGCAGCTATAATAGTCATTTACCACATTAGCAATGTATAGAGTGTATTTCTGATTAGTTTAAAGTTATCTTCATTGAAAAAAAGTGCTTTTCTTTCAAAAATAAGGAAATTTCTAAGTGACCCCAAACTTTTGAACGGTAGTGTATATATTTATAGTAATATGTACATATGTATATTAGCTGCTCTTGCTTGCTTGCTTTTTTTTTTTTTTCTTGCCTTCTGATTGTTGCTCTGAGTGTTGCTATCCCTGTGCTGTTGCAATCCTGGAATTTCCCCGTTGTGGGACTAATAAAGGCTTATCTTATCTTATCTTAGACACATGTACATTTTGGAGCAGATATTTATCCTATGTGTGTATTGTACAGTCTACTGTAGGGATGAAGGGCCTGTGGTAAAGTTCTGTTCTACACAGTGGCTGTAACAGTCAACTACTAAAGGAGCTGCACAGGACCTCCACAGACTCATATGGGGGTGAGAGGTGTTGTTCATAATAGACATTAGCTTAACTAACATCCTCCTCTCACCCACCACCTCTATGGAGTCCAAGTGACCGACCAGAAAAGAACTTGCCCTCTTTACCAGTCTGTTTAGACATTTCCTGCCCCTCTCCGTGCTGCCACCACCCCAGCAAACAAGTGCATAAAAGATTGCAGAGGCCACCATAGTGTTGTGTACTCAATGACCTGCACACCCCAAATGACCTCAGTCTGCCCAGCAAATGGAGCCGACTTTGGCCCTTCTTGTACAGAGCTTGGGTGTTAACTAACCAGTCCAGTTTATTATTGAGGAAAAAACCCAGGAATTTGTAACTATCCACCACCTCCATCCGCATGCGCACGCAGCGACCGGCAGCTGGTGAAAAAGACCGTCGTCTGTGTGTCTTGTTTTTATGTACTTTTATGTGTTTTTACGAAATCCTCTGTGTTGTTTCTGTCCTGGAATGTTTGTGGACTGTATGGCGAAGAGCTCCCTGGTTCCAACAACATGGACTTCCTCCCCTTTTTTGCACTGCTGCTACTTTTCCTCCGGCTCTTTGTTTATGAGGTAAACGCGACCGGCATCATGGCGGGCAGAATACATTATTCCAGGGACATGTTGCTGCATTTAAACACGGTTGATGCAGCGGCTGTGATTGAGCCTAAGCCGCAACTGCCGGACTTTAATTTTGAGGGACGGACACAGCGGTGAAAAGAGAGACGGGAGAAGGAAACATGGAAAGCATGGAGGTGTGAAATTGCGCCTGAGAAGACATCAGTTTGGTAACATTCCTCTTCCTTCGATGATTTTTGGGAACGTACAGTCTCTGAGAAACAAGGTGGATGAAATTCAAGGGAATGTACGCTACCAGAAGGACTTTAAGAACTGCTGCGTCATGGCTTTCACCGAATCTTGGCTTACTGCGCATGACCGAGATGCAGACCTGTGGATTGACGGCTTTGGAGCCCCACTGCGCTCGGATCGGCAGGAAGAGGTAACGGGGAAACGTCAGGGGGGCGGCGTATGTTTATACATTAATAAGCAGTACTGCACATCTGTCACGGTCAGAGAGCGCATCTGTACACCCAATGTGGAGCTGCTGTCTGTGTCACTACGCCCCTTTTATTTGCCTCGCGAGTTCCCCCAGCTTTTCATCACAACTGTGTACATTCATCCAAGGGCAGACGCTGACTCCGCCTCCAGCACCATCTTTGATGTGATCCAGCGGCTGCAATCAATTTCTCCAGAGGTGCCAAACTTCATTCTTGGGGATTTTAATCATGTTTCTTTAAAGAAGACACTTAAAAACTTTTATCAGTATGTCTCCTGCCCAACCAGGCGAAAAAAGACATTGGACCTGTGCTATCAATCCATAGAGAGGGCCTATAAATCACTCCCCCTTCCTCCTGTAGGATCCTCAGATCACAACTGTGTACATTTGCTGCCCACATATAAAACTGCTCTCAGAAGAGGCAAGGTGGAGACAAGAGACACTGATGTGTGGACAGAAGATTCAGTGCACAGCCTCCAGGAATGCTTTAACTGTACAGACTGGGAGATGTTCACACTGGCCTGCGGGGATGATTTGGACTCTTTGGTGGACGTCATATGCTCATATATGGCTTTCTGTAAAAATAAGATTGTTCCACGTAAATGTGTCAAAATATATCCCAACAACAAACCATGGGAATCAGTTAAATCCTGCTTACAGAGGAAAGCACTTGCCTTTAAACAGGGGTCTGTTTCTGAGCTACAGGTTGCCACAAAAGAGCTGAAGTCTGAAATTTTAAGAGCAAAACAGAATTATAAATCAGAGTTTTGATTGATTGATTGATTTTTATTTGAACATTGTTAAAGAAAGAAAAAAAGAGAGTTCAAAACACAACAAAAAAACAAACCAAAATAAAATGTTCAAAAGGAGTGGGAAGAAGCCAAGGCTTATACAGTCCCACCCCTTCTCCACACCAAACAAATTACAGTATTACTCATAATCATCATTATCCCACAACCACATTCACTGTAATACACCCATAGTCAATTTATACAACAAAAATGACACAACAATGACAGTCCATATCCAACAATATTACAACAACAATAAACATACAATTCTGGCATGTTCAATGCAAACACAAACAACACCATCACCTTCACAATCACCATAACACACAACAACCTTCCCTCACTGAAGACACAATGTAACATCACTGCCCTTCATTCTCATACTGCTCAAAAATCATTTCTTTATATGTTGATTTAAATATATGGATGTTGGGACATTGCCTGTGTTTCTCCCCCAACCCATTCCACAATTTTACCCCACACACAGACACACAAAAACTCTTCCGTGTAGATCTTACTAAGTGAATTTTAAATTTTGTATTCCCCCGTAAATTATATTTCCCTTCTCTCTCCCTGAATAGATTCTGTATATTGTGTGGCAAGAGGTTTTTACTAACTTTAAACATTAATTGTGCTGTGTAATAATGAACCAGATCCCATAATTTCAATAACTTTGAATGTAAAAACAATAAATTAGTATGTTCGAGGTACCCAACTTTGTGTATAACACGGACTGCCCTTTTTTGTAATATTAACAATGAATTAAGTTTACTTTTATAACTGTTACCCCAAACTTCTATACAATAAGTCAAGTATGGAAGTACTAATGAACAATACAAAATATGAAGTGATTTATAATCTAGGACCTGCTTAATTTTATTTATAATTGCAATATTTTTTGCAACTTTATTTTGTATGTATCTGACATGTGGTTTCCAACTAATTTTATCATCCAGTACTACACCCAAAAACTTGATCTCCTTAACTTTTTCAATAACTACATTATCTATATGAATGTGTATATCTTCTTTATTTTTACAATTACCAAATATCATTACCTTAGTTTTATCTATATTTAGTGATAGTTTATTACAATCCATCCATTTTTTTAGCTTATTTAATTCATTATTTAGAGTATGGATTAGTTGATTATAATTATTTCCAGAATAAAATAAATTAGTATCATCAGCAAATAATATTATTTTTAATAATTTAGAAACTTGGAATATATCATTTATATATATGTTAAATAATTTGGGGCCCAATACTGACCCTTGGGGGACCCCACAGGCAATTCCCATACACCCAGACAGATATTCTCCCATTTTCACAAATTGTTGTCTCTCAGATAGATAACTTGTAACCCATTTCAGAGCAATTCCCCTAATACCATACATTTGCAATTTATTAAGAAGTATTGAATGATTTATTGTATCAAATGCTTTTCTAAAATCTATAAACACACCAATTGCATATTTTCCTTGATCTAATGCATTTATTATTTCCTCTGTTGCATCCATTATCGCCAATGATGTTGTACTCTTGGCTCTAAACCCATACTGGTTCTGATTCAGCACATCCTGTGTATTTAAAAAGTTTTCTAATCTGTTGTTGAAAAGTTTTTCCAGAATTTTTGAAAATTGTGGGAGAAGTGATACTGGTCTGTAGTTTGTGTATTGGTGTTTATTTCCCTGCTTAAATAATGGAATTACTTTTGCTATTTTCATTTTCTGCGGGAATGAACCAGTTTGAAATGATAAATTACAAATATATGTGAATGGTTTTAATATACCATCAACAGTTCTTTTTATTAGTGCCATATCAATACCATCACAGTCAGTAGATAATTTATTTTTACACTTTTCAACAACAGATTTTACCTCTAGTTCATCCACCGCTGTAAGAAAAATTGACCGAGGGTTACTTCCAATTAAAGTCTCACTCACAGTGTCTTTTCCTTGATTTGGAATCTTTGCTGCCAACTCTGGCCCAACACTTACGAAAAATTTATTCATTTTATTTACTACCATATTCTTATCATAAATATCACCACAATTATCAGTAAAATACTCTGGATATATCATTTTCTTAGTTCCATTTTTCCTTAATTTGTTTAATATATCCCAGACTCCTTTTATATTATTTTTATTTTCATTTAACATTTTCCTATAATATAATTTTTTACTAGTTCGTATTATATCAGTTAATTTATTTTTATAGGTTTTATATCTTTTTTCAGATTCTTTAGTTCTTAATTTAATAAAATTTTTATAGAGATAATTTTTCTTTTTACAAGCATTTTGTAACCCTTTGGTTAACCATGGGCAATTTTTATATATGTGTTTTTTATTAATTTCTTTAATTGGACAGTTTTTATCATATAATAATTTAAATATATCAATAAATTTATCATATGCCAAGTCCACATTTTTCTCTCTATAGACAACATCCCAGTTCTGTAACATTAAGTCTTCTTTTAAATCCCTGATTCTATCTTCTGTTCATATTCTTTTATAGATAATCTTTTTACATAGTTTATTATTATTCTTACTCTCATTAGCCTCATAATTAACATCTAAAGAAACAAATACAGGCAAGTGGTCACTAATATCATTTATTATTATACCACTCACCATATTATATTCAATAACATTGGTAAAAATGTTGTCTATCAGGGTAGCACAGTGTGTCGTTATTCTTGTAGGTTTTGTAATCTTTGGAAATAAGGTTAAGCTATACATTGTATCTAAGAAATCTTCAGTTGGTTTGTGTTGTTTTGTTTTCATCAAATCTATATTAAAGTCACCACAAATAAAGATATCCTTTTGTCTTATTTTTGCATACATCTTTTCCATCCCATTTTTAAATTTTTCCATATCAGATCCCGGTGCTCTATATATACAACTTACTATTATATTTTTTCTTTTTTCCATCGTAATCTCAATTGTTAAACATTCCATACTTTCATTCACTGCTGATGTCATACTGTCTACTTTTTTACTTTTTAATTTTCTATCAACATACAGTGCTACCCCACCACCACTTTTACATTTCCTATTTTGTGTGTACATCTCATATCCATCTAGTTCAAAATTTACATCTTTTTCTTCATTAATCCATGTTTCACTTATTGCAATAATCCTAAATGGTGTATTAAATTGATTCAAAAACTCCTTAATACTATCAAAGTTTGCATAGAGACTCCTACTATTAATATGTATTATTGTTAATGTTTAATCCAAATTCATAATTCCATTTAATTGTTGTTCTTCATAATAAACACACTTATTATTAATATGATTAAAATAGTTGTTGTCTGGGTCAATATTTCCTAAAATGTCTTGTGGTTGCTGTTCAGCACTAACAAAATTTCCAGCTTCAATTTGCCCCACTACACCTCCATCATCAAATGAGGAAGAATGATTGACTAAAGTACTAAACATAATTTATGACAACCATGTACACCAAGAAGAAAAAAGGAAAAGAACACAAAATTTCCACTCATGATTACTGCACCGTTATTGCTGAATCAGGGCTAAGGTTTAAATCTGTCCAATTCCTCCATTTCTCTAATCATCATTACTTTAGCGTCTTCTGGAGTGCCAAGCAGTTTTATCCACACCTTACAGTTTCTTGTCCATGTCGACTGTATTTTTCCTTGTTTTCTGAGGGCCCTGGCTTGTCTAGCTATTTTGGAGTTCTTTTTTGTTAAATGTTCATTTATGTAGACAGCCGTTCCTCTCAGTTTTTTTGCTTGTCGCAGAAGATCAATTTTTGCTTTCCTACTGACGAATCGGATGATAATCGCTGGTTTTAATTTACTATTTTTATTGGGTAATGTGTGGCAAGCCGAAATAGTCTCATTGTCCACAACAATGTTATTTGAACTGAAAAAGGTCAATACCTGCTGCTCAAGAGTGTGTGATTCAGCCAGTGTCTCATCCTGCCCATCCTGATCACCAACTCCAGCTGTCACACGTGCATAGGAGCGGTGTCTGCTGTTCAGACCGCTCACAATGACGTCATCCATTCTTGTATATTGTTCAAGTTCATCCACACATTTTTCTAAGGATTTAATTTTCTTGTCCTTGTCCACAATTTCAGCCTTGAGCTCGCGCACTTGTTCTATAAGGTTAACAAGTAGCGTTTGTTGTTTAGCTATTTTTGATATTTCCTCAGACATAAAGTTTAGGGAGAGTTTAAGAGTTGGAAAGCAAGATGGCAACAAAGAAACTTGGTTCAGCCTGGGCCAGTATGAAAACTATTGCAGGCCTTCAGAGCACAGAGTGCAGTAATCATGTGTTTTTAGATGGTTTTAATTCAGACACAGAGCTGGCTAATGCTCTTAATTGTTTTTATGGTCGTTTTGACTCCTTTGATTTTAGCACAGAAACCCAAGATTTGAAACAGAAACTCAAAGACAATCAGCACTTTAATATTGAGGTGCAGGATGTTAAAAGGGAGTTCTGCGCTGTAAAAGTGAACAAAAGTCAGGGCCCTGATAATATATGTGGGCGCTTGGTAAAGTCCTGTGCACATGAACTGAGTCCTATATTTCATTACATTTTCAATAAGTCCTTACAGACACAACTTGTGCCCAAGATCTGGAAAGAAGCCGTGGTTGTTCCCGTTCCAAAATCCAGCTGTCCTAAAACGGTAAACGACTTTAGACCAGTTGCTTTGACTTCAATTTTAATGAAAATTTTTGAAAAACTGGTCAGATGTGAGGTCCTAAAGCAGATTGAGCATGCATTGGATCCTCTGCAGTTTGCCTATAGACCTCACAGAGGAGTGGAGGATGCCACTGTCACTCTGTTTAACATGCTTTTTAAACATCTGGATTTTAATGGGACACATGCCACACTTTTATTTGTGGACTTTTCCTCCACCTTTAATACAATCCAACCTCATATCTTAGTTGAAAGACTCCTGCAACAATTTGATTTGAGCAATAGTCTGGTGGGTTGGATTCTGGATTTCTTAACCAACAGGACGCAGAGAGTAAGGGTCAATGGTACATTGTCTGACCTAAAGTGCTCTTCTACTGGCTCTCCTCAGGGGTGTGTGTTGTCACCACTACTCTTCATCCTGTACACAAACATGTGTCGGAGCAGACATGACAACAGACACATTATAAAGTATGCTGATGACTCAGTTATTGTCAGTCTCCTCCAGGATGGTGAGAGTGGCCACGGCCCAGTAGTTGATGATTTTGTTCACTGGTGTGAGGATTCCTACCTGCAGCTGAATACGGCAAAAACTAAAGACATGATTATTGACTTTAGGAGGAAAAATCCCAGGCACAAAGTCACCGTTCTAAAAGGCCAGACCACCGAATGTGTACAATCCTACAAATATCTTGGGACGATTATTGATAGTAATTTAAACTTTGAAGAGAACTGTGAAAGGGTGTGCAAAAAGGGTCAGCAACATTTGCATTGCTTGAGAAAACTTGCACGCTTCCAAATTGACCGAACCATAATGACAATGTTTTATCGGGCTTTTATTGAATCTGTTTTATCCTTTTCTTTAGTGTCATGGTTTGGTCAGATAAAACTGAAACAGAGGAAATCCTTGGATCAGGTAGTTAGATGGTCCAGTCGTTTGCTTGGTGAGCCACAGCTGAGCCTGACATCCCTGTACACCAGACAAGTACAGAGGATGGCTACCTCCATTTTAAATGATGACTCCCACCCTTTGCACTGCAACTTTCAGCTTCTTCCCTCAAGACGGAGGTTTGCTGTCCCAAAAAGTAGAACCCAGCGCTACAAAAACAGCTTTGTTCCTGCTGCTGTCAAAGAGTTGAACAAGCTGTAACAATATATTGCACATAATTTAGGTACCTATTTATTAACTCCATTTTATATTTACTTATTTTTGTAGGATGTTACTTGGGTTCTAAATATTTTATTGGGTTTTAGACCTTTGAGTTTTTAACCTCTTTGACTAGTTTTTAACTTTTAATATGACCCTTCTCTCTTACCTCTAGTTTTTCTCTCATCTCTTTGTCTTTTTATACCCTGATTGATGGAGCCTTGAGTATTTTTATCATGTTTATAGTCAGCTTCATATGTGCCTGTGTTTGTGTCTATGTTGAATGTAATTTGTGGCTTGTAAATATGGATGTCACCAGACTGCAAAACAAATCTACCTACGGGTACAAATAAAGTAACCTGAACCTGAACCTCAATATCTAAACCATGGATATTTACAGGTGCATTTGGTGATGGTTTTCTCTTAACATCAACCACCACCTCCTTTGTCTTGCTGGAGTTGATGTGAAGGTGGTTGAGTTCACACCAGATGATGGAATCAGAGATGACCCTCCTGTACTCCAGATCGTTCCCCTCTGACAACACATCCAACAATGGCTGTACCATCAGAGAACTTCTGAAGGTGACAGCTAGTGGAGTTACTGTATATTTGAAGTCTGATGTGTAAAGAGTAAAGAGGAAAGGAGAGAGTACTGTTCCCTGAGAGGCCCCTGTACTACATACCACCACCTCAGCCACACAGTCCTGAAGGCTCACATAGTGTGGTCTGTTGGTGAGATAGTCAGCTGTCCATGCAGTAAGGTGACGGTCAACTCCTGCTCCCTCCAATTTCCCCCTCAATAGAGACGGTTGAATTGCACTGAAAGCACTGAAGAAGTCAAAAAAACATGACTCTCACAAGCTTCCAATACTCTTCAGATGAGACAGTGACCTTTGCAGAAGATAAATAACTGCATCCACCACTTTAATCCTAGGTCGGTAAGCAACCTGCAAGGGGTCCAGCAGTGTGCTCACCAGGGGTCGGAGGTGGCTGAGGATGATGCTCTCCAGGGTCTTCAACAGATGGGAAGTTAAAGCCACAGGTCTATAATGGTTAGGCTCCCTGGGGTGCACACTCTTTGACACTGGAACCACACAGGAAGTCTTCCACAGGACAGGGATCTTCCCCAAACTAAGACTCAGATTCAACATGTGCATGGTCACCCCACATATCTGGTCTGCACATTTTATGAGCAGTCTGGAGCTGATGCCATCTGGGCCCATTGGTTTTCTGGGCTTGATCTTCCTGAGTTCCTTCCTCACCTGATCAGCAGTCAAGGAGAGAGGGGTGGGAGATATCCCCGGTGCAAGGAGCAGCCTCAGATGGTGTAAAGAGGAGGCAGGGTGGCTGATATGGGTAGGGGTGGGAGTGGGGCCTGAATCAAATCTCTGGAAAAACAGATTCAGTTCATTTCCCCACTCCTTACTGCTTCTGACCTGCCCCCCCCCACACACCTTTTCCATGTCCTGAGATCTTCTTCAGTCTTCTCCAAACAACCTTGCTGCTAATCTGCTCCAACTGGTGCTCCAGTGTCTGCCTGTAGCTGTCCTTGCCCTTCCTTATGTCCATTTCAGTTTCCTTTGGACACTCCTCAGATCTTCTTTATCCCCTGGTCTAAAAACCCTCTTCTTCTCATTCAGCAGGGCTTGAAGCTCAGGGGTCACCCAAGGTTTATTGTTGGGCAAACACCGCACTCTCTTAGAAGGTACAGTGTTCTCCACACAAAAATTATAGTTTGTGATGCAATGGGTCAGAGTGTCAATGTCCTCCCCATGAGAGCTACAGAGTACATCCCAGTCTGTGATTTCAAAGCAATCCCTCAACCTCTCACTGGACTCCTCTGACCAAATCCTCACATACTTCACCACTGGTGGTTGTTTATTCGTCATAGGAATGTAGACTGGAAGCAGGTGGACAAGATTATGATCTAAGTGGCTGAGTGGGGGAAAGGGGTATACAGTGCATCCAGAAAGTATTCACAGCGCTTCACTTTTTCCACATTTTGTTGTGTTACAGTCTTATTCCAAAAGGGATTAAATTCATTTTTCCCCTCAAAATTCTACACACAATACTCCATAATGACAAGGCGAAAAAAAAGTTTTTTTTTTAGACTTTTGCAAATTTATTAAAAATACAAAAAACTAAGAAATATCATGTACATACTGTAAGTATTCACAGCCTTTGTTCAATACTTTGTCGATGCACCTTTGGCAGCAATTACAACCTCACGTTTTTTTGAATATGATGCCACAAGCTTGGCACACCTATCTTGGGGCAGTTTGGCCGATTCCTCTTTGCAGAACCTCTCAAGCTCCATCAGGTTGGATGGAAAGCGTCGGTGCACGGCCATTTTCATTTCTGTGAATTCATTTCATTTCTGTTGTGAACCTGGGTTTGGTGGTCCCCAACCCAGTTCTGACCCGTGGCTAATTTGGCCCGTGTCCCTATTTATTTTCCATCAGGTGCTTCAGGGAGCTTTTTGGGTCCTTCGTTCCCTGACAGCTCGGACACGCCCCCTCCTCCTGTTACTGCCATCAGCTGCATCTCATTATTGGGTGTTCACACACATACACGCACACACTTCATTCATTCTCATTCACACGCTCATGCACTCACTCACGCACACATGGTGTTAATTATGTTCAGCCCACGATTCTTCACACCGGCGGTCTCTTCCCTCGTTAGAAGCATTATTACTTAAACGCTTAGTTAGTAGGAAGAGACCGTTGGAGCACCAAGCTTCAAACACAGCAGCATGTTCCTCTGTTTGTTTGCTACCATTACCTTCATATAATCTTCAGCCTGACATCGTTGTCTTCTCTAAAGCCACAAGCTCGTGTCCTTCTTTGGTGTTTGTGGCTGATCCTATTTTCACCCTCATCCAACGGACTACACGGACAGCCCCGGGCCGCTCCAGCCATAAGTTCATGTTTGCCTTTCTCTTCGTGCCCACAGCTTACGGTGGCACTAAGCATTCCCTCCCTCAGGCTGCGGAACATCCAGGTGGCATCCCTGTATGTCTGGTGGCCTCATTATCTTCATCATAGCAACTCTCTCTTAGTTATCGTGACTGTAAGCTGGACTGGTTATTTTGGTGTTTTTGTTAACAAAGTGCACGTTCTACTCCTGCATTTGGGTTTTTCATTCCTTCCTCGGTGTGTTGCATAATGGCGCACCGGGGGTTATAACATGTTCAATTGGATTCAAGTCTGGGCTCTGGCTGGGCCACTCAAGGACATTCACAGAGTTGTCCTGAAGCCACTCCTTTGATATCTTGGCTGTGTGCTTAGGGTCGTTGTCCTGCTGAAAGATGAACCGTCACCCCAGTCTGAGGTCAAGAGTGCTCTGGGGCAGGTTTTCATCCAGGATGTCTCTGTACATTGCTGCATTTATTTTCCCCTCTATCCTGACTAGTCTCCCAGTTCCTGCCACTGAAAAACATCCCCACAGCATGATGCTGCCACCACCACTGGCATGGTTATGAGCGGTGCCTGGTTTCCTCCAAACATCTCTCTTTGGCATTCACGCCAAAGAGTTCAATCTTTGTCTCATCAGACCAGAGAATTTTGTTTCTCATGGTCTGAGCATCCTTCAGGTGCTTTTTGACAAACTTCAGGTGGGCTGCCATGTGCCTTTTACTAAGGAGTGGCTTCCGTCTGGTCACTCTACCATATAGGCCCGATTGATGGATTGCTGCAGAGATGGTTGCCCTTCTGGAAGGTTCTCCTCTCTCCACAGAGGAATGCTGGAGCTCTGACAGCGTGACCATCGGGTTCTTGGTCACCTTCCTGACTAAGGCCCTTCTCCCCCGATTGCTCAGTTTAGACGGCCAGCCAGCTCTAGGAAGAGTCCTAGTGTTTCTGAACTTCTTCCATTTATGGATGATGGAGACTACTGCGCTCATTGGGACCTTCAAAGCGGAAGAAATTTTTCTGTACCCTTCCCCACATTTGTGCCTCGAAACAGTCCTGTCTCAGAGGTCTACAGACAATTCCTTTGACTTCATGCTTGGGTTGTGCTCTGACATGCACTGTCAACTATGGGACCTCATATAGACAGGTGGGTTCCTTTCCAAATCATGTCCAATCAACTGAATTTACCACAGGTGGACTCCAATTAAGCTGTAGAAACATCTCAAGAACGATCAGTGGAAACAGGATGCACCTGAGCTCAATTCTGAGCTTCACAGCAGAGGCTGTGAATACTTACTGTATGTACATGTGATTTCTTAGTTTTTTATTTTTAATAAATTTGAAAAAATCTAAAAAAAAAAAAAAACTTTTCACATTGTCATTATGGGGTATTGTGTGTAGAATTTTGAGAGAAAAAATCAATTTAATCCCTTTTGGAATAAGTAACATAACAAAATGTGAAAAAAGTGAAACGCTGTAAATACTTTCCGGATGCACTGTAGGTATAGGCATCCTTAATATTTGCACATAATAAGTCCAAAGTTTTATTAGCTCTGGCAGAGAAGCATGATTGCCCCCGATGTAAGGAGGAGGGACTGTGGGTGGCGGATCTGTAACTGAAAGACCACACTATGTAGGAGCTTGCATGCAGCAGAGTCATCTGCCGAGGGAGGAATGTACACAGTTATCGCGATAAAGTGCGATAATTCCCTAGTAAGATAATATGGGCAAATGGGAAAGTTTATCCACAGGCTGTCAAAACAGAGAAGCCCTCATGATCCTTCCTGTAGGTAAGGAGCCCATTGGAGGGTGGACCCATGTTCCTCATTTGGGCTTACTAGGTCCTTGATGTAACTTTTTTCATGAAGATCAACTGGACCACTCTTGAGCTGACCTTTCATCCAGGACCAGTTTGTCTGGAAACCCTACTAGGGGCAAGTTTCTCCTGACAACAAAGCTCCTGGGATCATTCGGGAACCCAAACCCCTCCACCGCATTAAGGTGGCGATCCACAGTGGTTATCGACTCCATTTAACAGAAAATTCAACTACCTGAAAAAGACGTTTTTTCATCTTTAACTTTTCAACCAAATCCAGATGTTGTTTAGAAGGTTGGGGAAGTCATCTATTCAACATTTCTTCAACTAACTTTTTCAACTAAACTGTTAGTTGTACATGGTCGCCCATGTAAAACAGTCATAAAGAATGCAATCCCAAGGTGAGAATGACAAGATAAACCCCTTTTATTTTCAACAAAATCTGCACAGCTGCTTACTGCACTTGACGTTTCCCTTTTTTTGCCTGCTGCTGGCCTCATGGATGAAACACTGCATCCTTACAATGAACACTGCAAATGGACCATCCAGAATATTACTATAAAGGTATGCATGGTTTCTTTGAGGGAATAAAAGGTAAATCTCTGCAGTATTTCAGAGACAACTGCTTTGTCTGGAGCTGGACACTGGACTGAATTCAACTTCTGTCAAAGACTCACTCGTTGTCATTAATTTGGCTTTTGGGTTTGTTTTTATTTCAACTCATTTCAGCTCACTTTATATGGAAACAGTTTCCAGTGCCATGTTTTGTTTTGCAGTCACCCTTCTTTTCACATTGTCTTCACCTCCTCTTTTTTCTTCTTTTTTAAAAATTTCCTTCACATTTATGGCATACCATTCCAAATCAATTAATCACTCTTTGTTATCCAACAGAACTGCAGTCACTATGCAGGTATCACCAAGTTTGTATTCTCAGTGTCACTTTCCTAGATGATATTTTTAATTTGTTTGTTGCTTCATCACGTTCTTGTATGCCTATGTTAATTGCCTTCATTGCCTACCTCACCACATCTTCAAATTAGCTTTTTTATGCAGATTTAAAGGAAATATTTGGCTCTGGCTTTTGAAGTGAATTAGGAGCAACTGAAAGCATTGGATATTACACTGAGCTACAGCACTACCACTCACTGAGGCAAGGAAAGGCAAGTTTATTTGTATAGCACATTTCATGCTAAAGACAATTCAAAGTGCTTTACATAAAACATTAAAGCATTACAGCAAATTGGAAAAGGAATACATATGATTTTAAAAGCAAACTAAAAAACAAGCTTAAATAGAATAAGACAGAAAAAGTGCAAGAAATAAAAGTTACAGTGCACTGTAGGAGACTAATTGTTTTACTGAAAGGCAGCAGCAAATGGGAAAGTTTTTAACCTCAATTTAAAGCAGATGAGAGTTTCAGCAGCCCTGATGCTTTCTGGGAGTTTGTTCTAAATGTGAGGGGCATAAAAACTAAACGCTGCCTCACCAAGTTTGGTTCTAACTCTGGGCACAGATAGTAGGCCTGACCCTGATGACCTGAGGGCTCTGGGTGGTTCATAATGGACCAGCAGATCTGAAATGTATTCTGGCCCTAAACTATTCAGCGCTTTGTAAACCAACTGCAGTATTTTGAAATCTATTCTTTGGCAGACAGGAAGTCAGTGTAAAGATCTGAGGACTGGAGTTATATGATCCACTTTCTTGGTCTTAGTGAGCAGTCGAGCTGCAGTGTTCTGAACCGACTGTAGCTGTCTGATGGACTTTTTAGGGAGACCTTTGAGGACAGCATTAAAGTAGTCCAGTTTACTAAAGATAAATGCATGGATGTGGGCTATATTAATCATATATTCCCTAACCTACATATGTTGAAGCATGTGGGAATGTTTGGTGATTACATATGTAAGGCGACTTCACACCTCAGAAAGGACAAAGACTCTCAACCGCCAGTGAAGAACAAAGACGTTCCCAGACACTGCGGTGGAGACCGGAGGAGCTGCCCTCACCCCCCAGGGCCATGAGGAGGAGTATGGAGACAATGGGGGGATTAAGATAATGAGGGATGTCAGCCTTTGATATGCATGTCTTTTGTTATGTGCAAGTATAAGTTCACAGAGCCGGAGGTATTCGGTCTCTTTTTTTGCTTCTGCTTCTGCACTTAGATGAGACTTGTTAGAGGAGCTGATAATAAACTTTGGTTTATATATCACACCGCCTCGTTCTTCCAAGCTCTTCTACACTGGTGACCCCTGACGCGAGTATGGACCTGAGGCGTTCCCCCGCGATCAACTCACCTGTGGCGACCCAGGCAGACGCCGGCGCCCACGCAGACAGGGGAACAGATGGACGACGTTCCCCCCCGGCAGAAGTGATAGAGAGGGCTCAACCGAGCACCAGCGCCGCTGAGAGAGCCGAGGCAAGGCATTCTCACCCTGCGGACACAGCAGTGATGGTCTACACAAATGCCGTCACTGTCAAGCTGCCGGACTTCTGGCAGGAAGACCCCGCCTCGTGGTTTCAACAAGCTGAAGCCCAGTTTACACTGGCGGGCATCACGGCCGACGATACGAAGTTCTATCACATCGTCACCAAACTCAACGCCGCCACTTCGAGGTGTGTGCGGAGCATAATCCGGCGGCCGCCAGCCCAAGACAAATATGAAATACTGAAAGCAGCCATTGTGACAAATTACGTCCCCTCAGCCAAAGAGAGAGCCGAGGGGATCCTGGCGGTCTACGGCCACAGAGGACACAGACCTAAAGCCCTCATGGAGGACTTGCTGCAGCTTAAAGAGGAGGACAATGACAACTTCCTCTTCCAATTCGTATTCCTCAGCACACTGCCGCCACACATGAGAGGGACGCTCGCCAACATGCGATGCAACACCCAGCAAGACTTCCGCGTGCTGGCCAACGAAGCTCAACGACTCGTCAACGCCTGCAGGGAACAGACACCCACAGCAGCATCCGCAGACCTCAACGCTGATGCCCAGAGCCACGGCGAGCCTCAACCCACGGAGCAGATCCAGCCCGCGGTGAAAGCGACACGGCCAAAACGTAACAGACGGAGCGATGTTTGTTATTACCACCACCGCTTCGCCGAGAAGGCTCACAAATGTGTTCCCCCCTGCAAATTTAAACGCCAAAGCCGAGAGCCGTTAACGGCAGCAGTTCTCGGTGAGAAGAGTAAGCTGTTATATGTGACGGACGGACACACCGGCAAGCAGTTCCTTATTGACACAGGAGCTCAACTGAGTTTCGTCATGCCCTCCCAAGCAGATCGAGCCATGGGCACCCGGGGCAACGGAGCGGTGGCAGCCAACGGCTCCAGCATTGACACTTTCGGCGAAAAGAGCCTGCACCTCCACCTCCACGGCCGCAACTACAGATGGACATTTGTTGTAGCGGCGGTGAGTTTTAACTTGTTGGGCGCAGACTTTTTGTGTGCACACGGGTTATTAGTTGATCTAGCGAATAGACGCTTGGTTAATGCACTGTCCTTTGCTTCTATTCCCTGCTCAGCCCGAGTTTCTCCACCACCTGTGCAGGCTAGCGTCACCACGGCAGGAGGTAAGTTTGAGCAACTCCTCACCCAATTTCCAGCACTCACAATTCCCAAATTCTCAGCCACTGTGGCTAAACACGGGGTTGAACACTTTATTCCCACAACGGGCCCACCCGTATTTGCCAAAGCTCGCCGCTTAGACGCGACCAAACTCACCATAGCTCGGGACGAGTTTACTACCCTTGAAAAATTAGGCATTGTTAGACGCTCGAAGAGCCCCTGGGCCTCGCCACTTCACATGGTTCCAAAATCCGACGGTTCTTGGAGACCGTGTGGAGATTACCGCAGATTAAACAATGCGACAGTGCATGACCGCTACCCAATTCCTCACATTCAGGATTTTTCACTGCATCTGGCGGGTGCGCGCATTTTTTCAAAAATAGACCTGGTCCGCGGTTATCATCAAGTCCCAGTTCGAGCAGAGGACATTCCTAAAACAGCGGTAATAACCCCTTTCGGCCTTTTTGAATTTTTGCGGATGCCTTTCGGCCTCAAAGGCGCTGCTCAAACTTTTCAGCGGATGATCAGAATCAGAATCAGAATCAGATTTATTGCCATTGTTCATGTAGTACACAAACTAGGAATTTGTCTCGGTGCAATGCTGCAACATTAAACATGATAAAATAAAAGAAATAAACTATACATGCAATAAAGTGTAGAATAAGAGTGAGTAATACTGGTCAGCAGTTAAAATATATTAGCGAGCAGCAGATAATGTGGAGAACCATATAGTGCAGTCGGTAATGCAGGAAAAAAACAGTGATGATTGACATGAGTCTGGTTGAGCTGCTGTACATAGTGCACGAGAGTCAATAAGTCACTTAGTGTTCAGTAGTCTGATGGCAGAGGGGAAGAAGCTGTTCATGTGACGGGAGGTTTTAGTCTGGATGGACCGAAGTCTTCTACCTGAGGGGAGGGGGGCAAACAGTACGTGACCAGGGTGTGAGGGATCGGCTATGATCCGGCCAGCACGCCTCCGGGTCCTGGAGATGTACAGATCCTGGAGAGATGGGAGCTTGCAGCCGATCACCTTCTCAGAAGTGCGCACGACGCGCTGCAGCCTTAGTCTGACCCTGGCAGTGGCTCCTGCGTACCACACGGTTATGGAGGTGGTGAGGATGGACTCGATGATGGCTGTGTAGAACTGCACTAACATCTTGGTGGGTAGCTTGAGCTTCCTCAGCTGCCGCAGGAAGAACATCCTCTGCTGGGCCTTTTTGATGAGGGAGCTGATGGTCGGCTCCCACTTGAGGTCCCTGGTGATGGTGGTGCCTAGGAAGCGGAAGGAATCAGCAGTGGTGATGGGAGAGCCTGTGAGGGTGAGGGGGGGCAGAGGGGTTGTGACTTTCCTGAAGTCCACAATCATCTCCACTGTCTTCAGAGCGTTCAGCTGCAGGTTGTTGTTGTTGCACCAGGACGCCAGCTGGGCCACCTCTCTCCTGTAGGCGGACTCGTCGCCGTTGGAGATGAGCCCGATGAGGGTGGTGTCGTCCGCAAACTTGATCAACTTGACAGACTGGTGGCTGGAGGTGCAGGAGTTGGTATAAAGGGAGAAGAGTAGGGGGGAAAGTACACAGCCCTGGGGTGTTCCGGTGCTGATGCTAGCAGAGTCTGAGACAGTCTTTCCCAGTCGCACATGCTGCCTCCGGTCCGTCAGGAAGTCGGTGATCCACCTGCAGAGGGAGTCAGGCACGTTGAGCAGGGACAGCTTGTCCCGGAGCAGAGCGGGGCGGATGGTGTTGAATGCGGAGCTGAAGTCCACAAACAGGATCCTGGCGTAGGTTCCCGGGGAGTCCAGGTGCTGCAGGATGGAGTGGAGGGCCAGGTTGACTGCGTCGTCTACAGACCTGTTGGCTCGGTAGGCAAACTGCAGCGGGTCCAGGAGAGGGGTGGTGATGGACTTGAGGTGGGGCAGGACCAGGCGCTCAAAGGACTTCATGACTACAGAGGTGAGCGCTACAGGTCTGTAGTCATTAAGTCCAGTGATCCGTGGCTTCTTGGGGACAGGGATGATGGTGGAGGATTTGAGGCAGGACGGCACGTGGCATAGCTTAAGGGAGGTGTTAAAAATGTCTGTGAAGACAGGAGCCAGCTCTTTCGCACAGTGTCTCAGGGTGGAGGGAGACACGCCGTCCGGACCGGGGGCCTTGCACGGGTTCAGTCTGGAGAACTGTTTGAGCACGTCCTGCTCACTGATGACAAGGGCAGGGGGGGAGGAGGGGGGGGGGCGCCTTTGATGAAGTAGGGATCGTGGAGGCTGTGGAGCTGGAGAGAGGGGGGGAGAGGGAGAGAGGGAGGGAGAGAGGGATGATGGACGCAGTATTACGCGACCTTCCTTTTGTTTTCGTCTACCTCGACGACATGCTGGTAGCCAGCTCGTCTGAGGAAGAACACGAGCAGCACCTCACTACAGTTTTTCAGAGACTAGAAGAGCACGGGTTAATAATCAATCCAGCCAAATGCAAATTCGGCGTGTCACAAATTGATTTTTTAGGACACAGAGTTTCTCCGAAAGGGGCAGTTCCACTTCCAGACAAAGTTCACGCGATAAAAAGTTTCCCACGGCCACAAACGGTCAAATTGCTGCAAGAATTTTTAGGAATGGTTAATTTTTACAACCGTTTCCTCCCCCACGCAGCTCAGCTCATGGAGCCCTTATATGACGTGCTCAGAAAACAGAAAGCTTCCAACACGGTCGAATGGACCCCGGAGCGCGAACGCGCCTTCGCGGAAGTAAAGAGCGCTCTAGCTAATGCCACATTGTTAATTCACCCCGATCCCTCGGCCCGCATTGCACTAACCACAGACGCTTCGGACCTAGCTATAGGGGCAGTTGTAGAACAACATGTCAGCGGGATCTGGCAACCTTTGGCATTCTTCAGCAAAACGCTAAACCAAACTGAGCGTAAGTACAGCACTTTTGACAGGGAGCTGCTAGCGCTTCATTTATCCATCCGCCACTTCCAGTTCTGGTTAGAAGGGCGGAGTTTCACGGCTTTTGTAGACCACAAACTGCTCACCTTTGCGATGGCTAAACTTTCAGAACCATGGTCAGGCAGGCAACAAAGACAGCTGGCTGCGATTTCAGAGTTCACCACAGACATTCGACATGTGGCAGGCAAACTTAACGTGGTAGCAGACTGCCTCTCTCGCGCTGTGACATCGCCAGAGCACGAGGAGACAGATTATACTGCCTCAGCCGCAGAACTCTTCACTAACGCGGACACATACGCAGCACCTATCCATGCAGGGATAGATTATGCAGCCATGGCAGAGGAACAAAGCAGTGACGCGGACGTGTGCGCACTCCTGTCTGGACCAACAGGGTTAAGGCTGGAGGAAAGGGGTTTACGCGACGGCGTGCCCCCCCTAATATGCGATATTTCAACCGGCCGACCTCGCCCGTTAGTCCCAGCCACATGGCACCGCCGTATTTTCGACTCAGTTCACTCCCTCGCGCACCCAGGTGTGCGCGCCTCGGTTAAAATGGTCGCCGAAAAGTTTGTGTGGCCGGGCCTGCGCAAAAATGTAAAAGAATGGGCAAAAACTTGCATTTCTTGTCAGTGCGCCAAAATACACAAACACACAAAAGCCCCTCTGGAGCCTTTTCCAATCCCTGCTAGAAGGTTCGACCACGTTCATGTCGACCTCGCGGGGCCACTACCTTCCTCCCATGGTTTCACACACCTGTTAACAATGATAGACCGCACCACGCGCTGGCCAGAGGCAGTCCCTCTGGCGTCAACTACAGCGGAGGAAGTCGCTCGCGTTTTTTTTGACAAACTGGGTGGCACGTTTCGGCGTCCCATCGGACATCACGTCCGATAGAGGACCTCAATTTGTCTCGGAGCTTTGGTCAGCCATGTCCAGCAGCTTAGGGGCAACAATTCACCGCACCACCGCTTATCACCCTCAGGCTAATGGGTTATGCGAGCGTTTTCACAGGTCTTTAAAAGCCACCCTCAGAGCCTCACTAACGGATACAAATTGGGTAAATAAACTTCCCTGGGTTTTATTGGGGTTGCGTGCTGCGCCTAAAGAGGATCTAGACGCCTCTCCAGCAGAATTAGTTTTTGCACAACCTCTCAGGCTCCCGGGTGAATTTTTACCAGAGAACCCAGAGCCAGGGCATCTTCCAGCCTCGAGGTTTTTAGGCAGCAACGGACCGGACTCTCTCCCCGGACCGGCACATCACTCGTTTCCACAGGTTTTTGTCCCCCAAGCTCTAAAAAACGCTGAATTCGTTTTTGTTAGGCATGAAGCTTTAAAACCAACTTTCCGCCCAGCATACGATGGGCCATTCAGAGTGCTGGAACCTGGTGATAAACACTTTGTGCTTGATTTTGGGGATAGAAAGGAAACAGTCAGCATTGACAGACTTAAACCTGCCTTCTTGTTGAGAGACGAGCCTGCACAGTTGGCGAGAGCACCTCGGCGGGGTAGACCCCCCAAGAGAAAAGACTCAGCCCCCCTGCAGGGAACAAATAATCACTCTCCTCCCCAAGCTGCAGATTCCTTACAAGAAGGTCCCAGCAGGACGCCCAAGCGGACCCACAGCAGATTCGGGAGAAGATTAAAACCCAGACGGCACAGGGACTGATGCAAACTACTCAACAGTTGTTCACTAATTGTGCTGTAACAGTTTAGGACTGACTTGTGATTTTACTATGCTGTTATGATTACCACTGAACTCTCTTAGGAGCATGGCTGCTGGAAAGTTTCTTCTGTGGCAAGAGGTATAGCAGTTAGTATGTCATAGTAATTATCTTAAACTGTGAATTTTTCTATTGTCCTTTTCTTAGTCGTTTGGGGGGGGCTGTGGGCTATATTAATCATATATTCCCTAACCTACATATGTTGAAGCATGTGGGAATGTTTGGTGATTACATATGTAAGGCAACTTCACACCTCAGAAAGGACAAAGACTCTCAACCGCCAGTGAAGAACAAAGACGTTCCCAGACACTGCGGTGGAGACCGAAGGAGCTGCCCTCACCCCCCAGGGCCATGAGGAGGAGTACGGAGACAATGGGGGGATTAAGATAATGAGGGATGTCAGCCTTTGATATGCATGTCTTTTGTTATGTGCAAGTATAAGTTCACAGAGCCGGAGGTATTCGGTCTCTTTTCTTGCTTCTGCTTCTGCACTTAGATGAGACTTGTTAGAGGAGCTGATAATAAACTTTGGTTTATATATCACACCGCCTTGTTCTTCCAAGCTCTTCTACAATGGACAAGTTTTTTCTAGATCCTGCTGAGACATCCATCCATCAATCCATTTTCTTCCGCTTACTCCTTTTCGGGTCACGGGGGGCTGGAGCCTATCCCAGCATATTTGGGCGAGAGGCAGGGTACACCCTGGACAGATCGCCAGTCCATCGCAGGGCCAACACAGAGAGACAGACAACCATTCACTCTCACAGTCATACCTAAGGACAATTTAGAATCCCCAATTTGATGCCAGTTAACCTAACTTGCATGTTTTTGGCATATGGGAGGAAACCAGAGAAATCTCGGCGTAAACCCACGCAGACACAGGGAGAACATGCAAACTCCACACAAACCACTGTTGATCGGGGACTGGGATCGAACCCAGGATCCCCCGGCCAAGGGTGAGATGCTGTGCTGCTGCAGTGCTAACCAGCAACTCAAGACATCAGACCTTTAATCCTCGCTATGTTCTTTAAGTTATAAAAGGCTGACTTCACTACTGTCTTAATGTGGCTGTTAAAATTCAGGTCTGAGTCCAGAACCACACCCAGATTTCTGGCTTGGCTACTGGTTTTTAGCATCATTGATTGAAGATGAGCACTAACTTTGAGTCTTTCTTCTTTGACACCAAAAACTATTATTTCAGAGTTGTCTTCGTTTAACTGAAGAAAATTCTGGTACATCCACTCTTTAATTTGACCAATGCATTTGATCAGGGTTTTAATTGGACCATATTCTCCTGGTGAGATGGTTACATAGATTTGTGTATCATCTGCATAATTATAATAATATATTTTGTTTTTTTTTTATGATTTGAGCTAGTGGGAGCATATACTGTAGATGTTGAAAATCAAAGGTCCCAAAATGGAACCTTGGGGAACTCCACAGGTTTTTTTTCACTCAGATTTATAGTTACCTATAGACACAAAATAGTCTTTGTCTTTTAAATAGGACTCAAACCAGCAAGTGCTGAATCAGAAAGTCCCACCAAGTTTTTCAGCCAATCTAGTAAGATGCTATGGTCGACCACGTCGAATGCAGCACTGAGGTCCAGTAGAACCAAGACTGAAATGTTGTCACTATCTATATTGGAGCGGATGTCATTAAGGACCTTAACTAGAGCTGCTGTGGTGTGGCCGAAAACCTGACTGGAAGACATCCAAAAAGTTATTTAATGTCAGGAAGTTGTACAATTGTTGAAAGACAGCTTTTCTATTATTTCACTCAGAAAGGAGAGATTGGTATGGGCCTATAGCTGTTCATGAGTGAGGTGTCTAGGTTGCTCTTTTTTAAAAGTGGCTTGATAACAGCTGTTTTTTTTAAGTACTGAGCAGACACGTGATAGAGATGTCCCTACTCATGCATGGTTTAGACAAGACAAGACCGATTTACCAGAGACAGCAAAGCAAACAACTGGCCATCAGACTATAGCGGAGGGATTCTCAGGCTTTCTTCATCTATCTCCTCACACAGTTCTGTCTGACAGTGGCAAAGCAGCTAATGAGAATGCTGGTCTCAACTAATAGCATAATCCTCACATCAATGCGGAGTTTTAATTGACTGCTTTTTGCCAGAGCAGCAAGAACGTAAATGCAAGGAGAGCTCCACCAGTGTGAGATATCTCCTCTCTCGTTTTCCTCCTCTAATTTCGTCTTCACATTACGCCTCTGTCCCCGCTGTGCCAGAATGAAAACCAGCAATCATCTGATGCTACACATTTTACATTTCAATTCCCGGAATTGAAAACATCTGAAACAATGAGAACGCATCGCCCCTTCCCATCCAATAAAAAAAAAAAGACAGACAGAGAAAGGAGAAAAATATTCATTGAGACAGGTTCATTCATGTGGACCAAGTGATGCTGTGCTAAATCTGTCTTCAGATGGAGAAGAAGAATAAAAAGGGATTTCAACAGATTATTGGCATGCTCCACATCTGTGCAGCACACACCAGCTGTCGAGAATCTCACAGAAAGATTGTCTCTGAGGCACTGCATTATGCTGACATAACTTCAGGGGAGACAGACAGGATGCCAGCGTGCATGTGTCGGTCTCCGCTTCCGTGTGCATGGCTGCACGCATGTGTGTAGGTGTGTGTCAGGAGTGTTACAACGCCTGTTACCAAATGCTTCATCTTCTGCGCTGGAGGAGACAGTCTGGTTTAAAATGTCACTTTTGTCGGGAGGGAAAATAAGGATATAAATGTAGCATATGTTTGAGCTTTTTTTTGACTGAGTCAGAGGGCTGTCCGTGCCAGCACAGCTGATGTAAAGTATTTTTCCTCAGGTACATGTCTATTCAGAATGGATTTAGCAGCTTTTTCACCTTTGTTGTATGAATTTGTGGACTATCCTTCGACGTCAGCCTCCAAAATACACTTCTCAGAGGACAGTTGATGCTATCTAATTTACTTTGCTGTTTACTTTATCCTTTCATATTTCCAAACTTTGACTGAAAAGAGACATGTGTCACTCCTCGCCATGTTCCAACAAATGTGTGATTCATGCCGAGCTGCGGAGAAAAATGTTCTAACACCATCAAATGACGTGCATTTTGTTTTGCCAGACAGCAAGTGAGAAAAAGTTATGCTGTAAAAAAAAAAAAAAAAAAAAACTCTTTCTTCCTTGCAACGGCACAAGAGATAAAGAGTTTCAGTTACTTCGGTATCTTTCTGCCCTCAGGGTGATGTCCCCCCCCCCACCTACCTGTCTGGATAAAAAAGCTATTTTGCAGGGTGATATCATACTTGCTATCAGTTCTGGAAAATTATATGTCACTCTAACTTAACCTGATGCGTGTCTATAGAGAAGACTCTCAGTAAGTACGAGTACCCTGGCTGCAGACAGTGCATTAAATACTCTTCCTGTACTCTGGAGGTGTTGCATTCTCTCGGAGGAAGACAAGTACTGTAGAGATGAGAGCTTCATTTCTTCTTCTCGTTTGGTGTCTGCAGGAGTAGGTGCACCATTTAACGGGGTCAGTTTGATGATATACGTACGTTATTGAGATACGTCATTATGACTTGTTTCCCATGGACTGAGAGGAACCAAACTTGTCGCAGTTATTAGTCTTTCCATCTCGCTTGTAGAAGTCTGCAGTTTGTGTGAGATGCCATGACTTGACCTGGGAAGTCAGCGTTTCATCGTGTTGCAAGTGCTTGCCCTTCAAAAATGACTTTGTGGTTGGAAAGAGGTGGAAATCAGATGGTGTGTGCGTGTATGTGTGTGCGGGGGTGGGTGGGTGGCAGGATTTCAAAGCCACGGGACTGTGCTTCTGTCTGGGTAACATGCAAACTCTGGATCACGGTGTTGTCCTTCAAGAGGCAGGCACCTTTAGTCAGCATGTCACACCTCTCAATTTTAATGGTCTTCCACAACTTCTGCAGCAGTGAAGCATAGTAAGTCCCGGTAATTGTGGTACCCTTTGACAGGAAATCCATCATCAATGCTCCATGCTGGTCCCAAAATATCAACCTTGTCAGCCAAGGGTTGGACATGTGACTTCTTTGGAGGCACCAAGTCAGAATGCTTCCATTGCTTCGACTACGGCTTAGTCTCCGGATCATGGTGATGAACCCATGTTTCGTCCTGCATGATTAGTCTGTCAAAGAAGTCCTCCTTGTTTTCTTGTCACACATCCAAAAGAGCCTGGGAGCATGTGGCTTGTTCCTGCTTCTGGAAATGTGTGAGCAACCAGGGAACCGATCATGCAGACAACTTCCCCATGTGTAAATGGTCATGGGTTAATTTTTCCACAGACCCCACACTAATCTTGTCATTTTGGGCTAGTTAGTGAATCCAAAATGGTGGCCTTCACTTGCCGGATGGTGTCTTCATCAATGGTGCACTGTGGTCACCTGGTAATGGTGCCGTTTCCCCTGATGTCCGACCACACTTGAACTGTCGATGCCAGAGCTTGAACACATCACATGATGGGGCATCCTGCACCTAAGTCTCTTTCATCTCATTGAACATCTCCAGTAGTGTGCATCCTCCCAAGTACAGGGACCTGATGACTGCTCTGGACTCAACTGGCTCCAGTTCAGAGCTAGAAATTATCACATGAGCCATAGAAATATGAGACATGTGCAATTTCAGCTTCCTATAACCGCAAGTTGGTCAGGGGAACTCCTGCACCTAAACAGCTTTTACTGCAGGTTTGAAAAGAACCTACAGTTCTCACCTCCCACCCACACAAAAGGATTATCTGCAGCCCCAGGAACTCCATCCCTCCTCCACTCTGACCTCCCACCAGCACTAACGATCTGTGAAGAGGAGGTGCGCCGGGTCTTTCAGAGACAAAAGATCAAGAAGGCTGCAGGACCTGATGGTGTGTCTCCGTCCTGCCTGAGAGTCTGCTCCAACGAGTTGGCCCCCATCTTCACCCGGATCTTTAACAGATCACTGGAGCTGCGTGAAGTGCCTTCCTGCTTCAAACGCTCCATCATCATTCCAGTTCCCAAGAAACCCTCTCTTACAGGATTAAACGACTACAGACCTGTTGCCCTGACCTCTGTGGTCATGAAATCCTTGGGAGAGATTGGTGCTGAACCACCTGAAGGTCATCACAGGCCCCCTGATGGACCCACTGCAGTTTGCCTACCGGTCAAACAGGTCAGTGGATGATGCAGTGAATATGGGACTACATTACATCCTGCAACACCTCGACTCCCCAGGGACGTACGCCAGGATCCTGTTTGTCGACTTCAGCTCAGCGTTCAACATCATCATCCCAGGCATTCTTCATCAGAAACTCCTCCAGCTCAAGGTGCCCCCCTCCACCTGCCAGTGGATCTCCAGCTTTCTGACTGACAGGTGGCAACAGGTGAAGCTAGGGAGATTTACATCCAGCTCCCGAAAAATTAGTACTGGCGCCCCCCAAGGATGTGTCCTTTCCCCACTGCTCTTCTCCCTCTACTCCAATGACTGCACCTCAGAGGACCCTTCGGTGAAGCTCCTGAAGTTTGCGGACGACACCACAGTCATCGGTTTGATCCGGGATGATGATGAGTCTGCATACAGGCGGGAGGTGGAGCAGCTGATCCTCTGGTGCAGCCAGAACCATCTTGAACTTAACCCAGCCAAAACGGTGGAGATGACTGTGGATTTCAGGCGACACCCCCCTTCATTCCCCCCACTCACCATCCTCAACAGCACAGTGTCCACTGTGGACTCCTTCAAGTTTCTGGGTACCACAATTTCCCGGAACCTGAAGTGGTCCTCCCATATAGACACTGTCCGGAAAAAGGCCCAGCAGAGGTTATTTTTTCTGCGTCAGCTCAAGAAGTTTGATTTGCCTCAGGAGCTGCTGGTTGTCTTCTACACCGCCATCATCCAATCTGTCCTCTGCTTTTCCATCACTGTCTGGTTTGGATCTGCCACTAAACAGGACAAGACCAGACTGCAGCGGATCATTAAGTCTGCGGAGAGGATCATTGGTACTGACCTACCCTCCATTGAGAACTTATATCGGTCCATAACCAGGAAACGGGCGGGAAACATCTGTGCTGACCCATCACACCCCGGCCACAAACTGTTTGAACTTCTATCTTCTGGTCGTCGTTACAGATCACTGAAGGTCAAAACCACCCGTCACAGGAACAGTTTCTTTCCTCAAGCCATCACTCTGATGAACTCCTAACATTCACCTAGTCCTACCTGTTGCTGTACTCATGACTTTTCATCCATTATTACATTGCACATAACTCTCACACTGCTTTTTACTTCATTCACATTATATCACTGAATCTAAGTTCACATTGAAATACTGTGTGACTGTATATTTTTTCATATATTTCTGCAAAGTGTGGTTAGTCTGAGTAAATAACTGCATATATTCCTGTATATATTTGCATCCTTTTATAGAAACGTGGACAGACTGTAATTTACTGTACATACTCTGTTGTCATTGAATCCTTATTTAAATCCTCCACCTGAACAATGAGAGCAAGTTTTTAGCCAAAGTCAAATTCCTTGTATGTGTTGTGCATACTTGGCCAATAAAGCTGATTCTGATTCTGATTCTGATTTAATGAGCAGCCCTCATGTTGTCCTAGAGAGTGAGTGAGTGAGTGTGTGTGTGTGTGTGTGTGTGTGTGTGTGTTTGTTGGAGGGTTATTAGAAAAGCACTCAAACTTTTGACTGATCTTTGCAGCAACTGACACCCAGCTTGTTTTGCGTCTTTGCAGCGGGGGTTAATCCTCGGGCACGCGGACCAAGCTTTAGCAGGAAGCCATTGTCATTGGTCCAATACTGATACAACACAGGCAATACAAAACGGTTTAGAGGTCAGCAATGAACCGGGGTAATTAGGGGTTATGCTACACAAACTCCAGTGTTAACAGTGTGTTCGCACAAGCTGACCTTGTGGAATTAACCCGCCAAACAAGACATCCCTTCTCAACAACTTGTAAAGTAACTTTATTAGTAAATACCTCAAATCCACCACAATCTCTATCATGACGTTTTTACTCTCTGTCTCTCCTCTGTCTGCGTGTCTCAAGATTCCATGAGCAAAGAGGCGATAAAGAAACATCCAGCGTGGGAATTCTGGTGCCACTGACCACCGACTCGGCTGGTGTGGATGCTGCTGCAGATGGCAATGCAAGCGGCTTTATCTTTGGAGTGCAGGCGTGCATTTGTGTTGGCTACTGAAAGGTGTATGGCTGCTTTAAATGTTCAATTACCATTAAAATGTGCTTATGAGATAGTGGTGCGCACAAAGACAGCAGGCACAAAAGGACCCAAATTGCTCTGGGAAGATGCGGAAGGTCTATTTTTTTTTTTTTTTTTGTCTTAATGTTTGTCTTGGATAAGACTGCTTACTATTCAGTTTAGGCTGTATTGATTATCAGGGTAATCACAGTCGAGGGAGATGTGAGAGAGGAGCAAATATGAAGATGTCTTCAAATCAGCTTTCTTTATGGCATTGTTTTCTTATTCCTCCTGTGTGCAATGGGGGGTACAAGTTAGATGCAGAATCCAATCTCCTCTGCTTTCACTGCAATCCCAAAATCACTTCATCTGTATAAGATTGAAAAAGTGAGCAACACTCGGCTTCCCCCCGTTTCTCAAGTTTGCTCCTAATGGTAGAGTAATAACTTCCCAGCTTCCCCAAGTTATTACATTCTTCATTTTCTCTTCTGTCACAAAAGGACCCAATGAGATGAAAAGAAGCAAGCTCTTCCCTCATTTTCATCAATGTGTCATCAGCTCAATGGCAAGCCGTAAAATTAGGACTATATTTTCCCTCGTACCTGAAAGATCACAGAGCCTGGCCACCTTCTGCTGAGTAATATGATGGCCGTGATGAAAGAATGAAAACACTGCTTGGAAGATCAATCTAGAGTAAAGAAAAAGCCTTTCAAAGACACTTTTTTTTAATAGACCAAAACTCCTGTAATTACATAAAATCTAAAAATCTAATTGGAGTTTTCAGTAGTTTCACAGGGCCCCTTTATACAGACAGAGATCACTGAGTGACCATTGAGAGATCTAGAATTTTCATGATCTCTCAACGATCTCCTAAATCCTCAAAAAAACCATTTCTGTGCAAATGTTTGGGAGATCACTGTAAGTTTTATGGCGAGCTATAGAGATCTTTAGGAGCTCCTTGAGAGATCACTGAGAAAAGGAGAGATCACTGAGAGACAAAGAGAGATTGCTGAGGGATCACTGAGAGCTTGTTGGGCAACCAAAGAGATACAATATATATATTTGAGAGGTTTCTGGTGCTCTTTCAATGATCCCTCAGCGATTGCCAAGATCTCTCTATGATCTTCTTGTGATCTCCAAGGTTGCCACAGTTGAGAGATTGTTTTGACTCAGTCCAAAACAATCTCTCAACGGTGACCAATCAAAGGTGATCTCTCAATAAATGCTCAACTCTCAAGGAGTGCTCAATGATCTCACTGATCTTCCATTGACCTCTCAATGATCTTTCAATGAGCTTTATTGGTATTTCATGGAACGCTCAACAATCACTCACTGATCTCTCAGCCATCTCTACCTTAGGGTTGAAAGATCATTGAAAGATTGCTGAGAGATCAGTGAGATCATTGCTCATCAGTGAGATTGTTAAATGGTCAAAGAGACCTCAAGGAACGGGTGGCGCAGTGGTTTAGCACTGTGGCAGCACAGTTTTACCCTCGGCCGGGGGATCACGGGGATCATGAGATCGTGGGTTCGATCCCAGCCCCCGACCAACAATGAGCTGTGTGGAGTTTGCATGTTCTCCCCGTGTTGCGCGGGTTTACTCCGGGATTTCTCCGGTTTCCTCCCGCACACCAAAAACATGTAGGTTTAGGGCACTCGCGCACGCAGCGACCAGCAGCCGGTGGCTTGTCACCAGACTGCAAACCAAGTCTACCTACGGGTACAAATAAGTAACAAAAAAAAAAAAAAAAAGGAACACGTAACAATCTCCCAATGATTTCTCTGTGATCTTCCAATAATCTCCAAATTTTTCCACCCCAAAGGTAGAGATGCCTGAGAGATCAGTGAGGGATCGCTACGTGTTTAATGAAAGACCAATAGAGTTCATTGAAGGACTGCTGAGAGATTTCTGGGAGGTCATTGGGAGATCTATGAGACAGCTGAGTGCGCATTGAGAGATCGTTGAGAGATCACTTCCCTTTGGTGATCGTTAAGAGATTGTTTTGGAATGAATCAAAACTTTGAGGACCAGGGAGATCACTGAGAATTGTTTGGAGATCTGGCCATTTTCTCATCACCCAATGATCTCCACCCCACCGTAAAGGGGGTATAATACTGTAACAATTCTGATTCACGTTTTAAAAAAAAAATGTCTATGACTCTTTTGTTCACTGGTGCGTGCAGTGAGGAGGAGATTTGTTCATTTAGATGAGCTTTTCCTCATAATTTGGGTAAAACTGTTTACAAGCGTTTGCTTGCACATACAGTGTTTGGGGTTTTGAGAGGACAGAACTCTGTCAGGGCAGCTCATTTCCTTTGGAGTATCCACAGAAACTAGATTCTCTTTACATTAGAGTGCTTCCCACAAAATAAGACTGCAGTTGTGGTGTTGGCAAAGTAGGTGCCCAAATGTCACTGCATTAACAGCAGCAGACAGTTACCACTGAAAGATCACCGGCAAAGACTTTCACTTTAAAATAATGTTAAAAAAATTATTTTGCTGATACGTCAACCTTTGTCCAGATGAATGCCACTTCCCACACTGCCTGCAACAGCCCTGCTCCAGGTAGAAATGGTGAAAGGACTGCCATCTATAGAAGGTGTGCAGAAAACCCCTAGGTCAAAGGTCAAGCTAGAGATGCCATCACAGAATAGTCTTGTCCCTCCCAGCACAAATTGGTTGAAAAAATGTTGAAAAGACGGCTTTGCCAACCGTCTAAAAAAACCTACAAATTTGGTTGAAAAGTGAAACATGAAAAGTCGTCTTTTTTAGGTCATTTAAAGAAATTATATATATATATAGTGAACAACTCCTTAAATTGGGTGTGGTCCCAACACAAGCATCTCTGGGCAAGAGGGAGAGTACATCCTGGACAGATCACCAGTCCATCACAGCACCAAGCAGTCTCCCATCCAAGTACTAATCAAGCTAGATCCTGCTTAGTTTATAAGCTCAAATAAGACCATGGGTGTCTGGGCACACCCAGAGCACAAGGTATGGACATCAATAAAAAGACACAACAAAGAGACAGACCCCCACCACCGTCACCAAATGCCATAAACTGTTTTGAGGATAAATTTGATCCAAATCCTGTGGACTAAACAGCACAATTATTATGCCTCAGTGAAACGGTGAGACATAGGGTAATCAGTTAATGCGTCTGTGTGTGGTTGTATCTGTCCATCTGTCTGTCTGTCTAACCGTCTGTCTGTTACCAGCTTTTCAGCTCGCCTGGTCAAAATTAAATGCAACTAAAGGCTTCTATCATTGTATCGCCATATTTTCTCGACTTTTAGTTTGCCAGAATTCCAAGATAAGGCTTTGTTTTTGAAATACAAATTTAACTCACCTTTAACTTCAATGAAGCCAGGGGAAAAGGTATTGTAATAATTATGCCAGGCCACTAGAGGCAGCAGTGTGACTTTTTTACAGCACATGGATAACTTCATGTCACAGTTGATCTCTAGCTGAGCTGTTATGAAATAGCGGATACTTGAAAAAATATATTTAGCAACTACACCATTTGTTCATCACGATTGTTTTCAAACTGGTTTTGCTGTTTAGTTTTGCAGAGGATGGACAAGGTTAAACTTGTTAAAAACTCACCACAAATGGTTGCAGTGAACTGTGCATGTGCCCAGAAACTCCAGCCACAGGGAAGTACTGCGCAATCTGCCAATAAAGGGTGAACAAATGTCCGTCTTTTTGCCCGTCTGTTTTCTTCCTCTGCCACTAAACAACAAGAGCTCCTGTTCGTCTTGTCATTGCATTCATGTACCTCCATCGCTTCTGCCTTTGAAAACATCTGCCACCGTGCTCTTGTGTTTGGATTACAGCTGTTCAAATCAGTTTGGTGGCTCTTGGCTGGCGCCGATAGTACGGGCATGTGAATTGCAGATTATTTTCACTGCGCATGCGTGTACTCCAAAACTACTGGATGGATTTGGATGAAATTTTTACCAGAGGTGGTCCTTGGGCTAGCGAGGAACCTACAACATTTTGGTGGTGAACCCAGAATGCATACCTCCACCAAGGCTCTGGCACTGAGGCATCAGCATCTTAGTGCTTTAATTGGACTATTTTTTGCCCAGTTTTCAACAACTTTTTTTCTAATTAAATATGGTCTGTGGTAGATGGAGTAACACAGCCCAATATTCAACGTCTATTTCTGGGATAAATTAAGGCTTGAACCGACAAATCTGATTCAGCCCAAAATACAATGTGCAAATTATGGCCTGTGCTGGGGTTGGTCAGCCATTCCATATACAGTTACAATTAATGTTTTTTCAACAGCATACGTAGTAACCAGCTCAAATAAATACAGAGTACATAATAAACAACATACAATGCCTGGACACCCAAGATCTGGTCACTCTGATGCAGAACAGCCTACAGCCCATTTCATGCTAGTTGATGCAATAGTGAAAGGATAAACATCTAATACTTGAATTTATTGCACACATTGTTTGCCCTTCAGCAGACAGTAAGCTGACAATGACATTTTCACAATACCCACAGTGAAGTAGCCAGGCAACTCCTGTAGTGATACCCAATGTGGTGGCACAAACAAAGTCATGGGAGCTGTGATGTCATATGTACACATGTGCATATACTCGATAGCGAATATGACATCTTAACAGCCAATCACAGGGCACAACTTTAGCTGCCAACAACTCGGCACCCTGTGATTGGCTGTTGGGACTGAGGTCATAGTCGCCATAGTTGTAGTCTCTCCAGTGTTCCTACCCAGAACAAGAAAGTTACACTGCGCTGCATGAAAAAAAGATCCTAGATTTGGATCATGACCCAGACGGCTCCCAAAATCACTTCATAGCTAGGACAGCTGCACTTGTGGTAAAATTTCCATACACATACATTGATTAGTTTTTAGTGTAACCTGCTAACAAACACAGAGATCAACCAATGCCACCACCATATCTTTCTTGTTTGAGGTAATTTTAATCAGCTTCAGTAAAAAGGACATTTAAATAACTCCGGTTCCGGTTCCGCCGGACCGGTGGCGCCACACGAGTAGGCTGCCCGTTGCAACAGCCTTTTTTTTATCTTCCTTCTTCTTTCTACACCTTTCACTCTGTATATATATCACGGACGCACGGATCGCCCCGGGGGTCTCCCGGGTCAGCGGACGGAGCCACGGTTTGCAGCGGGAGACGTTACAGCGGGGAGTAGCTAGTGCTAGCTAGCACTTGGCCGCCGCCCGGTGCTAATGGGAAACTCGATATACTGGGAGCTGTAGCGAAAACGACGTGGGTGCCGGGCTGGAGTTTAGGCGGCGTGCAAGAAATATAAGACAGAATAATAAAGAGCGATGGCAAGAACCAAGCAGACCGCCCGTAAAATCTACTGGAGGAAGAAGCCCCCCAGGAGACAGCTAGCCACCAGGGTTGCTCGGAGAGGCGCTCCGGCCACTGGCAGAGTGAAGAGGCCTCTCCGTCACAGGCCCGTGGCTCTGAGAGAGATCCGTTGCTACCAGAAATCCACGGAGCTGCTCATCCGTAAGCTGCCCGTCCAGCGCCTGGTGAGGGAGATCGCTCAGGACTTCAAGACCGTCCTGCGTTTCCTGAGCTTCGCCGTCATGGCTCTGCAGGAGACCAGCGAGGCCCACCTGGTGGTCTCTTCTTCGCTAAGGGGGTCACCATCATGCCCAAAGACTTCCAGCTGGCCCGCCGCATCCGCGGAGAGAGAACTTAGACTTTCTGCCGCACATTCACCAACCAACCATAATGCTCTGCACTGTGTGTCTATATATATACATTTATAGTAATATGGACATATGTTTACTAGATGTTGTTTTTTCTTGCCTTCTGATTGTTGCTCTGAGTGTTGCTATCCCTGTGCTGTTGCAATCCTGGAATTTCCCCATTGTGGGACTAATAAAGGCTTATCTTATCTTATCTTATCTTAAATGATAGCTGATGAGGCAGAATGTAAATACAGTGTACATTATAACTAAAATTCAATATTAATCATCTGACGTACTTTTGTATAGATTTCATTGTACCTTTTGCTTGATTACAACAGTCTTATGTCAATTTCTGTTCTAATCTTGCTGTTCCACTTGTTTCCTTCTTAGCCAAAACACACTGCGACTAAAAGCTGTGCAAGAAGCTTTGGTAAAGGTGCGTTCAGACCAAACACGAAAGGGTAAATTTTTCGTGCAGTGTGATTACATTTTAACTCAATGTAAAGACGCAAATAGACACTGATTCACAGTCTGAGTGAGTTGTAGACAGGTGAAGTTGCCTTTATACTGTTATGTCTGTAGCTGTGTTCAACCTCCTGTGGAAATTCCCAAAACACTGTCATGCTTAGGTTTACATTAGCCGACGGGGTCTCACCTGAAAAAAAGTATCCCTGCCTCCAAAATTTCACCTGGATGATGGGTTGTTTGCACTGCTAGCCTTGTTAGCATGTCCATGGCAGGAGTCTCTGGGTAAAATACTCCAACAGTCCAATTCATCTGCAGAGCTCCTGGTCCTTCTGTCTCCCGGTGAGTGTCAGCCTCATTTTCAAACTAGTATACTCTCCAATGTTGATACTTTTAGTCAGGTGATGGCAGAATCTCAAGGCTAGCGCTATCCCTTGGATGTGAACGCGTGAGCTCGCCTCTTTCCATTGACTTTGTATGTATTTGCACCGCCCGTTTGCGTTCGGTCAGAAAGCACCTAAAATAATTATCATAGCGATCTTATGTCATCTCTGTCCCCTCCATGAACCCTGGTTAGTTAGTTAATCCCATATGCAGCATGTGGGACACCATGTGGTGTATGGGGCGGCGCCTATCTCTGTTTCACTGACCCTAGGCCACACAGCTACTGTGAGTAGTGAAAGCTACAGTGGGGTGTCAGTCCTCTGGTAGCTCTGTGCGTTAACTTTCCTTTCCCCATTTTATTATGCTGAGCACCAAGCTAGAAGGCAGAAAGTACCATTTTTATATGTTCTTTGGTATGACCCAGCCGGGATTGTGAACCCATGACCACCCGGTTGTGAGGCGGATGCTCTACCAATTAGGCCACCACTCCGGTATAAACCCTGGTAGAAGTCAGAAAATGGTCAACAGCTAATTTAAGTTGTGGTCTCCATTTCTGGGACACTGAGTCAAACAGAGCTATCCAGTCATTTAACTTGGTTTGTGGTGACCCAGCACACTGCGGATGAACACTGTCTCACACTGATCAGGGCTGGAGGAAACGGAGGACAATTTACATACGGACAGAGAGCCCCAGGGGGCAATCAGACGGGACTGTTATGTATGCGTCCTCAGAGAGGACGTCAGGGCCGGGCGCTAGCTGATGTCATGCTAATGATGTGTATTGACTGATGTGTATTAGATGACAATCACTATGCTAATGTGCCATGCATTCTCTCTGTCTGTATAACGTGTATAAAAGAGCTTGTTATACATGCCTCAGCAACGCAAAAACTCTCCTACCAGAGACTTGGCCCCAGCGGGCAACGCTGGGGTCCACCAGCTGTATTTACGTTAGAGGGTGAATAAAGAACCTGTGTCGACCTACGCTCATGCCTCGCCTCCACATCCTTTCCTTACATCCTCTACATTGGTGACCTGACATGAAATGGACTATCTCTCCCTTTTGCTGTGCCGTGGATTCCTTTTTCTCCACATTGGTGACCTGACGTAGATGAACTTTCTCTCCCTTACGCCGCACACCACATGGTGACCTGATGTGGGATGACTGTCTGCTCCCTTTCACCGCGCTGTGGATTCTAGAGACCGGGGATCGCCTACATCCTTCGCATCCACACTGGAGCGTGCGCGCCTTATCCTCTCTCCCCGATGTGGAGAGAGAGGATTGAACGCAAAAACTCTCCTACCAGAGACTCGGCCCCAGCGGGCAACGCTGGGGTCCACCGGCTGTATTTATGTTAGAAGGTGAATAAAGAACCTGTGTTGACCTACGCTCGTGCCTCGCCTCCACATCCTTTCCTTACACCCTCTACAGGTTAGTCTAAAAATGAAACTGTAAATTGGACCGACAAATGCAGCTTTTGTCAGTTCAAAGCAGTGTGTGGCTTATGGCCCATTTTCTCTAAAATATAAATCTGAGGTGGCTCTTCTACCTTAGCCAAGCTTTTCCTAATTTACCTGGTTCAACAAAGCCAAATGGGTATCAGTGAGACAGTCATCAACTTTCTCTGTCAATCTCGACTTTCTACTTCAGACTCTGTGAGTTCACATGAAAAGGTCAATTTAAAAAAGGGTCACTAGCCATGTTCACATGGACACAAGTAACCGGAAAAGCCTGATCGGAATAAAAATGCTTCATGTAAACACACCAGTCTGAATAGTCTGACCTGATCACAGTCATTCGGATTAAAATTTCCTTCCGATTGAGACGGGTGGGTTATGCCAATTGTTAATCCGACTGGTGCGCATATAAACACTTTTTCCGAAGTTTGGAAAGAAAATATGTTTACTGCGCATGTCTGTACATCAGCCACACATCGGCGTGACGTATTTCCGCCTTTACAGTAGCTAGCGGAAGACACGGCGGGAGTAAAACAAATCTGGTCTGTATCATCCTGCTGTCTCCCTCTGTTCGTCATATGCAGAAGTACTGTATGTACTTGTAGCTTCATTACGGAGACCAGCAGAAGCAAAAGTACAGTCTGAGTAACACAATACAGGTCAAGTTCAAAAAGAGAAAGACACGAAGTGGGGTTTGTTTACATAGGAAGTTGCTTCTTCTTCTACTATTTCCGGAATGTCGAATAATTGTGCACGTCAAAATGATTTAGTCCGTTCAAACGTGTGACATAAGGAAACGCATGTCCTAATCGGATCAACTCTAAAAAGCTCTCAAGTTGAAAGATCTGGTTGACTTTAAAACTGCAGTAATAATGTTTAAAGTGAAGAATCTATCACTGCCCGCAAATATCCAAAAGTTATTCCAAATAAGGGAGAAACAATATCATTTCAGAGGAACTGTCATGAATGGCTCTCGCGAGCCATTAAGGAGACACTATAGTCAACCGATGAGTTTGCATTTTTGTTAACATAGGACATGAATACACAGGATGACAAAACAATAAGCCTCGAGGGGCAAAACACGCACATAAACTCTGACACAGAACTCTACCTCGGGAGATTGGCTAGGGAAGGCAGCGAGGACGGAACCTACGCTGAGCAGTTAGCACTTACGGGAGGATGAGAAACAGAGTCACAGAAGAAACTGGAGTTGGGCGTAGGAACTCCAGCTACGTACACTGAGGTGCACAATGTCATAGGGTGTAGGTCGCAGCGAGGAGTAATCCTCAGCTGCTTCCTTAAATGGGGAACAGAACCCAATCAGGAAAAGGGGAAGGTAATTAATGACAATATCATACAGCTGTCCTGGAGCAGCTGGGCTTTGACAGTCGGAAGTCTGCTGAGACGCTGTCAAAATAAAAGCCTTGGAGGAGGCCATAAGACCAGACCCAGAATGGGGTAGAACTGGAGGAATACCGGACCACCCGAGCGCGGACAGAGTCAGCACTCGGATCGTAACAGGAACATGTATATTTCAAAAACCTTCAGTGAGAACTACCACCAAGCAACACTGTGTTTCAGTGCAAGGAGTCAGATTATGGAACAATTTTGGACCTGAATTAAAATCATGTACAACGCTTGGACAATTTAAACAAAAACTAAAGGAAGAAATACTCCAAACATATATACAAGATGACATGTAAAATCACATAAGAATTGTCATATCCAGTCTGTGTTGTGCTGTTGCTTAGTTTTTTTTTGTCACATTTTGTCTTAGCTTTGTTCCGAATTGTAATCGCTCTTGTTTTGTTTTTCTTTTGAATTCTTGGATGGAACATGGGTGGGCAATATAAGCTGCGGCTTCAGCCATCACCCATTTCGGATAACTTACGTTGAACTGTATAATCCGAGGAGTTATTGTTTAATTTGACCTTGTTGGATTTTTTCCCCTTTGTTATATTATTCTGATTCTTTTTTAATCTTTACTTTTAATCTATCAGAAATAAAGATTCATTCATTCATTCATTCAAACTTTTTCAGGATCCACGTAAATAGTACACTGGGGATTCTAAATTGTCCTTAGGTATGACTGTGAGAGTGAATGGTTGTCTGTCTCTCGGTTGGCCCTGCGATGGACTGGCGATCTGTCCAGGGTGTACCCTGCCTCTCGCCCAAAGATACTGGGATAGGCTCCAGCCCCCCCGCGACCCGAAAAGGATTAAGTGAAAGAAGATGAATGAATGAATGAATGAATGTAATCAGTAAAGTTCTGATCTGAACTGTAATTAGATTGAAGAAATTTTGCACATGTAACCGTGGCTAATATGACTCTGCACATTTATGGGCAGATATGAAAGATCCACCTTTTTAGCCTGGCTTTTTAACTATGTGCCGATTGTATTTTTATGTGCTTTTATTGTCTACTTTGTTTTACTGTTTTATGTGCCTGTGTTTTTATTTTGTTTTTTACGTTGTTAAGCACTTTGTGACTCTGTCTGTGAAAGGTGCTCTATAAATAAATAAACTTATTATTATTATATGAACCAACGGAGTACAACCTACTTTATTCATGAATAACACTACGAGGAGATGGGCATATTATAAAATTAAAAACGTCAGTGAGAAATCTCACACACCCTGCACATCTGCATACCAGGGGCCTCTAATGCAGGTGTGTGCACGCGCGCGCACACACACACACACACACGCACACATATAATGAAAAAAGTTTTTTTTGAAGATTTTTCCAAATTTATTAAAAATAAAAAAACTAAGAAATCACATGTACATAAGTATTCACAGCCTTTGCTCAATACTTTGTTGATTCACCTTTGGCAGCAATTACAGCCTCAAGTCTTTTTGAATATGATGCCACAAGCTTGGCACACCTATCTTTGGGCAGTTTGTCCCATTCCTCTCTGCAGCACCTCTCAAGCTACATCAGGTCGGATGGGAAGCGTCAGTGCCCAGTCATTTTCAGATCTCTCCAGAGATGTTCAATTGGATTCAAGTCTGGGCTCTGGCTGGGCCACTCAAGGACATTCACAGAGTTGTCCTGAAGCCACTCCTTTGATATCTTGGCTGTGTGCTTAGGGTCGTTGTCCAGCTGAAAGATGAACCGTCTCCCCAGTCTGAGTTCAAGAGCGCTTCAGAGCAGGTTTTCATCCAGGATGTCTGTGTACATTGCTGCATTCATCTTTCCCTCCATCCTGACTAGTCTCTCAGTTCCTGCCACTGAAAAACATCCCCACAGCATGATGCTGCCACCATCATTGGCATGGTTACGAGCGGTGCCTGGTTTCCTCCAAACATGACGCCTGGCATTCACGCCAAAGAGTTCAATCTTTGTCTCATCAGACCAGAGAATTTTGTTTTTCATGGTCTGAGAGTCCTTCAGGTGCCTTTTGGCAAACTCCAGGTGGGCTGCCATGTGCCTTTTACTAAGAAGTGGCTTCTGTCTGGCCACTCTACCATACAGGCCTGATTGGTGGATTGCTGCAGAGATGGTTGTCCTTCTGGAAGGTTCTCCTCTCTCCACAGAGGAATGCTGGAGCTCTGACAGAGTGACCATCACGTTCTTGGTCACCTCCCTGACTAAGGCTCTTCTCCCCCGAATGCTCAGTTTAGACGGCCGGCCAGCTCTAGGAAGAGTCCTGGTGGTTCCGAACTTCTTCCATTTACGGATGATGGAGGCCACTGTGCTCACTGGGACCAAAGCGGCAGAAATTTTTCTGTACCCTTCCCCACATTTGTGCCTCAAGACAATCCTGTCCTGGAGGTCTACAGACAATTCCTTTGACTTCATGCTTGATTTGTGCTCTGACAAGCACTGTCAACTGTGGGGCCTTATATAGACAGGTGTGTGCATTTCCAAATCATGTCCAATCAACTGAATTTACTCCAGGTGGACTGCAATTAAGCTGTAGAAACATCTCAAGGATGATCAGTGGAAACAGGATGTACCTGAGCTCAATTTTGAGCTTCACAGCAAAGGCTGTGAATACTTATGTACATGTGATTTCTTAGTTTTTTTTATTTTTAATAAATCTGCAAAAATCTCAAAAAAATTACATTGCCATTATGGGATATTGTGTGTAGACTTTTGAGGGAAGAAATGAATTTAATCCCTTTTGGAATAAGGCTGTAACATAAAATTTGGAAAAAGTGAAGCGCTGTGAATACTTTCCGGATGCTGTGTGTGTATCTATCTATCTATACATGTATGTCTGGGTGTGTGTGTGTGTGTGTCTACATGTATTGTGGGGGCATGGTGTGGGACTTCTCCATCCAGAGAAGGCAGCTGGGGAAGGGACGTGTCACTGAAGGGTATCAGACAGGACAGTAAGGACTATGCCCCCCCCCCCCCCCCCGGGGGAGAGGAGTAACTGCCGGAGCCACTGGAAGGAAAAGGGTGTGACAGCGGTGTCGGCTTTATGTAATGTTAATGTACCACACAGGCTTTGTTCTAAACAACGATGTATTATGGTTGGAAGTTCCGGGTGTCAATGCATGGTATTAAAGATATAAAAGAGGAATGCACAGAGACCCGGGAGCTCTTTTACTGTTCTGTATGTTTGAGATGGAATAAAGTTTCTGTGTCATCCAGCTCGTTGCCTCGCCTGCTTCCTTTCTCCACATTGGTGACCCTAAGACATGCCATGGAAAGCGAGCCGAGCACCGCCCCGGAGACTACCTGGAGGGAGAGCACCAGGGCCACGTGCGCTGTCTCAATCAAGCTCCCAGACTTCTGGCTTCACAACCCGACCACGTGGTTCTTGTACGTAGAAGCCCAGTTCGCACTCCGCGGGATAACAATGGACGATACCAAGTATTAGTACGTGGTCGCTGTGCGGGATGCGCATGCGCGTGGTATTAAAGATATAAAAGAGGAATGCATAGGTGACGAGCCTGCTCCAGGAGCCGCCAGCCCAAGGAAAATATGAAGCACTCAAGAGGATGCTTCTCCAGCACAGAGGTTCGACCATGTCCACGTGGATTTGGTGGGACCCCTCCCGCCATCGCAAGGTTTCACGCACCTTTAAACAATTGTGGACCGCACCACGTGCTGGCCTGAAGTGGTCCCGCTGGCTTCTACCACATCCGCAGAAGTGGCTTGTGCTTTTTTGTCGTCTTGGGTTGCGCGATTCGGATCCCTGTCGGACATCACTTCTGACAGGGGTCCGCAATTCGTTTCGGAACTCTGGTCTGCGATGGCCCAGAGCCTGGGGGTCAAAATTCACCACACTACCACGTACAACCCCCAGGCTAACGGGTTATGTGAACGTTTTCGTAGGTTGCTTAAAGCAGCTTCGCTCACGGATCCAAATTGGGCCGACCGCCTGCCCTGGGTTCTTTTAGGGTTGCGCTCTGCACCTAAGGAGGATTTGGCAGCCTCCCCCGCAGAACTAGTTTTTCTCAGCTGCTGCGGATCCCCGGAGAGTTTTTACCGGAAAACCCTGCACCCGAGGCTGATTCGCCCGCACAATTTTTCCACAGTACAGAGGCTTTTAACGTACTGGGCCCAGTTCACCATTGTTTTCCCAGCACCTTTGTCCCAAAAAGCTTGCAGAATGCCAGTTTTGCTTTTGTCAGGCACAATGTGCACCGGATTCTGCTGCGCCCACCATACGACGGACCGTTCAGGGTGTTAGAACCTGGGGCGAAGCATTTTGTGTTGGATTTGGGGGGACGTAGAGAGACTGTCTGCATCGACAGGGTGAAGCCTGCTTTTGTGTTGGAAGACGAGCAGGTGGTGTTGGCCCAAGCTGCCCGGCACGGACGCCCACCGTTGGTGGCTGTGCAAGTTGGTGATCCCTCGGCAGGGACCTGCGCTTGCGAAACTGACGTGTTTTCTCCCCCTCCCTTTTTCCCTCCACAGACTGAAGTGCCCTCTCGTACACCCCGCCAGTAGGGCAGTTCGACTGGATCAGTGACCCCCCGCTACAGCCGCTAAGGGCGCTGGCTCAAGCCCAGAAAGAGGGAATGGCCTGAAAGAGGAAGTGTTACCTGGGGGTATCAGACGGGACAGTTAGGACTATGCGCCCCCCGGGGAGAGAAGCAACTGCCGGAGCCGCTCTGACATGAAGAAGAAGGGTGTGAGAGCGGCGCCGGCATTATGTCATGTTAATGTGCCACACAGGTAAACAACAATGTATTATGGTTGGAAGTTTCGGGTGTCAATGCATAGTATTAAAGATATAAAAGAGGAATGCACAGAGACCTGGGAGCTCTTTCACTGCACTGTATGTTGGAGATGGAATAAAGTTTCTGTGTTGTCCTGCTCATTGCCTCACCTGCTTCCTTTCTCCTCAATATAATATAAAAAAGTCCCCTTCCCCAAAAATGGAACCCCTCATTTCATTCAAAGCTTCTGTATAATAAATATGAAGTAAGTCTAATCACAAAAGTAGAAGCCTGAGGGCTAAAACCAGAAAAAGACATTCCAGGATAAAAAAATAATAATAATAATTTGTCTTATGCCTTTTTTTAGCTGCAATATTAGAAATATATATAACAGTACATGAAGAAAAAATATCAAATCAGGATTATACTTTGATTCAAAAATGATTGAACACAAAATTCCTGTGCCAGTGAGATGCATACAGTACACCTGCCTGTTTGAGGATAGTACTTCTTTGCACTGATTCTGTTGAACACATCTGGTTTAATATCTCTAGTATGAGATATGCAGCAACAGCAATACACACCTCCACGTTTGAATCATTAATTATAATTGTGAACTACGAGGAAGCATCATGTTGTTCATCAATGCTGCGGTCTGAGGCCCATCATGAAAAGTGTCTTTTTTACAAAGCTCTTGTTTTGACATGTTACGATCCACCAGCAGAAAACCCATGTCCAAACAAAGCATTAAAACAACAAAATTTGACACACATTGCAACCAGGGAGATAATTATACAGACTTCTTAGAACCACCTTTTCAGAGCGCTTTCAACAATTGTCAAAACAGTCCCTACACGACTATAACACACAGCTCTGCAGCGGGGAGACATACACATCTTCAGCTTGAACAAACTGAAACAGCAAGCACAATACCTGCTTCTACTGCCTTCACAGTGATGTTGTGCCAGCCCGCCGTCTCTCGGTCCAAAATTTTTCCCAGTGTGATGGCACCCGAATCGGGATCGATGTGAAAGATCATCTCCTGGTCTGTCATCCGATCAATGGAAAACCTGAAACAAACAAACAAACAAAACCAACCACCAAACAAACAAACAAATTAAATGTGGAAATGATTCAGAAAATAAAAAAAAACTGATGTGAATTATATAATAAAATATTTAAAGAAAGACTTCCCCAGTTCTGTGACCCCAATAGTGCTACTGCATGTCCATAAAGTGCATACAGTGACTCTTTTCTTTGCCTATGGAGAGTAAAGCATTAAATTTTTATTATGCACTCTACAATAACCACAGTCTTTATTTACTTGAGGTACTCTGTGCTCTCAAAAGACTGGTGGATCGGCAAAAATCCACTGAAAGGTTTCTTTATTCTCAGTTCTTTCCACCCATCACGCACGCAAACACAGGTAAGCACACAGCTGCCTTATGCATGCTCACATTTAATAAAAAACAACCTCAGTGTTATTAGCTCCAAACCCCCATTTGGCAACCAAGTGTTCAAGGTCTCATGTACAGTAGATATGACATGCAATCTTCTTTCACCCCAAACGGTTATGGACAGTCCCAGGTATGGGACCTCTCACAACAATTCAGCATTTACATTATCTAGCCTCTCTATGATGGGTGCTTAACATTAAGATGATGATAAAATGCACGAAAAGAATCACATAAAGTAGTTATATTTCTTCTGCTGCATTTTGGCACAACAAATTCTGGTCTTTACTGCTGGTTTTAAGATTGAAAGTGGTTATTACACGTTTCACCAGTGACCATGATTTTGTTTCCCCTGACAGCTCCAGGTACTGCACTCACATATTGATCTTCTTTTGGACCAATCACTGCATGGAGATTAAAAATGTGAGCGCTACCGGCAAGCGCTACAACCCCAATTCTGGTGAAGCTGGGATGCTGTGTAAAATGAAAACAAAATACAATGGTTTAAAAATCTTTTTTAACCTTCATTCAATTGAACACACTACAAAGACAAGATATTTAATGGTCAAACTGAAAAAAACTTTGTTTTATTGCAAATATTCACTCATTTTTAATTTGATGCCTACAACACGTTCCAAAAAAGCTGGGACAGGGTCATGTTTACCACTGTGTTACATCACCTTTCCTTTAACAGCACTCACTAAGTGTTTAGCAACTGAGGACACTAACTGTTGAAGACTGGCAGGTGGATTTCTTTCAAATACTTGTTTGATGTATGACTTCAGTTGCTCAATAGTCTGACATCTCCATTGGTGTATTTTGCCCTTTGTAATGCAGCACACATGTTCAATGGGAGACAGGGTTCTTGTTTCTTATCTTTTAGACCCCTGTTAGTCGTTGCATATCAACGACAATACAAAACGTCACCTCCCCCTCCATAACAACATGCGAACACAAAACCACAAATACAAGTACAAAAGACCTGGGTCTGGACTGCAGGCAGGCCAGTCTAGTACCAGTACCCTTTTACAACGGAGACATGCTGTTGTAACATGTACAGAAGGTGGCTTGGCTTTGTCTTGTTGAAACAAGCAGGGATGTCCCCGAAAAAGACATTGCTTGGATGACAGCGCATGTTGCTCCAAAACCTGTGTGTAACATTCAGCATTAATGCTGCCTTCACAGATGTGCAAGTCACCCATGAAATGGGCACTAACACATCCCCATACCATCACAGATGCTGGCTTTTGAACTTTCCGCTGATAATAATTTGGATGGTCCTTTTCCTCTTTAGACCAGAGGACACGACGTGTCAAAAACAGTTTAAAATGTAGACTCATCAGACCACAGCACACTCAATCCATCTCAGATGAGCTCGGGCCCAACGTAACTGGCAGCATTTCTGGGTGTTGTTGATATATGGCTTTCACTTTGCATGGTAGAGTTTTTCCCCATAGGGAGCCCCCCACCCCACCACTCCCCCAGGAAATGGTGTCTGTTTTCTGTCTGCAGGGCGCTGGCCTGTGATTGCCCTGGTCTACCTGGCTGAGAGGATCGTACACCGCGGCACCACGCCTGCAGTGTCAACCCCTCCGATTGGACCTGGGTGGTCTCAGAGGTGGTGTCCGTGTAGCTGTGGTCTCGGCAGTTTCCCTGCTGGTGATGGCTCCCTAGTGATGGTGCGTCTACATTTGGATCGTCAGTGCCCAGTCATAAGTGCCACACAGATGAACACGCGCGTGTGTGTGTGTGTCTGTGTATGAGTGTGAGTGTGTGTGAGAGAGAGAGAGAGAGAGAGAGAGAGAGAGAGAGAGAGAGAGAGAGAGAGAGAGGTTAATTGTGTTTTACTTCAGTGTGAAGCACTTTGTGTGTTATAACTTTTATATGAAAAGTGCTATATAAATAAAGCTTCAATAGATAGATAGATAGATAGATAGTTTTAACTTGCACTTGTAGATGTAGTGACCAACTGTGTTAACTGACAATGATTTTCTGAAGTGCTCTTGAGCCAGCGTGGTAATACCCTTTACAGAATGATGTCAGTTTTTAAAGATGGACTATGTAGAAATTGCAAGTGATTACTGGTAACACCATTTGGCTTCATCCACTAGGCCAAAGCCAATCTGATAAAGTTTTATTTTACTGATGACCAATGATGACGTCTTCAAGTTTGTCTACTCCAAGTGAACCAGTAATTAACTGGTAGCATTACATGTTCTTCCCTACTCTAGAATTCAGTTACAACACAGGGCTTTTGACTCTGAGCTGAAAACTGGCTTATGCTCACCGTGCTGGTGTAACATGGCATTTATCACTTTGTCAGCCTGGCAAACATCATAAATGAATTCATAGCTCTGCAATATCATAAATTATCATATTTTGCATGACAGCAAATAAGATGTTTCTTTACACTGTAATAATATTTTTAGATATTTCTGGAATATTTGAAAGTAGAAAATACTGCATGTTCTACCTTTAATGTAGTGCTGCCTGAGGGATTGAAGATCAGGGGCATTCAGTCTTGTTACTTATGTGTAGAAATTTTTCCAGATTCCTTGAATCTTTTGATGATATTATGGACTGTAGATGATGAAATCCTTAAATTCCTTGCAATTGTATGTTGAGAAACACTGTTCTTAAACTGGTGGACTCTTTGCCCAAACAGCTGTTCACAAAGTGATGAACCTCAGCCCATCCTTGCCTGTGAATGGCTGAGCCTTTCGGGGATGCTCCTGCTATACCTAATCACAACACTCACCTGTTTGCGAGTGTCGTGATTCCACTGTTCATCTTCCACTGAAGATTCCACTGTTCATTTGTGGAATCTTCCAAAAAGGTGTTTTTTTTTTTATTGAGCATTCCTTTACTTTCCCAGTCTTTTGTTGCCCCTGTCCCAGGTTTTTTGAAATGTGTTGAAGGCATCAAATTCAAAATGAGTGAATATTTGCAAAAAAAACAATAAAGGTTATCAGTTTATACAGTAAATATCTTGTCTTTGTAGTGTAGTCAATGGAGATATAGGTTGAAAATGATTTTTAAATCATTGTATTTTGTTTTTATTTACGTTTCAAACAACGTCCCAACTTCACTGGAATTGGGGTTGTACAAGAACTGTGAAACTGGGAAGAAAATGTACCTATTGTCCAGAAAACTGATTGATGCGTTTGAATAGTCATGAATTATCATAACTTCAATTTTTAATAAAAAAAATTTAATCTGATTTTTTTTTCCTGAAATTCATTAGAGTATATGGGTAAATGAAAAATAACATTGAAATCAAAGGTATACAGGGGCATGCACAGACATTTTTAAGAGCTGTTGCTTTAAACTGAAAAGGGCAAAACTACAGGAAAAAATGAATTTACAGTGGTGTGAAAAAGTGTCCCCTTCCTGATTTCTCAGTTTTTTGTATGTTTGTCACACTTAAATGTTTCAGATTATCAAATAAATTTAAATATTAGACAAAGATAACAAGTAAACACAAAATGCAGTTTTTAAATGAAGGTGTTTATTATTAACGGTAAAAAAATCCAAACCTACATCGCCCTGTGTGAAAGAGTGATTGCCCCCCCCCCCCGTTAAAACATAAATTAACTGTGGTTTATCACATCTTTGGAAAGCTGACTTCAATTTCTCTAGCCACACCCAGGTCTGATTACTGCCACACCTGTTCTCAATCAAGAAATCACTTAAATAGGACCTGCCTGACAAAGTGAAGTAGACTGAAAGAACCTCAAAAGCTAGACATCATGCTACGATCCAAAAAAATTCAGGAACAAATGAGAAACAAAGTAATTGAGATTTATCAGTCTGGAAAAGGTTGTAAAGCCATTTCTAAAGATTTGGGACTCCAGCGAACCACAGTGAGAGCCATTATCCACAAATGGTGAAAACATGGAACAGTGGTGAACCTTCCCAGGAGTGGCCGGCCGACCAAAATTACCCCAAGAGCACAGCAACGACTCATCCAAGAGGTCACAGAAGACCCCACGACAACATCCAAAGAACTGCAGGCCTCATTTGCCTCAGTTAAGCTCAGTGTTCATGAGTCCACCATAAGAAAGAGACTGGGCAAAAATGGCCTGCATGGCAGAGTTCCAAGACAAAAACCACTGTTGAGAAAAAAGAACATAAAGGCTCATCTCAGTTTTGCCAGAAAACATCTTGATGATCCCCAAGACTTTTGGGAAAATACTCTGTGGACTGACAAGACAAAAGCTAAATTTTTTGGAAGGTGTGTGTCCCATTACATCCAGCATAAAAGTAACAGCATTTCAGAAAAGGAACATCATACCAACAGTAAAATATGGTGGTGGTAGTGTGATGGTCTGGGGCTGTTTTGCTGCTTCAGGACCTAGAAAACTTGCTGTGGTAAATGGAACCATGAATTCTGCTGTCTACCAAAAAATCCTGAAGGAGAATGTCCGGCCATCTGTTTGTGACCTCAAACTGAAGCACACGGGTTCTGCAGCAGGACAATGATCCAAAACACAGCAGCAAGTCCACCTCTGAATAGCTTAAGAAAAACTAAATGAAAACTTTGAAGTGGCCTAGTCAAAGTCCTGACCTGAATCCGATTGAGATGCTGTGGCATGACCTTAAAAAGGCAGTTCATGCTCGAAAACACTCCAATGTGGCTGAATTACAACAATTCTGCAAAAATGAGTGGGTCAAAATTCCTCCACAGCACTGTAAAAGACTCATTGCCAGTTATTGCAAATGCTTGGTTGCAGTTGTTGCTGCTAAGGGTGGCCCAACCAGTTATTAGATTTAGGGGGCAATCACTTTTTCACACAGGGCCATGTACGTATGGATTTTTTCCCCACTTAATAATAAACACCTTCATTTAAAAACTGCATTTTGTGTTTACTTGTGCAATCTTTGTCTATTATTTAAATTTGTTTGATGATCTGAAACATTTAAGTGTGACGAACATACAAAAAATGAGAAATCAGGAAGGGAGCAAACACTTTTTCACACCACTGTATAAAACAAAAGTTTCAAATTCATGGGAAAAATTGCACATTTATGAGTAGAAGAGTCACATATGTACAATCACTAGAAATGTAGAAGAAAACAAATTTGTTTTTAAAATGCACTACATTTATGAAAAAAGTTATAAATTTTTGAGAAAGTGTCACAAAAATACAAGAGAAAAGTAACATATAAAAAAGACAAATATCTAATTGTTTTAAAGAAAAAATATCAATGGAAAGACATAAAGGGGGAAAATGTTGAGGACAAGTTGAAATGTTGGGAACAAAAGATGTGAATTTATGACAGAATGTTTAAAATTCAAGAAAAAAAAGGAAATTCGTGTGTTAAAAAAAGCCTTAAATTTTCCCAAACAATCAAAATTTGTTGGAAAAATCTTTAATTACAGTAAACAAAGAGGAAAAATAATAAGTAAAACAAGACAAAAAATTTTATTCCAACCTATGATATATTCCAATAAAAATATTTCAAAATCACATATAAAAATTCCAAATTTATAAGGAAAAAAATCCATTAATTTGAAAACATACAAATTTCAAAGAAAAAGTCCCAAATTTATACTTAAAGACACACCCCGGTGAATATAAAACCCTATTAAAACAAATCTCCATTGTCTAAAATGGTATCTTAGCCCCTTTTTCCCCTTTCATTGTCTTACAGTTTCGTGTCAAAATCTTTTCACTTTTCATCCTCCTTCCAACTCCCGGATCTGTCCACCCACATCCCACAAGGCTAATAGTGGCTAGTGCTACATTAAACAGAATAAAACCTGTGATAAAAGGCCTTACCAGTTAAAGGACATGCGCAGTTATATGAACGGAGGCACAGGATAAAGACCAAAACTGCATCGGTCCTTAAAAGCAGTTTAATGGTAAAACCCATCTTAATCTGGGTCAAGTTTTCAAAGTAGCTGCCCCAAAATGTCCTGGAGACTAACTTCATCTAGCCGAACACTACTGACGTACCAGTGCTGTATATAGTTACGTCACCAAAAACACTCCATCTAAACTTGCCTTTTTTCAGGGGGCGGGGCTTAAGTGAAACTTTAAAGCGAAAAAAAAAACAAAAAACAGGGACCTGACACATTTGAGTGATTTCACATGTGTTCATATGTGTTTCATATGTTACAGACATGTTAACAAGACATGTTACAGACATGTTAACAAGACATGTTACAGACATGTTAACAAGAAAAAAACTCGATTTTTGGTGGAGTGTCACTTTAAATGTTCAAGATTAACTATAACAGTGTAAATAAAATAAAAAAGTGTCAAAATTACATGAAAAAAATTATGAGAAGCAAGAAAAATCTGCAGATTTACTAGTAAAAAGTGAGACGTTTGTGAAAAAGTCACAACAGTTATTTATTATTATTATTTCTCTGGAGGGGCAACTCAGAAAAAGACAAAAAATAGGCTGTCACATGGGCAACAGGAGCATGTACCTGTGCACGTCTTTGCAGTTATGCCTGAACAGTTTATCAATTAATATACACAGCAAATTCCCAGCACTGCTGCCACATCTTTTGCATGAGGGATCCTCCTTCACAAAACTGATTGTGTTGATCAGATCTGCTGCGCTAGCGTTTTCCCTCTGAAACCCCACTGCTTGCTATGTATAATTATGTGGAGTTTATAAAGGGTGCTCTGTCTTGCCAGGCTCCATGAGCTTGCAAACTTTACCCAGTAGGTGGCTTCCGGCCAACTGCAGTCTCACCTTTTCATTCACTTCCTCAAACATGTCCCCGCAGAAACACACAGACACATTCACGCATGCTTATGCACATACTTTCAACTGCGGGCTGCCAAGGCGCCGACGAACGACACCGCTGCCACGCCGTTGTACTTTATTACACCTGAACCTCTGAGTCTCATGCATTTTTAATGGAGGTAATTTGCACAGGCCCTGCATGAGCTGGTGTATGCTCTGTCACTGAGGCTGTGTTAGACCTTATCTACATTCCCACCTCACACTGCAACTGCTCCACTGAGGATATATAAACCAAAGACCTTGATACAGAAGATTACAAGATTATATTGTTTTATCAAGCTCAGTGATCTGAGAGAAAAATGGTGATGTCCTGTGCACTGTCATCGATTACATGGACTGGAATGCTGCTTGGAGTTTTAGACACATCTTCAAAAATGATCTGGAAAAAAAAAAAACAGTCCTCAAGTCTATCAACTACATGTGTGTCCCTTTTAGATTACTAAAAATATTGTTTTATAACGCAAATCCCCTTCCATATAAACATCTCTGCAGTGGTAAAGTGCAGATTTCAGAGGTACAGTGACTGAGCAAAATAAAACAAGCTTCCTGTTGACAACCAAACAGCTGATTTGTAACAGATTTTACTCTTAGCAGTGAGGTTATTTTTCCAAAGAAATATTTCATTGCCATTGTTTTAGCTCATATATTTTATCAGGCTACCTACTGTAGCGAAAAGTAATTGTGTGTCTACAGTATCTAACCTTTGCTGCTTTCATTGTATCACCATACCATGCCATACAGATTAAAAGGTGTCAGTTAAAGCTAATTCACTGCTATTATCAAACAAATAACACACAACACATCAATCCAACCTCTATACCAACGCGTCACAAGTATCATATCTATAAAATATAGTTCAACATAATATTATCTATGGCCACAATATGTATCTAAATCTGGACCATAATTCTGCCAGCTTTGTCACCTTCCACAGTATGTAGGACACCATGTGGGTGGCGACTATCTCAGTTTCTGTGACCCTAGGCCACACAGCTACTGTAAGCAGTAAAAGCTACAGCGGGGTGGTCAGTCCTCTGGTAGTACTGTGTGTTAACTTTAGTTTCCCAATAGTATTGTGCTGATCACCAAGCTAGGTGGTGGAAAGTATCATTTTTAGATGGAGCATATGCGCTAACATTAGTGAGTTTACACAAATCAGAGTTTGATAATATGTAGTAACCCAATCCTTATCTCTCTGTAAAATCATTTATAAGTAGACAAACTTGTGAGAAAAATGCAGCCATAACCTTGTTGTCAAAAAATCTGCACTGTAATACATAGTGTTGTAGTTGAGACCAGACCAAGACCAAAGGATAGAAAGACCAAGACTTTAAGTGGTCGAGATCAAGACCACTGTGTATGTAGGTCTTGGTCTTGACTTGGTCTTGTCTGGTCTTGTCTGGATTTTGACAAGGTCTTGACTACAACAGTTGTAATACAGCACTGGAAAAAAAAATAAGAGACCCCTGCAAAATCTTTCCTAAATTAGCATCTTTACATGTATGGCAGCCATTCTATTTGAATATCTGTTGAATTCCAACACAAAGACATGTCAGTCTACATGAGGAAGGAGGTAGTAATTAGGAGATCATCTAAGCATGGTAAGATGCATGAAAGCTGCAAATAAAAATCAAAGTTATTCCACAAATACAGATCTGAGTTCTTCCTAAGTCAAAATTAAAAGTATTGTAGTATTGTACTGTCTTGAGAAGGATGGATGAAGGACAGATAGTGAACAAGGAAGTTCCGAGGATGAGCAAGGTGGAAGTGAGGGCAGCTTTGAAGAGGATGAAGAATGGAAAGGTGGTTGGCCCAGATGACATACCTGTGGAGATATGGAGATGTTTAGGAGAGATGGTAATGGACTTTTTAACCAGATTGTTTAACACAATCTTGGAGAGTGAAAGGATGCCTGAGGAGTGGAGAAGAAGTGTTTTGGTACCAATTTTCAAGAACAAAAGTGTTGTTCAGAGCTGTAGTAACTACAGTGGGATACAGTTGATCAGCCACACTATGAAGATATGGGAAAGAGTTGTTGAAGCCAGGTTAAGAGGAGAGGTGACAATCAGTGAGCAGCAGTACAGTTTCATGTCAAGAATAAGTTCTACAGATGTAATGTTTGCTGTAAGAATGCTGATGGAGAAGTATAGAGAAGGTCAGAAGGAGTTGCACTGTGTCTTTGTGGATCTAGAGAAAGCATATGATAGGGTGCCAAGAGAGAAAGTGTGGTACTGTATGAGAAAGTCAGGAGTGAAGAGAAGTATATGAGGGTGGTGCAGGACATGTATGAGGACAGTGAGACGGTGGTGAAGTGCGCTGTAGAAGTGATGGATGGATTCAAGGTGGGGGTGGGATTACATCAGGGATCAGCTCTGAGCCCCTTCTTGTTTGCCATGGTGATGGACAGGCTGACAGACGAGGTCAGGCAGGATTCTCCGTGGACCATGATGTTTGCAGACATTATTGTGATCTGTAGTGAGAATAGGCAGCAGGTGGAAGAGAACCTGGAGAGGTGGAGGTATGCTCTGGAGAGAAGAGGAATGAAAGTCAGTAGAAGCAAGAGAGAATACAGGAGTGTGAATGAGAGGGAGGCATGTGTAACGGTGAAGATGGAAGGAGTAGAGGTAGTGAAAGTAGATGAGTTTAAATACCTGGGGTCAACCATTCAAAGCAATGGAAAATGCACAAAAGAGGTGAAGAAAAGAGTGTAGGCAGGGTGGAGTGGGTGGAGACCAGTGTCAGGGGTGATTTGTGACAGAAGGGTAGCAGCAAGAGTGAAAGGGAAGATTTACAAGACAGTAGTGAGACCTGCGATGATGTATGATTTGGAGATGGTGGTGCTGACAAAAAGACAGGTGAAGCTGGAGGTGGCAGAGTTGAAGATGATATGATTTTCACTGGGAGTGACTAGGAGGGACAAGATTAGAAATGAGTACATCAGAGGGACAGCTCAGGTTGAGTGGTTTGGAGACAAAGTAAGAGAGACAAGGCTGAGATGGTTTGGACATGTGCAGAGGAGGAATAGTGGATATATTGGACAAAGGATGTTCAAGATGGAGCTGCCAGGCAGGAGGAAAAGAGGAAGACAATAGAGAAGTTTCATGGATGCAGTGAAGGAGGACATGGAGAGGGTTGGTGTTACAGAGGAAGATGCAAGGGATAGGGTGAGATGGAGACAGATGATCCGCTGTGGCAACCTCTACAGGGAGCAGCCAAAAGAAGAAGTATTGTATTGTCTACTAAAAGTACTGCAGCAATGAACATGAACTTGTTTTCTTACTTCTTATTTGATCTAAAAGCAACACCTTTCTTGTTGTTTTGGCCAGTTGTCATTTTCTGTAAATAAATGCTCTAAATGACAATATTTGACTTGGAATTTGGGTGAGTTGTTTTCAATAGGTTAGAGAATAAAACAAAATTGTTCATTTTACTCAAACACATACGTATAAATAGTAAAACCATATAAAGCGATAGTTTAGCAGTGGCCTCTTTGTCTCTTAATTTTTCCAGAGCTGTACATATATTACATGTTTTATTCACATAAATCTTGTTATTCTCACATTAGATTTTGATCTACTGTCATACCTAATGGGTTTATTCTTCACATCTGGATCTCGGGCAGTGACGACCCCAACCAGCGCTCCTACTTTGGCATCCTCCTGGACTTCCATGATGGCACCATTGGCTGGCTGAAAAATTGGCGGCTCGTCTATGTCTGTCACGCTTACCCGGACGATGGTCTGGTCATGGAAAGTGCCCAGGTCTACAAAACGTGGGTCGACATGCTTATTCACTGCCTCCACAACAACATTGTGTGTACGCTTGGTTTCGAAGTCCAGTAGCTGAAAGACAGACAAATACAACTCTTTTTCACTCTTTAGCAAATTACACTGCATTCCAAATTATTATACAAATATTTGTCTCTGATTTTCCTAAATAGTCGATGCAAATGACAATCAGTATAATTTTCAAGTCATCAATCATTAGAGCATAATTCAAATTTTATTGAATTAACCTCCCAATGAAAACATTTTTTTTGCAAAAATTAAAAAAAAAAAATCAAAATGTACTGTTCCAAATTATTTTGCACAACAGAGTTTCAAAACATTTTATTGGTTGCAACGAACTGAAAATGGTAATTTGTTGAATTTGCAGCATTAGGAGGTCATATTTACTGAAATCAAAAGCTATTTAAATCAAAAACATCTTAACAGGCCAAGTTACATGTTAACATAAGACTCCTTTGATATAACCTTCACAACTCTTCCATCCATTGAACTTGTGAGTTTTTGGAGAGTTTCTGCTTGAATTTCTTTGCAAGATGTTAGAATAGGCTCTCACAGCTGCTGTTCTGATGTGAACTGCCTCCCATCCTCATAGATTGTAGATCATCATAGATCATAGAGCTTGAGGATGCTCCAAAGGTTCTCAGTAGGGTTGAAGTCAGGGGGGCCACACCCTGAGTTTCTCTCCTTTTATGCCCATAGTAGCCAATGACACAGAAGTATTCTTTGCAGCATGAGATGGTGCATTGTAATGCATGAAGATAATTTTGCTACAGAAGGCACGGTTCTTTGCTGAGGTCATTTTCACACCTTCATGGACCCTAAAGGGCCTACCAGCTCTCTCCCCATGATTCCAGCCCAAAACAGGACTCCGCTACCTCCTTGCTGACGTCGCAGCCTTGTTGGGACATGGTGGCCATTCACCAGCCATCCATTACTCCATCTACCTGGACCATCCAGGGTTGCATGGCACTCATCAGTAAACAAGACTGTTTGAAAAGTAGTCTTCATGTATTTCTGGGCCCACTACAACCGTTTCTGCTTGTGAGCATTGGTTACGGGTGGCCAAATAGTAGGTTTATACACAACTGCAAGCCTCTGGCGGATCCTACACCTTGAGGTATGTGGGACCCCAGAGGCACCAGCAGCTACAAATACCTGTTTGTTGTTTTGTAATGGCATTTTAGCAGCTGCTCCGTTATGAGCCGGTGCACGTGCTGTGCCCAGCCTTCAGCTTAGTTTAGTCTTTTTCTGTTTGTTTTTCTGTTCACCTTGTTTGCTGTATTTGGTTCCTGTTTTTGGTCAGTTCATTATTGGTTTCTGTACTGTCTTTTGTGGCTTGTTGTCTTGATCATTGCGGGTGCTGTGAAAGCTTGCATGTCCCTTCCGGCTGTCAGTCTGTTCGCGGGCTGTCATGGCTGCCATTAATGATCACCACTCATGATCCCACAGGTGTTGTCAATCCGGGGGTTTTTATTTAAGCCGTTGGTGCCACTTCCCTGGTGCAGCGGTGTAAAATCTTTCCAGTCGGGAATCCCCCGGACTTCAGCAGCTAAGTTGTTATTTACCTGTCTTTTGCACACGTTTCCTTGTTTATCCCGGTGTTCATCACCCCAGGCTCAGAGCTGTGTTTTTCGTTTGTGTGTGCTTGGGATTTTGTGTTTCTTTTCTGTTAATAAATTTGCAAACTCACATTCTGTGTTTGGCGTTCCTGTTTGCCCTCGGAGAGAGCACATCATGACAGTACGCCACTGCCAACAAGACACCAGTGGAGTGTGAGTTCCGCCTTTTTTCCCTCCCGTGTTTTTCTTTAAAATCTGTGTTTTTCCGCCGGCATGGCAGAGTTTTCTGAGTACAGTCGGTGTGGGTTTAGTGAGCAGGAATGCCGGACTGTTAACATTGTACTTAGCATCTTATCTGAGACTCGTGCTTCCTGCACTCCCGAGGCAGCCCGGGAGTGTCTGGTTAGAGCCGCACAAGTGCTGGAAGCATGCCCCAGCCTGTGGGGCCATCCAGAGCTTACAGACCTACTTCTCACCATAACCAATCCATCACCATGCTCCACGGGCTGGGGGAAACCTCCTCCATACCCCAGCAAGCGCCAACGAGGAAGTGGCCCAAGGCGCGGAGGTCCCGGGCCTCTCGCCACTCTCCAGCAGCAGCAGCCCTGCCTTCTCCTCCCGGACAGTGGCCTGCACCATCACCAGAGGAGTGGGAGGAACGCCGGCAGGTTTTGGCAGTGGAGGCGTAGCTACTCTTGTATTATAAGCCATGGCTATTCCTCGAACTTGCAGCCCAAGTAGGGGGTGGATGCCAGACTCCACTTGCCACCTTGCCAACAGGGCGGATCGACCAGGAACTGCATTGATGTTCTCGCCCACTACAGTCATAAGGTAGGAGCCCTCAAGGTCATCTGCAGCAGCCACCACTGCACCGTGGGAACAAAGGCAAGTACCTTTTCATTTTACTACACCTGAAAAGGAATTGTCTTGCTTTGTTCCCGCTGGGGGGCTCGGCTGCAGTAACCAACTTTGGCTGAGCCTCCCCCCACCTGCTGCTGCAATTCTCTCCCCATGCTCACCTGCCGCTCCCATGTCCCCCCCCCCTCCCATTCTTCTTGTCTGTCCACCGGTCCTGGGAGGGAGCCGCCGGACAAGGAAGAGGTCAGTGAATCCGGAGGATCTGGTCCCCACTGTGCTCTGGATGGGAGAGAAGCACGCCCCGTGGCCGGAAATCTGAGCCAATAAAGAGTCCCCTGGTTTCGGCATCGCGGGACCCAGTACCATCGGTGAGGTGAGTCCTGACTCCTTCATGCCGCGCTGGAGTTCCTTCTGCATCAGCCGTCACGTCGGAGGGTCTATCAGTGTTAGCAACCATGCCTGGAGGTCCACCAGCGCCTTGTCGCTTCATCCGGGGTCCCGCCAGTTACTGCCGCCATGCCTGGACGGTCACCAGCTTGTTCAGCCACCATGCCTGCTGCCTGGGCCGCCACAGAAGAGTCGCCGGAGTCCTTGACAGCACTGGAGCTCGAGTCCAGGCAAGTGCTCTGTTCTGTTCTAACATCTTCAGATTCAGAGAATTCTTGTCTGGCTCAGGGTGGGGAGAATCAGTTGCAGATATCCTCTGCTCCTGAGCTCTCCTCACCGGACTCCACTGCTGCCAGTGATTCCCCTCCGGTGTTTGTCTGTTCTCCCTTTCCTGAGGTGGCTGTGCCAAGAGGAGTGGCCCAGACGGTGAAGGCCGAGATGTCTCATCTGGTGTCGCCGGAGGACTTCGTAGGTCCTGCCTCATCACTGGAGGTCTCCGTGGGTGCTACGCCCCAGTCCGTGGGTCCTGCCCCCCTACGCCCGAGGTCTCCGTGGGTGCTGCTCCCCCTCTGCCGGAGGTCTCCACGGGTGCTGCACCCCCTCCGTCTGAGACCTCCGCGGGTGCTGCCCCCAGTCCGGGGCCTCCGAGGGTGCGTCATCCCAGCCCGGGGCTGCCATGGGTGCGTCGCCCCAGCCCAGGGCCGCCATGGGTGCATCGCCCCAGCCCTGGGCCGTCGCGGGTGCTACACCGTCGTTTGAGATCGTCTTGGATCTCCTCCCCTCGTCGAAGGTCCCCGCCAAGCAGCCGCTCCCCTCATCTGGTTTCCCTGCTGGTTGGTCGCTGCCACCTCCGGAAGGGGGGGGGGGCGTGTGGTGCCCCGTGGTCCACTGGCTCATGAACTCTGGGAGGCCACCCAACGGACTATTCCTCCTGCTGTGGTGGCTGTGGAGTTCGGGGAGGCCAACCGACTTACTCCATCACAAGCACTGATGGCCTTGGGACTCGGGTAGACCACCTGAACTGCCTTTGTCCACCGTCTAGTTTCCCAGAGTTTGGGCCACCATATCTGTGGCAGTATTGTGGGTCATGAGTGTTTTTCTTTTTTTTGGTTGGGTTTGGTCCCTCCGTGCCTGGTTCCTCCGACTCCAGGGTGGGTCATGTTCTCTTGTTTTTTGGTGGGGTGGGCTTTCTGTGTGTGTGTGGGTCCTTTTTTTTTCCTTCTTTCTCTTTTTTGATGTTACCCTGGGGTGTCTGGGGTCCAAACCTTGAGGTGGGGGCTTTGTCATGCGCCGGTGCATGGGCGGGGGCCGTGCCCAGTCTTCAGCTTAGTTTAGTCTTTTTCTGTTAACCTTGTTTGCTGTATGTGATTTGTGTTTTGGTCAGTTAATTATTGGTTTCTGTACTTTCTTTTATGGCTTGCTGTCTTGATCTTTGTGGGTGCTGCGACAGCTCGCATGTCACTTCCGGCTGTCAGATTCTGTTTGCGGGCTGTCATGGCTGCCAGTAATGATCACCACTCATGATCCCACAGACGTTGTCAATCCGGGGCTTCTTATTTAAAGTGCTGATGACACGTTTTTGACATCCTCAAATTTTTCAACACATAATACAATATGACAAAATAGGTTGGTCTGTGCAGTTCTAAGTCAAACAGGCTTTTTTTCACGCAAATATCCAATGTTTTCATGAGCGCTACGTTACCAATTACGTCAGTGGCTGGAAAACCCCACTGCCATGTAGTCACGTCATCGACAGAACACAGTGCTTGCCTGCTCATTGTACACACAGGATGGAAGTGGTTGAAAACGTCGACGATGGTTCCAGCACATGTAGTCTGGAATTGGTTTGTGTTGTCCAATCTTCAGACGATTATAGTTCCGAAGAATGGGATGATAATGAAGAATCTGGGGGAATCAGACTGCAAAAGTTTGAGCCGTGCCAAGCGGGCATTGTGCCAAGCCAGTCACATTCAGAGAGTGATGGTGGAGAGGCACACATGCCCGCCGCAGCAGCAGCGACAAACACACGGCAGGGGAACACCAGTGTTATTCTTTTGTTACAGATATTGCAACAAATTATTTGTTCATAAATATAATTTATTTAATAAATCATACACATGTGGACAAAATTGTTGGTACCCCTCTGTTAATGAAAGAAAAACCCACAATGGTCACAGAAATAACTTGGATCTGAAAAAAGTGGTAATAAATAAAAATTCTATGAAAATTAACCAATGAAAATCAGACAATGCTTTTGAATTGTGGTTCAACAGAATTACTTTAAAAAACAAACTCATGAAACAGGCCTGGACAAAAATGATGGCACCCCTAGAAAAGATTGAAAATAATGTGACCATAGGGACATGTTCAACCAAGATGTGCCCTCTAATTAACATCACAGGTGTCTACAAACTTGTAATCAGTCAGTCGGCCTATTTAAAGGGTGACAAGTAGTCACTGTGCTGTTTGGTGACATAGTGTGTACCACACTAAACATGGACCAGAGGAAGCAAAGGAGAGAGTTGTCTGAGGAGTTTAGAAAGAAAATTATAGACAAGCATGTTAAAGGTAAAGGCTTTAAGACCATCTCCAAGCAGCTTGATGTTCCTGTGACTACAGTTGCACATATTATTCAGAAATGTAAGATCCACGGAACTGTAGCCAATCTCCCTGGCCGTGGCCGCAGGAGGAAACCTGATGAAAAATGGAAGAGACGGATAATACGAATGGTCACAAAAGAGCGCAGAACAACCTTTAAACACATTCATGGTGAACTCCAAGGTCAAGGTACATCAGTGTCAGATCGCACCATCCATCATTGTTTGAGCCAAAGTGGACTTCATGGTTGACGACCAAGGAGGACACCACTGTTGAAAACAAATCATAAAAAAAGCCAGACTGGAATTTGCCAAACTGCATGTTGACAAGCCACAAAGCTTCTGGGAGAATGTCCTATGGACAGACAAGACAAAACTGGAACTTTTTGGTAAGGCACATCAGCTCTATGTTCACAGATGCAAAAATGAAGCATACCAAGAAAACAACACTGTCCCTACTGTCAAACATGGAGGAGGTTCTGTTATGTTCTGGGGCTGCTTTGCTGCATCTGGCACAGGGTGTCTTGAATCTGTGCAGGGTACAATGAAATCTCAAGACTATCAAGGTGTTCTAGAGAGAAATGTGCTGCCCAGTGTCAGACAGCTTGGTCTCAGTCGCAGGTCATGGGTCTTGCAACAGGATAATGACCCAAAACACACAGCTAAAAACACCCAAGAATGGCTAAAAGCAAAAACACTGGACTATTCTAAAGTGGCCTTCTATGAGCCCTGATCTAAATCCTATTGAACATCTGTGGAAGGAGCTGAAACATGCCGTCTGGAGAAGGCACCCTTCAAACCTGAGACAACTGGAGCAGTTTGTTCATGAGGAGTGGGCCAAAATACCTGCTGAGAGGTGCAGAAGTCTCATTGACAGTTACAGAAATCATTTGATTGCAGTGATTGCCTCAAAAGGTTGTGCAACAAAATATTAAGTTAAGGGTACCATCATTTTTGTCCAGGCCTGTTTTATGAGTTTGTTTTTTAAAGTAATTCTGTTGAACCACAATTCAAAAGCACTGTCTGATTTTCACTTGTTGTTACAAGCTATTCGGTCTCTGTACGACCGTTGTGAGAGTTTGGTTCGTATTGCCAACACTCGGTCGGAGTCATTCCCAGTGAGAGTTGGACTCCGCCAGGGCTGCCCTTTGTCACCGATCCTGTTCATAATTTTTATGGACCACAGAAAGTAGGTCAAAGCTGCGTGTAAATCCATTAATCCTTCCCCTCCTCATGCGCTCCTTCTGCATAAAAACGCACGAGGAGCAGAGGAGGCTTATGACAGCTGGAGCTGAAGCGTGTGATGTGGTTTTTCATGGCTTGCTGTTTATCTAAGCCTGCAACACAACGCAAAGGCACAGCCGTAAAATTAAAACAAAAAACCAGAGAAACTGTGAGCTACAAAGCTGCTGTCTTTCCAGTCAACAACACCGGAGTCCGTTCTGTCGCTTACGTCATGGGGGTTGCCGCCCTTAATTCGGTGGGTGGCACCACAGTCCAGTCAGCAGCTGCTGTTTTTTGATAACTAGTCTATGCAGGCGTAGTTGTAAATGTTATATTGATCATCGACAATGATTTTTGGGTTTACACAACATCCTAATAAATGTCAAAATCATGTCATCAGCCCTTTAAGCCGTTGGTGCCACTTCCCTGGCACAGCTGTGTAAAACCTCTCCAGTCGGGAATCCCCCGGACTTCAGCAGCTAAGTTGTTATTTACCTGTCTTTTGTGCACGCTTCCTTGTTTATCCTGGCGTTCATCGCCCCAGCATCAGAGCTGTGTTTTTCGTTCGTGTGTGTTTGGGATTTTGTGTTTCTTTTCTGTTAATAAATTTGCAAACTCACAGTCTGCGTTTGGTGTCCCTGTTTGCCCTCAGAGAGGGCGCTTCATGACATGCTTTCTTAATCTGATGAATTTGTCTGGCAGAATCCTTCCTCATTATACCTTTATCTGCACAAACCCGTCTGTGCTATGAATCAGCCACAAATTTCTTTACAGTCCGATGATTACGTTTAAGTTTTTGTGAAATATCTAATGTTTTCATACTTTGGCCAAGGCATTGCACTATTTGACGCTTTTCGGCAGCAGAGAGATCCTTTTTCTTTCCCATATTGCTTGAAACCTGTGGCATGCTTAATAATGTGAAACATCCTTCTTTAGCCATTTTCCATTAATTGGGCTCACCTGGCAAACTGATTATCACAGGTGTCTGAGATTGACGTCAGTAATCCAAAGAGCCCTGAGATACAATACCATCCATGAGTATAATTGAAAAACAAAAAAAATGAATGTTTCTAACACTAAAATCCTATTTGCATAATAATTTGGAACGTGGTGTATATACAGTATCTCACAAAAGTGAGTACACCCCTCACATTTTTGTAAATATTTTGTGATATCTTTTCATGGGACAACACTGAAGATATGACACTTTGATACAATGTAAAGTAGTTACTGTACAGCTTGTGTAACACTGTAAACTTGCTGTCCCCTCAAAATAATTCAGCACACAGCCATTAATGTCTAAACTGCTCGCAACAGAAGTGAATACACCTCTAGTGAAAATGTCCAAATTGTGCACAATTAGCCATTTTCCCTCCCTGGTGTCATGTGACTTGTTAGTGTTACAAGGTCTCAGGTGTGAATGAGGAGCAGATGTGTTAAATTTGGTGTTATTGCTCTCACATTCTCTCATAGTGCTCACTGTAAGTTCAACATGGCACCTCATGACAAAGAACTCTCTGAGGATCTGAAAAAAAGAATTGTTGCTCTACATAAAGATGGCCTAGGCTATAAGAAGATTGCCCACACCCTGAAACTGAGCTGCAATACGGTGGCCAAGACCATACAGCGGTTTAACAGGACAGGTTCCACTCAGAACAGGCCTCGCCATGGTCAACCAAAGAAGCTGAGTGCATGTACTCGGCGTCATATCCAGAGGTTGTCTTTTGAAAATAGACACATGAATGCTGTCAGCATTGCTGCAGAGGCTGAAGGGGTGGGGGTCAGCCTGTCAGTGCTCAGACCATACCCCACACACTGCATCAAATTGGTCTGCATGACTGTTGTCCCAGAAGGAAGCCCCTTCTAAAGACGATGCACAAAAAAGCCTGCAAACAGTTTGCTGAAGACAGGCAGACTAAGGACATGGATTACTGGAACCATGTCCTCTGGTCTGATGAGACCAAGATAAACTTATTTGATTAAGATGGTGTCAAGTGTGTGTTGCGGCAACCAGGTGAGGAGTACAAAGACAAGTGTGTCTTGCCTACAGTCAAGCATGGTGGCGAGAGTGTCATGGTTTGGGGTTGCATGAGTGTTGCCGGCACTGGGGACCTACAATTCATTGAGGGAATCATGAATGCCAACATGTACTGTGACATACTGAAGTTGAGCATGATCTCTCCCTTTGGAAACCAGGCCGCAGGGCAGTATTCCAACATGATAACCACCCCAAACACACCTCCAAGATGACCACTGCCTTGCTAAAGAAACTGAGGGTGATGAACTGGCCAAGCATGTCTCCAGACCTAAACCCTGTTGAGCATCTGTGGGGCATCCTCAGATGGAAGGTGGAGGAGCACAAGGTCTCTAACACCATGATGTCATCATGGAGGAGTGGGAGAGGATTCCAGTGGCAACTTGTAAAGCTCTAGTGAACTCCATGCCCAAGACGAAGGCTGCAGTGTACAGTCGAAACATGTCAAGAAGGTAAAGACATCTCCTTTCTATTCTATTTTTGTCTTTAATAAGAACAAAAGATAAATAATTAAAAGAAGACAAAATGAACCTACTTGAGCCACGCCCAAGAGAGTTGAGGCAGTGCTGGGAAATAATGGTGGCCACACAAAACATTGACACTTCGGGCACAATTTGGACATTTTCACTTCGGGGCGTACTCACTTTTGTTGCCAGTGGTTTAGACATTAATGGCTGTGTGTTGAGTTATTTTGAGGGGACAGCAAATTTATACTGTTATACAAGATGTATACTGACTACACTGTATCAAAGTGTCATATCTTCAGTGTTGTCCCATGAAAAGATATAATAAAATATTTACAAAAATGTGAGGGGCATACTCACTTTTGTGAGATACTGTGGCTGTATATTAGCATAGAATGAAAAAAGAAGTGATTAATTTGCATGGATTATTGCAATAAAGAATCTAGCTGCACATAGTGAGAGCATCAGAATATGTGTCTACTTTTTGGGGTCTTCTCAGGTAGAAAAAAGTAGAAATAAGTAAAATGAACTCCAAGAAGCTTTAGTCTATTGCTACAGTACCTTGAATGTAGAGTCCTTCATTTCCTATTCAGCTTAACCCCAACCCATGAAATTCAGAAAAGCAAGAAGGTACCAAATAAAACACCAGTCTTGTGACTTTAAAATGTCAGTCCACAAACCAGTGAGTGGGTAAAGAGCGTGTATGCATTTTTAAGCACCACTGTATAAGGATTTAAATACAAATATGTCACTCTCAGCAGCTTGAATGATTCAGCGAGACATTGTTAAGTATTAGGAAAAATACAATATGCATGTCAGCTAAATATCAACACACTGATTTTGGCATACACCCATTTTCAGTCTTAAGAAAAGCTTGTCATATTGCTGCATTTCAGGGCAAGCTATATCACAATTAATTATATCAGCTTCCAGTGGTGCAGCACACAGTTCTGGCTTAAAACAATATCCTTAAAGTAGGTGAGATGGATCGCTTCAAAAAAAAAAGGCCGGCTTATTGAGTAATTTCAAAAGTCTGATTTCTATTTTTTTAGCATACTTTATTAGCCCCAGAGGAAATTACTGTATGTAATATATAAGGCTGCCAATTTCACAGCACCATCCTGTCTTTGGGATTGAATTAAATTTGATTCAACTTTATTTATATTTCACCATTTCACAACAACAGTCATCTCATAGCACTTTCAAACTGTAAGGAACCCCCCCCCCCCAAAAAACAAAACAAAAAAAAACCTAGAAAATCACTCATAGAGCGCATACCTCCGCCAAGGCTCCTTCCATTTCTCATGGTTCACCTCCAAAATGTAATGGGTTTGTGTGTAGGCCTATAGTCACTTGTGGTGAAAATTGCATCAAAGTCTGTCCATCCGTTTTGGAGTATTGTTGCTAACACACTGTGAGAAGATAAGAGCCTTGGCTGAGGTATGCATTCTCAGATCATCACCAAAATATAATGGGCTCCTGTCTAGCCCAAGAACCACCTCTGGTAAAAATTTCATCCAAATCCATGCAATAGTTTTTGTGTAATCCTGCTGCACAAATACAAACAAAGCCCTTGGTGGAGGTATGCACTCTCAGATCATCACCAAAATCTAATCATCTGTAGGATACCCCATTTCTGACAATCTCTGAAAATTTCATGAAAATCCATCCATAACTTTTTGAGTTATCTTGCTAACAAACAAACAAACAAACAGACAGACAGACAGACAAACCAACGCCGATGAAAACATAACTTCCTTGGCGGAGGTAAAAATATTGTGGATTAACAAACAAGATGATTTCATGTTTAACTTTACCTTCTTGATAGAAACAACAGCTTCCTGGGTCTCCACATCTGTTGTGACCTTAAAGAGGTCCCCTCCTTCTTTGACTAGATAGCTCATGTCTGTGTTCTCGCCCATGTCTGTGTCTGTGGCGATGACGCGTCCAACTGGTGTCCCCACGGGAGCGCCCTCTGATACAGAAAACTGGTACATCTCTGGTAAATGGGAATAGGTGGCCAAAGGTGGTGGTGGTGGGGGGGGATAGGAGAAAGTAGACGTAGGTGTACAGAGAAACACAACAGAAGGATTGGAATCAGCAGAAACAAGGAAAGCAAGATGAAACGTCAGTGGAGAAATGATGAGGAAGACAAATAGGTGGTCATGAGATGATATTGGGAGAAGAGGTGGATGGCAAACAAAGTAGGAAGAGGACGGGATTAGGTAACAAAAAAGCACATCTAATACAGTAAGTTCACAATGGTTGCAAAAGTTAGACTCTATAGCGATTTCAGTCTGATGAGTGGATTTAAATATAGTGCATCTGGAAAGTATTCACAGTGCTTCACTTTTTCCACATTTTGTTATGTTACAGCCTTATTCCAAAATGGAATAAATTCATTTTTTTCATCAAAATTCTACACACAATACCCCATAATAACAATGTGAAAAAAGTAAATTTTTTTTTAGATTTTTGCAAATTTATTAAAAATAAAAAACTAAGAAATCACATGTACATAAGTATTCACAGCCTTTGCATGGAGCTCAAAATTGAGCTCAGGTGCATCTTGTTTCCACTGATCATCCTTGAGATGTTTCTACAGCTCAATTGGAGTCCACCTGTGATAAATTCATTTTATTGGACATGATTTGGAAAGGCACACACCTGTCTATATAAGGTCCCACAGTTGACAGTGCATGTCAGAGCACAAACCAAGCATGAAGTCAAAGGAATTGTCTGTAGACCTCTGAGACAGGATTGTCTTAAGGCACAAATCTGGGGAAGGGTATAGAAAAAATTTTGCTGCTTTGAAGGTCCCAATGAGCACAGTGGCCTCCATCATCCATAAATGAAAGAAGTTCAGAACCACCAAAGCTCTTCCGAGAGTTGGCCGGCCATCTAAACTGAGCAATCAGGGGAGACGGGCCTTAGTCACGGAGGTGACCAAGAACCTGATGGTCACTCTGTCAGAGCTTCAGCATTCCTCTGTGGAGAGAGGAGAACCTTCCAGAAGGACAACCATCTCTGCAGCAATCCACCAATCAGGCCTGTATGGTAGGGTGGCCAGATGGAAGCCACTCCTTAGTAAAAGGCATATGGCAGCCCACCTGGAGTTTGCCAAAAGGCACCTGAAGGACTCTCAGACCATGAGAAACAAAATTCTCTGGTCTGATGAGACAAAGATTGAACTCTCTGGCATGAATGCCAGGCGTCATGTTTGGAGGAAACCAGGCACTGCCCATCACCAGGCCAATACCATTCTTACAGTGAAGCATGGTGGTGGCAGCATCATGCTGTGGGGATGTTTTTCAGCGGCAGGAACTGGAAGACTAGTTAGGATAAAGGGAAAGATGAATGCAGCAATGTATAGAGACATCCTGGATGAAAACCTGCTCCAGAGCACTCTTGACCTCAGACTGAGGCGACAGTTCATCTTTCAGCACACAGCTACGATATCAAAGGAGTGGATTCAGGACAACTCTGTGAATGTCCTTGAGTGGCCCAGCCAGAGCCCAGAATTGAATCCAATTGAACATCTCTGGAGAGATCTGAAAATGGCTGTGCACCAACGCTTCCCATCCGACCTGATGGAGCTTGAGAGGTGCTGCAAAGAGGAATGGGTGAAACTGCCCAAAGGTAGGTGCGCCAAGCTTGTGGCATCATATTCAAAAACACTTGAGGCTGTAATTGCTGCCAAAGGTGCATCAACAAAGTACTGAGCAAAGGCTGTGAATACTTATGTACATGTGATTTCTTAGTTTTCTATTTTTAATAAATTTGCAAAAATCTAAAAAAAACTTTTTTCACGTTGTCATTATGGGGTATTGCATGTAGAATTTTGAGGGAAAAAAATTAATTCATCCATTTTGGAATAAGGCTGTAACATAACGAAATGTGGAAAAATTGAAGTGCTGTGAATACTTTCTGGATGCACTGTAAATGTAATGATTTTAATTCAAGAGAAACTGTGCATGAAGTCTGGGGTAACATGTAACTTTTGCCATCAAAACTTTGGAGTTTTAAAGTTGTGTTTTAAATGAAAGGAGAGAGTAAGAAAATGATCTGCCAAAGATCCTTATAAAAAAGCATAAAATAAAGAAGTAAGACAATTAAACTGTATTCGTCCCCAGAGGCAAGTTCTGTGGAAATGCAAAAGTCCTCACATATACCATATGTCATCTTCCTTTTCATCTTATTTATGAAACTGGATTTCAACTTCTTCATGGAGTGGAGGTACAATCATGCTGCAGGCTTTATCCCTCTGACTGGGTAAATATGTTTCACTGAGACGAAAATGGGATTCATACAGAAATGGGGAAAAGTGTATGAAGACATATCAAATCTGACTGTCAGATGCTCAACCGCCAGCTTTTACACAAGTAGTAGTATTTATGTAAAGGAAGATGGGACAAAACAATCTGCTTCACACATGTACTGTTTTTTAAGGTCAAGATCTTATCATGATCAGATGAAATTCAGTTTAAAATGAGCTGATGTACTTGTGTTGCTACAATACAAATAACTGCAGACAATATATGCTTTAAATGCAGTTATTTAGTAGATTCTATGTATTCTTATGCAGAATATTTAAAGGCGCCATTGACTCAAAAATTGTGCAACTTTCTGAAATGCATCTGTTGGTCATGTGATCATCGAAAAAATACCAGAACATCTTAAAAAAACAACCATACAGCCGTTCAATCCTTTTGTCTCTTAAAGGAAGCTGTTTTAACTCTTCTGGGTAAATATGATGCTGCTCTATTACTGGCCAACCTAGCAGTCCGTGATGTCAATGCCTTAGTCAGGGCCAGTGTTGACAGCGCTGGTCACAGCTACCTGTGCTACTATGAAGCTTGTTAAATAAGTGCATTTTAAATTATTTTCTTTAGATTTCAGCCACACTAATAAACATCCATGTTTCCATCTGGTTCACTAATACACAGTCGATAATATATTTTGCATCATTCTGGCTTATTTTATTATACAGCTCCAGAAAAAAATTAAGAGTCCACAGAGACCACTGCAAAATTATCACTTTATCTGGTTTTACTCTTTATACGGATGTTAAACAGTAAAATTTAACAATTTTGTACTCTTAATTTACTGAAAACAAGTCACCAAATTGCAAGTCAGAATATCGTCATTTGTGCTTTTTGATGTACTTTTAATTCAAATAATGCAAAGAAAACAAGTTCATGCTCATTCTTAAACACTACAGTACTTAAGTTTTAACTGGGGAAGAACTCAAATCTGTATTTGTGTAATAAATACAAATTTATTACACTCTATTATTTATTACACTCTATTATTCATAGCTTCCATACATGTTACCATGCTTAGATGATCACCTAATCAGTATCTTCTTCAGTAGATTGAGGTGTCTTTGTGTTGGAATTCAACAGATGCTCAACTGAATGGCTGCCATACATGTGGAGAGGCTCATTAAAGAAAGATTTTGTAGTGGTCTCTTAATTTTTCTGGAGCTGTATTTCTGCTGTGCTGCCACATCGAACTGTTAGCATTAGTTTGTGTAGGCAATTGTAGTCGGTCGTTCCGGCTGCATTACCCTACTTTTTTTTTTTTACCCTACTTACCCTACTTTTTATAAATTCCACTACCCCCCCCCCCCATCCTGAAATATGGAATCCTTGTTCATCTAACAACTGTTAACCATAGACTTCATTCTTAGATGTTATTTTTGCTTAGTTACGGTTTAATTTTTTCTGAGTTCTAAGGCAGCTAGCTGAAGCTAGCAGTTTAGCTACTCATTCATGAATGTTTCTGTGCTCACTGTACCCAGGAACCGATCAAATCCTATCGACCACTGAAACCACACACCCTTGTCCACCAGTGAAACATTATTTCATTCATTCTTTAAGACAAATTTACGCTAGTTGCCTCAGGCTCAAGCTGACCTAGGGGCTAGCAAGCTAAGATTAGCAATAGTGATGTAAGAGGGAGGGCAGAGTTAAATGTGGTCTTTGGAATTTAAAGAGACATGCAGTGAATCGGACCATTCTAAGAAAGGCTACAAAACATGATTCTCAATGATGCTGCAAAATTAAATAAAGAAAATTTCTCCAAAATATGTCATAAACATTTCATTAAGACCTGTGTGAACTGTTAAGAGTCTGAAAAAAAGTGCAGCCAATGACCCCTTTAAATGCACACACAGGATATTTGCATATTAACATTATTTAACCTCCAAAAACACAATACCAAATCAGTAGTGGTACAATACTGCAAATAATCAACTGTAGTGATTTAGTACTCTTTTCAGCATTGCTTCACGCAGAGGAATGCATCAGTTCACCACAATTTATTGTTTATTCCATTGCAGGCTGCAGCTTTGATTGGCTTAGAAATTTAATCAAGGGGAATTTTCTTGGACAGCATGCAGCCCATTTAAGCCACTGCATATTGGTGTTAGTGGCTTTTGGACTGCAAACTACAGTATTTCTGTCGTTCATCTTCTTCACATTTCCCTGTCTTTCCTCTAATCTGTACCAAAAAGTCAACAAATTTCTTTTGCAGTCGCCAGTCAACGGTTCCCCTCATGTGTCTCACAATCTCCTTTTCATAGCGAGAGTAAGAGAATGCACAGGACACACTTACTCTGCGGGAAGCGCGGTGGGTTGTCATTAACATCCGTGATCACTATGGTCACCGTGGTGGAGCCGGAGAGACCACCCATTTGTCCTGCCATGTCTGTTGCCTTGACGACCAGCTCATAACGATCCTGTGTCTCACGGTCCAAATCTGCCACTGCTGTCATGATGATTCCTAATGATAGAAGGATGGAGATATGTTTGAAGAAGGGCACATTGAGGGGGAGAGAGAGAGTGAGAGGAAGAGTAGTTAGTAAGCGAGACCACTGGAAAGGTTACATTAGTGGTGCACTTATGAGATAGTCAAATGCATTTCCTCCCTCTGTGTGAATATCAGCTTCTGCTAAGCACTGTATTATAGAGGCACAAGGGCAGCGCGCTCCATTTTGCCTCCACAGACGGGCCAGATGGGAGAGCTCCTGTTATATTTGCACCTCTGCACATGCACTATTTTATGGCTTTGCGGTATTAAAATGAATAATATATAGAAGGGGGACAGAAGACATGGCACAGCCCCACACAACAGTATTACAACTTCTCCATGGTGAGTAAGATTGCAATTTAAACCAGTGAAGTGGTTAGCTTAAAAAAAAAAAAAAAAAAAAAAAAAAACTGGCAAGAGACACAGCCGAGGAGATATCCTAGAGGAAAGAGTGAAGGTAGGAGACAGAGATGGACAAAATGTACCTTTGGCTTACTAGACAAGGCAGATTTTTCAGACAATGAAGGAAACACAGAGGCAGTGAAGACATGACATGGGCTGAAGAGTACAGCAGCAAAGGAAACAAACAGGAGATCTCATGCGCAAGTGCTGTGTTCCCCAAAAGACTGGAAGTTTCACTGGAATGACTCACCAAGTTGGATTTCCATCTAGATTCGTCACCTCTCGACATTAGTGACGTGCGGTGAGGTTCATGGCCGGCGAGGCTGTGATGCTTTCGGGGTCAGATTTACAAATCGGATTTTATAAATAATTTTAACAAAACAACTGTAAGGTATTTTATTGAATTACCGCTTAATGGAATACACAGAAAAGGCAGTAATCAAAGTTCATGTTTTCATTTTATAACTCTCCTGTAGACAACGTGCAAAGACCCTCGGTTACACAAGTATAATGTATCATGCTATTGTACAAACAAGTTTTTTGGGCACAAAATTCATTATACCTTGTTTTTGGCCAAAGAATAATTAAATTATAGTGGCTAAGAGAGCTGTATCTCTTTGTGTGTTGCAGCTCCACAATTTGCACTCATTATCACATATTGTTATTAGCATTTGCAACAACTATGCATGCATGGTGTTACCTTTACTTGTAAATGAAGTAAATTTGCCTATCCTAGTGGACAAAAATCGCTCTGACTTTGTTAAAAAATGTCGTTATCTTCTTTTATTTAAAAAAAAAAAATCATTGGAGCAACGGTACTGTGCAGCCTCTGATTTTCAGCCTCACCTGCCTCCCCTGACTGCACCTTACTGCTCGACATACCTAGATGGCTGGGTCCATGCAAAGTATTTCACAAAGTGGTGTAAAATTTATTAATTATTAGCATGTCTGTGTTTTAATGCTTCTTAAAGTTGGTCCTATACCAAGCGCTGTCCAACTTCTACCTCTGAACATGTTGTGATGCTGTTTTTATATGCATATTACAGTATTTTCAGACTGTTGTGGCTAACAATGGCTAGTGCTAATCTGGCTAGAGCACACTGCAGTTTCCTGGAATGAGGTCTGCTTTGACGACTCCAACACACCTGGAAGGAAGTAAGCCCCAGGAAGTAAGCCTCTTTTAGCCCCAGAATTAGCATTTTCAGTCGCTGGCTGATGTATTATATTTTCACTTTATGCCATGGGATTTTCCACATCAGAATCTATTGATACATTTGCTGGTCGTGGCGTGCTGTCTCACTCCCAAAGGTTTGCATTGTGTTGTGTATACAACTCACTGATTCCAGTCACATTTAGCCCCGGGGCTGTTCTGTGAGTGGCCAAAATGCAGTACATGCAGCAGTGGAGTGCAGGAGCGAGACAGACAGCATGCTCCCTTTTCATTCTAATTAGAACTATCAACACTAAATCCACAATATATAGCTAGTATACAGCACCACTGCTTAAACCCTGTGTTTATACACACACATAATCAAATGCATATCACGTAACTTTAACATTAACCAATTTAACCGAGTAATAGGACCGTGTGTACCAACTGTGAAATAGAGCTTCAATATTGCATTAATATATAATAAATGAAGGGATTCACTTGTCTTTCTTTTTTTTCATCATGCAAGATAAATTTAATCTAATTCACCAATATATTCAGAAACCCAGTCACCTTTCCTCCCATTTGGACCTTCTTGGATCTGACAAAAAAGCACGTTGAGGGGCATGATGAGGTCTCAGCCTGCCTTTTGCACCTGTCACTGTGTGATTTCCTTTGCTGCTGTGTGCACAGAAAGCGATGATCCATACATATTGCTGCACTCACATTTTCACATGAGGTGCCACTGCACTCTGACACTGCAGTGGCCAAATCCACAGCTCTGACATGGACAAAATACCAAAAATTTCTACACTTACACTACACGTTTTTCAGGTGTATCTATGCATATTACTCCTTGCATTGTTTCCTTGCTCTTATGGGCTTTGGAAATACTGTATACTGGTTTAATGTTGGCACAGATGAAATACCTAATTATGGACATAATGCATTTAAGCAAAAACACAGAGGGCCCTAGCTGCACTAATTTGTGAACTAATTGTTAACAGTTGTTAAAATGATTTACCCTTACTCTAAAACACCAAATCCCACTATGCACTATACTCTATATTGTGTTTAATTGATGCTTCACTTAAAGGGGTCACTGCACTTTTTCCACACGCCGACAGTTTGAAGCAACAGAAAACAGCGGAAAAATTAAAATGGCTTGTAGCAAATAGGAATGTAGTGTCCGTCTATAAAGTATGCGATGGCTGACTCTTTATTTCATCTGAAGATGCCAAGAAAAAGCAAACAAAGTGCACTTAAAATTGCAGGGACTGCCACAAAGTTAAATCACTGTTAGCCGCTAGCAGCTACCTGCATCAGCTCAAACATATTACAGCAGTTATGGATGACAAAATAGACAAGCTGAGATTGGATTTAAGAACCCGGTTAACAAGTTAATTAGCCAGGTGACCCACAACCCCTCAACAGGTATGTATTATAAACATTGACTTCTGCACTGGACAATATCTATGAGGGAAGGGGGGCTTATCGTAAATAATAAATAGCCCTATTGTAAATCATGTTTTGCAGAATTCCTCAGAAAGACTCGCTTCAGTTTATTTCTTTTTAAATGCCCAAGAACCGCAGTTAATTTCTCTTATGTCACTATTGCTAATCTTAGTTAGCTAAAGCCTAGCTTGGATAGTGAGCCTGAGCTAAGTAATGTAAAATTGCCTTAAAGAATGAATGAAATAATGCATCATTGGTGGACAGGGGTGTGTGCTTTCAGTCGTTGATAAGATATGACTGGTCCCTGGAGTACAATAAGCACAGAAACACTTGTAGCTAAACTGCTAGCTTCAGCAAGCCATATTGGGTCATGAATAGCGAACATAATAATGCTAAGGGTTCAATGGAGCATCACAGTGAAAATATAACAAAATTAGCGTGTAAGACACAAGATGTATTGACTGTGGATTAGTGAACCAAGTGGAAACAGTGATGTTTAGTAGTGTAACTGAAAGCTAAAGATAATAACAATATAAACCACACTTGGTATGCTAACTCCCTAATAGCACTGTTGGCTGAAGCTTGGGCTCCCCACTCATGTTTGCAGACAGACAGCTCAGCTGGCCAATAACAGCACAGTGTATGGGTATTGAGTTCTGTAGTAGGGTTGAAATGCTTAGTTGACATTGTCGATAAGGTCAATCATAAAAATTTGTCAACGAAGATTTTTATTGTTGGCAAATCGTTTAATTTTAAAGTTTAAATGCATGTCACATAAATGTTCAGTTTAACTGTCCCAGCAAAGAAGAAGAGGAACGCATCATGGCAACACGGAGAGAAAATTATGGAGAAGGCCAAAAGTTTCCAAATTATGGGAGGATTTTACCAAAAATTAATAAATGAAACAAGTTAAATGTAAACTGTAAAGCAGTTTGTCATATCACAGCTGCACTACAGTGATGCATTCATTCCCTCCTCCTCTCCGTTCTTCCGTCTCCGGCCACCTGTCAGTGGACTGCACCAAGGTTAGCAAGTAACATTAGCACTTCTTATTTTCAATGAGCGACTCTCTCAGCTTTAGAAAACTGACCACACTATTAGTGTGTGCTGTTTAAATAGTTATATATATGTTAACTGCAATAAATGGGTGAATTACATGAGCAACTTACTCTTTTTCGTATTCTCTATTATTGCTACCGTAATATCAGCCTTTATTCTGAACATTAGTGCATCTCAGTAAATTAGAATATCATGATTTGTAATTTAATTAAAAAAAGGTAACCATAATCATCACAAATAAATTTAAAACGGCTTAAAAATTTCACTGTATGTGTAGTGGAGGCTCACGTTCCTGCACTGATATTTAAAGTGTTTTCTTTTTATTATTATTTATTTTGGACTGGAAGAAGTTCTTTTTAATTTTCATCTGAAGCCTAATTAAACTTTTAAATTTCTAGACCCAGCAAGGTTTCAAACAGGATGGACTAGCTTATTTTCTTTTGTACTTTAATGAAGTTGAACATTACTTTAGTTTGTTTTAAACAGGCAGTTACAACAGCCTTTATAGAGCAGCAGAGCTGCTATTTGAGTTTTTACACTTTAACATCTATTATTTAATTGTGTTGCTACAAACACTTCTGATTAAGCTGTAAAGTTCAAGTTTCCAACTCATGTTTGATGGGTCATTATTTTATTTAGCTATGGGAACTTTTTATAATAGGTTACATTATATTAAGGCAGAGACTGACAACAAAGTGATTTTCACTGGTGTGCAGGCCCCGAACAGGAGCTGTGCCAACAGGAAGCAGAGATGGTGGACATGACAGAAATAATCGCGGTTAGTCAACTAATCGAAAAAATAGTCATTAGATTAGTCAGCTACCAAAATAATCATTAGCTGCAGCCCTATTCTGTAGCAAATCCTGAAGAGTTAAAATATCTTGTTAGAGACAGAACTATATAACACCTGTGTTTTTTTAAGAGAAGTGTTTGAATTTTTTTTATTTTTGATAATTACATGACCAATAAATGCATTCCAGAAGGTTAAAACTTACAAAAACACAATTTTTTTTCAATCAGTGACCCTATTAATATAGACATGGTTGGATTCATAAAAGGCTGTTTACTGAGTGCTTATGTAGTCAGGATATCTGTATGATTAGGGGAACAAAAATGTAATGGAAATATACAGTTTTATTAAACATCATAGGACACAGGAGATTCAATCAGAAAACCGTTCGCTCCTTGACAACATTCCCTTTGACTTAGACATTCAAAAACACCCACAGAAAATTTCCACTTGGCCAAAGCAACAATAAAGAGTGACTTGCTTTTGGGTTTGATGACAAGGTGAGTGAGAGATATATTGAGGCAGGGTTTAGAGCCACTCTGTCTCCTCTTTACGCTGATCTTCTTGACTCGCACCTATTAGGCTGGCCCGTGTGCCAACAGTATGGGGAGAGGATGGGTGGAGGGTCGTGAAGCAGAAGCTGGAATCAACCACCCAGTGTCCCAGCTAGTCCCGCCAAGGCAGAGCCATTTATCATCCAGGCACCCAGGCTGACCAAAATCAAAGTGGTGGAGACCAAAAAAGGGATCATTAAAACCTTAGAGCTTTTCCCTGGAGGACAAGGCCCTCCAGGGCTTTTCCTGCCACATGGCACCCTGTAAGCTCCACAACAAGGGGGAAGTAGTAGAGTAAAGTTTCCTCTTTTAGACCTGACTGTGAAGGACTTGCTGTGGCAAATCAATACAAATACTGTGCATTTCAGAGAGAGGAGTAGAATATTATGTCTACAGTACAGTAAACAAAGTCATAAAAAAAAACTTTAGTATGACACTAATTTCTGCAATTATAAGTGGTGTTTTGACCAGTTGATTGAAGGATTCTGGCCACAAGCCTCAAATTGATCTGGGAATTGTGGTCTTTGCACCTTAAACTGGTTAAGGAATTGTTTAAAAAGGAAGGGGGAAAAACTTAAGGGAATGGTGAGTGTTGTATTCATACCTGTGTGCCTGTCAACAGTGAAAAACTTTTCACCATCCAGTACGCTGTACACCACTCTGGCACTGCTGCCGTAGGTTGGGTCGTCAGCATCTGATGCAGTAACCTTCATAACGGATGTTCCTGTTGAAGAGATATCACAATGTCAAAGATAAGAACAAAAAAAGCAGCTGAGCTTGGAGACCACTGTGAATATTTCAGACAACTGTTCGAATTCCAGAATGTAAATCTAAATCTGGCTCAAGGATGCTAGCTTTTTTTTTGTTTTTAACAGTGCCACACGTCTTCTGGAGGACAAATATGAGCTTTAGACAAGGACCAAAATTTATTTTAAAAAAAGCACAAGAGTTGACTTCATTCATCGACATTCTGTTCACACAAATCACTCGATTTCATAGGTTCATCCTCATTGTTAATCTAATAGACACAACATGAATTATGAAGTATGAAGGTAAAAAAACAAAAACAATAAACAAATACATAGTGAATAAAAATGCACAAGGCCGGACATTCAAAAGATTTACATTGCACTAACGAGAGGAAATACTGATCTGGTTTAAAAGTTATGAAATTTTAGTTCTCATATTTCAACAAAAATGAACCAAAGATGCAAGAAAGCAAACAGACTAAAAGTGAAAGTGCTATGAATGTCTGATTGCTACTTATTTCCATTATACAAGGGCCTTTGTCTCACACTTCTGGTCTTTTCTTTGATTGCTGAACTCATTATCTACAGAGAAGCAAATACCATGGATATTGCATATTCAAGTGTGAAATTCTTTGTTTTGTCCATCTTCATAGAGGGCACAGTGTTCTGTACTCCTAATCATAGTTACTGTTTTTGTAGCTAAAAACAACTCCTAGATCAATGTTTTTTAACCGTGGGTCCCTGGAATGTTCAAGTTTCTGTGGGAAATTTTCTAATTTCACTTCTTAATTGGTCCAAAATATTTAAAGTGATTTGCCTTGTTGCGCATGGGTTCTGTAGGCACCCATGCACAACAACGGCAAATTATTTCAATTTTTCTGGATCAATTAGGAAGTGAAATTAGAAAACCTGAACATTCCAGGGACCCGCGGTTGAAAAACACCATCTTAGATCATGAGGAAATATCAGCATGTCCTCCAACTAGTTTGTTTCCTATCGTTGTTTGTTCCCGCCCTACTAAGTTGACCAAAAAAAAAAAGGGGTTAAAAAGCAGTGAAATCCCCCAAAGGGGGCAAAATGGAGATCTAGCAAGCACAAAAAGTGCTTCCAAATAGTAGACTGGAGCTTTTGGTCTCTTTCATGTTTGCTTACCTTTGGCTTGGCAATTCATTTCTTGTACTCATTCATATATTTTTTTACACATGCTTAAAGGTCCCATTTACTGCCCTTTTCCCACATGCTGACAGCCCCCACAGGTCTTAATGAAATGTGTGGGACAGATTTTGGTCATATTGCCTTTAAGTATTTAATTATTGCAGCATCATTGTGAATCCTCTTTTGCAGCCTTTCTGACTTGTTTTAGTGCATGTCTCTTTAAATGCCCAAGAGTTGCAGTTCACTCCACCCTCCCTGTTACGTCACTATTGCTAATCTTAGCTGGCTAGCTCCTAGCTTGGATAGCGAGCCTGAGCCAACTAATGTAAAACTGTCTTAAAGAATTAATGAAATAATTCATCACTGGTGGACAGGGGTGTGTAGTTTCAATGTTTTATAGTATAGGAGCATTTCCTGGATTACAATAAACACAGAAACATTCGTGAATGAGTGAATGTGGCCCAAGGTGGGTAACTAATACTAGCTAGCTGCTAGCTAGGTGAACAAGGATTCCAGCGGAAGTGAATAGAATTTCTAGAAAGTAGTGGTCAAAACGGGCAGGATCGACAGGCGACTCCAAGTGTCAGCATCTCCCTACTGAGGCAAGCTCTTATGCAGGTAGACTGACTAACTCCCACTACCGAGCCAAGCTAATGCTAATGGTTTGATGTAGCCTCATGAAGAAAATATAAAATTAAGACAGAATGACGCCAGAGACAATATCAGCTGTGGATTAGTGAACCAGGGGGACACAAGGATGTCTATTAGGGTGACTGAAATCTAAAGAAAATAATAATATAAACTGCACTTGGTAATCTAACTCCCTGGTAGCACTGTTAGCTCCTAAGCTAATGCCTTGGCTGGGCTCCCTGCTCATCCATGTTTGCAAACAGACAGCTATGAAGGCCAATAATAGAGCAAATATGTATTCACCTTTTCTTGACATAGAGGAACAAACCCGGAAGAGTTAAGGGATAAGGACCTGTACTTGTACAGTGCCTTGTACACTGCTTCACTAGTACGAACCGTCTATTCTAAGGGCCTATAAGAGACAGATACCTAGGGACAATTTAGAATGACCAATTAACATAACATGCATGTCTTTGGATTGTGGGAGGAAACAGGAGCTAACAGGGTAAACCCACACAGCACAGGGACAACATGCAAACTCCACACAGAAAAGTTCCTACTGTCATGATTTCCCCTCCAGGGCAAAGAATTAGACCCATGCACAGGCTTTCTCCTCTTAAGCATGATTTATTAAAAAAAATAGATTCCAAACATGAATAAGAAATACGATACAAAAGCATGAACAAGTCGTTGACATTATCATGGCCAAACGTGACATGAGACACAGTAGATCACCGCGCCGAGGGCAGTGCGCAGTGTCTCTAAGTAGTGCAGCAAATTACCAACACCCAAGAACAATCAGTAATCAAAAACTCAGCGCAGCTGTGCACACTGAATAACAGAAGACGTTCAACATAAAAACCCAGCCAAAAACCAAGACAAAAGTAAACATAATCATGAGAATCAAAATCAGACATCACTGTGACCATGAGAAGAAAAAAAAAACAAACCAAAAACATGATAACATTAATAAAGTATAAGCATAAACTTAAAGGGATGCATGGCCTGATTCAAATCCTGATAAAAGGCAGACATAAATAAACCAAGCATAACCATGATACTAATAATACATACTAAAAAAAATAGGACTATAAAGAATTAATCTAAGACTAAGATAAGAAACATAACAAGAGAGAACTCAAAAGATAGTCATAGCAAACAGAAATAAACGGCAAACTCAAAAGAACATAATTAGGGACGTGACCATGAACACAGATACAATAACCAAACTAAGCTGAGGAGAGGAAAATACAGAAAAGAACAGAAAAGAACTTAAAGCATAAGCATGGTCTCCTGACCCTGCTCAGAACCTTGACACCTGTCCCTGCCAGCCTGGAGATTCAAATTTGGAACCTTCTGGCTGTTGTGCTAACCACTGTATCACTGTATTGCCCAAACATTAAAAAAAAAAGTTAGAACAGCTCATCGGAGAAAGAAACTATACAGCTTGGGAAAAAAAACTGAGACCACTTGTTAAGATGGCACAAGTAAATCCTCTTAACTGCAAAAGGGTCAGGGGTCAGAGGCCCTTCCACTGTGACCACTGCTCAGCCCCCACTTGCACCCCCAAGTCCCACATCAGAATTGCATCATGTGGTTCAAGCCCTGCACCAGAAGCTGAGATCCATCTTCTACAGAGGGTCCATTGTTCCTCCTAGACTGATCAGAACATCTTCAGAAAGTACGACAAATCCCCACAGGCAAGGAGTAGGCAAAAACCTTATGGCCTTGACATTACATGTGACAACAAAAGGCTTAATTTTAACCCTGGTCAATGCGCTGCACACTCTCTCTCCTCACCCTGGCTGCATTCAAGCTTCAAGGTTACAGTGGAATGAAGGCCTCACTGCACAGCCACAGCAGAACAATAACAGCTGGAAAACCCTGCTCCACCGACAGCCCATGTACAGTCAACTTCCTGAGAAAGCCCTGTCGCCATCTTGGACTCAGACTGGTCAGGACCTCAGCCAGCACCAAAGTTGCATCAGTCAATCTGCGGGGTGGTGACATGATCGGCATCCATAAAACCAAGGGACAGTTTCATTTGCTCTCTTTGTGGGGGCTTCGGCCCTACAGCGCAGAGGTCCTACTGAACCTCTCGAAGCCATGGACTGCTGCTATTTCTCCCAGTTTTTTGGTCTGCTTATCTAACTGTTTTTCTGTAGCGTTCTTATTTTTCAGGATGTCCTATTTTAGTGCTATTTTGATCACATCCTCTCATAATGCAATTACTAATCTTTGTTTTTTTCCTGTAATGTCATTTCATTTGTATTCATTTATGTTAAGTTCACATTTGATCTGAATTCATTTCACTTTGTGATCTTTTGATTTAAAATCACTTTATGCATTTTCACTTTTTGATCATTATCCATGTGATTCATTATTGACTTATATCCATTACTGACTAATTTACCAAGTTTTTTTTTTCTGCTGTTAACTCATGTGCTTGTAAGTTTTGCGTGTGAAACTCTGCCTGCAGTAAATGACCTTGTAGCTCATCGAGACTGATAACACCCGCAGGCACACACTATAGCTCCTTTTAATAGAGTTTTTTTCCATAGTTTAAACTGCTTGTCTGCATTTTTCCATGTATCACCTGTTTTTCAGCATTTAAATGCACTTTCCTTGTTCTTGTTTTTTGTTTGTTTTAATTAAATGTTACAATTTGTGACACTTAAAACTTTTGGATTTGTCTCAGCCTCATCGAGACTGATAGCACCCGCAGGGACACACTATACTCCACAGGCACTCAGTCTGTGCTTGGGTGAGTTACTCATTTCTGTTTGACCTAATATAAGACAACTAGAGTAAAGGGTAATAAGATTTTTGTGCTGTAAGTTAGTCTTTTTAAGTCTTTTGGATTAGGATTAGGATGTAGTCCACTAAAGAACATCCATAAATAGCGACCTCCACACTTTAAATGTAGCCATTTTGACCATCCAGATAAGACTCGTGATTTAAAATACACACATTTGTGAATGGATAACGGAGATGAGCTGAGGACGAGTGAATTCTCTGCTGAATTCTCTTTTTTTTTTTTTTTTCTCTCGGCGCCACACGAGTAGGCTGCCTTTTGCAACAGCGGCTCGATTCCGAGTCTTTTTCCCTTCCTCTCTCTTTTGATCCGTCTTTTTTTTTCACCCCACTTATATCACGGACACACAGATCGTCCTAAATGTCTCCTGAGCCGGTGGACGGAGCCACTGTTTATAGCAGGATACGATACAGCAGAGAACAGCTGCTAGCATTCAACCGCCACCCGGTCCCATTGGAAAGACTCGACATACCGAGAGAACTGAGGCGAAAACGCCGCGGCTGCCGGGCTGGAGTAAGGCGGAGGACAAAAAATATAAGGTACAGACCCTCCCTTCCATCTGTTGTCATGGGAAATGTACGGTCGATACTGGGAAAGTTAGATGAGCTAGCGGCTATCTCCCGTTATGATAGCACTTACCGGGAGTGCTCTCTCCTTTTGTTTACTGAGACGTGGCTAACTGAACTAGCAGCAGATGCTAACATTGAGCTGGAGGGTTTTCACATGATACGAGCTGACCGAACACCAGACAGTGGCAAGGCTAGGGGCGGTGGAGTGATAATGTATGTTAACAACAACTGGTGCAGACCGGGACATATCACTGTTAAACAACGACACTGCAGCAAAGACATTGAGTTGCTAGCTGTTAGCATGAGGCCTACATATCTCCCGAGAGAACACTCACACGTGATCTGCATTGTTGTTTATGCAAATCCGACGGCGAACGCTGGGACAGCACGTGACGTCATCCATTCAGTAACCAGCAGGCTGCAGACAGAACACCCAGATGCTCTTCTCCTCATCTCAGGCGATTTCAACCATGTTTCACTGTCTCCCATTCTACCCACGTTCACCCAGTATGTCACATGCCACACTAGAGACAATAAAACACTGGATTTATTCTACGCAAACACTAAGGAGGCGTACACCTCATCACAACTCCCCCCACTCGGGAGATCGGATCACAACTTGGTTCATCTCCGGCCGGTGTACAAACCCCTAGTGCACAGACAACCTCCGGCCATGCACACTGTGGAGTTATGGTCTGAGGAGACAATGGACACCCTAAAGGGCTGTTTTGAAGCCACCGCCTGGAAGCAGCTCTGCGATCCACATGGTGAGGACATCGATGGCCTCATTCACACCTTCACGGGCTACCTCAGCTTCTGTGTGGACAAATCCGTTCCCACCAAGACCATACGGCGTCACTCAAACAACAAACCCTGGATCAACCCTGAGATAAAAACACTTCTGAGAGAGAAGAAGAGGATCTTCAGGTCAGGGAACAGGGAGATGCTGAAGTCCGTACAGAGGGAGCTGAGGAGAAAGATCAGAGAAGGCAAGGACAGCTTCAGGAAGAAGATGGAGGACAAGCTGCAACAGAGCGACATCAGCGGGGTCTGGAGAAACCTCAAAACCATCTCGGGGCTCCAGAATACCTCCCCCCAGGCCACAGGGGGCAGGGAGTGGGCGAACAACCTGAATCTGTTTTTCAATAGATTTGACCAACCGCCCTCCCCCCTGACTGCACAACAACCACTGCTGCCTCTAAAGAAATCAAGTCCTGCTGCCCACTCCCCACTCCACCAACACCCCCCCACTCCCAACACACAGCCCCCCATCCTGACCCTGACCAGGACCCAGGTGAGGACGGAGCTGAGGAAGATCAAGGCGAGGAAGGCGCCGGGACCGGACGGCATCAGCGCAAAGCTCCTCAAGTCATGTGCAGACCAGCTGTGTGGGATTGTGACGTATATCTTCAACATGAGCCTGAAACTGGGGAGGGTACCACAGCTGTGGAAAACATCTTGTGTAGTACCTGTACCAAAAACTTCCCACCCCAAAGACCTGAACAGCTACAGACCGGTGGCCTTGACGTCCCACTTGATGAAGACCCTGGAGAGACTGCTCCTTGCTCACCTCCGCCCCCTGGTGGAACCAGCGATGGATCCACTCCAGTTCGCCTACCAGCATGGCATTGGGGTGGAGGATGCGGTGATCTTCCTCCTTCACCGTTCTCTGTCCCACCTGGAGAAGCCCGGGAATATGGTGAGGATCATGTTCTTTGACTTCTCCAGTGCTTTCAACACCATCCAACCGATGATCCTGAAGGACAAGCTGCTGCGCGCAGGGGTGGACCAGCACCTGTCATCATGGATCCTGGACTACCTCACGAACCGGCCTCAGTTTGTGAGAACCCGGGACTGTGTGTCCGACACGATCATCAGTAGCACGGGGGCCCCCCAGGGAACGGTGCTGGCTCCCTTCCTGTTCACTCTTTATACTGCGGACTTCTCACACAACACAACACACTGCCATCTACAGAAGTTCTCTGATGACTCTGCGATCGTTGGCCTCATCTCCAATGGAGATGAAGCTGAGTACAGAGGGCTTATCCAGGACTTCGTGGACTGGTGCCATCGGAACTGCCTCCAGATCAACGCGAGGAAAACTAAGGAGCTGGTGGTGGACTGCCGCAGGCATGGGCAGCCCCTCACAGTACCAGTAAATATACAGGGAACAGACATCGAGATGGTGACATCCTATAAGTACCTGGGTATTCATCTGAACAATAAACTAGACTGGTCACACAATACTGATGCACTCTACAAGAAGGGACAGCGCAGGCTGTTCCTGCTGAGGAGACTCAGGTCTTTTGGTGTACAAGGGGCGCTGCTGAAGTCATTCTATGACACGGTGGTGGCATCAGCCATCACTTTTGGAGTGGTCTGCTGGGGCAGTGGCATTACTGCAGCCGATAGGAAGAGACTGAACAAACTGATTAAGAAAGCTAGCTCTGTCCTGGGGCAGCGCCTTGATCCGATGGAGGAGATAGGAGAGAGAAGGACGGTGGCTAAACTGTCATCTCTGCTGGAGTCCGAGTTCCACCCTATGCAGGACATACTGAATGCACTGAGGAGCTCATTTAGCAGCAGACTACATCATCCCAGGTGCACAACCGAGAGGTTTCGTAGGTCCTTCCTACCAACGGCTGTCAGACTGTACAACCTAAGCAGGGCTGCTCGCAGAGATAGCAAAAAGACGTAACAAACTAATAGTTTTTTGAATGCAAAAGATGCAATAGACTTACACAATGGTCCCCTCCGGCATACAACTAGGAACATACCGGTCGCTATGGAGGGTGAGAATATGTATGGGCACATAATCATACCATGTAGGATAACTAAGTAGACGGTTATGCTGTTTCATTCCATCTAGCAACAATGCTCTGCACTGTGTGTGTTTATATATTTACATATTTATTCCATCTAGCTACAATGCTCAGCACTGGGTGTGTTTATATATTTATATATCTACATATTATTCCATCTAGCTACATTGCTCCGCACTGTGTGTGTTTATATACTTGCATATTTATTCCACCTAGCTGCAATGCTCCGTACTGTGGGTGTTTATATATTTACATATTTATTCCATCTAGCTACAATGCTCTGCACTGTGTGTTCATATATTCATATATTTATTCCATCCAGCTACAATGCTCTGCACTGTGTGTCTGTGTGTGTGTGTGTATATATATATATTTTATAGGAATACGTACATATGTATATTAGCTGCTCTTGCTTGCTTGTTTTTTTCTTGCCTTCTGATTGTTGCTCTGAGTGTTGCTATCCCTGTGCTGTTGCAATCCTGGAATTTCCCCGTTGTGGGACTAATAAAGGCTTATCTTATCTTATCTTAAAAAAGCAGGTGTGTGTTTAAAAGTAGAACTAATTATGTCTAACGAAACTAATAAGTGTGAGGGATTAATTCTGCAATCGAAAAAAAATGTAAGTTTTTCCCATTTGTTAAAATCTTGCCTGCACCCAAAAGCTTTAACTTCACAACAGTCCAGCTTTAGCGTTTAGATTATTCGAGGAGTTGACATCGAAAGGAGCCAAATGAGGTGGTTTGGGCATCTGAGCAGGATGCCTCTTGGACGCCTCCCACTTGAGGTGTTTCGGCCTTGCCCCACTGGAAGAAGACCCCGGGGCAGACCCAGGACATGCTGGAGAGACTATGTCTCCCAGCTGGCCTGGGAACGTCTTGGTATCCTTTCTGAAGAGCTGGAGCAGGTGGCCGGGGAGAGGGAAGTCTGGGCTTCTCTGCTTGGGCTGCTACCTCTCATGGTCTGCTCTGTGATTATTGCCATCAGCTGCGTGCACACCTGCTCTCCATCTAGTCCTGGCCTATTTATACCGCGCTGCCCAGGCTTCAGTGCGGAGATGTCTCACTGTGCTCCAGACGAGCTTCATCTGCCATCCTCTTCGTCCTTGCCTAAGTCTGCAGTCGACCTTGATCCAAGCCTGCTGTCCCGAAGCCTGAGGGACTACTTCCACAGCTCACATAAGCATCTATTATTCCACTCACCTTGTCCTCTAGTCCCCTGTGCACAGGTGGAGCGCCTTGGCGGCAGATTCTCTCCTCCTCTGTGGCAGCGGACTCCTCTTCACCCCTCAACATACAATACCTCTACCTCCAAGTCTACACACCAGCAGGAGCTGCAAACCTCAGCTGCAGACTCTGTCTTCCTGGCCATAGCCGCTGAGCTGAACCTGAGCTGTCCACCATCTCTACATTCAGTAAGCCTCTAACTAACAGCTCATCATCTGCAGTTTCCTTAATTAACTGTCATGCTTCTGTGTGTTCCTAGGGTTGCCAGGCTGTACGGTGTCCTCCTCTGTCTCCTGCAGTTCCTGCCCAAACTACACACATGCACTCACATACTTACATGCCAATAAACCTAACTGAATCTATTCTTGAGTCTGTGTTTTGTCACTGGGTCACTAAACAGTGTCAGTACATCTCCGCCAGAACGACCCAGCTGACGGCGCTTTGGTGCACCGGCTAAATCATATGGAGAGTCGAACAGATCAATTGGTTTATCAGCAACAATCCATACTGTCCCAGTTAGCTCATGTTACGGACCGGCTGGACCAGCTAACCGGGTCTCAGTCTTTTTCCCCAGCTTCTTCTGTCCCAAGTAGCTCCTCCGCTCCCGCTAGCTACCTGGCTAACCAGATCAGACAGGAGCCTTCTGCTCGGCTAACCCCCGCTCCTACGCCCAACCGCTTTAACGGTAAGTTAGGGGAGGCTAGGGGTTTTGTTATGCAGTGCGAGGTTGTGTTCCAGCGGGTGCCCGAGGATTTTTCCACTGACCATAGTAAGATTGGTATATGATAAACTTACTGGAAGGGCGAGCGCTAGCTTGGTCTTGTGCTATGTGGATTAGGTGGCGGTCAAAGGCGGAGACCTTGATGGACTGACCCCAGGCTTTCTAAACTGGCTTTTGGTACGTGGAATGTCACCTCTCTGGTGGGGAAGGAGCCTGAGCTGGTGTATGAGGTTGAGAGATACCGGCTAGATATAGTCAGCCTCACCTCAACACACAGCTCCGGTTCCGGAACCAGTTTCCTGGAGAGGGGCTGGAGCTTGGCCTTTCCTGGAGTTGCCCCAGGCGAGAGGCGACGAGCAGGGGTGGGTATTCTTGTATCCCCTCCACCTTGCTGCCTCTATATTGGAGTTTTCCCCGGTGGACGAAAGGGTTGCTTCCCTGCGCCTTCGGGTTGGGAAACAGGTCCTGACCATCATTTGTGCATATGCACCAAATGATGTTTCAGAGTACCCACCCTTTTTGGAGTCTCTGACTGGGGTGCTGGAGGGTGCTCCTCTTGGAGACTCCATTGTCCTACTGGGGGACTTCAATGCGCACGTGGGCAACAACAGTGAAACCTGGAAGGGGGTGATTGGGAGGAATGGCCTGCCCAATCTGAACCCAAGTGGTGTTCAGTTATTGGACGTCTGTGCTAACCACAGTTTGTCCATAACGAACACCACGTTCAAGCATAAGGGTGTCCATATGTTCACCTGGCACCAGGATACCCTAGGTCGCAGGTCATTGATCAATTTTGTTATTGTGTCATCAGACCTGCGACCATATGTCTTGGACACTCGGGTAAAGAGAGGTGCAGAGTTGTCAACTGATCACCACCTGGTGGTGAGTTGGATCCGATGGCAGGGGAGGATGCCATTCAGACCTGGTAGACCCAAACATATAGTGAGGGTGTGCTGGGAATGTCTGGCCCGGGAGGTCTTCAACCTGTCTGGAGACATGGAGTCTGAATGGGCCATGTTCTCCACCACTATTGTTGAAGCGGCGGCCCAGAGCTGCGGCCGCAAAGTGGTTGGTGCATCTCGTGGTGGCAACCCCCGAGCCAAGTGGTGGACACCAGTGGTGAGGAGGGCCATTAAGCTGAAGAAGGAGTCCTATCAGGCTTGGTTGGCTTGTGGGACTCCCAAAGCAGCTGAGATGTACCGGCAGGCCAAGCAGAGTGCAGCTCGGGTGTTTGCTGAAGCAAAAACTCGGGTATGGGAAAAGTTTGGTGAGGCCATGGAACAAGACTTTCGGTCGGCCTCGAAGAGATTCTGGCAAACTGTCCGGCGGCTCAGGAGGGGGAAGCAGCTCCCTGTCCACACTGTGTATGGTGCGGATGGGGCGCTGTTGACTTCGATTGGAGATATCGTCGGGCTGTGGAAGGAATACTTTAAGGACCTCCTCAATCCCACTGATACACCTTCCACAGAGGAAGCAGGGCTTGTGGACAAGGGGGATGACTCGCCTATCACAGGGGCTGAGGTCGCCAAGGTGGTTAAAAATCTCTGTGGTAGCCGGGCACCGGGGGTGGATGAGATTCGCCCTGAGTACCTCAAGGCCCTGGATGTTGTAGGGCTGTCATGGTTGACACACCTCTGCAACATTGCGTGGAGGTTTGGGGCAGTGCTTTTGGCATGGCAAACCAGGGTGGTGGTTCCTCTTTTCAAAAAAGGGGACCGGAGGGTGTGCTCCAACTTTAGAGGGATCACACTCCTCAGCCTCCCTGGGAAGGTCTATGCCAAGGTACTTGAGAGGACAGTCTGGCCGTTGGTCGAACCTCGGATTCAGGAGGAACAATGTGGTTTTCGTCCTAGTCATGGTACATCAGACCAGCTCTTTACCCTCTCGAGAATTCTCAAGGGTTTGTGGGATCAGAATCAGAATCAGAATCAGAATCAGATTTATTGCCATTGTTCATGTAGTACACAAACTAGGAATTTGTCTCGGTGCCATGATGCAACATTAAAAACATGATGAGATAAAGAGATAAACTAAAAAACTAAAAGACTAAAAACATGCAATAAGTGTAGAATAATAAGTAATAATAATAAGTAATAATAATAATAATAATAATAATAATAATAATAATAATGAGTAATACTAGTCAAGGCAGTTTTAAATAAATTATCAAGTAGCAGATAATATGGGGTACCACAGTGCAGTCGATAGTGCAACAGAAAAACAGTGATGAATGACATGAGTCTGGTTGAGCTGCTGTATATAGTGCACGAGAGTCAATAAGTCACTTAATGTTCAGCAGTCTGATGGCAGAGGGGAGAAAGCTGTTCATGTGATGGGAGATTTTAGTCTGAATGGACCGTAGTCTTCTACCTGAGGGGAGGGGGGCAAACAGTACGTGACCAGGGTGTGAAGGATCGGCTATGATCCGGCCTGCACGCCTCCGGGTCCTGGAGATGTACAGGTCCTGGAGAGATGGGAGCTTGCAGCCGATCACCTTCTCAGCAGTGCGCACGACGCGCTGCAGCCTTAGTGTGTCCCTGGCAGTGGCTCCTGCGTACCACACGGTTATGGAGGAGGTGAGGATGGACTCGATGATGGCCGTGTAGAACTGCACTAATATCTTGGTGGGTAGCTTGAGCTTCCTCAGCTGCCGCAGAAAGAACGTCCTCTGCTGGGCCTTTTGGGAGTTTGCCCAACCAGTTTACATGTGTTTTGTGGACTTGGAGAAGGCATTCAACCGTGTCCCTCGTGGTTTTTTGTGGGGGGTGCTTCAGGAGTATGGGGTATCGGGCTTGTTGTTACGAGCTATTCGGTCTCTGTACGACCGTTGTGAGAGTTGTTTTGTATTGCCAACACGCGGTCGGAGTCATTCCCAGTGAGAGTTGGATTCCGCCAGGGCTGCCCTTTGTCACCGATCCTGTTCATAATTTTTATGGACAGGATTTCTAGGCGCAGCCAGGGAATGGAGGGTGTCATGCTTGGTAACCACAGGATCTCATCTCTATTGTTTGCAGATGATGTTGTCCTGTTGGCTTCATCCAGCAATGACCTACAGATCTTGCTGGGACAGTTTACCGCTGAGTGTGAAGCGGCTGGGATGAGAATGAGCACCTCCAAGTCCAAGTCCATGGTCCTCAGCCAGAAAAAGGTGGATTGTCCTCTCTGGGTTGGGGACAGGCTCCTGTCCCAAGTGGAGGAGTTTAAGTATCTTGGGGTCTTATTCACGAGTGAGGGGAGAATGGAGCGAGAGATTGACAGACGGATTGGAGCAGCATCTGCAGTGATGCGGATGTTGTACCGGTCCATTGTGGTGAAGAGGGAGCTGAGTTCTAAGGCAAAGCTGTCGATTTACTGGTCAATCTACGTTCCTACTCTCACCTATGGTCACGAGCTTTGGTTAATGACCGAAAGAGCGAGATCGTGGATACAAGCAGCTGAAATGAGCTTTCTCTGTAGGATTGCTGGACTCACCCTCAGAGATAGGGTGAGGAGCTCAGTCACCCGGGAGAGGCTCAAAGTAGAACCACTGCTCCTCCACATTGAAAGGAGTCAGTTGATGTGGAATGGGCATCTGATTAGGATGCCTCCTGGACGTCTCCCACTTGAGGTGTTTCGGGCACGTCCCACTGGGAGGAGACCCCGGGGCAGACCCAGGACTCGGTGGAGAGACTATGTCTCCCAGCTGGTCTGGGAACGCCTTGGTATCCTCTCTAAAGAGCTGGAGCAGGTGGCTGGGGAGAGGGAAGTCTGGGCTTCTCTGCTTGAACTGCTGCCTCCGCGACCTGGACCTCCGGAAAAGCAGTAGAAGATGGATGGACTGGAAGGGCGAGCGCTAGCTTGGTCTTATGCGGTTATGGCTAGGGCTAACTATGCCAGCCTGACTTTCAGCCAGTTCATTGAGAAATTTAAGGAAGTGTTCGATCAATCCGATTGTGACAGTGTGCTTACCTCCCGGTTGCTAAACCTGAGGCAGGGTTCCCAGGCTGTGGCCGACTACGCCGTCGACTTCCGGGTGGTGGCTACTGAGGTGGTGTGGGAGGACGCTTCCCTATGTAGCATTTTCATTAGGACCCTCAGCCCTAGTCTACAGGACGAGCTAGCGCCTTTAGAAAAGCCCAGTAGGCTATCCGAGCTAATTTCCCTGGCCATCAGCTTAGACAATAGGTTGAGGGAGAGGGCAGTGGAACATAGATCTTCCAGTCGCTCGGGTGCCCAGTATTGCCACGCCTCTCAGTCTTCCCTATTGGCTCTTCCTCCCTCCAACTCTCCAGAAACCCCGGAACCAATGGTAGTAGGGCAATCCAGGTTGTTTCCGGTGGAGAAACAGTGCTGCCGAGAGTTGGGGTTGTGTCTCTATTGCGGGATTGAGGAACATGAGGTAGCATCATGTCATCTTCGGCCAAAAGGGGGAGTCCGTGCGTCACATTAGGGGGACTCACGGATTCACCTCAGTCTAATCCCCTATCTAGGTTTCTTCTTCCCATTCGTTTCATGCATAAACATAAGGAGATTCTCACACAGGCTTTGATTGACTCAGGGGCAGAGCAGAGTTTTATTTCTCGGGGCCTGGCAACCCAGTTGGGCCTACCCTGTCTCCCACTGAAGTCCCCTCTATGGCTGATTGCCCTGTCCAAAGCTCCCATGGCCGTAGTCTCCCAGCAGACAGCCCCAGTATCTGTCATCATTTCTGGTAATCACTGGGAGGAGTTGCAATTCCTTGTTCTGCCGGTTTCTTCGTCCCCAGTCATCCTTGGGTTCCCCTGGTTGCGCCTCCACAACCCGTCAATTGACTGGCGCATCGGGAGTGTCATGTCTTGGAGTTTGTTTTGCCTCGGCGCCTGTCTCCAATCAGCTGCTTGCTCGCCGTCCATGCCCTTGGGGGCTCCCATCGCCTCGCCACTTGACCTGTCTAGAGTTCCCCCAGAGTACCATGACCTCGGAGCCGCTTTCAGTAAGACCCAGGCCTTGCCCCCCCCCCCCCCCCCACCGCCCGTATGATTGTGCCATAAATCTCCGTCCCAGAGCCCCGCTACCGTCGAGTCGCTTGTACAGCCTGTCACCTCCGGAGCGGGAGGCCATGGAGGCCTATATCAAGGAATCGTTAAGTTCCAGCATTATCCGGCCGTCTTCTTCGGCAGTGGGAGCGGGATTTTTCTTTGTCGGCAAGAAGGATGGATCTTTGAGGCCATGTATCAGCTTTAGGGAGTTGAATAATATCACTGTCAAGGACAAATACACCCTCCCCTTGCTCAACACGGCCTTCGACGCCCTCCAGGGGGCGTCCTGGTTCACCAAGGTGGATCTCCGCAATGCTTACCACCTGGTGAGGATCTGAGAAGGCGATGAGTGGAAGATGGTGTTTCGGACCCCCAACGGTCACTTTGAATATCTAGTAATGCCTTTCGGTCTGACCAATGCTACTGCGGTGCTTCAGCGCCTTATTAATGATATGTTGAGGGATTTCCTGGGTGTGTTTGTGTTTGTCTACCTGGATGACATCCTGATCTTCTCACAGTCCTTGGAAGAACATCGGCTGCATGTGAGGCGAGTCCTGCAGCAGCTGTTGGAGAACAAGCTGTATGCCAAAGCAGAGAAGTGTGAGTTCCACGCCTCCAAGACGTCTTTTCTGGGATTCATCATTTCTCATAAGGAGATAATCCCGGATCCCGGTAAAATTAAGGCGGTGGTGGAATGGCCGACTCCCTCCTCCAGGAAGCAGCTCCAGCAGTTCCTTGGGTTTGTCAATTTTTATTGCCACTTTATTAAGGGCTATAGTACGCTGGCTCTCCCCTTGACACGTCTCACCTTGTCCAAAGTGCCCTTTCGGTGGATGGAGGAGGTGGCTACGGCCTTTTCGGCGCTCAAGGAGCGGTTCTCCGATTCCCCCATCCTGGTTCAGGTGGACCCAGCCCTTCAGTGTTTGGTGGAGGTGGACGCCTCGGTTTCAGGAGTAGATGCCATCCTGTCCCAGCGCTCCCTGGCGGATGGCAAGGTCTGACCGTGTGCATTCTTCTCCCGGCGGCTGTCCCCCGAAGTGGCATTCTTCTCCGCCGGGAGAAGAATGCCACTCCTCCACTGCGCTGGAGGAGTGGCGCCATTGACTGGAAGGGGCCTCTCAGCCATTTGTGGTCTGGACGGATCACAGGAACCTGGAATACCTTCAGACAGCTAAGCGCCTGAATGCTCACCAGGCCCGCTGGTCCTTGTTTTTTGGGCGTTTTGATTTTACCATCAAGTACCGTCCTGGGTCCAAGAACACCAAGCCGGACGCCCTCTCCAGGAAGTTTGCTACTGATGCCACGAATTCTGAAGACCACCCCATCCTGCCTCCTTTCTGTGTCATGGGCGCCCTCTCCTGGGGCATCAAGGAGAGGGTCCGGAGGGCGCAGGAGTCTGAAGCGGGCCTGGGCAGGGGACCAGTGGGTAAGCTGTTTGTTCCTTCGGCTGTCCGGGGTGAAGTCATTCATTTGGCCCATGCCTCCAGGTTTGCCTGTCATCCAGGAAGAGGACGCATGGAGGACGTTTTGGTGGCCCTCTCTCCAGAAGGATGTAGGGGAGTACGTTCGTTCCTGTCCCCAGTGTGCTCCCGGCAAGTCAACTTCATCCTCTCCAGCCGGACTGCTCCACTCTCTCCCCACTCCCGACAGGCCGTGGTCCCATGTGGCGTTGGACTTCATCACCGGCCTTCCTTCCTCCAACAATCACACCGTAGTGCTCACCGCTGTCGACAGGTTCTCCAAGACTGCTCACTTTGTTCCTTTACAGGAGCTGCCTACAGCTAGGGAGACTGCTGACCTGCTCGTACAGCATGTGGTGAGGCTACATGGGATCCCCCTGGATATCATCTCCGACCAGGGGCCCCAGTTTACCTCTCGGGTTTGGAGGTCATTTTGCAACGGCCTTGGGGCTACGGTAAGCCTGTCGTCCAGTTACCATCCCCAGTCCAATGGCCAGTGCGAGAGGACCAATCAGGAGTTGGAAGCTGTGCTGTGGTGTGTGGCCACCACTAATCCAGCATCTTGGAGCTCGCACCTGCCATGGATTGAGTATGTCCATAACTCGACAGTTTCTTTGGCCTTTGGTATGACCCCCTTCCAGGCTTCGCTTGGTTATACTCCTCCATTGTTCACTGAGGAGGAGGCTGACATCACCGCATCATCTGTCAGGGCTCATCTAAAGTGCTGTCGCCGGCTGTGGAGGGTGACCCGGACTGCATTACGACGCACGGCAGAGCACAACTCCTCAGTTGCCAACCACCACAGGGCCCCAGCTCCTTCTTACCAGGTGGGTCAGCAGGTTTGGTTATCTACCAGAAACATTAATCTGAAGGCTGAGCCCAGGAAGATGGCTCAGTGCTTTATTGGCCCCTTTGCCATCTCCCGCATTGTCAACCCAGTGTCTGTACACCTGGCTCTCCCCCCCTCCCTCCGCATCTGCCCTACCTTCCACGTCTCGCAGATTAAACCTTTCTGTTCCAGCCCTCTGTGTCTCCCTCCCAGGTCCCCGCCTCCGCCGATGGTGATCGACGGCAACCCGGCTTGGAAAGTCACCGCCATCCTGGACGTCCGTCGCTGGGGTTGCAGCCTGCAGTACTTGGTGGACTGGGAGGGCTACGGGCCAGAATGGATATCCTGGGTGCGTCCTTCCTTCGTCCTGGATAAGGACCTCATCAGGGACTTCCACCGGATGCATCCAGGTAGGCTGGAACAACTGCCAAGAGGCGTTCCATGGGGGGGAGTACTGTCATAGTCTGCTCTGTGATTACTGCCATCAGCTGCATGCACACCTGCTCTCCATCTAGTCCTGGCCTATTTATACCGCGCTGCCCAGGTTTCAGTGCGGAGATGTCTCACTGTGCTCCAGACGAGCTTCATCTGCCATCCTCTTCGTCTTTGCCTAAGTCTGCAGTCGACCTTGATCCAAGCCTGCTGTCCCGAAGCCTGAGGGACTACTTCCACAGCTCACATAAGTGCCTATTATTCCACTCACCTTGTCCTCTAGACCCCTGTGCACAGGCAGAGCGCCTTGGTGGCGGATTCTCTCCTCCTCTGTGGCAACGGACTCCTCTTCACCCCTCAACATACAACACCTCCACCTCCAAGTCTACACACCAGCAGGAGCTGCAAACCTCAGCTGCGGACTCTATCTTCCTGGCCATAGCCGCTGAGCTGAACCTGAGCCGTCCACCATCTCTACATTCAGTAAGCCTCTAACTAACAGCACATCATCTGCAGTTTCCTTAATTAACTGTCACACTTCTGTGTGTTCCTAGGATTGCCAGGCTGTACGGTGTCCTGCTCTGCCTCCTGCAGTTCCTGGCCACACTACACACACGCACTCACATACTTACATGCCAATAAACCTAATTGAATCTATTCTTGAGTCTGTGTTTTGTCACTGGGTCACTAAACCATGTCACTACCTCTGCGACCAGGACCTCCGGAAAAGTGGTAGAAGATGGATGCATGGATAGATGGATGGATGCATGGATGGATGCATGGATGGATGGATGGATTATTCAAGGTGACTAAGGCAGGTGAGAGTCTCAGGCCTGTGCAGCGTCAAAGGGTGTAGTGTTCCCCAAATTTGCCTGTTGCAGGCCCCGCTTTCACTTCACCACAACAAAATCGTTCCTAAATTAGAATTGCTACATCTCTGGCAGCCATTCAATGTGAGCACCTGTTAAGGTCCAACATAAGGACAAAAATCAGAGTTATTACACAAATACAGAATTGAGTTCTTCCTAAGTAAAAATTTAAGTATTGTAGTGTTCAAGGATGAATATGAACTCCTCCTGTAATAACTTTTAATACTTTATTTTAATTGTTTTACCCATGGGAGACCCAACAGGATGGGGAAGAGGGAAAGGAAGTGTGTGAAGGGGGGGAAAGAAAAGGGAGGGGAACAGACAAAAAAAAAAAAAAAACCACAACTAAAACAAACAAAAGACAAACTGCTTCTTCCACTGGAGATGTCTCAACACGAGTCTGGTTTCTGCACCTGTTAAAGGAGAGACACTTGTGCAGGTATGTCTGTGTGCCTATATATGAGACAACAATATACAGTGCAAAGTTAGGTACTGTATAGGCTCCTCTGGGCAAAGTAAATCTGTTTTGGCACAGTAAGGGTGACAGATCCCTGTTCTGTTTGCCTAGCTGCCTGACAGGACAAGGGGGGGGGGGGGAAGATGAATATGAACTTGGTTACTTTGCATTATTTGATCTAAAGGTACATCAAAAAACACATCTACAAGTTGTTTTGGCCAGTTGTCATTTTCTGTAAATAAATCCTCTAAATGATGATATTTTGGCTTGGAATTTGGATGAGTTATTTTCAGTAGGTTAGAGAATTGTTCATTTTACTCAAACACATGTATAAATAATAAAAACAGATAAAGTAATAATTTTGTTTTGGTCTCGCTAATCTCTTAATTTTTTTTCCGGAGCTGTATAATAAAGGCTGTGTATTTTTTTAAGAGAGGTGAGCGTTTTAATGGGGTTTTTTTTCGATAATCATGTGACCAATACATACTGTATGCTTCAGAAGATTAAAACCTACAAAAACACAATTTTTCAGTCCGCCAAGGAGGAAATGTAATCGTGGTGGTTTGTCTGTCTGTTAGCAGGATTACGCACAAACTACTGGACGGATTTTGGTGAAAATTTCACCAGAGGTAGCCCTTGGGCCAAGGATGAATCCTTTCAATTTTGGTGATGATCTGAGACTGCATACCTCCACCAAGGACCTTGTTTGTATTTGTGCAGCAGGATTACACAAAAACTACTGGATGGATTTGGATGAAATTTTCACCAGAGGTGGTCCTTGACCTACAGAGGAACCCATAACATTTTGGAGGTGATCCATGAGGTACGGAAGGTGCCTTGGTGGAGGTATGTGCTCTTTGAATGCTTTTCTAGTTATGGTTTGTAACTAAAATCAATAAGAAAAGGAAAAATGTTAGCTGGAGGGATGTGTGAGGTGGTAGACCTCTCACACATTAAAGCACTCACTCACATTAAATCTCTTTCTTAGCATCTCATTTTATGTAGTTTCTTCGATAACCTTTAAAGATAATTTTTTCAAAACACATAAATAAACGTTATAACTCCTGTTGGTCTTTACATGGTGAGTTTTGGTGTATGAAGAAGTGTTTATCGCCTTATGTTAGGCCTTCATATTGTACAAAACTAGAGCATAATTCTATCTAGATACTAATTCTTATTATGGTTCAAAATAAGACATAGTATGAAGGAATGCACCAGTAAGGAGGTCCCACAAGTACAGGAACTATGTGTGAGAGATGGTGAACACTTCTTCATATTTAGTATCCTGTGATTATACCTGAGAGAAGAAAGTTAATGCATCCAGACACCACTTCACAGGATAGTCATTTCACCTCTATACCCACAATTTTCCAAACAAACTTTTTGATGTTTTAAATTGCCTCAGAGTGTTTTCCCTTTAATCGGCACAGAAATTGTACAAGCAGATGAAAGGAAACAGAGTTATACAGTCAGCATTATATCTTTAAAGCCTTCATGAAGCTAAGGAAATCTACAACAAACAATTACACATGATTACCGGCACTAAGGCAGACAATACAGAGAAAAGTGTTTCCACACAAAAACTAAAAACAAGGTTTTGTGGAGAAAGTGTTCAAATCATTATTTCGCACTCCGTATAGTATACTTGTCAACTGTGTGCATAAACAAGCCTCTGGCAGCAAACATGCACATCTTAAGTTAGTTACACACTTTAGTTTTAGTTAGAGTTCAGCCTAAGGCCTAAGAAACTTTAAGCTTCCTATTTTTTTTAGGCTAACAGTGAGTGAGCATGTGTGCTTTAAACATACTCTCAAGAAAAGGAAGATAAAAAGAGAGATGTTCCTCGGCCCTCAAGGACATGGAGTCAGTCTTTGTCTCGATTCCTCTGGAGAATGCTCTGGGTAATTACTGACAGCTGGTGGTGTCCACTAAAGGTCACCGCTGTAGCCTTCCTCAGAGCCCTGTCATGCTACTGTCCAGCTACATAATGACCGTATGCTAATGATGCTAATGAGCGGGAAGTGTCAGAGCACTGTTTGTTTCCTGTCATGCAATGGGGCTCCTAAGGGGAGAAGGAAGGAAGGGGAAGCCAGCAGATTACCATTAATGTCGCCAGGCTTTTAAATCTGAGGGCCCACATCACTATCTTTTCACTGTCACCTCTAGGACTCCTGCCACTTTATACAGAGCCAGCATATGAGGGACTACTCTTTCTGGTCTATGATACTAATGGGAATAAAATGAGGGCACGCCTTTTCTTAATTGAAGGGGTCATTGACTCAATAATTTGTTTTTTGTAAGTTTTAAAATTCTGAGATGCATGGATTGGTCATGTGATTATTGAAAAAAAAATATCAAAACACTTACTTCTCTTAAAAAAAAAAGTAATCTCAGATCGTTATCTCAGTTTTCTCTCCAAGACGCCACTTTTCTCTTTGCTTTGTAAAAGGTAAACATCACTAGCCTTGATACCCGCCCACTGCTCTATTACTGGCCAGTCAAAGCATTAGCTTAAGAGCTAACATGGTACTAGGATGTCACATTTATATTGTTATTTTCTTTAGATTTCAGTCATACCAATCAGCATCAGTGTCTCTACCTGGTTCACTAATCAACAGTTGATTATATATACACAATACAGGATCTTGCATCGTTCTGCCTTATTTTGTTCTATTTTTGCTGTGCTGCTACACTGAACTGTTAAGACTGCTAAGGCGGCTAGCTGAAGCTAGCAGTTTAGCTACCAGTCTTGGCTCCTTCACGAATGTTTCTGTGCTTATTGTACTCCAGGGACCAGTTATATTCTATTGACCACTGAAACCCTGCACCTCGGTCCACCAGTGATGCTTTATTTAATTCATTCTTTAAGCCAAATTTAGATGGCTAGCTAGGAGCTAGGATCTAGCCAGCAAAGAGTAGTAACAGTAAAATATGGCCTTAGAGATTTAAAGACACATGCGCTTAAGCTGGCGTTCTCAGAAAGGCTACAAAAGATGATTCATGATTATGCTGCAGCTTTTAAATAATTAAGTAGAATTTGACCAAAATATGTCACAAACATTTCATTACGATATGTGTGATCTGTTAACCCTATGAGTGTGCAACATACCCCCTAGTGGTCAAGAGTGGTAAATATTTTTTGTCAATAAAATAGTTCAGATTTCCCAGGCTATAACTTGAAAGTGGTAAGAGATTACTGTCAATTAGAAAGATGTAAAATATGATCCGAAGTTTCAGATAAGAATAAATTTATGCATCTAATTTGCATAATGTTGCGGCACCTCTTTCAATTCCATAACTCAGTCAAAACTGGACTTTGGACGTATTTACACAAAAAATGGTTCAGTCTTTTGACACCGTTTTTTGTACAGCTCATCATCTTATCTTCAAAGTATATGAACAAGAAATCAGTACATTTAAAAAAACCCCAGAAATTTATCACTTACTTTTGACAAAGTCAGAGTGAGAAGGCAGGCGCAGTGCCGCGCTCTGCCACTAGGGGCAAGCAAATTCTCGCACTCAAAGGGTTAAGATGTAGAAAAAGTGCAGTCAATGACCCCTTTAATTCTAAATGTGTCATTTACAATGAAGAAAAAAAAACAACTACTGAACATCAAAGAACTACAGTATACTTAATAATTTCACATTCTGGTACTGTCCACAAACTTGTAAGTTCTTATTAAAATAATTCCAAAGTGCTGCATATTAACAGGACTGAAATAGAACTTAATTTGTACCCTGAGTTGCATGGTGTCATTACCTCTCCCCTATATGCAAAGTCTCTGACCATCAAGCTATGCTGCCTTCTACTTAGGGAATAACTGAGATATAATTTGTTATCATTCTGAAAACATAAGACTCTATACAGGCTTGGCGTTTTCATTACTGGCAGCAGTTAGAGGTTTGTTAATTCTTTCTACCTGACTCACACCACTGCTGAGAGTCCAGCAAAGTCATTTTCATCCATTGGATTACTCCCTTATCTTAATTTTTTCCCAGGTAACAATCAGTTTGACGCTCAGCTGTTTCTGGATTCTTGCTGGCTGCAACCTCAGATGGTTTGGAAGAACCATATAAATGCAAATATTTCTTTATTGTGTTTACATTAAAAAAAAGAGGGGAGGAAGTGAGTTTGGCACTTTGGCTCTTAAAGTTTTGACTTGCTTCAGTGTTTTTGGTGGTACACTGTAAGCCGTTTGAGCAATCGATTTTAGTCTTTTGGCATGACATAAGCAGATTTCATTGTTAAGGGCCCCTTTACACAGCATGGAGATTGTTTGGTGATCACTGAGAGACCGGAAATTCAACAATCTCCTAAAGCCGGGAAAAAAAGCTGTTTCTATGTAAATGTTTGGGAGATCAAAAATTTTGTTTTCTTCCACTTTCATATTGCTCTATATAGATCCGTGAAAGATTGCTGAGAGACCGGGAGAGATTGCTGAGAGACCAGGAAAGACTGTTAAGATCTTCTTGGGTGACCAAGGAGGTTGCTGAGTGTTCTAAGAGGTTTCTAATGCTCTTCTCCCCCTTTACACCAGGTTGGAGATCATTGAGATCACTGCACAATGAAAAAATGGCAAGATCTCACAACAAACTTTCAATGACCTCTCAGTGATTGGCAAGATCTCTCAATGATCTTCCAGTGATGTCCATGGTCACCACAGTCTTCTCAAAGTTTTGACTCAGTCCAAAACAATCTCTCAACAATCACCAAAGGAAAGCAATCTCTCAACAAACTCTCAAGGAGCTCTGCGATCTTTCATTGTACTCTACTAGTCTTTCATCAAATGCTCATTGATCCCTCACTGATCCCTCAGCCATCTCTGCCTTCGGAGTGGAAACATCTGGAGCTCATTAAAAGATTGCTGAGAGATCAGTGAGATAATTGAGCACCCCTTGACCACTCAACATTTGTAAATTTGACAGCACCCGTCCCCATTTACCCGGGCCTGGGACCGACACACGGAACCCAGGACCAGGAGATGTGCTACTTCCAGGAAACAACTCCAGCCACAAATATAACACTGTACCCTACACTAATAATTAAAAAGTTCACAAATAAGTGAGATATGTTAACATTTATCATCTAATTGCAAACAGCAAAACAAATATTACTCAAGTTAATTAAACTATCAGTTTTACAGTCTTACCATTCATTAAAGAACATTTTAGCACCTTAATCACCCCACTACTCTGAGTAAATGTGTAACTGGCAGAACAGATAAATATGTTGTGGTTTTAGCACCGATGCTTAGTGTGAAACAACTCTACACAATCAGGAGATATTAACACTGACGATTTTGCTTTCGGAAATATTTGCCTATTTTTTTACAAAACAAATAATTTTCTTTGTAATAATTAGGCCATCTGACAGCAAATTATATATCTATTTTTTTTCTGTTCTAATAGTGTTCACTGGAGCATTCATGAGAGCAACAGTGTTTTAGTGAGCTTCCCTTACCATGAAGGACCAGAAAATCTTACATCACACTGCTGTGCAGCTATAATGAGGATACAGCTTTGTTATTCGTTTCAAGCCTCTGGCAGACTGACTGGCTAAGTAATTAGACTTGGACAGCATCCATTTATTACACATTATTCTCCATCTTTCTTTATTAGTTAATATTTGTTTAATTATATTGTTTCTTCTATAGGGAGCTTTAAGTCCCACAGGGTTGGTGAGGATTAACAGCTAAGTAAACTCGGCTAAAAGTGACAATATTTATAGCAAGTTAAACTTTTTTTTTTTTCCTGAGCTGGAAAAAACGCTCTACTTCTGACATCAACAAAAAAGTTTCTGTTTTAAATGACACTTAGGTAGCAAATAACATCATTTTTAGCCTAATGTAAATAATATTCAGATTAAAAAAACATGTCTGGAGAGAGTGGTGGCATAGAGGATCGGGCGTGGAGTGGGTGATGATGCCTATATCGTTAGATTTATGCATGATTTTAGTTTAATGGTATCAACACAGGCTGTCGGAATGACTTCCCACACCATTTCAGCACTCCGAGAGAGACAGTTCAATTACTGTGGAGGGAGCTGGAGAAGTGAGCCACGTGTGAGACACCAGACTGACAGCTATTTAAGAAGCAGCCTCGTAAAAGAGATTTGTGCCTATCTCAGCTGGTGCTGTACTGGTGCGAGCTCCGGCGCACGGGTCTAACGGCTCCAGTACTGAGCCGCTTTTCCCACTCCCACCCGCCTTAATCTGCAGGACTGAGTGCTCCCTGCCCGCATTATGGATCATTTAGTAAAGCCATAAAAGCTGAGGTGTTTTCACATGAAAAGTTATTTCTTCACTGCTTCTACTGTGATTCATTCCGCTCTCATCCACATAACTGCTTCGGGAGAGAGGTGGCGGTCGAGCGAGGCAGAGGAAGAAGGGAGCAAGGGAGAGAATAAGGTGTAAAAGGAAGAAAAAGCTGCCATGTCATAAAAGTCAATGGCCTGCTTACATTGATCGTCTTCAAAATCTCAACAAGGATTTATACAGATAGGTTTCATCTCTGGTGGCAGAGATTGTAATGTCGGGCTTTGTTAACCCACTGAACTTGAGTCTTTTAATAGACTGGGACATTATTTGTTTTGTGGACAATATTATGAAAGGGTTTGGCACGCCAACTTTATGTCTTCAGCAGTCCCGCTTTTTTTGTTGTTGTTGTTGTCAGCATCTGCTGGTAATTTGCCTACAACCTTTTCTTTGCAACACAATCTATAGATTTGAAAAGAAGATGTTTCATTAAAACTTATGATAAAAAACACTGGGCCTCATGCAAGAACATGCTAATATTAGTACGTGCAAATCATGCGTACTTTGTTAATAAGCCACGTTAGTGTGAATGAGCCACTCTAGATTCAACAAATGCTTGTATGTCCTACAAAAGTGTGCAAACACTGGTGAATTCGATTAGATTATTTGTTTATTTGACAGGGACAGTGCAATAAACATAGACAATTAATCAAATGACAATCAATCTGATGTGTTGCACAAAGAGTGTGTAGCTATTAGCTAATTTGCAACTCTTGTCCCTGGATGGGCTTTAGAAAGAAGAAACAAGTAAAAAGAAAGAAGGATAAGGAAAAGAAAAAATGAAAACAGAATAAACAATAACCACATACATCAATGCAAAAAAGATTATAAATACACAATATAAAAACCTGATTCACATTTACCTGTTTCAGGCCTCCCTCCCTTCGTCACTCACTATAAACAAACACATTCATTCCTTCCCTTCATTCACTCTCACCCCGCAGACAATCATTTCATATATGGGTACATTCTTGTTTATTTTTCAGCCAGTTTTTAACCTTTGTAGTGAATTCCACCTGTGTGGAAGTGACTCATTCACCAGTACTGGAGATATGCATAATTGACGCCTTACAGCTACCATACAGGGTCACGCGTCCCATAGTCTGATCAGGAGTTTCATTCACAGAAACACCTTCAAATTCTAAGGAAAAAAAAAACAAAAAACACTCAAGTGAAATTGAAGTTATCCTGTCTGAGATTCCAAAACTTATTATTTTTTCCTTCCTTCAGCTGCTCCCTTTCGGGGTGGCCACAGAATACCATCACCTGATACTGTGATGATCCACATGTTGATCTGGCAAGGATTTTTCTGCCAGATGCCCTTCGTGACACGACCTTCCCCATTTATCTAGGCTTGGGACCAGCGCAGGGAGGACACTGGCTTGTGCTTTCCTTCCCCCATTCTATTATGCTGAGCACCAAGCAAGAAGGCAGTCAGAACCATTTTTATATGGTCTCTGGTATGACCCGGTCGGGGCTTGAACCCGCAGCTGCTCCACCACTAGGCCACCACAACGGTGTCTGAGATGCAAATAAAATAAAAATAAATAAAATAGCATTTAATTTAAGTACCATCAACAGCGGAATCAGAGAACTGGCAAAAATGAAAGAATCCGTCAGATTATAGGGAGTATTTTAGTGTGTGGTGTTCCAGCAGCAGATCTTCCTGTTAGCTGCAACCGACATGAAGACACAAGTGAGTACAGTGCATGGTCAGTTCTGCCATCCGTGCGCACTATACCACAGCTGTGTCCCACTTTGCTGAGCAGTATGGGCTTAAAATGTACGCTCATGAAGTTGTGTGCTTAGAATCTTATATTTTGTTTCAGATATGATTTGGACATTGATGGAATGATACTGCTTGTAATTATTTTAATTATAACTTGAATCAAAATATAAAATCTTGTCATCTAATAAAGTTTATAGGGTTTACACTCTTAAGGTGCATTCAGACCAAATGCGAATGGGTGAATTTTTCATGCGGCGCAATTACATTTTAGTCAGTCAGTCAGTCTTCCGGCAAGCCGGTGACTTGAAATGATATCCATTTCCAGGCCTGCCAGTCTAGCATGGCCATCCTGAGGTTTCCGGCTGGTATCCCCGTGTCTCTCTCTGGGACCATTTTTAGGGTAGTATGGCGTCTCCCAATTTTACGTTTTTCCTCAGGTTCCCAGAGTAATACTTGGGTAGCTGGCTGGTCGTGGCAGACGACATGATCACACAGCACCATCCGACGCTTGGCTATGATGTTCGAGAGCCTTGTGAAGGAGCTATAAAGTAGATCATTTGAGCAATGGTACTGCTAGCTGACGTTAAGAACCCTTAGTATTCTGGTATACGTGCTGTTCAAGGACTGTGCTTGTGTTTTGGTCCTTGACCAAGACTCTGACCCATAGATAAGGGTGGATTCAACAGATGCTTTAAACACCTTTATTTTTGTGTCTCTGGACAGGGAAACAGCCTAGATTTTGGAGAGGGCATTGAGAGTTCCCCAGGCCTTCGCCTTTCTGCATTCGATGTCATGTGCAGTGTCCGTCCAGCTACCAAGATATTGGAAGTTGTCTACTCTCTCGATAACAGAGCTGTCAAATGTATGTAGGTCCTGGAGAGATGACGGGTTTACGTGCATCTATTTCACTTTGCTTGCGTTCAACTGAAGGCCAACAGACTCAATGCGATGTAGAAGGGCCTTAGCAGAGGTAATGGTGTCCTCAGTAAGAGCAATATCATCAGCAATATCAAGATCTACTAGATGAACAGCAGGGTGGCGTGAGCTACGTCAGTGCATAAGTGTGAGACCATCGTCTGCATGAAGGGCTATGTGGAGGGTGTAGTCTAAGACAATGATGAAGAGTAGGGGTGCTAGTGGGTTTCCTTGGAGGACACCAGAGTTGATAGAGAATTCCTCAAGTTATACCGTCAGGCGTTAGAACAATGACCGTATTATTGACATACATTGTCTTGATTGCTGCAACCATAGCAGGTGGAATGCCATAGGCCCGGAGGATGGAAAACATTGTGTCCCATCTGATAGAATTTAGCACCTTCTTGTAGTCTATGAAGACTTTCACTCCTTCTTTATGATGGTTTATGAGCTCTTCAATGATACGCCGGAGAGCTAGGATCTGGGCGGCAATAGAGCGGAACTGATGGAAGCCGTTTTGATTTGGTCACAGGAATTTATCCATTACAGGTCTCAACCTATTAAACAGCAGTCTGTTATAGACTTTAGAGGCAACTTGGGATATACTGTATTGTAACTCAATGTAAACACACAAACAGACATGAATTCACCATCTGAGTGAGTTGCAGAAAGGCAAAGTTGCCTTTATAACTTCTGCAGCTGTGTTCAACCTGCTGTGGAAACCCACAAAACACCGTCATGCTTAGGTTTACATTATCCAACAGGGGTCTCACCTGAAAAAATTGTCCCTGCCCCAAAAATTTCACCTGGATGATTGGTTGTTTACTTTGCTAGCCTGCTAGCCTTGTTAGCATGTGGCAGGAGTCCATGGGTAAAAAACTCTGACACTCTGATTCAGCTGTAGCACTCCCAGTCCATCTGTCTCCAGGTGAGTGTCAGTCTCATTTTCAAACAAGTTTACTCTCCAATACTGATGCTTTTCCTCCGATGACAGCAGAATCTCAAGACCATTACTAGCTAGCACTATTCCTCAGATGTGAATGTGTGAGATTCGCCTATGCTCACCTCTTTCCAGTGATTCTGTATGTATTTGTGCTGCAATGTATATGTATGGGGAAGGTTAATTGTGTTTTATTTCAATGTGTGAAACACTTTGAGTTACAATTTTTGTATGAAAAGTGCTATATAAATAAAGCTTTGATTGATTGAAAAATCACTGTGGCTTTGTTAAAAAATGTCCTTATCTTCTTTAATAAAATTGGTGCTTCCGGTGCTCAAGCATGCCCCCTCTTTTTGGGGCAACGGTAATGCGCAGCCTCTTATTGTTATTCTCAGCCTCACCTGCCTCCCCTGACTGTATGTCAGCGTAACAGATGTGGTGAATTCCACAAGTTCTTGTAACTTGACCATGAGTCACTTTTACGAACAAATCTGTTAGCACTAACAGTTCTTATATGAGTTAAGTTAATCCCTTCCACACCTGTGGTATATGGGGCAGTGCCTATCCTCGTTTCACTGACCCTAGGCCCCACAGCTTTCACAGTAGTGAAAACTAGAGTGGGGGGGGTCAATCCTCTGGTAGCTCTGTGCGTTAACTTTCCTTTCCCCACTCCATTATGCTGAGCACCAAGCTAGAAGGCAGAACGTACCATTTTTATATGGTCTTTGGTGTGACCCAGCCGGGATTTGAACCCCAGCCTCCCGGTTGTGGGGCGGATGCTCTACTAACTAGGTCACTACTCCAGTGTTCTTGTATGAGGCCCATTATTACTATATCAAACTTTGTTACAAGCCTTTGAGAAAGTGTATCTGAAAGGTCATGTATTAAAACTGCACACTGTTCATTCTAGTCCCATTGTCAGATCATTCAATTTAGATGAAACTGAGGACTCCTTTAGATGATTTCTGCTCGAATCAGAAAATACGAGCTCTGATCAATTGCAGTCTAAAGTGCGGTTGTTGTCATAATACATCTTTCATGCCTCTCCTCACAGTACACCACACCTTCACACTCTCTGACTTTCCCCCTCCCTTGCATACACATCGATTCATACAAATGACCGCACATACAGATCAGACAAAATCAATTGTGTCAAGCACCATGGTTGAGGGCATATTGTTGGATGGTACTGGTCATATACATAAAGGTGGCTGGCAGAGATTATCGACTGCAAGTTGCACCTGCCTCGCCGCATTACTCTCTCCTGAGAACTCGCTGCTCCAAATGTCTCGTCTACTGTTAGCATGACAGGTATGGACGCTCCTAATGGTGACTGCAGTAATTTTGGTAATTTGCAGCCTCCCGTGCAACCTCTGTGAACCAGGGTGATTATTACAGTAATCCCCTTGCAGAGTTCTTGCATATAAAACACACCAAAGGAGCAAAAGAGGGACATTCATCTCTTAAAATGTCTAAGAAAAGGGAGAAAAAGAGAGGGATAAAGGTGCAGAGGTGAAAATGAATGAGAAAAACAAAAACTATACAGAAACAGAGAAACAAGCTCTTTCACAAACTGACTGCTTACATTTCTGTTTTGAAATGGTGCATGGACTGGCATTTACAGTATGCGCATAGAATCTCTCTTATAAAAGTCAGCACATTCACATAAATACATAACAATGCATACATTCCACAGACTCCACATACGTATATATCTGAACCCTGCCCAATGACATTTCATACATAGTGGAAAAAGGAACTAATTTATCTGCAATTAGTGGACAGAGCATTTGACTTTCATAACCACAAGTTTGGGTACTTGTGTTTCAGTATCGCTGTGCCTTTCTGTCTGCTACTTCCCTCTGTGTCACCAAAACAAATACCACATCCTTCAGATCCCAGCTACTGTATGCGCTGAATAAAGTTGCTCTGTGTGTGTGTGTGTGTGTGTGTGTGTGTGTGTGTGTGTGTGTGTGTGTGTGTGTGTGTGTGATATAGCTGGGGCACTGACCTTCACGAAAACCCCAAAAAGGCACTTCCAACAATGTTTCTCCAAGAGACTGTCTCTCTTGTGAGTCTTTACACCTCAGTTCAGCTATCTTATGAAGCACAGACTTCCAGAATGTCTCTGGCAGCAACATACTGTATCTATGCAGAAATAGGGAGACGTACTGTATTGTTTGAGGAGAATGAGGCACTTGCTATGATATTCCAAAACCCAGCAAGCTTGACTCTTGAAATGGGATTATTTCAAAATTTGTTTGAGAACAAAACAAAACTTACAGTTGTGTGAAAAAGTGTTTGCCCCCTTCCTGATTTCTCTCTCTCTCTTTTTTTTTTAAAGTTTTTGTAAAGGGTATACATGTCATTACAGCATTGTATTGTTTACATTTTCATCACATATTCCTTTTTTTTGTTTGTTTTTTGACAAGATTGAAAAAAAAATTATTACAACACCCTTTTTTTAAGTGAAAGAAAAGAAAAATTAAAAAAAAAAACAAAAGAGAAGAGAAGAGAAGAAAAATAAAAGAACATCTGAGTAGCACTGGAACAAAGAGAGGTGCCATTATTGAAATGGTGTTTGTCAAAGATTAGATATGATGAAAGTCACATATGCGTTCCAGGGTTGCCAAAAGTTCAAGAACTCATCCATGTCCTGTCTCAGTGCAAATGTCAACTTTTCCATCAAATAAATGTCCTGAATCACGTTAATCCAATCTTCAGGTGCAGGACAGTCTCTCGACGTCCATTTTTTTGTTAGTGCTTTTTTACTTGCCAATATTAAAACATTGAATAAGTATTTTTCTCTTCGTCTTTCCAGTGATTCCAGTAGTAAACCCAAATACAAAGTTACAAAAGAAAAGGGAACTGTTTTTTTGAATATTTTCCCCAATATTGTCTGTACGTTAGTCCAGTATGGGTGGATAACTGGGCATGACCAAAACACATGAAAGTGATTTGCAGTCTTTTCACCACACAAGCGCCAGCAATTCAACCCTTTACGAATAAATTTGTGCAGGTGTTCTGAAAAATCTTACCAAATTTATCCATCCAAGTGGTACTTTTCCACTGTTGTTTATTTAGTTTTTCCCATATTTCCAATTGTAAAGTGAAATTCTCCTCTTTTTCCCATTTCTCTTTTATATATGACGTGTTGTCTCCTTTTAAATCTTGAAGACCATGGTATATTTTAGAAATGTATCTGATCCCTGGGATCCCTTTATATGCCATTAAGAAGACCTTCAGAACACCTGACTGGGTCCTTTCCAAATCCTCCTTTTTAAGTATTTTGTTTATGTGGCGTCTAAGCTGAAAGAACCTGTAATGGTCTTGATTTATTAGACCTTGTTTTTTTCAAATCTTCAAAACTTTTTAAAGTTTGCCCTTTAAAAAAATTGTAATATTTTATCAGTCCGTTCTCTTTCCACTTTTTAAATCTAGTGTCTGTTTTATTAGGAGTAAAATCCTGATCATAGGAATTCCATTGCAATAATCGATAGGGTTCTTTAGTTTGATTCTCTCTGACTATCTTAAACCAAATTTTTAGCGGGGTCTCTATCCACGGGTTAGTGTTATTCAAATGTTTAGGTAAGGCATTATTCCCTATTATCGCCTGTAGGGGAATGTCACTTGTTATTTGGCATTCTATCTCCTTCCATTGTGCAGTGTAGAATGGGTTACATATCTCTACTAAAGTTTTAATTTGCACGGCTTTAAAATAGTCCCTGATATTTGGCAGTGCGAGCCCACCTTTGTCTTTGTTTAGCTGTAGGGTTCTATACCTGATTCTTGGTCTCTTGCCCTGCCATATGAATCTTGAGATCCTTCTGTCCAGTTCTTGCCATGCTTTTTTGGGAGGTTCTACCGGTATTGTTTGGAAAAGGTATAGAAGACGTGGAAGTATATTCATTTTGACGGCTTCAATTCTTGGTGCAGTACCCAAGAATGGCATTGTATTCCATCTTGCTCGATCAGATTTTATTTTTGCCATCAGTGGATCATAGTTTAGTGTTATAATTTTGTTGAGTTGTTTCGGGATATTGACCCCCAGATATTTCATAGATTCCATCTCCCAGTTAGTTTTGAATTTGCTTAGTAAACACTGATTTGGGTTATAGTTGAATGGTAAAACTGGGGTTTTATGCATCTTCAATTCGTACCCCGATAACGCTCCATACTCTGAAAAAACTGAGATTAGTTCTGGAAAAGAGGTGTCTGGCTGCCCCAGGTATATTAAAATGTCATCAGCGAAGAGTGCTATTTTATGTTCCTTCTGACCAAGTGTAATACCTTGAATTTTTTGATTCTGTCTTATCCATTGGCTCAGAGGTTCTATGAAGATTGCAAAGAGCAGTGGAGACAAGGGGCAGCCCTGACGACATCCTCTCTCCAGTTCAAAAGATGATGATAATTTACCGTTAATCCTTATTTTAGCTGTTGTTTTTTTATATAATGCCTGGATAGTTCTAATGAAGTTGTTATGAAAATTGAAACTGGACAAGATTATATATAGGAAAGACCAGTCAACCGGATCAAATGCTTTTTCAGCATCTAATCCCAGTATGGCTGCATTTAAATTATATTTTTTTATATGATGAGTTATGTGTAAAGTGCGTCTAATGTTATCTTGTGTCTGTCTTTGTCTTATAAAACCTGTTTGGTCTAAATGAATTAAGTCTGTCAGTATATTTTCTAACCTTTTGGCAAGGATAGCGGTAAAAAGTTTATAGTCCTGATTTAACACACTGATTGGTCTGTAGTTGGAGCAGTCTAATTTATCCTTTTCAGGTTTAGGTATGACTGCAATGACCCCTTCTCTCCAGAAGCGGGGAATTTTCCCTGTGTGGAGGACATAGTTAAATGTTTTCAGGAGGAGAGGAGATAGTTGCTGTTTAAAAGTTTTGTATCACTCTGCTGTATAACCATCTGCCCCTGGGGATTTGGTAGCTTTAAGTTTCATAATTGCTTTTTCTAATTCTTTAGGTTGTATTTCTGCCAATAGTTTTTTATTTTCTGACTCAGTAAGTTGGGGAAGATTTAATGTATTTAGGAAGGCTTCGGATGTGTATTTTTTGTGTTTTTTGAGGGAGTACAAGTTCTTGTAGTAATTTTCGAAGCTTTTACGAATTTCCTGAATTCTAATTTTTATTTCCTTTGATACTGGGTCTCTGATTTTGTAGATTGCTCTCTCTGTTTGTTGTTTCCTCAATTTATAGGCTAGAAATTTTGCCGATTTGCTACCTTTTTCATAATATTTTTGTTTCAGAAATGTAAGTTTCTTCTGGATTTCTGCTGTATAGATCTCGTTTATTTGTTTTTTTATTTCCTTAATTTTGAGTGAGTTATCATTTTCCCCGTTATCATTCCCGTTATCATTTTCTTCCAAATATCTGAGAATATCTGATTCCAATTCATCTTTCAGTGGTCCTTTCAGCACATTTGAATTTAACCTTCAAGAAAATGTACGATTTGTGTATTTTTGGATATTTAAGTCCATATAGATTGGACTGTGGTCAGAGAGATCCATCAGTCCTATTTTACATGTTTTTACTCTTCCAATGTCTCTATTAAACATAAAAAATAGTCAGTCCTTGAATATGATGAATGTGGTGCTGAGTAAAATGTATAATCTTTTACACTTGGGTTGAATTCCCTCCACACGTCACAGATTCCCATTTCATTTAGTAGCATCCTAGTTTTTCTACTTTGAGTGTTATTTTGATGTGGAGAATTACCTGATGCATCCCAGTATGGATTCAGTCTTAGATTGAAGTCTCCACCACATATCACTATACCTTGGGCTTTAGTTATCATTAGGTCAAATGCATTTTTATAAAATTTCCAGTTAGCCCCTGGAGGTGCATATACATTCAGCAGGGTGATATCTTCTCCCTCTAGCCGACCAAGTACCATGCTAAATCTCCCTTCTTTATCTTTGTGTTCTGAGTTTTTTTCAAATATAATTTTGGTTGAGGTCAGGTTGAGATCAGACTAAGACTGCGGCACGTTGTGCGCGCTGCTGAGAAGGTGATCGGCTGCAAGCTCCCATCCCTCCAGGACCTGTACATCTCCAGGACCCGGAGGCGTGCAGGTCGGATCATAGCCAACCCTTCACATCCTGGACACGCACTGTTTGCCCCCCTCCCCTCAGGCAGAAGACTTCAGTCCATTCAGACTAAAATCTCCCGCTACATGAACAGCTTCTTCCCCTCTGCCATCAGACTGCTGAACACTAAGTGACTTATTAGACTCTCGTGCACTACGTACAGCAGCTCAACCGGACTCATGATAATTATCACTGTTTTCTTTTGCACTACTGACTGCACTATGTGGAACTCCACAATATCTGCTGCTTGTTAATATAGTTTTTTTTTTATTTTTATCTTTAGTGCTACTCCATGTTTAATGTTGCAGCATTGCACTGAGACAAATTCCTAGTTTGTGTACTACATGAACAATGGCAATAAATCTCATTCTGATTCTGATTCTGATCAATGTCGCTACCCCCTCCTCCTCCCTGATTTATATGAAGATGAAGAGATCAGTTTAAACCCTTGTCTATTAAGTTTAGTGTGTTCCAAGTCTGTTACATGGGTCTCCTGTAAAAATATTATTCCTGATTTGTCTTTTTTCATTTTGCCTAGAATTTTGGATCTTTTAACTGGATTCAGGATCCCTTTTACATTATATGAGATTATTTTGGTTGAACCCTGTTTCTCCATTGTATTGTCTTATTTAGTATAATAGTATAGTGGCCCTCTCTTATGCTACTCAAAAACTGACAGAACATTAAGAACATAAAAAACATTAAGAACATAATATATAAAACTTTCAAACATAAAACTGTCAAAAGATCTTCCTGAACTGAGGTCTTTTTAGCGACCTTAGAGGAGACTTGATGGTGTGTTGGCTCTGAGGGAAATTCCTCAAACTTTGTTACATGTTGAGGGCCCTCTCTGAAATTATGCGCTACCTCCCACCACCATCACAGCAAACAATCCCAGTAACACAATATTTGTTAGTGTGGAGAGTTCATGTGGTTCATTGTCACATTTCTATTTTAACAAGTTTTTGTTTTTTTTGTTTTTTTTAAGACTTGTTTCTAATATTATGACTGTTCCATGAAATGTTTTACCACCTCATATTTGCTGATTCTGCATCTCCTTTAATGTTTGTTACCTTGTAGGAGGAGGGTTGGATGTGCATATTGACTAAAAATATTGTTACTCCCTCCTGAAAGCGTCCAGTTTTTCCTTATAGCCCTGGTGCTAGGTTTCCCGCTGCTGGCCCGTGGATTTTGAGGGTCTCTGTGTGCACCACGTTTGAGCCTTGATTCTTTCGATCGGGTCTGCTGTGGGTTTATACACCGGTACCGGGAGCCCTCTTCTCACCATATCCCTAGTTGCTTCTTCTGCCGAGTTGTAGAGACACATCTCTTCCCCATAAAAAACCCTTAGCTTCGCCGGGAATGGGGTTTGAAAGCGCAGTTTCTTCTCTCTTAGTACCTTTTTAGCTTCATTGTATTCCCGATGTTTTTTAAGGACCTCCGGGGCATAGTCATGCTCCACAAAAACCTTTCTTTTTTGGTGCATAAATCCTTTTTTCTGTCAGGTCAGTCTCAAAACCTCTTCTTTTGTTCTGAAGTTGCAAAACTTCACCACCACCGATCGCGGAGGGGCTTCCGCCGACAGCCTTGGGGCTAATGAACGGTGCGCCCTTTCTATTTTCAAGTCGGTGGATTGGGGAATTTCCAACTTTTCCCTCAGTATGGTTTCCACGCATGCAGCCATTGTGGTGAAACCATCCTCGACTCCTTCTTTCAGACCATGAATTCTTATGTTGTCCATTCTTAGTCTTCCTTCCAGGTTGGTTAGCTTAGCCTCCAGTCTTGTCTGTCGTTTAAGTAATTCCAGTGTGGTTTCTTCCAGCCCTTTTATTCTTTCCTCTGCTTCCATGATTCGGTCCTTAGCCTGGTCCACTCTGTTGTTTGTCTTTTTTATTTCGTCTTTAAGTTCACAAAATTCGGCCCCACATTCTTGGCGAAATTCTCTTAATTCTTGAAGAATCGTTTTTAAGCTAGCCATGTTGCTAGCCTCATTTTGCTCCTCCATTTCCGAATGGTTATTGTCTTCGGGGTCGGTTTCTCCTGCTGATGCGTGTCTTGGTCTGATAAATGTCGATCTCTTCTGTTTTCCTTTAGGCATAATAACTTTATCTTTTGATTTTCACTGTTCCACAAATCCGTTAAATCTGATTTTCATGGTATTTTCACAGATGTGATCTGGGAGCTTCAGCGTTAAGCGGCTACCACCACGGTGTCCCAACAATTTCGATTTCTCATTTTTTTGTATGTTTGTCACACTTAAATGTTTCAGCGCATCAAACAAATTTAAATATTAGACAGAAACAACACAAGTAAACACAAAATGCAGTTTTTAAATGAAGATCTTTATTATTAAGGGGAAAAAAATCCAAACCTACATGGCCTTGTGTGAAAAACTGATTGTCCCCTAAACCCAATAACTGGTTGGACCACCCTTAGCAGCAACAACTGCAATCAGGCGTTTGCGATAACTGGCAATGAGTCTTTTACAGCGCTGTGGAGGAATTTTGACCCACTCATCTTTGTAGAATTGCTGTAATCCAGCAACATTGGAGGGTTTTTGAACATGAACCGCCTTTTTAAGGTCATGCCACAGCATCCCGATCGGATTCAGGTCAGGACTTTGACTAGGCCACTCCAAAGTCTTCATTTTGTTTTTCTTAAGCCATTCAGAGATGGATTTGCTGGTGTGTTTTGGATCACTGTCCTGCTGCAGAACCCAAGTGTGCTTCAGCTTGAGGTCATGAACAGATGGCCGGACATTCTCCTTCAGGATTTTTTGGTAGACCGCAGAATTCACGGTTCCATTTACCACAGCAAGTCTTCCAGGTCCTGAAGCAGCAAAACCGCCCCAGACCATCACACTACCAACACCATATTTTACTGTTGGTGTGATGCTCCTTTTCTGAAATGCTGTGTTACTTTTACGCCAGATGTAACACACACCTTCCAAAAAGTCCAACTTTTGTCTCGTCAGTCCACAGAGTATTTTCCCAAAAGTCTTGGGGATAATCAAGATGTTTTCTGGCAAAACTGAGATGAGCCTTTATGTTCTTTTTGCTCAGCAGTGGTTTTCATCTTGGAACTCTGCCATGTAGGCCATTTTTGCCCAGTCTCTTTCTTATGGTGGTGTCATGAACACTAACCTTAACTTACGCAAGTGAGGTCTGCAGTTCTTTGGATGTTGTTGTGGGGTCTTTTGGGACCTCTTGGATGAGTCATCGCTGCGCTCTTGGGGTAATTTTGGTTGGCCAGCTACTCCTGGGAAGGTTCACCACTGTTCCATGTTTTCGCCATTTGTGGATAATGGTTCTCACTGTGGTTTGCTGGAATGCCAAAGCTATAGAAATGACTTTATAACCTTTTCCAGACTGATACATCTCAATTACTTTGTTTCTCATTTGTTCCTGAATTTCTTTGGATTGCAGCATGATGTCTAGCTTTTGAGGATCTTTCAGTCTACTTCACTTTGTCAGGCAGGTCCTATTTAAGTGATTTCTTGATTGACAACAGGTGTGGCAATAATCAGGCCTGGGTGTGGCTAGAGAAATTGAACTCAGCTTTCCAAGATGTGATAAACCACAGTTACTTTATGTTTTAACAGGAGGGACAATCACTTTTTCCACACAGAGCCATGTACGTTTGCATTTTATCCTTAATAATAAACACCTTCATTTAAAAACTGCATTTTGTGTTTACTTGTGTTATTTTTTTCTAATGTTTAAATTTGTTTGATGATCTAAAACATTTAAGTGTGACAAACATACCAAAAAATGAGAACTCAGGAAGGGGACAAACACTTTTTCACACCACTATATATCAACATAATCACTGAACTGCATTTTAGACTGTATTATCTTGAGTGAAAACATCTAGAGAAAGAAATAGAAGTAGACACAGCATTAGGGACGGGGGAAAAATCGAAACTGCGTAATATGATACCTTGTGCTGGCAATACTGTACAGATTCAGAGACACTGGTATCATGATGCTTTGTCAAAAACTATTAATAGATGTTGCAAATACAAACATACCTGTTTAGATACCAGTCTGATTAAAAAAAAAAACACTTTTCAGTCCACTGGATGGTGCTAAATATTCACTGTCTGGTTAGGTCACTACATCAAAGGAGTGACTCCTGAGATTTCGCCAGGAGTTGAATAAGGCAAAGATCTGGATGGCAAATTGCAATATTCAGGGTATGACAACAGCATGATGATATTGCATCGCAGCCCAATTATTGTGATAATATTGTGTCATGGGACCTGATTCCCACCCCTGCATGGTATTTTCTTTGAGTACAACTTGCAATGTACTGGTGTCTATGGTTTGGTTGTTTTGCAAAGCTTGATTTTAGTGTTAGATTAGGTGTTTTTAGAGCAAAAGAAAAATGAAGGCTTAAGCAATATTATGCTTCTTTAAACTCAAGTTACAGTTGTTCATATTTGAACAGCTGGACATTAATCGTGCACTATGTACCAGTTTGAGCTGTTAAAAGAAAAATGCTGAGGACAGTGGTCACTGCTGTCTGACTTTGCTTGTTTGGACGATGTGACTTGTCAGTCAGTATTACCTGAGGTTACAGGCTACGGCACAGACGTCATGTCATGCCACATCTCTGCCATTCAGAGGTCCCGAGGTCGCCTCTAATGGAAGCACATCAATCACTGGATTAGCTCAGTGGAAACTCTTTACCCTGTTAGATCACCACGAAGAGCTACCCCTCTAAGCTACACTTCTGCCTGACCTTTGAGTGGAAGGTAATGATGACTGCTTCGATGACTAAATTGTTTTACACTCACAAACTGCATTCCTTTGTCAGTGAGAGGAGAAAAAATATCAGACTGACGGATATCTTAGTATGCATGTTGTAACACAGTGTAATACTGATTTCAAATTGGAAAAGGCCTGTCTTTATTACCTTGATATTAGCTGGGCGTGTGAAGCATAAGTATTAGCTTCGTTGTCACTGCCAATAATGTCTCTGCAGGAAATGTACAAGATCTAACAGCTCATTCTAGCCACGGCTTTTACTGGAGGAGATACAAAACTCTACATCTGTGAAGTATTGTCAAGATTTGTAGCATACCAGTTAGACATTACTTTCGCCGCTGGCTTTTTAAAACTTTCGAGCCCTAGCTCAAACTACGGTACTTAGATAAATATTTAAACACCTACTATGACTGGGGAACACAAAGGGAAAAAGAGACAGATCCCATTCAAATATTAATGATGAGGCATTCCAAAATATAAACACCAGTCCAGCATGACATCCTATCTAAGCCTCCTGGTATTAACATATTTAAGAGCACATAAAAGCTGATACAGAAAGGTGAACTCTCAGTCCAAAATCATGTTATCTATTAGTGCGATAGGACACACTCTGCCTGAGGCAACATGAAAACGGCAGAGACCATTTTCCCCTCTCTGCTTAATTTTACAGTCACGCTCTCTTAAAGCAGACCTGCAGAAGAGATTCCAATTACATTTATTCACTCACTCACATGTAAATACACACTGAACCTCAATATGTGGGTTTGGAAATATTCAGTCAATTCATATCAATTATTAAACTTCTGTGACTATAATTTAAAAGTGGAAAAAATAGAATAAAGCACAAATTGAGCCACATACAGTAAATCTGGAATCTGAATTGTTCTGCTCAATTTAGACTCACGCCTTTAAATGTTTAAAAAAAATAATAGTTTTTGAATACAATGTAACAAATGAAGCCTTGTCTTAATTCAACAAAATAAAACCACCATCAACTAGATTCAACAGTACTGACAGACGTGCCACTGCTTAGAAAAGCACTTCCTATTAAGGAAAGCAAAACTAACAGAAAAAAAGGCAATTTGAAGGGGAAAAAAATCAACAGCCATTTAACTGATGGCAGAGACTCACCGTAATTGTGGGAGGCCATCGCTGACTCTAAGGCCCTGTAGGGACCTGCAGTGATGACCCCACCCTACCAGATGCATTAAATAACTTTCACACACAATTCAACACACAGAACAAAACAACAACCGTGAAGACCATCACTGCTGCAGGCAACCAAAATGCCTCTAAACAGTCAATTCACCTAAAGTCACGAGATGAGCCTTTAAGGGCTGTGCAATTTTTAGCACCTGAGCAGCGGGATCAGCAGTCCTTTAAGTCCAGTCTCCCCACCACTCTAGATCCCCTACAGTTAGCATAGTGCACCGAACACTTCTGTGATCATCCCATAACATCTGCCTTGTATCAACTGGCCAAAAAAGACACATGCTACTCTCTACAACCTACTGATGGTCCTTCCCACATTCTAATTCAACAACACTGAGCACAGGCACTTCACTGGCTGTGTGCTGAAATTATTAAACTCACTGATGTTGGTATATTGGTAGGACTCATAAGCAACAGTAATGGGTGAGGGTGAGTCAGCTGGTAGAGTGGTGAATACAAAAAAATCTGATGAAACAACCAAATGGGTTATCATGCAAATCAGTGCATATCACACTCCTCTGGCATTAAATGATTGTTGTGTAAAGAGGGTCAATGGCACAATGTTACCAGAGGGTCCACAATACAGAGAACTTCTCCAGGTCCACATAGATCTATGTGCTGCTTAAGAAGGCCCAGTAATTTTTTCACTTTCTGTGCTCGCTATACAAGGCAAGTCTCCCATTAGCAACTGCCTGTATCACTGTCTGGTATGGAAACAGCAGGGAAGTAGACCAAAAGCATGAAATTAATACAGCCAAAAAGATAATTGGAAATGTTCTGCCATTTACAATCCAAGGCACACCAACCATCCCTAACACTTCTACTTCAAAGTCCTCACCTCTGGATGGAGGTGCATAAGGATCCACACTTCCACTATATCAGGCTTCATAATTGTGGAGGCCTTAAACAGTCTGAGAATCTCTGAACTTCCTCTGGCAGTCTATATGCAGACTAAACACTGCATTAAGACAATCTATTGTCATCATATCAGTCTGTAGGGGGCGACAATGACTGTTTCATTTAGGTCTGATCAGATTCCTCCACGCAGCTCTGTCCTTCACCCTCCGCTGCTAGGAACTCCTGACCTTGTTAACCCGGGCAACGTCTGAACCGGTATGAGTTGCTTTCTGAAACTGCTTGCAAAGTACTTGAGTACCACTAGTTTTTGCTGGACTAGCGGCACATTCTTGGCAGATAGAGGTATTATCAGTGGCAAGGACAGGCCAAGACAAACTGACTCCAGCATCTGTTGCAGTGACTGACCAGATGATAGGTTTGTTTATCTCTGCTCTTTGTGTAGTGCACGTCACGATGCACCGACTGGCAAAAGTCCACCACAGACCTTGCGACAGATGTGCTTATCTGCCAGGATGTTCAGTCTCACCCCGTGCAATTGGGAGTCGTCCACCACAGACCTGTGACAGATATTGTTTTTAGTTCTACCAGGTTGCCCAGTTTCACCCTCCACACCCTCGGAAGGGCGGGGTTGATGGTTGAGTCGCTGACAGCCTGACCCATGAGACAGGTAGCACCGGTTTTCATGGTTATCCGGTAGCAAACAAACCAATGCCGGGCCTGACCTGAAGACAATCTATTAATTAGTCCATTATCTAAGGAGCAAAGCTCATTTATGGGCATGTCCAAATCCATTTTGTTATTATGGCAATAGACAAAACTTACTTTGCACTAGTGAAAAGCACAAAAGGGCTTTCTTAACTCTTTTAATTAGTCAGAGGTATGTTTTGGGTGTGACTGTCTCTTGTACTCTACCTTTAACACACAGGGGTACATGATCTAAGGAGGCTTGCTATTATGATGGTGCGTTTATCTCAAAGGGAAGGTTGGATTTGTGCTGGTGAAAGCACGTGCTCATTCACAAACTGCTTCTTGGCATTAAGCCATGAATTAATTACAATTAAAGTGTGGGCAGTTATTTCATGGAGGAGATTGAGGAGGAGAAGATGACTGAACTGGACATAAGTTAAATAATTTCAAGCTTTGGAGAGTTTAGCGCTACCAGCTGGTTTGAAATAAGAAAAAGATTCATCCTTTCTTGGAGAAGAGCTGGACACCCCTTTTTCCTACCTTTCACCTAAAGACCACAGCTTTGAAGCCACATTTCATTGGTAAATTGACTCTCAAACCCCATATCCATGCTAGGAATGGCTCGGACCTCCTCTCATAAAATTCAATAGAATACATTCCAACAAATCAGTTTTATGTTTTAATAGCCATCTGAAATTTACCAGATCCACAGACTGGATTACTAAGGTTCCTCACTGAAAGTCAAAAGTCCAACATTGCCCCCAAATAGACGAGTGAAGTATTATGTCTCATCCTCACATTTAACCATAATCCCATTATGGTAAAATGTGAGGATGAGGATGTAAATCTCATTTTTTCTCATCAAGACTCTCATTTTTCAGAAGATACTTCTCAGGACACACTGGAAGATTAGGAGTGGACTCTGACATACAATTATGGTTTGAAATGTTTTATTAATCATTGATTTGAAAGTACTGTATGTTTGAAAGTATGTCACACAAAACTTTATTCAATGCATGTTGATATAGAATTGCAAGTTTATGGAACTTTATGTTTATCATAGTAATAATGAAAAATAATCATGAATCACTGGTTTAGTTTAGCTTATATATAATGTGAATTCCAGTTTAATCATTTTTTTTCTCTTCATGAAGCTCCCGCAAGCCATCTCACTTGCATCAGCTAATCACCAACTGATCTAGTTTGTGTGACGCCGCCTTCATCCTATTGGTCAGTTCAGACAAAGAAACTCTTCCTGATTAGACAAGAGTCCTTTCTTGTCTCCCACTCTCAAATGTAATTGGCCCTTTTTACTGCTAATCAAGATTTTTTTCTTCAGGAAGGCACTCACCTTAAAAGTTGGAACTCCCAAGTTGTTGTTGTTTTTATAGTAAGTTTTTGTCCCAGTCTGAGCCCTGTTCTGTCCTGAACCTTTTTCTCTGGGGAGAGACTGTTTTTTTTTTCTTCCTTCATTTGAGCTCAAAATCTGCTTTATTGCTTGGAGTGAAACTCCGTCTTTCTCTCCTCAGACATACTTTTAATAATTTGTTAAGCTTTCTCTAATTTTTCATTTAAATCACAGTGTTAAAGAGGACTGATTTTGATTTTTCAAACATTTAACTAGAAGCTGACTCTCACTCAATTACCACAACATCGGAAGAGCTCGGATTTCATGGCTTAAACATCTTTATTCTTTTCTTCAAGTTTTATGACTTTGATTGGACTTTGAAGGACCTACAAACTCCAGGGTCCCAGATGATTCCTCTGAAACCGCGTGTTGATCCATTTCGGATGACATCTAGATCAGCGAAACCAGCCAAACCTCTCATCGTCCCCGGGTCGCAGCCTCAAGACAGTTGAGTTTTGGGAGAAGCTGTCTGTGGGCAGGTAATGTCCATGTCATCTGATGATCAGCTGGAGTCAACCCAATCAATTGATCAGCCATAAGAACAACCTATTTTCTATCTGCTGGGCTAAATACAATGTCCATCCCAGTTGAAGTATGTCAAAATTTCTCATGTTGAGTTTTAGGCCATAAACTCCGACGGGAGTTATAAAATTGAGGAAAAGTAACATCCATCTTTTCATTAACCTCTGTTCTTTTTCTAAGAGTAACACAAATTTTCCTTTTTCATATAAATCAGCATTTATCATTTTCTTCATAAAATTGAGTCAAATTTTCCTCACCATTCTGTTACAGTTATTTTACAGTCCTTTTCATTTTCCCATCACAGTGCCAATTTAAGCTATGGCTTCCCTTGTTTCCACAAATGCTTAATAATACACATTATGCAGTAATTCCACAACAGTTTAATGTGGTATTTTATACTTGCTGATCATTTCACATTGCCTTAAAAGTCATTTGAATGTAATCCTTTATTTAAGCTGAGTTTGATCATTAAACTGTTAAAGGTACATTGACGTTTCTGCTTCGTTTTTTTTTGTGTGTGTCTGTTCTCTCGACTCACACAGAAAAATTCACAAATGTTTGAGACTGATTCATAGCTGGTACAAAGCTTAATTATTAATAAAAGTATCCACTCTTTTGGACTGGTGCCCCACGAGCTTATGTGTGTTGGTAATGAAGGGAAACCTCATTCCCACCCACACATATATATAAATTAAATAACCTTTGTACCTAATAACAATAAATTCTTACAGAGAGTGTGCACAAACACACACCCAACTTGTTCCATTCCCTGTTGTATAATACACATACATGAATGGGAAGGATCTACTGAATAATTTCATGACTGCACACCCTTCCTTCTGTCCATGTACTGACATAGCCTATTATGTCTGTGTCATCATAGGGACATAGGGAATAATTCTCCTGTAAGTTCTTGATTAAAATGAAAATGTGCATTAAAAAAACTATTCTGTGTCTTATATGAAAATTAAAAGGGCTAGTAACATTACTTTATGATTAGATTATAACTTTTACAACTGTGTCCTTTAAAACAACAGAAAATTCTAGGGGATTCTGTCAGTGTTTCTTCGTGTGCCTGTGTCATTATGGGCACACACCCAAAACACGCACTTAAAGGGGTCATTGAATGAAAAATTGTGTTTTTGTAGGTTTTAACCTTCTGAAATGTGTCTGTTAATCATTGTGATTATCGAAAAAAACATTCAAAGGCTCACTTCTCTTAAAAAAACATAGCCTTTATCTCACTTTTATCTCCAAGAAGCCTGCTTGACTCTTCCAGGTATTTTCCTGTATGTCACTAAAAGGTAAACATCACTAGTCTTGGTAGCTTCCCACTGCTCTATTATTGGCCAGCCTAACTGTCTGTCATATAGATGGGTGGGGAGCAAAAGGTGTTAGCTTCTGCCCTAACAGTGGTACTAGGAAGCACGCACAAAGCACGGTTTATATTGTCATTTTCTTTTGATTACAGTCACCTAAAGATACAGTCACTAAGATTCTTATTAAAGATGGGTCTGTAAGAATCTCCCAGTTTCTACGAATTCTGGAGTTCATAGGCATTCATGGAGGGGGGTATAGTTTCTTATGGCTGCCGTTCAATTCACAAGAGCAACTTTTTTTTTTTTTTTTTTTAGATTTAGTATACTTTATTGATCCCCAGAGGGGAAATTGAGGGTCCTCCACCACCTGGATGGATGAAGCAGCCATGATACGGCGCTATCCCTTAACCATTCACACACACATTCACACCTAGGGCCACTTTAGAGTCTCCAATTAACCTAACCTGCATGTTTTTGGCATGTGGGAGGAAACCGGAGAAATCCCGGGGTAAACCCACGCATACACGGGGAGAACATGCAAACTCGACACAGATCGCTGTTGGTCGGGGGCTGGGATCGAACCCACAATCCCACGATCCCCACGATCCCCCGGCCAAGGGTAAACTGTGCTGCCGCAGTGCTAACTTGGGGCATTCTTGAAAAATGAGGTGTTTTTCTGCTGTACGATGGCCCTAGAGTTCTTACATTCTTCGCAAGGTGGCCATTGGATCTTCCTAAGGCATACTTACTGCCATCTTATGAATATTTTTGTGCAGCTCACAGCACTCTCGAGTCATTGGTAGGAAGATCTTACAGCTTTTGGCACATTTTGTTGGCAGAAATGTCATATGAATGACGTACTTCCACCTTATAAGCCCCTCACTACTGCCTTATGCGCACTGTACGAATCTCTGTACAAATCCCCGTTCATACAGTGTTTCCTACAACCGCTGTAAGGGGCCCTCAAGAACAACTTAAGGTGTTCTCGAGGCATACTTACGGCCACCATCTTGCACAGTTCTTGCGTTATTCCTATGGCATTCATACAGCTGCCCGGTGATGAGGTTTTTGTGGGGCGTTCGTAGAAATCCATAGAAAACAAGACCATCAACCTGGCTTAGCTTCTCATTCAAGTATGTTTCTGTGTTTATTGTACTCCAGAACTGGTCATATCCAGTCGACCCCTGAAATCACACACCACTACCCACCAGTGATGCATGATTTCATACATTCTTTGAGACAAATCTATGCTAGCTGGCTCTGAGCTAGGTAGCTATGGGCTGCTAATGTTAGCAGTAGTGACATGAGGAAGGGCAGAGTTGAATGTGGTCTGAGAGATTTTAAAGAGGCAATAACTGAAACCCGCTATTCTCAGAAAGGCTGAAAAAAAACTGCTGCTAATTAAATAATTAAAGAACATTTGAATAAAATGTGTCACAAACATTTCATGAAGACACATGTGAGCTGCTAAAATGTGGAAAAATGTTCAATGACTCCTTTAAATAGCACTTGACAATGCATCACTGACCTTAGAGATGGTTTTGTTTGATCAGAGGTATATTGCCATGCCCCATCAACTTCCCTGATCAGTCTTTAGACTGCAAACTGACAAAACCACTGGTGCAAAATGCAAAGTGCGATTCAAATGTGTGCTTTAGATCATCATAATAGGGCTCTAGATGTTGCTCTGCCAAACTGTACCGTCATTTCAGTAGTTCTTTAGTACTCATGTCATGTTAGTATTGATTTATTCATAGGCCATGGCAAATCTGTTTTCATGTGTAATACATCTGAAAAAAAATTCAATTCCATGTGTGTTTACACAAGCTTGCTTTGATTATGCAAAACAAAAATAAAGAAAAAAGCAACATGTCAATGGTCTCAAAACACCACAACATATTTTGTCCATTCATTGAATGCACATTCTTTTATTTCACAAGGACAGCTTTTGAAGAGAAAATGCATTTGTGGCATTAATTAAAAGACTACAAATACTGACTCTGCCTTGATTACTTGCCAAACTATTTACCAAACAAGAAAATTATCTGCACTATGGCCTTCAAAACAAAACTGCCCTTTATGTGAAAAAAGTTGCTTTTAGCAAGGCTTTTTCTATTAGCACTAAAAGCAATCAGGTAACATAAAACAAGCTGTTCTTGAATGTCTCATATGTCACCTCGTTAATGACTAAGTAAATTGATTCTTTTAACACTTTTTGTCCGTTTAAAAATTAAAAATAAAACAAAATGCAGCCTTTTTTAAATTTTAGCTATGTTAATGTGATTTTTTAAAATAAAATAAAAACCCTTACAGCATTCTAGGTTATTGTATCTGCCATCTCATTATGTAATATTAAGTACACTCAGTCGATGCTGTTAGTTCTTTTGGGTTGATGGCTTTTTGACAAAGAAAAATTAGATGTAATTTATAATGGAAGGATGGGTGTTTTAAAAGGACAGGCCTGTACCTCGAGCATAACCTCACAAATGGACATGAGGCAACGTTAGCTTTTAACACTGCAGGTGATTTACATCAATGATGGGTCCATTTGTTATTCAGGAATTCAGAGGAGGGAGCTAAGAAGAGAACGATGACCTGTAGGTTTATAGGTGAGAATCCATTAATCAAACAGACCTATATTATACTTATTTCACTTTGAATATGGAATGCAAGAAAAAGAAAACATTTCTGTTTTTCCTTTTTGCTGGTTTGAAATGGAATCTTTATGCTCCATCTGTATTTTCGTTAGTTTTTTGTTAGTGTCAGGGAGTTTTAAATTTAGGGATTTTAATCTAACCCATTCCCTCTGCAATTTTAAAACAAATTTGTGCAAACTTCTAAGTAATATGGGTCGGCATAAAAAGCCAGGGAACAAAATCTGTGTCAGTAGTCCCTCAGAATTTACTTTTCAAAGCACAAGACAATCACAGGCATCTGAAAAAAGAGACAGAAGATAACACTGGTGAACAATTACTAGTGTTTGAGTTTTGTTTCTGAAAGACAACTGTGTCATACTTCTAATTCCTGTGCATCTGTCAAATATAAACGGAGGAAGAAAGACAATGTGTTAACTGTTACTCGTGCCTGGCGCTGAGAGGGGAAGGTAAACAAAAGGCAGATGGAGGACTTACTGCTCCGCCAAACCCCCGTGCACATAATGCACGCAAATTTTCACAGAGACAAATAGATTTTTCCAGACTGCACCACAGTCATTTATTTTTATGAACCTGATGTATGCAATGGACAAGGGTGCAAAAACAACAGGACAGGTGGGTAGACAAACTCAAAGGATGGTGAGAGAACAGCACCAGGTCCCAAACTGCCTTTAGAATTTATGTCAAGACCTTCTTGCTGATTAGCACCAGCGCTAAAATCTGACTAACAATTATTCATTTTGGTCCCAACACACTAGAATATGATACTGGAGCAGCAGTAGTACTGCTGGTTGAAGTACAGCACTTTAAGTAATGCTTAGAGCTTAAAACTGTTTAAATATAATATCTTTTACTAAAAAGAACTGGGTTCTGGGTAACATGCCAGAGGCAAGCTGCAGCGACCCAGTGCCTCGGTGGGTGGTGGATAGCTGAACGGCCTCTAGATAGAGGGGTTAGCTGCGAATATTGAATAAGCCGCCACGAACCGCAGCGGTGAGGGGTCAGGGTGTGATGGATGGTGGGGTAGTGCCCGCCATTCTACAAAAAGTCACAACAACCTGTAGCCCCCTCGTGACATGGTGAGGATAGGCCACCATTCAATAAGCCTAACCGACGGCACCTAAATTTGTTCATTTTGGTCCGAATAAGATTAGAAGTTTGTTACTTTGTATCATTTTCTCCTTAGTTCAGGTCCCTTTCACACAGGCAAAAATTCAAGTGGATCAAATTGCATCACCTTAAATCCTGTGACACTTACGTCAGAACGTTCTGTTCATATTGGTCAGATTCTTTTGCCGTGAGAACAGGAAAGGTAAATACAGGAAGTAGGATGACAACTGTGCATTTATGCATTTCTGGGGAGAAAATAAAACAAATCATAGCATAATCTATGGGGGGGGGGTCATCGCCCTGGTTATCGTTTATTAAATACGTGCATATACCACTTTTGGGAAATTGTACAGTTTGAAAATGAAGCACTACTACGGATGGAAAATATCATGTTAATGTTCATTAATCCTCCAGAACTGTGACATGCTAAGCCACGGATATTTTCAAAGATCCATCAGGTATGTACAGTGGCATAAAATGTTTTACCGTTTGCCGCTGGTCCTGTTTTAATACGGTCCCTTTCTCACCTGCCCGACCACACCAGAGTTCGCCAGTTGATTCGAATTGAGACCACCTCCTTCAGGTGGTCTCAGTACGGTTGTTTTGGTGTGCACCTGAGTGTGATTACCATGTTCTCACCAGACAAAATGAACCACACTAACGGAGAAAACAAACTTGAGTTCGATTGAAATGAACTAAAGCCTGTAGGTGTGAAAGCACCCTCAAACAGGATGAGGAATTCATCTATCTAGGTTACATCTTCAATGCTAGCTGTAGCACCATGAGGGAGGTAAAACGACAGATAAGGTTGGTCAAGAAATCACCTGGAAACTTCAGTGAAATATGGAAAGGAATAGGCATTTTACTGGAAACCAAAAAGCGGTTAATGGAGATGATGGTTTGGTCAATCATGAGTTATGCTTCTGAAACATGGATGTACACTACAGATGTCATATGGCAAATTCAAAGCTTTGAAAATTGGTGCTATCCAAGGATTCTCAGAATCCTGTGGAAGGATTGCATTTCTAATGAGGATGTCGACATCAGGATTGGGAATCAGCCGAAGCTTTGCCAACAGCTACTGTCAAGACAAATGAGGTTTTTTGGATACCTGGTGAGAAAAGAGGGCCTAAGCTACAAGCTACAAGTTAATGATGGGAAGAGTGCATGGAAAAAGACCAAGAGGCCGGCCTCGCACCACTTGGCTAAAAGACTCAAGCTACCACTGCAGCATGACCCTTTCTTATGTAGCATCATCTTGCTTTGGCTCATCAATAAAATTATTCTTCATCTTAAAGACATTGTTTCACCCAGGAAAAAGCCAGTCAAGAACTGCTTTCTCATCCCAGGGCAATAGCTGAACCAATATTCCTTTGTTAAGCAAACCTAAGGAATGCTCTCAACGTATTAACACATCATAAATTAAACTGAAAACGCTCTTTTGCCTGACGGTTTTATTGGCTAATAAAACAGTCTGACATCTTCTAAACCCCTGTGACAAAGAACAGACATTTTTTGAGTGCATCATATGGTCACTACAAAATATCCACAGCTCAACATTGCCCTCTACTGGCAACTCCAGGACATGCTAGATTTAACCAGTGAACTTTACTCCTTGAAATGACTGCCTTTGTTTTACAAAACTCAATTCTCAGATTATCCTCTTTTTCAGGACACCATGGAAAAGCAAATGGACTCTGATGTTTGGTGTGGACAATCATTTGGGTTTGAAATGTTTATTAATCCTTGATTTTAAATATGTGCATGTTAAAATGTTTAAATTAGTGTTTATTCTTGCATGTTAATTTAAAAGAACTAGTTATAAAGTTGCATGCTCACTAAAGTTAGCTTAGACTTTATACATAAGTAGGTTAAGGAATCTCCAGTGTATTAAAATGTGTGTCATCCTGTGAAAATGTTTCCCCAAATCATATACTTGTTCCACCAATCACAGGTTAGCTTCTGCGGGACAACACTCCTCTCAATATTATAGGTTGTTACAGGCAAAAGACTGTTTGTTCATTGGACTAAAGTTCATAAAACCCGCCTACAAAGGAAGGCTTGGGCTTCTGTCAATCCCCGGAAGCCGTGAAAGTCGTCTGAAGTTATAAAGAGGGGAGATGCCCTCCTGGAGAACGCTACAGGCTACAGACTACACACCAGAGCACTTCAGAGCAGGGAATAAGGAATATTGTGTTTGTGTAAACTTCTGTGTATTTTAATGTTTTTCTTTAAATGTCTGGGAATTCTTTTTTTTCCTGAGCTCAAATCTTGATGAGATGAGATGAGATGAGATTCAACTTTATTGTCATTACACATGTATGAATACAAGGTAACGAAACGTGACTTGGCATTTGGGCACGCTCTGCAGAGCACATCCAAGGCCGGGGCAGCCGCTAGGCTGCTGATATGGAGTGAAACTCCATGTTTCACAGACGTTTCTGTTTTTCTAATTTTTCATATTGTTAAATTTTCTTTAATTCACCATGTGTTTTTCAAGGATTGACCATCTCCATACTGGAAGCTATTTTCAACTCCACAAAGTCAGAAAATTACCTTTTATTTTGCTACTGGGATCAGATTTTTTTTTCTCGAATTCCCTTGGGAGAAGCCGCTGACCCATGAAAGCCTTGACGCAGCTCGCCATTACGCGCCACTGAAGAAACCAACATCGCCATTACGCTTGACCAAAGCTCCAATTACTATCGCAGTCAAAATTTCATCTTGTGACTGTAGACCTTGGAAGCTGCTGTTCCTTGTCCGAATATCTGGTGACAAGATATTCTGGTTTTTGGTGCCATCTTCAACTAAAGCTTCAGGAGAAGCTGCTGAAAGAACTTCAATGCAAGGAGCCACGTGAGCCAATTCTCTTTTCATCTCCTGAATGACTTGTCCAAAGCTTGGAAATAATTCAAAATCTGATCAAATACAAAATTAAAAGAGAAATAATATAATTTTCTTATTAAAATTCTGTTTTTACTTTCTTAAGAGTAATCCAGAATTTTTCATATAATTAGTTTAATTTTTCCCATAAATGTGCATTCGGTTTTTCATAATCCGTCAACTTCAAACTGATCTAAATTCAGCTTACATCTTCACCCTGGGTCTGCAAATGCTCACATTGTTACTTATTGTAATCCTTAGTTACAAGTTTAATGTGATGGCTAATGCAAATCATTTCAATGTCCTTTAATCATCATTTCATTTAAATAAATCTTTAAAAATGAAAGAAGTTGTAGGGAATTTATTCCATTCTGAGTCTGGTTTCGAAGCCCCAGTATCGAATTCACTAATATTTTGAGACTGATTATTAATTAATTTATTGAGTGATTAAATTAAATTAAAATTAAAAATCACCCTTATGACTTCCGGTTATGGCTGCCACGTAGGACGGACGTGTCTCGCTCTGCTCTGCTCCTGGAGAAAAAAAATCGGCAAATAACTCTCTCATTTGGGACAGAACGTATCCCAGCATTTGGGCGAGGATATGTCGGCGAAGCCTAAGGCTGGAAAACCAGGAAAAGGAAAAAGCGAGCCGCCGAAACAATCCAAATTAACGGACTTTCAGGTCTGTGACGCAGCAAACAAAACTCCATATATGGCGGAGGAAGCTGGCGGCGGTGCGATGTTTGCGGGGAATGGCGCAGATGCGCTGATGGCTGCCATGAGTTCAATGAGAGCGGACTTTTCCTCTAGATTTGATGGGATTATGACAGCGTTGGAAGGAATAAGAAAGGAATTGGGTGACTGTGTAGAACGAACGGCGCAGATGGAGCTCCGTCTCGCTAGTGCTGAAGATGACGTCACCCGTCTTCAATTAAAGGTGCGCACTTTGGAAAAAAAAAATAAATCTCTGGAAGATAATATTTTGGATTTGGAATCTCGGTCGAGACAGAATAATTTGAGGCTGGTGGGTCTTCCAGAGGAATCAGAAGGTCGGGATGTATGTTCCTTTCTGGAAAAGTGGATTCCGGAGGTGCTGGGCAGCGAGGAGTTGCAATCAGCAGTGGTTCTGGAAAAAGCACATCGTATTGGCCCACGGAGAGATAAGGGACCGCCGAGGACCTTAATTATGAAGTTTCTTAGCAACAGAGACAGGATGAAGATCTTCAACGCTGCACGTGCTAAAGGAGAGATTAAACACCAGGACCAGCAGGTGCGGTTCTACCCAGATTTGGCCACAGGAATCCAGCAATTGAGGAAGCAGTTTGATCCCATACGTAAGGAGCTGCGCAACCTTGGGATTCGTCATGGTGTAATCTATCCTGCGAGACTGCTGACCACGTATGAGGGCAGAACCCACATTTTCAAGACCCCAGAGGAGGCGCAGGAGTTCATCAAGAAGATCAAAGAAGAAGAAGAGACTGGTGGGAGCTAAGCATGAACAAAATATAAGGTAGAATAATTAAGCATTTGCACAGGCATCTGACTGACTTGAAGTAAATAGTAAGTTTACAAAATATAGATTGTATTATATATTAAAAAAACAAAACAAAAACAAAACAAACAAAAAAAAAAACTATGATGTACAAAGTTGTTAAAAATTTTGGAGTTAAGTTGGAAAACTACAGAGGAGAGTTAATGTTACGTCATTAAAAGCAGTAGAGTTAGGGTGATTGGCAGGATGAAAAAGGAGTGGCTTAGGCTGTTCCCCGTGGGTGTGGAACAGTCGATGGCTATATCGGGAGACAGAATTTTTCTTTTGATTTTGGGGGGTTTGCCACAAGTGTGGGAAGGGGAATTTGTTTGTGTGTAGTTTGTAGGATGAATGTTCAACCACTCATGTTTTTGCTTCTCTGTATGAGCATGTTTACACTGCAAGGTAATCCCAAACTCTCTATTGATCATGGACCAAAGTGTTAATCTTAATTTAACTTCATGGAATTGCAGAGGTCTACAAAATTTAAAAAAACTTAAACAAGTTATGAATAAAATAAAGGACATGGGTTCAAGAATTGTGTTTTTACAAGAAACTCATCTGATAGAGGAGGATGTTAAAAGAATTAGGAGTAGATGGCAGGGAAGTGTATTCACCTCTTCATTTTCATCCCGAGCCAGGGGAGTTATGACTCTCATACATAAATCAGTTCCTTTTCAGGTGAAAAATGTAATTGGAGACAAATTTGGAAGATATGTAATCATTCAAGGTTCTTTGCTATTAGAAAATATAAATCTTGTGAACTTATATGGTCCCAATATAGATGATCAGAAGTTCTTTGCTAATTTATTTCTCATCTTATCATCACTTACAGGGCAACATATAATAGCAGGGGATTTTAATTGTACATTGAATCCAGGTGTGGATAGATCAACAGGACTGGATTGTACGCACATTGGATGTAGGATGACTATTAATCATTTTATGAAAGAATTGAGATTGTTAGATATATGGAGAGAAATGAAACCACAAGTTAAAGCCTATTCTTGTTATTCCAGTACCTACAAGACATTCTCACGTATTGATTATTTTTTGATTTCCACAGAATTAAGGTCCAAGATTCAAAACTGCTTTTATGATAACATCGTGATTTCTGATCATGCACCCTGTTGTCTAATATATGTAGATAAAAAATTGACAAAGGAATCAGGTAGATGGCAATTTCAGCATAAATGGCTTCAGGATGAGGAATTTGTCAAGTATATAGAAAAACAGATAGACGAGTTCTTTGACATCAATACTACACAAACATCAGCATGTGTAAAGTGGGAGGCTTTCAAAGCTTTTATTAGGGGACATATTATTAGTTATACAGGATCAAAATCTAAGAAGACTCGAGAGGAGAGAGCTAAATTGGAACATAAAATAAAAAGTCTTCAGGAAAAAGTGTATGCAGGAAGTGACCCAAGGTTGGAGAATGAATTACTGATTTTGAGAGCTGAATACGACAAAAAATCAGCGAATAGAGCTGCCTCGAGTCTTCTAAGATTGAAACAATCTTTTTATGAACAAGGTGAAAAATCAGGAAAATTATTAGCATGGCAGATTAAACAATTGGAAATTAAAACACCAATTACCAGTATTATAAGTAACGGACAGGTAGTTATAGATCCTTTAGAAATTAATAGAGCCTTTAGAGATTACTATGAAAAATTATATGATACCAAAAATGAACCTGATTTAACAAAACTAAATGGGTTTTTGAACGAACTATCTATACCGTGTATTCCAAATGAAAACAGGGAGATATTGGAGTCTAAAATTAGTCAAGAAGAAGTTGGGCTAGCCATTGATAATATGAAATCAGGAAAAAGTGCAGGACCAGATGGTCTTCCAGTTGACCTTTATAAAAAATTTAAGAATAAATTAATAAAACCTTTTTTGGAAATGGTTTTAGAAGCATTTCAAAATAATAATTTACCATCATACATAAATAATGCCTTAATTATACTGTTGCCAAAACCAGGTAAGCCCTCTAATAAATGTGAAAATATGAGACCAATAAGCCTATTAAACGCCGACCTTAAGATAATCTGTAAAATTTTAGCAAGACGAATACAAGAAATTTTACCAAATATTATTAATCGAGATCAGAATGGCTTTATAAAGGGTAGACAAGGCTTCCATAATGTAAGAAGACTATTTAATATTATTTATTTTAATAAAGAAGCACCGGATACAGCTCTCCTATCATTGGACGCCGAAAAGGCCTTTGATAGAGTTGAATGGCCCTTTCTTTTTGAAGTCCTACAAAGGTTTGGACTTGGAAATAATTTCATAAAATGGGTTCAAATAATATACAATAATGCTACAGCAGAAATCCTAACAAATAACAATATTTCAAAACCAATAAAAATCAATAGAGGATGTCGACAAGGCTGTCCACTTTCACCTTTACTGTTTACTATGGCAATTGAACCTTTAGCGATAGCGATACGTTTACATTCACAAATATATGGAATTAAAGTTGGACCAACAGAACATAAAATCTCCCTGTACGCCGATGATATAATTTTGTTTATGTCGAATCTAAAAAAATCAATTCCAACCTTGTTGAATTTAATAAAGAATTTTGGGGAAATATCAGGATATAAAATAAATAAAACTAAATCTTCAATATTAATGCTAAATGAGACCCAGAGAAATTACCCAGCCCCTGAGGTAAATCAATTCAATGTTGTAAATCAGTTTAAATATTTAGGAATCCAAATTATGCCTAAGCTAGAATCAGTCGCCAGTGTCAACTATGAAGCCTTAATGTCAGATATCAATGAGTTAACTCAGTGATGGATGTCACTACCAATGTCGATGATCGGGAGAATCAATATACTTAAAAGTAATATTTTACCTAAAATACTTTATTTATTTCAATACATTCCCTTATCACCACCTGTAGATCTATTCTCAAGAATAAAAAAAAAGTTAGTGGAATTTATATGGAACAACAGGAGGGCTAGATTACGTTTGTTTTTGTTATATTTACCATTTGATCGTGGAGGTCTGAAATGTCCAAATTTTATGTTGTATTATTGGTCGGCACAACTGAGGTCTATGACATATTATTTTTCATCAAATGATCTCCCTCACTGGACTGAAATGGAATCATACAATTTACCTTTACCTCTTCCCATATTCATATACTCAGATTCGGCAAAAAAATTACAAAAACAAGTTAAAAATCCATTTGTAAAGCATATGATCAAAATATGGTGTGAAGCTAAAAACTATTTAAAAGAACCACAGTTATTGTCACAATTTAGTCCAATATGGGGTAATCAATATTTTAAACCAGGGAGAGCGGACGCTGTATTTAAGAGATAAGATAAGATAAGATAAGCCTTTATTAGTCCCACAACGGGGAAATTCCAGGATTGCAACAGCACAGGGATAGCAACACTCAGAGCAACAATCAGAAGGCAAGAAAAAAAAACAAGCAAGCAAGAGCAGCTAATAAACATATGTACGTATTACTATAAAATATATATATATACACACACACACAGACACACAGTGCAGAGCATTGTAGCTGGATGGAATAAATATATGAATATATGAACACACAGTGCAGAGCATTGTAGCTAGATGGAATAAATATGTAAATATATAAACACCCACAGTACGGAGCATTGCAGCTAGGTGGAATAAATATGCAAGTATATAAACACACACAGTGCGGAGCAATGTAGCTAGATGGAATAATATGTAGATATATAAATATATAAACACACCCAGTGCTGAGCATTGTAGCTAGATGGAATAAATATGCAAATATATAAACACACACAGTGCAGAGCATTGTTGCTAGATGGAATGAAACAGCATAACCGTCTACTTAGTTATCCTACATGGTATGATTATGTGCCCATACATATTCTCACCCTCCATAGCGACCGGTATGTTCCTAGTTGTATGCCGGAGGGGACCATTGTGTAAGTCTATTGCATCTTTTGCATTCAAAAAACTATTAGTTTGTTACGTCTTTTTGCTATCTCTGCGAGCAGCCCTGCTTAGGTTGTACAGTCTGACAGCCGTTGGTAGGAAGGACCTACGAAACCTCTCGGTTGTGCACCTGGGATGATGTAGTCTGCTGCTAAATGAGCTCCTCAGTGCATTCAGTATGTCCTGCATAGGGTGGAACTCGGACTCCAGCAGAGATGACAGTTTAGCCACCGTCCTTCTCTCTCCTATCTCCTCCATCGGATCAAGGCGCTGCCCCAGGACAGAGCTAGCTTTCTTAATCAGTTTGTTCAGTCTCTTCCTATCGGCTGCAGTAATGCCACTGCCCCAGCAGACCACTCCAAAAGTGATGGCTGATGCCACCACCGTGTCATAGAATGACTTCAGCAGTGCCCCTTGTACACCAAAAGACCTGAGTCTCCTCAGCAGGAACAGCCTGCGCTGTCCCTTCTTGTAGAGTGCATCAGTATTGTGTGACCAGTCTAGTTTATTGTTCAGATGAATACCCAGGTACTTATAGGATGTCACCATCTCGATGTCTGTTCCCTGTATATTTACTGGTACTGTGAGGGGCTGCCCATGCCTGCGGCAGTCCACCACCAGCTCCTTAGTTTTCCTCGCGTTGATCTGGAGGCAGTTCCGATGGCACCAGTCCACGAAGTCCTGGATAAGCCCTCTGTACTCAGCTTCATCTCCATTGGAGATGAGGCCAACGATCGCAGAGTCATCAGAGAACTTCTGTAGATGGCAATGTGTTGTGTTGTGTGAGAAGTCCGCAGTATAAAGAGTGAACAGGAAGGGAGCCAGCACCGTTCCCTGGGGGGCCCCCGTGCTACTGATGATCGTGTCGGACACACAGTCCCGGGTTCTCACAAACTGAGGCCGGTTCGTGAGGTAGTCCAGGATCCATGATGACAGGTGCTGGTCCACCCCTGCGCGCAGCAGCTTGTCCTTCAGGATCATCGGTTGGATGGTGTTGAAAGCACTGGAGAAGTCAAAGAACATGATCCTCACCATATTCCCGGGCTTCTCCAGGTGGGACAGAGAACGGTGAAGGAGGAAGATCACCGCATCCTCCACCCCAATGCCATGCTGGTAGGCGAACTGGAGTGGATCCATCGCTGGTTCCACCAGGGGGCGGAGGTGAGCAAGGAGCAGTCTCTCCAGGGTCTTCATCAAGTGGGACGTCAAGGCCACCGGTCTGTAGCTGTTCAGGTCTTTGGGGTGGGAAGTTTTTGGTACAGGTACCACACAAGATGTTTTCCACAGCTGTGGTACCCTCCCCAGTTTCAGGCTCATGTTGAAGATATACGTCACAATCCCACACAGCTGGTCTGCACAGGACTTGAGGAGCTTTGCGCTGATGCCGTCCGGTCCCGGCGCCTTCCTCGCCTTGATCTTCCTCAGCTCCGTCCTCACCTGGGTCCTGGTCAGGGTCAGGATGGGGGGCTGTGTGTTGGGAGTGGGGGGGTGTTGGTGGAGTGGGGAGTGGGCAGCAGGACTTGATTTCTTTAGAGGCAGCAGTGGTTGTTGTGCAGTCAGGGGGGAGGGCGGTTGGTCAAATCTATTGAAAAACAGATTCAGGTTGTTCGCCCACTCCCTGCCCCCTGTGGCCTGGGGGGAGGTATTCTGGAGCCCCGAGATGGTTTTGAGGTTTCTCCAGACCCCGCTGATGTCGCTCTGTTGCAGCTTGTCCTCCATCTTCTTCCTGAAGCTGTCCTTGCCTTCTCTGATCTTTCTCCTCAGCTCCCTCTGTACGGACTTCAGCATCTCCCTGTTCCCTGACCTGAAGATCCTCTTCTTCTCTCTCAGAAGTGTTTTTATCTCAGGGTTGATCCAGGGTTTGTTGTTTGAGTGACGCCGTATGGTCTTGGTGGGAACGGATTTGTCCACACAGAAGCTGAGGTAGCCCGTGAAGGTGTGAATGAGGCCATCGATGTCCTCACCATGTGGATCGCAGAGCTGCTTCCAGGCGGTGGCTTCAAAACAGCCCTTTAGGGTGTCCATTGTCTCCTCAGACCATAACTCCACAGTGTGCATGGCCGGAGGTTGTCTGTGCACTAGGGGTTTGTACACCGGCCGGAGATGAACCAAGTTGTGATCCGATCTCCCGAGTGGGGGGAGTTGTGATGAGGTGTACGCCTCCTTAGTGTTTGCGTAGAATAAATCCAGTGTTTTATTGTCTCTAGTGTGGCATGTGACATACTGGGTGAACGTGGGTAGAATGGGAGACAGTGAAACATGGTTGAAATCGCCTGAGATGAGGAGAAGAGCATCTGGGTGTTCTGTCTGCAGCCTGCTGGTTACTGAATGGATGACGTCACGTGCTGTCCCAGCGTTCGCCGTCGGATTTGCATAAACAACAATGCAGATCACGTGTGAGTGTTCTCTCGGGAGATATGTAGGCCTCATGCTAACAGCTAGCAACTCAATGTCTTTGCTGCAGTGTCGTTGTTTAACAGTGATATGTCCCGGTCTGCACCAGTTGTTGTTAACATACATTATCACTCCACCGCCCCTAGCCTTGCCACTGTCTGGTGTTCGGTCAGCTCGTATCATGTGAAAACCCTCCAGCTCAATGTTAGCATCTGCTGCTAGTTCAGTTAGCCACGTCTCAGTAAACAAAAGGAGAGAGCACTCCCGGTATGTGCTATCATAACGGGAGATAGCCGCTAGCTCATCTAACTTTCCCAGTATCGACCGTACATTTCCCATGACAACAGATGGAAGGGAGGGTCTGTACCTTATATTTTTTGTCCTCCGCCTTACTCCAGCCCGGCAGCCGCGGCGTTTTCGCCTCAGTTCTCTCGGTATGTCGAGTTTTTCCAATGGGACCGGGTGGCGGTTGAATGCTAGCAGCTGTTCTCTGCTGTATCGTATCCTGCTATAGACAGTGGCTCCGTCCACCGGCTCAGGAGACATTTAGGACGATCTGTGTGTCCGTGATATAAGTGGGGTGAAAAAAAAAAAAAAAAAAAAAAAGACGGATCAAAAGAGAGAGGAAGGGAAAAAGACTCGGAATCGAGCCGCTGTTGCAAAAGGCAGCCGACTCGTGTGGCGCCGAGAGAAAAAAAAAGTATGGAATTTAAAAGGGATACAAAAGATTCAGGATTTATATTTGCCATGTGCAGACAACATAATGTCTTTTGAAGAGCTGAGGATCAAATTTAATCTCAATAGAACACATTTTTTTAAATATCTTCAACTTAGAAACTTTATTCGATCAAATCAAAATAAAGCTCTCACTCGACCTATTTATTCATCCTTGGAAAAAATGATGATGAAAGATAGTAAAAGAAAGGGTATTATTTCAGAGTTTTATAACTCATTGACACTATCTTCAAGTGAAAATTCACTGAAAAGATTAAACTACTGGAAAGAAGATCTGCAAATTGAAATTTCAGAGGAACAATGGGAATTGGCTTGTACAGAAGCTCAAACCAAATCAATAAATGCACGCCTTAAATTGATACATTTCAAATGGTTAATGCGGATGTATGTTACACCGGAGGAGTTAAATAGATATAACAAAAATATACCAGATACATGCACAAAATGCATGGAAAGTAAAGGAACCCTATTTCATTGTTTATGGGAATGTAGATTAATAAGAATGTTTTGGGAGGAGGTGAGGGTAACAATTGAAAAAATAATCTCAAAACAAATCATATTGAATCCTAAACTGTTTTTGTTGGGTCTGTACCCAGAAAAGCATAATTTTAATAAAAGTGAAAGAACATTCATAGACCTCAGTTTGCTTAATGCCAAAAAATGTATTGCACTATTATGGAAAAAGACTCATAGACCAGATGTGACTCAGTGGTTAAGACAGATGTTAACAAACCTTCCATTAGAAAGAATAACATATATACTGAAATCAAAGGAAATTGTGTTTGAGAATATATGGAGACCTTTTATTGATTATGTAAAAAATTTAAACATAACTCTTGAAGAAGAAGGTGAATGATGTGTGTGGACCTTGTAAATTCCAAACTGGTGAACATAATATGTATACTAATGTATTGGATTGTCTAGACTAAACAGAGGAGCATTGTTGAAGACTTGATTTTGTTGGTGGTTGTTGGTGTTTTTAGGGTATTTTTTTTTTTTTGTAGTACTTTAGTGTTAGTGTTTGATTGTTTGTATCATGTTTGTTAAAAAAAAAAAAAAAAAGGTTCAATAAAGATATTGTGGAAAAAAAAAAAATCACCCTTATTGTCATTCAACCGTACAACCAATCATGTACAGTAGAACGAGATTGTGTTTTACCTATCTACAGTGTCAATCACACACACACCAGTGCAGAATCAGAGGGCCGCTGCCATGCAAGGCGCCGCCACAGATTTCCCTCCTCCATTCCGTTATTGCTGAGCACCAAGCTGGACGGCAGGAAGTTCCACTTTTATATGGTCTTTGGCATGACCCGGCCGGGATTTGAACCCCTGCCTCCCGGGTGTGGGGCGGATGCTCTACCAACTGAGCCACCACTCCGGTAAACAGGTATAAAGTGAAATTAATTAATCATTCACCGAGAAAGAGGTGAGCTGGTGCCCCTACGAGTGTTTACATCAACTTTCTCTGTGTGTGGACCCGGAGTAAATCTCAGGTCTTGATACATTAATACAAATTAAATAATCTTTATACCTGATCATAATTATAAATCACATATTACTACACTTATATGATTTGAACAGCCAGAGATTGCAAACTGTGGACAGAACAAATCAGAAACCCTGGATGACAGGATGCCAATACAACAACAACAACAACAACTAAAAAGAAAAAAAATGTATTTTTTAAATCTGATAAGAAATACCAAGTTATATTTGGGGATAGGATGATTAAAGTTAGTTAAAGTTAACATTTCTGGTTAATGTGAGACAGATAATGCATTAAAAAAATTATGCCCTCAGGTCACTCCCTGATGTGGTGCCGGCAGTGTGTCTGTTTTTTTCTCTGCAGCTGCCTAAACTTAAAAGAAGAGTAGGTCTTGTTTTCTGTATTTAAATTTACAACACACTAAACTGATCCTCAGGTAGTCAGAGGGCCTCCATCCTGCGCACATACCTCCCCCACTTAAAGACCGAGCACACACACACACACAGTCACGCGCGCACACACACACACACAGCTCACAGAGTTTCTGTCAGAGTGAGTGGAGTAAAACACACACACACACACACACACACACACATATATATATATACTGTGTATATATATATATATATATATATATATATATATATATATATAGAGAGAGAGAGAGAGAGAGAGAGAGAGAGAGAGAGAGAGATAGATAGAAGTGAATAAAAGCTTCTAACACACCATGAAGGTCAGGAGCACTGGAAATCAATTAAGAATGGCTCCATTTGTTTGTACTTTTAATGGTTAAGTAAGAAAGTTACTTTAAGTAGAAGCACCGACTTCCTCTTTAACCATTTCAAAATAAAACAGTAAATGTGACAGCAATATTAAAAATGGTACTTTGAGGAAGATTCTCAGTTATCCAGGCAGGCAAGTATGAGGGGAGGCTAAAAAGTTCACAGGCTCACCATGATGCAGTGGTCAAATTTGACCAAATGTGGTTTATTTTTCAACATAGTCTCCAATGCTAGTGTATCTGAAAAGAAACAACGCAGTTACTATCAGAAAAGGCTGAATTTAATGCATGACTAGTTTCATTGCTGTAGCATAACTCCTTCTTAGTCAGCCTATAAATATATAGTTGAAATTGTAGTTTTGCAGAGAAATCAACTACCTTTTTTTTTAATTAACTGAAAAAGAATACTACAAAATGCTATCAAAAGTTGTATTATTTAATTGAACATACATTCATAATTATCAAGTGTTTTATGCTGCTCAAGCAGTATTTTTGTTGAATATGAGGATCACAACTAGGGGTGGGACAAAAGATCGATTCAGTGATGGATCGCGATACTTGACACTAATGACGATTCACCAGTTCCTAAACGCATGGATCGATCATTTATTAATTATAATCCACGTGAACATACTCTCTTGGGCATTCAACCAATTGCGTTTTCAGTCTACATGGCACACAGAAGGCACCCAGTTTGATGTTTTTGCTGTTTTTTTTAAGGACAGTGCAGGTGTTATGATAACCTGGGGTTATGTCCACATTTTTAATTACTTTTAGTTCCCCCTTTAAGTTATCATTTATATTCTGCTGTTTGGTGTTACTCTGTTTCTGTTTTTGAATGCTCTTATTTTGGAAGGCACTTCCATTTGTGTTCCTTTGTCATTTTATTGTCTTAGGGGTTGGTCTCCTGTTTGTGCTTATGATTTGCTTTTAACTGGCCCAGCTGTTCCTTATTTCCTAAATTACATGTTGCTTACTTAAACCGCTGCGTCTTGCTCCACATCACGGCAGCCTTAAGTCTTCAAATGCTGATTCCCTGTCAGCAAAAAAAAAAAAAAAAAAAAAAAAAAAAAAAAAAAAAAAAAATCCAAGATGGCGCCGCGGATGGCAGCCACTGGCTTCTGCTCTCTGATGTTTTTGATAATTTTGTGTGTTTTTTTGGACTTCTGCTCTTCTGTCCGAATCACCTATTCAAGGAAGGAACTACTTTCACTCAGACTACCTCCCAATGCAACTTCTCCGCCAGTTACTGCTGCTGATCTGAAGTTTTTTCAGTCCATCTTAGCTGTGGGAGCAGCGGCTATTGGCGCTGGCCGGAAACGAAGGCGGCGTGGTAAACGTGCCGGTGCGTTAGTCAGGCTGAAGAAACGAGGATTTCGCACGCCGCTCCCATCGATCCATCTGGCAAATATCCGCAGTTTGGCGAACAAAATGGATGAACTGCTGCTCCTGACTCACAAAAACCGGGATTTTAGCAGATCTGGCGCCCTTTGTTTCACGGAGTCCTGGCTGAGTGAACACATCCCGGACAGCGCAGTCCGTCTGGACGGATTTCAACTGTTTCGCGCTGATCGCAGCCGAGAATTTTCTGGAAAGACTAAGGGTGGTGGAATCTGCTTCTACATAAACGAAGGTTGGTGTACTGATGTCACAGTGTTGAAGAAGTTTTGTAGCCCTAACCTAGAGTCACTGTTCATAAACTGTAAACCCTTTTATTCACCGCGAGAGTTCTCCTCATTTATTCTGGTCGGAATTTATATCTCGCCTGCTGCTTGTACAACGGAGGCACTGCAGCTCCTCGCTGACCAGATAGCAGAGGTGGAGGAAAAACATCCAGACTCTCTGCTTATCATTCTGGGTGATTTCAATAGAGCTAATCTCACAAATGAGCTTCCTAAATACAGACAGCATATTAAATGTCCCACCAGGGACACAAATACACTTGACCACTGTTACACAGTTTTAAGAAATGCCTATCATGCCGTCCCCCGTGCAGCTCTGGGTTTTTCTGACCACTGCCTGCTCCATCTTATTCCAACATACAGACAGAAACTAAAAACTTCCAAGCCTGTTGTAAGGACTGTGAAGAAATGGACTGAGGAATCAAAGCTGAAGTTACAAGCCTGCTTTGACTGCACAGATTGGAGTGTTTTTGAAGCTGCAGCCATTAACTTAAATGAACTCACTGACACTGTGACATCATACACCTGTTTCTGCGAGGACATGTGTGTGCAGACCAAGACCTTCTGCATATACAACAACAATAAACCCTGGTTCATTCCTAAACTGAAGCAGCTACGTCAGACCAAGGAGGAGGCCTACAGGACTGGTGACTGGACTCTGTACAAGCGGGCCAGAAACATGCTGACGAAGGAGACCAGGCTTGCTAAGAGGAGCTACAGTGTGAAGTTACAAAAAAACTTCTCAGCTAACAACTCTGCTTCTGTCTGGAGAGGCCTAGGGAATATCACCAACTACAGGAGACCATCCCCCCACCCTGCGGAAAACCTCCAGCTGGCTAATGACCTAAACAGCTTTTACTGCAGGTTTGAAAATAACCTACAGTTCTCACCTCCCACCCACACAAAAGGATTATCTGCAGCCCCAGGAACTCCATCCCTCCTCCACTCTGACCTCCCACCAGCACTAATGATCTGTGAAGAGGAGGTGCGCCGGGTCTTTCAGAGACAAAAGATCAAGAAGGCTGCAGGACCTGATGGTGTGTCTCCGTCCTGCCTGAGAGTCTGCTCCAACGAGTTGGCCCCCATCTTCACCCGGATCTTTAACAGATCACTGGAGCTGCGTGAAGTGCCTTCCTGCTTCAAACGCTCCATCATCATTCCAGTTCCCAAGAAACCCTCTATTACAGGATTAAACGACTACAGACCTGTTGCCCTGACCTCTGTGGTCATGAAATCCTTGGAGAGATTGGTGCTGAGCCACCTGAAGGTCATCACAGGCCCCCTGATGGACCCACTGCAGTTTGCCTACCGGTCAAACAGGTCAGTGGATGATGCAGTGAATATGGGACTACATTACATCCTGCAACACCTCGACTCCCCAGGGACGTACGCCAGGATCCTGTTTGTCGACTTCAGCTCAGCGTTCAACACCATCATCCCAGGCATTCTTCATCAGAAACTCCTCCAGCTCAAGGTGCCCCCCTCCACCTGCCAGTGGATCTCCAGCTTTCTGACTGACAGGTGGCAACAGGTGAAGCTAGGGAGATTTACATCCAGCTCCCGAAAAATTAGTACTGGCGCCCCCCAAGGATGTGTCCTTTCCCCACTGCTCTTCTCCCTCTACTCCAACGACTGCACCTCAGAGGACCCTTCGGTGAAGCTCCTGAAGTTTGCGGACGACACCACAGTCATCGGTTTGATCCGGGATGATGATGAGTCTGCATACAGGCGGGAGGTGGAGCAGCTGATCCTCTGGTGCAGCCAGAACCATCTTGAACTTAACCCAGCCAAAACGGTGGAGATGACTGTGGATTTCAGGCGACACCCCCCTTCATTCCCCCCACTCACCATCCTCAACAGCACAGTGTCCACTGTGGACTCCTTCAAGTTTCTGGGTACCACAATCTCCCGGAACCTGAAGTGGTCCTCCCATATTGACACTGTCCGGAAAAAGGCCCAGCAGAGGTTGTTTTTTCTGCGTCAGCTCAAGAAGTTTGATTTGCCTCAGGAGCTGCTGGTTGTCTTCTACACCGCCATCATCCAATCTGTCCTCTGCTTTTCCATCACTGTCTGGTTTGGATCTGCCACTAAACAGGACAAGACCAGACTGCAGCGGATCATTAAGTCTGCGGAGAGGATCATTGGTACCGACCTATCCTCCATTGAGAACTTATATCGGTCCATAACCAGGAAACGGGCGGGAAACATCTGTGCTGACCCATCACACCCCGGCCACAAACTGTTTGAACTTCTATCTTCTGGTCGTCGTTACAGATCACTGAAGGTCAAAACCACCCGTCACAGGAACAGTTTCTTTCCTCAAGCCATCACTCTGATGAACTCCTAACATTCACCTAGTCCTACCTGTTGCTGTACTCATGACTTTTCATCCATTATTACATTGCACATAACTCTCACACTGCTTTTTACTTCATTCACATTATATCACTGAATCTGAGTCCACATTGAAATACTGTGTGATTGTATATTTTTTCATATATTTCTGCAAAGTGTGGTTAGTCCGAGTAAATAACTGCATATATTCCTGTATATATTTGCATCCTTTTATAGAAACGTGGACAGACTGTAATTTACTGTACATACTCTGGTTGTCATTGAATCCTTATTTAAATCCTTCACCTGAACAACGAGAGCAAGTTTTTCGCCAAAGTCAAATTCCTTGTATGTGTTGTGCATACTTGGCCAATAAAGCTGATTCTGATTCTGATTCTGATTCTATGACACGTATGTTATTTTGTTTTCTACCTTTAAGTTATTCAGCCTATTCAGCTCATCTTTTGTTCCAACCCTCGAGCTGAGTTGATTTCCTATTAAAACTGGTTAAACGTGCTTCTGCACCTGAGTCCGTAATTATGCCTGTCAAGGCGAACCATGACAGTAGGCTGCCGTCAGAACAGGACTCAGCAGGAGCCATTTACCTGGGCTGGTGTCTGAGCAAGGAGCAACTGTGGACCGCTAAGGGGTTGTGGGATTTGGTCTCCACAGTCCGCAGCTGTGGCAATCCTGAGGCTGCTTGGAGTTTATGGACGGCTGCAGCCCACATTCTGGAGGACACTTCAGGTCTGCAGATCCTCCCATGGGTAAAAGAACTGCCCATTTCTACCGCAACACCATAAACCAGCTCACATCTCGCTGTCTTGGGCCTCATCCTCCTCGTCGCTGCCCGTTTCTCCATGGGAGACCCTGGTGAGCTGCTGAGTCGGTGTGCTGACAGAGGAGGTGTTGCTGACGGCTGACAGGGACAATCGAGAGGAGAATCTCACTGGGAGATGGGGCTCATAGTGGCAGCGTCAACCCCGACAGGCCAGCACTTTACTACCTTCCACTTTACTACCCCTGCCCCACACACTGCAGATTCTCTCCGTCCTTCATCAAACCCAGGAAATGTTCCCTCACCTATGCCCTCTGGGGACCCTGCTACAGTTCCCCATGATGCTACAGCTACCTCACCAGAGACTGCTTCTCCTCCGCTGTATGAGGTGGGTCGCAGCGAGGAGCTGTGGGAACTAATCGCAAGCGTGGGGACATGTTACAAGTTTTTTCCTGGGAGGATGAGTGGCAGAGAGAGGCCCTGGAGGAGGCTTGGCGGCTTGTTGCTTTGAAACTGCATGTGGCGAGAGATCTTCCTTCATTTCTCATTGAGTTTTTGCTCTCCTCCATGGCAGAGGTGGAGGGACTGGCAGCTCCCGGCTCTCCAAAGACAGTGACCCCCACAGTTTCAATACCGGAGCTGTCTCCTCAAAGCTCTCCATCTCTGGAACCACTTTTTCTTGAGAGCCCTTCAGCAGCCACCCAGAGGGACACGTCCAGATCTCCAGCAGCAGTGGCAGTGGCAGCGGAGCAGGAAATAAGGCAAGTACATTCTCCTCATTTTTTTAACATCTGTGAGTAAAGTTGCTTGCTTTGTACCAGGTGAGGGGTCTCAGTGACCGTCACAGAATGTCACTGAGCCTTCACCACCTGTCTCTGCTGCTGTCCCAGTTTGCCTCTCTGAGGTCATCTCTATTCCCATGGCCTCCACGTCCGAGGGGATGAGTTCTCTTGTAGAGACAGCTCCCCTTCATGTGCACTCTCCTGCAGAGACTGCTCCTTTCCATGTGCACACTCCTGCAGAGACTGCTCTTTTCCACATGCACACTCCTTCAGAGACCGCTTTGCCTGCAGTTCCTTCCAAGATCGTTTCCCAGGCAGCTTCACCCGAGGTCGTCTTGTCTGCTGCAGTTCGACCTGGGGTTTCACCGGCAGCTGAGCAGGAGGAAGCAAGGCAAGTATTGTTACAAATCATTATTCCATCAATTGGTATGTCTTGCCTTGCTTCTGGTGGGGGATGTCAGCCCAGGCACCCACAGGCTGCTGACCCCTTTCCACCTGTCTCAGTTACTGTGCATTTGGGTGATGTTCAACTAACCCCTTCCCTCTCCCCCTTGATTGAGGTGCTGTTGCCTGGGTCTATGGTGGAGGCCAACGTCTGCTATCCCTTGGCGAAGGTCAGCATCTCTTCATCCTCATCGGGAGTCCATTTTTCTGCACCTCTCCCATCCAAAGGGGTCGCTGCTTTGTCTTCCTTGCCCCAGGGAGTTCCAACATTGCCGCCTGCTGCTCTTCCGCACTTGCATGTTCCAGCAGCCCCTGCTTTCCATGGTGTGCACACTCTCCAGCCTTCATCTCGAGAGGTCCACGTTCTCCAACCTTCGCCGCTTGCAAGGTGCACACCCCACCACAGGTGCTCCAGGAGGTGCATGCTCCACTGTCTTCTACTAGATCACTCCCTGATAGGCCTCCAGGGTTTTTTTCTGCCTCCGTCTGGCCGGGATTGGATTTGAGCCGGCCCCCCAATGAACTGTGCTCTCCTGTGGGGCAGACCACAGATCTTGGCCGGCCTCCCAACGAATGGTGTTCCCCTGTGTGGCAGGCCATGGACTGGGGTCCATCCCCTGAGAAGCCCCCTGTCTCGTGTGGACTTGGGAGGGTCTTTGGTCAGCTCCCCTCAGGGTTTTCCTTCGCCTTGTGGGTATGGGAGTTTCCCCGAAAGGACTGTATGAAGGAATAACTGTGTACCATTTGTGAAAAACAAATGTAAAAAAGAAAAGAAAAGATGGGCTGTATAATTGTTTTGTGGTATTTTGTTGTTTTGTTTTCGCTGTTTCTATTTTGGGGTTATTTCTTTGGTGAAAGGTCATTTTTGCTGCTTCCCTTCCTGATTCCCCTTTCCACTCTGGGTTGTGAGGTTCAACTTGAGATGGGTTGCACTCCAGTCCACCTCCATGTCCTCCCCCTTTTCCTTCCGTGGTCAGGAGGTTCACATCGAGATGGATTGCGTTCCAACCCACCTCTGTGTCCTCTCTCCTCTCTCCATTATCCCTCTTCCACTCGGGGCCCGGAGGTTCACGTTGAGATGGGTTGCGTTCCAGCCCAAATCCGTGTCTTCTCTGCTCCCTTCTTTATTCCTCTTTTACTCAGGGTTGGGAGGTTCACGTCAAGATGGACTGTGTTCCAACCCACCTCCGTGTCCTCTCTCCTCTCTCCATTATCCCTCTTCCACTTGGGGCTCGGAGGTTCACGTTGAGATGGGTTGTGTTCCAGCCCACCTCTGTGTCTTCTCTCCTCCCTCCCTTATTCCTTTCCTTCTCTGGTTGGGAGGTGTATGTTGATGACTGCTATGCTCTAGCCCCCCTCCATGTCCTCCTCCCTCCCACCCTAGTCGGAAGGTTCATGTTGAGGTCAGCTACATTCTAGCTCCCTCCCATGACCTTCCCTCCTTTTTTCTCCTCTCTCTTCAAGGGTGTCTGGGAATCGCCATCAAAGGGAGGGTACTGTTATGATGTCCACATTTTAATTACTTTTAGTTCACCCTTTAAGTTATCATTTATATTCTGTTGTTTGGTGTTACTTTGTTTCTGTTTTTGAATGCTCTCATTTTGGAAGGAACTTCCGGTTTTGTTCCTTTGTCGTTTTATTGTCTTAGGGTTTGGTCTCCTGTTTGTGCTTATGATTTGCTTTTTACTGTCATTAATTCAGCCCAGCTGTTCCTTATTTCCTAAATTAGTTGTTGCTTACTTAAACTGCTGCCTCTTGCTCCACATCACGGCAGCCTTAAGTCTTCAAATGCTAATTCCCTGTCCTTCTACGACATGTATGTTATTTTGTGTTCTACCCTTAAGTTATTCAGCCTATTCGGCTCGTCTTTTGTTCTAGCCCTCGTGCTGAGTTGATTTCCTATTAAAACTGGTTAAACGTGCTTCTGGACCTGAGTCTGTAATTATGCCTGTCAAGGCGAACCATGACAGTAGGATGATGAACATTGATATCAATCAGTGTAAACTTGCCAGATTGTAGCCAGTGGCTAATTTCTATCTGCTGTCCATGGGTTACTATTTTTCCTTACCCCATGCTATTATGCAGAGCACCAAGCTAGAGGGCAGGAATTGCCATTTTTATAGGGTCTTTGGTATGACCCAACCTGGGGCTTGAACCCATGACCTCCTGGCTGAGGGACAGGTGCTCTACCACTAGGCCACCACTTCAGTCAAATGAAGTCATGGCTTGTCTCGCGAGATTTGCAGCCAGCTTTGAAAGTTAGGAAGCAGTTAGTTGAATTGTTGGGACTTTTTTGAATTTTATAACAAAGATGGAAGGAAAGACCTTGACATGACACACAACCCGCAAGAAGCACTGCACGAAAAAAAAACCACACACACAACAAAAAACATGCAGGCCAACACACATCTTGAAGCATCATTAGCAACAGCTAAGCTAAAAACACACCTGCATGGAGTTTGCGAGCAGTGCTCGGAGAAGAAGTAAGTAAAGTTTATTTATGAAGCGCTTTTCAGAGACATACAGTCACAAAGCACTGCACAATAAAATAGAATAAAAGGAAGTTGATAGATGAAAATAATTGAAAAAAAAATACAAAAACAAGATTAAAAACAAGATTAAAATAATTTAAAAATATCAGACTTACCATTAAAAAGCAGTTGAAACTCAATGGAAATTCTTGTTAAACAAGTTTAAAGCTGCTTTTGAAAAGAGTCCACAGAGTCAGCTAAACGTAGTGGGAGTCTATTCCAAACACCACCATCCACTGTCCTCCTTGTGCCCAGAGACACGTCTCTGCGGAAAATGAAGCCCCGAAAATACTTTATTATATGAACGAGATGTCATCAGTTTTACTTTGGGACACGATATGAGATTGACTAAGGTGAAAAAAAAATTGAAATATATGGTATCGTGATACTCGATATTGCAATATCATGATTATTGTTGAATTGTGATAGGATCGTATTTCAGATCAAGTATCATGATCTGAATTGAATTGCGATTCCCACCCCTAATCACAACTATGTTCAATGAAAATGCAATTAAAAGTTGCTGAAGTAGACTTCTTTTTCACTGATTCTTCCACTCAAGTTTAGTGATTAATCGCAATTAACTACAGCTGTAGTTAAAATCCACCATGAAGTTGAACTTTTTACCTATGACACCGGGTGCTGTTTTTAACCTGACATCAGCTCAACTTGACTTTGGCATCCGTGTACTCTTGTCTATATAAAGAATAACATCAGTAATGAAGAGACAGCATGTTACGCTCCGCTCAGGGCTTTAACTTTCTGTTCAGTCCGTGATGCCCTCAAGCAAGACATTATTTTAAATCAGTCCTTTTCCGGTCTTTATCATCAGGAGTTAGAGGACACAGCGAGCATTCTGACGAGAGTCTCCATCCCCCGTCCCATCCGTCCTAACATAAAGACATGCACGGCTCTCAAAGCAACATTCAATCATCCACACCAAACAAATTTGATTTAAGACACCAATTTCATTAACTAGACTTTTTTCCCTCCTCAGGACAGCTCAGCACTCAGAAACCTCATGCTTCATCATCAACTTCGCCACTCAACTTCCACAACTGTATCCTTAAAAAAACAACAACACAAAACAAAGGGCAATTAAAAGCAGCATTATTTTGGACTGGAAATGCTGAAGTGGCTGACAGAGATGGACAGGCGGACAGACAGACCTGTCGGGAGGCAGGAGTGGCGGCTGTGAGGCTGTGACTAAGACCGGCATGGGAGGGCATGACAGGAGTGATAAGTAAAGATGGATCTGCCCCAGGCAGCCAAATCCTGATTACTTCCTAACTATTATGACCTCACGTGTTCCAAGGCCACTTCCCTGTATGGTCGGACATAAAACAGCACAGCGAGCATATAACTGCTGCGGCTAATGCGCACAACCTGCTTCACATCAATGGCTGCTGTGTCAAATCACATACTTTAAAAGTGCTGACTCAAGCCCAAGTTTGAGTGTAGACCGTGCTGTGCTCGCACAAGAAAAAAGAAATACAATATCAAGGTTGCAAGCAGGTGCCAGTATGGTTTTAAAATCTTATAAGTCATCAAGTCCAACAACTCAAGCAACGCACACAAAAAAAGAAAAAAAAAAACATGAAAACAGGAACTGAGCAGCCGAGATGCAGACACACTTGGTGATCATCTATGTCTACTGGATCTACTGCCTGAGAGGAGTAACGGTTTTCATTAACCCCTACATGCCCAGATCTCCTGAGCAGGGATGATGACCTTGAAACTCAGCCTGGATGCAGACCCAGCTGAGGATCTCTGTGAGGGAGGTTGGTGAACACTGAAGCCTAGAAAGATCAAGAAACGTGAACACTGCACCATTACCCCAGCTCCATTCAGCTTGGCTGCAATGAGCTAAAAATGAAATAAAGATTCAAAAATTTTGCAATACAAAAAAGATGGATTTTATGCATATGAAGAGCTGAGACAATATGTTAGTGGTATCTGTTGGTTACCTGATTTTTTTTTTTTTTTTTACCCAAATTAACCCTTTTTACCTTCTGTTAAGGGACAGAGATTGTTTGAGAGATCAAAAATTGGTCCGATTTCTCAACGATCTCCTAAAACCTCAAAAAAGTAATTTCTGTGTAAATGTTTGGGAGATCATTATGAGATCAATAATTCCATTTTAAAAGCTCCTTGAGTGATCGTTGAGGAATCATTAAGAGTTTCCTGGGTGACCAAGGAGGTTGTTGAGCATTGGAGAGGTTTCCAGTGCTGTTCTACCGCCTTAACACAGGGATGGAGATCATGGAGAGATGAAAAAAATTGTCAGATCTCTCAATAATTTCTCAGCAATCACCATGATCTCTCAATAACCTCCACTGATCTCCATGGTAGCCATGGTCTCCTCAAAGTTTTGACTCAGTCCAAAACAATCCAATCCAACTTTATTTATAAACCACAGCTGACACAAAGTGTTGTACATCAACAATACAATACATACAATAAAAGCAACAAAAACAAGTCAAATGAATGTCTCAAACTGGGTGAAAAGCCAAAGAATAAAAATGGGTTTTAAGGTGAGTTTTAAAACTGGACAGTGAAGGGGCCTGTCTGATGGACAAAGGCAGCTTGTTCCACAGTTTAGGAGCAGCAGCAGAAAAAAGATCTGTCCCCTCTGAGCTTCCTCTTCCACTTCGGTATCTCCAGGAACAGCTGATCAGCTGACCTGAGAGACTGAGCAGGGGTGTACGGATGAAGCAGCTCAGAGAGGTAAGGCGGGACAGGGCCATTTTGTTAGGACGTGGACTGGGCCCCATGTCCTCACCTTGAGTTATTGCTCTATTTTCTTGTTTCCAGGACATGGCTCCAGCTCAAGACCTCACCTTGAGTTAGTATTTTGGGTTTTTCTGTATTTATTATTATTCATTGTTTTGTCTGCATTTGTGTTGCGTAGGATTTGTTCCCTGCTTGGTTCTGTTTGGTCTTTATTATTTATTACTATTATTATCCTGGTTTTCTTGGTCTTGTCTCCCCTGATCCATTGTCATTATGTTTCATGTGCATCCTCTGTCTGTGATTGTTCATCCCTGCCATATTCTTAGGCCTTGGTTGTATTCTTAACATTATTATTCAGTCTGGTTTATTAGTATCATTATTATCTGAGTCATGTTTATATTTGCTTATGGTTATTCCTGTCATGATCTCCTGTTTTGGTTTGGCCTTATTTTGACTGCATCTTCAGTTTCCTTTTCTGCTCAGCTTGATTTTGCCCCATTCTGTTCATTGTTCACACCTGTTTGTAATTTCTGTTGATCAGTCCCAGTTTATTAAGGGATGCCGCCCTTCATCGGGGCACTGCATCCTCGTCAATACTGGCGTGAGTCCATACTTCTGTCTGCCCTGCCTTTCTGTCTGTAATTTACAGTATGTTTACCTGCCCATCTGTTTTTTTTTTTAATCATTTTATTTATTTGAGCTGAAGGTGGTATTCAGCCAAATAAATATTCACAAACCGCAGTATGGCATTTGGGTCCATTCCCCCACAACACACACCCATGACACATTTAATGATTTAAAAACAAATAAAAGAATTTTAAAATGAACCCTAAAGTGTACAGGCAGCCAGTGATGGGAGGCTAAAATCTCTCAATGATTACCAAAGGGAATCAATCTCTCACCGAACTCCCAAGGAGTGCTCAACAATCTCATCAATCTTCTAATGATCTCTCGATGGTCTTTCAACAATCTCTCAAAGATCTTTCAAAGAACAACAAATTTTTCCACCTTGAAGGTAGAGATGGCTAAGAGATCAGTGAGGGATTGCTGAACGTTTGATGAAAGACCAATAGTGTTCATTGAAAGACTGCAATGGAGAACACTTAGAGATCATTGAGAGGTCCTTGAGAGTTTGTCGAGAGATTGCTTCCCTTTGGTGATCACTGGCAGATTGTTTTGGATTGAGTCAAAACCTTTGTGACCAACAGAGATCTCTGAAGGTCACTGACAGAACTTGGTGATTCCTGAGAGATTACTAAAAGATCACTGAGAGATCTGGCCATTTTTTCATCACTCAATGATCTCTCAACAATCTCCACCCACACGTAAAGGGGATATAAGATACATGACAGTGTCCAGTGATGTGAGTCATGCATAAAGGAGCCAGCTTGTGACTGATATGTGGCAGTAAGGCTAATCAGTTTGGCACATTTAATTTATTGTCATTGTGCGTGTGACCCTGTCAGTGACATGCCAAACAAAGGTCCGCCAGTGATTACTGATGTTCGACAAGAGAGCAGCTGAAAGAAACAGAGAGTGGAGGGGGATGCCTGACCAAGTATTGGGTATTACTTTATCAGGGATAGTACTCCACAAAGATCTTTAAAACATGAACGGCACATTCATTCCGTGCATAATTTCCCTGAGCCACGATGAGGTTTAACAAGTGACAGCAGCCAAGGTTGAAGGGTTATGATCATTAAGATTACATGACCAAACATTTGCTAAAAATGATTCTTGGGGGAATAGTGTAGCCTAGTATAGATTTTGCAAAAGCTACTTACATTTAATTTTTTTTTTACTCTCTTTATCTCTCGCCTATTTTTGCTACCTTTCACTTTCCTTTCTCACACACGGATACACGCCCGCACGCATTCCATCCACTTCTAGAGAGCAATGTAGGCAGAAAAGCCCATGGTTTGGATGGTGCTGAGAAGGCAGGAATTAATTCCAATCAGGCTTCAACAGGGAAGAGCCATTCCATTTTGCACCACTCCTGGAGTCATTCAAACCAGGAGCACCCCCGCCTCCACTGAATATGCACGAACACGGGTGCACATATGCATTAATATCACAGAAAACACTCAGAGTGCACACGGTATTGTGATATCACTTGGCAACCAAAGTGAGCTTTTGCCTTTTGAACATCAGCGTCAGTGTCTTTGACATTAATACTATGCTAAATAAGTCCCGACACCCTCATTCACCTGTCATTTTCATTTGGCAGGGGATTCTAATCAGCCATGGGGTGCCGCGAACACTGCTGCTCACTATAAAAACATGTTTGTCGAGATTAAAAGCACTGTAATGTCATTGCTGGAAATGCGGCACACTCTTGCTTTTATTTATGCTTCCAAAGCACCTCTCCTATGATTCTTTCCCTCTTTATTCTCTCTTCATCATTTGCCTCAAAACAGCCAGAGAGAGCTCATCTGGGAGTAATGCAATTTGTTCACCTGTCCGGTCTTCAGACGTCTGCATCGCCTCCTTCATTTTTCAGATTCTTCCAAAGAGCGAGTTACAGGTTTGTGTCGCTGTCCAACTTCCTACAGTGCAAAGTGACTTCACATCGTTTTTCATTCACACTATCAATCAAATGTGTTTTTTTTTTTATGTCTATCTCTTCTCTTGGGGAAATTTAACCACAATGCTCATCTTCACATTTACTAGCTTCCTTTGAGCTTAAGAAGAAGAAAAAAAATATTACAAACCAAAATTATACATTGTGAATATAATACTCCCTTTACACAGGGGTGGAGATCATTGAGAGATTGTTCAGTGATGAAAAAATGGCCAGAGCTCTCAATGATCTTTCAATAATCCTCTCAGCAATATGCAAAATCTCTCGGTGATCTCTCACTAATATTCAGTGATCTCCTCGGTCACCAAGGTTTTGACTCAGTTCAAAACCATCTCTCAACAATCACCAAAGGAAAGCGATATCTCAATGAACTCTCAACAAACTCTCAAGGAGCACTCAACGATCTCATCGATCTGTCAGTGATTTCACTGTGATCTCTGCTGCATTCTTTTAATGACTACTATTGGTCTTTACTCAAACATCGAGCAATTCCTCACTGATCTCTCAGCCCTCTCTAAAATTTGGTCTTCAATGAAAGATTGCTGGGAGATCATTGGGAGATCGATGAGATTGTTGAGTGCTTCTTCACCACTCCTTTGCCACTCAATGATCTCATCAATCAACTGTTTTGTACTAAGTCAAAACCTTGGTGACCATGGAGATCACTGAATATCAGTGAGAGGTTATGCAGATTGCTGAGAGACCATTGAGTATCAGTGACAGATCTGGCCATTTGCTCATCAATCAACGATCTCACAATGAATTTTTCTACCATGACGGTAGAGATGGCTGAGAGATCAGTGAGGGATTGCTGAACATTCGATGAAAGACCAATAGAGTTCACTGACAGACTGTGGCAGAGATTGCTGAGAGATCATTGAAAGACCTATGAGATCATTGAGCACTCCTTGAGAGTTTGTTGAGAGATAATTTTGGTGATCATTGGGTGACTGTTTTTCAACTGAGTCAAAACCTTGAGGAGACCATGATGACTGTGGAGATCACTGAGAGATCATTGAGAGATATTGGTGATTGCTGAGAGATCACTGAAAGATTCTTAGGAGAGCTGGCAATTTTTTCATCACTCAACGATCACTTAACAATCTCCACCTCTGTGTAAAGGGGGTAGAAGAGCACTAGAAACCTATCAAATGCTCAGAAACCTCCTTGGTCACCCAACAAACTCTCAAAGACTCCCACAATGATCTCTCTTGATCTGTCAATGATCTCTCTTGGCCTTTCAGTGATCTCTCACACAACAATGTCCCAGACATTTACACAGAAACTGCTCTTTTGAGGCTTTAGGAGAATGTTGAGAGATCAGGCCAATTTTTGATCTCTCAGTGGTCACCCAACAATCTGTCTGTGTAAAGGGGCCTTAACTGTGATATTAATAAAAATTCCACACATTACATGCATCCATTTCTTAGCTTACCTACAGGTGACAACTCCGCCACACTGCCAATATAGGGGCCTTCCAAAAATTTGGGCTCGCTGTCATTGATGTCCTGGACCTTGATGACAAACTCTGACTCCGGCTCCAGGGGATCGTTAGAGAGTCGGTCCCGGGCTTGAGCTCGAAGAGTGTAAAAAGCCTTCTCTTCTCGATCCAGTCTTTCTGTGGCATGTATGTCTCCTGTAAGCTCGTCGATGATAAAGATGGACCCAGCACCCTCTCCAGAGATAGTGTACTTGATGTTTCCCTCACCCTCGTCAGAGTCTGTATGGATCTGTGAATTGATGAGAGGACAAGCACACAGTGACTACATTAAATGATGAGCGGTGGACTCCACAGACATGCAAGGCCACACCTCGTCTCTGCATACTCTAGCAGCAGCTCTGAGTAGGCCCCATCTCTGTCTTGTCTTTCAAAAAATATGAGCAGACATATATAACACAAGTATATGCATCAGACACAGACAGTACGTCCACACTGACCTTCACCATTTGACCCCACAACCATAGTCAAAGGTGGGGGTCCCAAGGTCAACCTGTGTACCAGATCTGGTGGCCCACGCTTCATTTTCTCTGGAGTTAGAGACTTGTAACCTTGATCTCTCACCTTTTGGGGACCAGAGGTCAACCTCTGCACCGAGTTTAGTGACCCTAACGTCATTTGCTCTCTATTTACTGTGCAGTTGACCTTTTGACTTTGAACATTGAAACCAAAGGTAGATCAGGTCAACGGGACCACCACTTTGGTGATACTGGTGCTAATAGCAAATGACATAATGGTCATAAATGTAAGAAATTATACAAACAATACTGTACATATAATCTTGATCCTTGAACATTTTGCCCCCAAACAAGGTCCAGACCACTTCCTGATCACCCATTCCTTTGTGTCTGGTGATGCTAGCAACAATGCCAATAATACTGTTCACAAATGTAAAATATACAAACAGACCCAGAGACCTTGACCGCTGACTTTATATGAATGTTTATTCTTGTCATGAATGACCCCTCGGGGCAGAAAGACAGACCCACATGCTGAACTGTGAGTTGTGAGATTTATTGAAAATAACAAAAACATAAAGCCCAAAACAGTGCTCAAACACAAAATTCCAACAGGAGAAAGTAACTAACAAATTATGCACCAGAGCGGGGACAGGGCTCTGGTGGACACGAGAAGAACTCTGGTATTCTCAGGTGAACTCAAGACAGCGGCAACATGAAAAGAAAATGCTGTCCTTAAATAGGGTCAGAACAAATAACACAAGTAGTGCCAGGTGTGGGGTCACATGAGAGGGCAGAAGGAAACAATGATTAATAATTTGGATCAGCTGGAGGTAATGAGAGGACAGCGACTGGCTGACAGCTGACAAGGCTACGCCCATGCGGAGCACCAACCAGGAAATGTCCTGACAGCTGTCAACCACAGTAATAAGGAATTAGAAGAATAAAACATAAACAAGTACAAACTGAGAAATAGATACCAATAGACACAGAATCAGAACATAGTAAAACTAAGACATAAACAGGAAAATAAAAAACACTGCAGGATAACAAAAACCAAAAGGCACAAAAATACAACAAATATATAAATACAGAGAAAAAGCCACGAGACTGAGCATGGCAGAACCTCCAGTGCTCAGCTCGTGACAGAGCCCCCCCCCCTCTCAAGGGGTGGACCCAGACGCCCCAGGGTAACACCAAAAGAAAAGGAAAGAATCCCCCCCCCCCAACAGGAGCACAACAATAACCCACCAGGGTGGGTGGTGGGGGCAACAGGCTAGGAGGGAATGAAACAACCCCGCTCAGGACCCACACCAGGCAAAGCCAGGCCCCCTAGGCCAAAGAACTAAACAGTTCAGGGGGCCGGCCAAAGTCCAAGGCCTGACAGACGGCGAGATGGTATGAGTCAGGTGGCCTGCCAGAGAATATGTGCCACCAACCCAGTGGCTCAGTCTGTCAGGCGGTCGACCAGAGTTTTCAGCCACCTAAACAGAAGGGGTGACCCAGGAGACGGCTCCCCCAAGGGAAGGCCCAATGAAAAGAAGGACAACAGAGGAGGAGAACCCACGACAGCGTCTGGCAGAGGAGAGGGAACCACAACAGCGTCAGGCAGAGGAGAGAGGACCACGACGGCACCTGGCAGAGGAGAGGGGATCACGGTGGTGTCTGGCAGAGCAGCGGGGACCACAACAGCGTCTGGCAGAGGAGAGGGGACAATGACAGTGTCTGGCAGAGGAGGGTGAACCATGATGTTGTCCGGCAGAAGAGGGGGAACCACGATGCCCAAGAACTGGCCAGCAGCACCCTTGGTGGTCCTGGACTGGGACATTGTGGTATCCTCGGTAGCTCCAGACTGGAGCAAGGTTGCACCTGCGGTGGTCCCGGACTGGGACATGGTTGCACCCGCGCTGGCCCCAGACTGGAGCAAAGCAGCACCCGCGGAGGCTCCAGGCTGGAGCAAAGCAGCACCCGCAGTGGCTCCGAACTGGGCCAAAGCTGCACCCACGATGGCTCTGGACTGGGCTAAAGCTGCACCCGCAGTGGGCCAGGACTGGGCCAAAGCTGCACCCTCAGTGGACCTGGACTGGGCCAATGCTGCACCCTCAGAGGCCCTGGGCTGGAACGGAGCACCCACGATGACCTCCACAGAAAAGGAAGCATCACCCTTGAAGACCTCAGCCAGAGGAGGAGTAGCACCCATGAAGGTCCCGGGTTGGGACGGAGTGCCCGCAATGACCTCAGCGGGAAGAGCTGGAACCATGATGATTTCGGGTGGCGAGCCTGGACCCACGGAGACATCTGGCAATGCTGGAATCTCCTCGGTGACCCCGGGGGAGAGCTCAGACAAGACAGGCAGAGAAACAGGGTCAGGGTCACCGGCAGCAGTAGAGCCCGGTGAGATGAGCTCAGGAGCAGCTGACGGCTGCACCCAACTCTCCCCACCAAGAGCCAGACAAGATCTCTCTAAAACAGAAGCAATGAAAACAAAGGAGAGCACTTGCCTGAGCTTGAGCTCCACTGCAGTCCAGGACTCCGTCAATCCAGGCGATGGTTCTTCGGGCCTGGCCCTGCAGAGGTCCAACTCCGGCTCTGCTGCGGCGGCCCCTGCAGCAGGCATGGTAGTCAAAGCAGCTCTGATACCCCCCAGTGAAGCGGCCCACACCAGTGGCTTTTCCGGCATGGAGTCAGGAGGTTGATTTCCTGCAGGTGCTGGATTCAGTTCAGCTGAGGCCCGGGGACACTCTTTCTTCGGCGCAGGCGTCAGCTCAGTCTCAGGCTACTCCATCGTCCGGAGGCACAATCCTGGGGCTGGTGGACACTCAGGGAGAGTAGGAGGAGGCACAGAGAGGGCAGATGAGAAATTGATGGCTGCATCAGGTGGTGAGGGCTCAGGGGGTTGCAAACACTGAGCCTCACCACCGGGAATCAGACAAGACACATTATCATAAGATGTTGAGAAATGAAAAGACACTTGCCTGTTTTCCCAGAGTACAATGTTTCCTGCTGCAGATGATCTGAAGTCGCCCCTCTCCATGGCTACAGTGGACATGGGCCCCTCAGTGGATCGTGGAGGAGCCGCCCCTGCCAACACGGAGATGGGCGGAGCTCGGAAGGACACAGCGGGCCTCTCAGCAGCGGGAAGAATCGCCGAGGGGAAGCAGGGAACAGCAGCTGCGCAGAGAGAGGAAGATGATGATTCAACCGGAGAAAAAAGGCACAGAGGGCACACTGCTGCAGGAGTCTTCTGCTTTGGTGAAAGAGAAACTGCTGCCTAAGAGGTGGAGGTGTTGCTCCGGCGGGATTTCCCTGGATGGAGGCGTTCTGGAGCAGGTGGAGCGGGAGCAGAAACGGGTGCCGGAGACTGGTGAGGGACTGACACTTCAGAGGCCCGAGAACACCTCCCCTTCGGTGCGGCTCAGGGTCTCCTCATAGAGTTCCTCACCATCTCTCTGTTCTCTCGTTGCAGCGCTGCCACCAGAGAAATCTTCTCCACCCCTTCAGCATGCTTCAGAAGCTGGGGGCATTGGCAAACAGCTGCCTCCATGAGACCCAGGTACCATAATGCGTCCTTTGGGGCAGGACCGATGCACACTGCAGAGATTAGCCCATCGATCTCCATAAGGGCTTTGCAGCACTCCTACCCCAGGTTCATCGGGTAACTGCGCCCCCCTGCAGAGTCCAACATGACGCGCTCCAGGGAACCAGGTGAGTGATCACAAAAAAAGGTGAAAATTCACAACTCACAGCAGCTGGGTCTTTGACTGGCCGCTGTCTTCTTTCATGAATGGCCCCTCGGGGCAGAGAGACAGACCCACGCACTGAACTGTGAGTTGTGACATTTATTGAAAATAAATACACAAAGGAACAAACAATACAAAACCAAAGGCTGGTAGAAAACAGAGACACAGGTGAAGCCAAAATAGTGGAGGCTAAGGCGAGAGGAGATGCCGGCTTCTCCTGGGAACACTAGTCGTGGAGCGCATGGTAGGAGAATGACAAAAAGACAAAATAAAGACACTTAGATGTGTAGGTGAAAGTCGATAGTTGATAGTAGGGTGCTGTGCACAACAATGGCGCACAGCCCCTTAAATAAGGCTAAGGTCAAACTAAAATAAGTGACAACAGGTGTAGTAAACCTGAGTGGGCAGGAGAAAACAAAGAAACAATCTAGACCAGCTGGGAATGATGAGGGAGAAAGGAGCAATCAGAGTCGGTAGATGACAGGGTCACGCCCATGCAGGGTGAAACCCCAGAAAGCCACTGACAGCTGTCAACCCCGAAAGGGAGAGAAAACACAACAGAATACACACATGGCAACATGACGAAATAATGGAGATAGGCAAACTCAAAAATACAATAAACAGACTACAATGAACATAGACGTTAAAATAAATCATACTGGGAAACAATACAGGATAAGAGACAACTCAAAAATGGCAACACAGTACAAATATGAAAAAAGGAAGACAACCTGAGCCCAGCGGAATCCCTCCGAGCTCAGAACATGACAGAGGTGAGCACAGGACTTCATAAAATAACCAAAGCCTAACAATAATAACAATAATAATCACAGAAATACCAAAAATAAACACAAAGCGTGGGCATGGTCCTAAGACCATGCCTAGATGCCTAGATCATGACAAGATGCATGCATACAGTATATGTGTGAATGTATACAGCTCTTCTTCAGCATCAAAGCAAGCTCAAAATCACTCCCTCACCAAAATTGATGTTTTGCTCAACCTTGATACCAAATTTGAAATCTGATTTTGCTTTTAATTCACTTGCTTTAATATAATCACCTCAGCAGTTGTTTTCTTTTTTGATAAGGTACTACTTCAGGAGTTGCTGTACCAAAATGATCAGACATACTACAAGTAGAACTTGTTGTGGGACTAATAAAAGGCTTATCTTATCTTATCTTATCTTAGAATAGAATAGAATGGAATAGAATAGAATACAAACAGAATAGATTTGCTGTGTCCTACCTGAGTTAAAATAATAAATAATAATAATATAATAATAATAATTACTCAAATGCAGAGTATATCTGAAGTCAGCCATTTTGTTCAATCTGATAAAAGAGTATGTAAATGCCAGACAGCACACACCTATTGACTTGACTTGGAATCATTTAGTTTAGTTTATTTCGGTCATATTCTAGTGACAAGAAAACTGGTAGAAAGCAATACACAAATACACAAAACAAAAAAGTTATGCCTTTCTTTCATTTAAACCAGATGAACAAACAAACAAAACAACAAAACAGGACTTCCGGTTATGGCGGCCGCGTAGGAGTGTGTGCTCCACTCTGTTCTGCTCCTAATGATAAAAAAGTAGGCTAAAACTCTCCCAATTGGAACAAAAACTTATTCTAGCGTTTGGGGGCGGATATGGTAAAAACTAAGGCTGTGAAATCAGGCGGAGGAAAAACTGATTCGTCGAGACAAGCCAAGTTAACAGATTTCCACGCTCGTGACGCAGCAGATAAATCGCCTGTGACCATGGCTGAGGAGGGAGCTAGCGGTGGTGCGGTGACTGCCGAAGGAACGAATGCGGTCCTTGCTGCCATCAGCGCTATGAGAACAGACTTTTCGTCTAAGTTTGATGGGATTATAGCTGCGTTAGAAGCTATGAGAAAAGAAATAAGCGACTGTATGGAGCGAATATCGCAGGCAGAGCTCCAGATCTCCAACGCTGAAGATGACGTCAACAGCCTGCAATTAAAGGTCCAAACATTGGAATTAAAAAATAAACGTCTGGAAGATAACGTCTTGGACTTAGAATCCCGGTCGAGATGGAATAATTTAAGGCTTGTGGGCCTTTCGGAGGGGGCGGAGGAACAGGATGCGTGTTCCTTTTTGGAAAAGTGGATTCCAGAAGCGCTGAATAACACAGATCTACAGTCATCAGTCGTCTTGGAGAGCGCACACCGAATAGGCCCACCGAGAGATAAGAAGACAACACCGAGGACGTTGATAATGAAGTTCCTCAACTACAGGGACAAGATGACGGTCTCCAACGCAGCGCGTACTAAAGGAGAAATTAAATACCAGGATCAACAGGTGCGGTTCTACCCAGATTTGGCCGCAGGAATCCAACAATTAAGGAAACAGTTTGACCCCGCCCGTAAAGAGCTACGCAGCCTTGGGATTCGTCACAGAGTGATTTATCCTGCAAGACTGCTGGTCACGTATAAAGGGAGAACCCAAGTCTTTAAGACCCCTCTGGAGGTGCAGGAACTCATTAAGCAGATCCAAGGAGAGACTGGCGAGAGCCAAGCATGAAGCAAGAACAAGATATAAAAGGTAGAATATTTAAGCAAGTGTTCAAGTATCTGACTGATTTGAAACATATAGCATGTCTACAAAATATAGATTGTATTATATATTAAAAAAAAGAAAAAAAAAGAAAAAGCTATGATGTACAAAGTTGCTATAAAATTTTGGAGTTAAATTGGAAAAACTACAGAAGAGAGTTATTGTCATGTCATTAAAAGTAGCAGAGTCAGGGTGATTGAGAGGAGGAAAGAGTGAGTGGTTTGACTGATCCTCACGGGGGAGGAGCAGATTCAGGCTATAACGGGAGACAGAATTTTTTTTTGATTTTGGGGGGATTACCACGAATGTGGGAAGGGGGAATTTGTTTGTGTGTAGTTTGTGGGATGAATGTTCAACCATCCATGTTTTTGCTTCTCTGTATGAGCATGTTTATATTGCAAGGTAATCTCAAACTCTTTATTGATCATAGACCAAAGCGTTAAGCTTAATTTAACATCATGGAATTGCAGAGGTCTACAAAATCTAAAAAAACTTAAACAAGTTTTGAATAAAATAAAAGACATAGGTTCAAAAATTGTGTTTTTACAAGAAACTCATCTAATAGAGGAGGATGTAAAAAGAATAAGGAGTAGATGGCAGAGAAGTGTATTCACCTCATCATTTTCATCTCAAGCCAGGGGAGTCATGACTCTCATACATAAATCAGTCCCATTTCAAGTGAAAAATGTAATTGGAGATAAATTGGGAAGATATCTAATCATCCAAGGATCTTTGTTATTAGAAAATATAAATCTGGTGAACTTATATGGTCCCAATATAGATGATCAAAACTTCTTCGTTAATTTATTTCTTACTTTAGCATCACTCACAGGGCTATATATAATAGCAGGGGATTTTAATTGTACATTGAATCCCAGTATAGATAGGTCAACAGGACAGGACTGTACGCACAATGGATGTAGGATGACCATTAATCATTTTATGAAAGAAATGAGATTGCTAGATATATGGAGAGAAATGAAACCACAAGTCAAAGCCTATTCTTGTTATTCCAATACCTACAAGACATTTTCACGTATTGACTATTTTTTGATCTCCACAGAATTAAGGTCCAAGATTCAAAATTGTTTCTATGATAACATTGTGATCTCTGATCACGCACCCTGCTGTCTAATATATGTAGATAAGAAATTGACAAAGGTTCCTGGTAGGTGGCAATTTCAGCATAAATGGCTTCAAGATGAGGAATTTGTTAAGTACATAGAAAAACAGATAGATGAGTTCTTTGATATCAACACTACACAGACATCAGCATGTATAAAGTGGGAAGCTTTCAAAGCTTTTATTAGGGGGCATATTATTAGTTACACAGGTTCAAAATCTAGGAAGACTCGAGAGGAGAGAGTCCAATTGGAACGTAAAATAAAAATTCTTCAAGAAAAAGTGTATGCAGGAAGTAATCCCAAATTAGAGAATGAATTACTGATTCTGAGAGCTGAATATGACAAAAAATCAGCGAATAGAGCTGCCTCGAGTCTTCTAAGATTGAAGCAAACCTTTTATGAACAAGGTGAAAAATCAGGAAAATTATTGGCATGGCAGATTAAACAATTAGAATTTAAAACACCAATTACCAGTATTATAAGTAATGGACAGGCAGTCGTAGATCCTTTAGAAATTAACAGTGCCTTTAGAGATTATTATGAAAAATTATATGATACAAAAAATGAAACTGACTTAACAAAACTAAATGGGTTTTTGGACGGATTATCTATACCGTGTATTCCAAATGAAAATAGGGAGATACTGGAGTCAAAAATTAGTCAAGAAGAAGTTGGGCTAGCCACTGATAATATGAAATCAGGAAAAAGTGCGGGACCTGACGGTCTTCCAGTTGACCTCTATAAAAAATTTAAGAATAAATTAATAAAACCATTTTTGGAAATGGTTTTAGAAGCATTTCAAAATAGTAAATTACCGCCATATATAAATAATGCCTTAATTATACTGTTGCCAAAACCAGGTAAACCTTCTAATAAATGTGAAAACATGAGACCAATAAGCCTATTAAATGCAGACCTTAAGATAATCTGTAAAATTTTAGTAGTAGATTAGTTTATTTGACAGGGACAGTGCAATAAACATAGACAATTAATCAAAGACAATCAATCTGATGTGTTGCACATAGAGTGTATAGCTATTAGCTAATTTGCAACTCTTGTCCCTGGATGGGCTTTAGAAAAAAGAATCAAGATAAAAATATACACAATAACCACATACATCAATGCAGAAAAATTATAAATACACAATTATAAATATTATAAATATTATAAATACACAAATATAACAGCCTGACTCACATTTAACACATATAACATAACTCACATTTGCCTATTTCAGGCCTTCCTCCCTCCGTCACTCACTATAAACAAACACATTTATTCCTTCCCTTCATTCACTCTCACTTTGCAGACAAATAATTCATACATGAGTACATTCTTGTTTATTTTTCAGCCAGTTTTTAACATTTTTAGTGAATGTTTTAAAGTCCGTCTGTTTAGCAAGACGACTACAAGAAATATTACCAAATATAATTAACTGAGATCAGAATGGCTTTATAATGGGAAGACAAGGCTTCCATAATGTAAGAAGACTATTTAATATTATTTATTCTAATAAAGAAGCGCCGGTTACAGCTCTCCTATCATTGGATGCTGAAAAGGCCTTTGATAGGGTCGAATGGCCTTTCTTTTTGAAGTTTTACAAAGGTTTGGACTTGGAAAGAATTTCATAAAATGGGTTCAGATAATATACAATAATGCTACAGCAGAAATCCTAACAAACAGCAATATTTCAAAATCAATATGTCACGACCCGCCGCTCATCAGCGGCTTCAGCTGCGCGCACACCTGCGTCTCGTCAACAGCGGGCTATTTAGCCCACTCTGCCCTCTGCTGCAGTCTGGAGCCGTCTGTTCTCATCAGCGTTTCCAAAGCTCGTGATTCTACCTCAGATCACCAGCAAGATTCAACGACACGTAAGAACTCCTTACCTTGTCTTCCAAGTTCTCACCCCTGTGCACAGGTGGACCCTCCTGGTGGCGGATTCCCCCCGTCATCGCCATAGCATCTCCATCTTCTGCGCAGACCCAGCAGGACGCTGTCTCCCGGGCTCATCGCCTGCCGACGCCAGCCACCTGTCCCTGCAAGTAAGCAACACCGTCACTAATATCCCCTGTCTCGGTGTGGTGCCCGTTACCCTTGTCCTTTGTTCTTGTCTCCATAGGGTTGTCCGGCTGTACGGCACGCTGCTCTGCTGCCTGCGCATCGGCGTTCACCCCAGCACATTCTCATACCGCATACATCCATCCACACACACCTGCTTGTTGAATAAAGCTGTTAAATCTATCCTGAGCCTGCGTGCGTGTTTCCTGGGCCTGTGTGCTACATTATGTCAGTACGGCTCCAGCAAAGCGGCCCAGCAGACAGCGGGCTTGCACGCCGTCTTTCCACCCTCGAGGCTCGGGTGGATTTAATAGCTCATCAACAGCAGGTGATACTCAACCAGTTGGTTAACATCACTCACCGGTTAGACCGCCTGGACCCCCAGCAGGCGTTCCCCATGGCTCGCCAGGGCGGGCCAGCTCCTGCCGTTCCGATGCCCGGTCAGTCTACCTCGGGAACGCCAACCCGCCTCACACCAATCCCGACCCCCGCCCGCTTCAGCAGAAAGCTCGGAGGGGCGCGGGGGTTTATAATGCAGTGTGAGTCGGTGTTTTTGCGCGTTCCCGGGGACTTTCCCTCAGACCACAGCCGAATTGGCTATATTGGAAATCTCTTGGAGGGGCGAGCGTTAACTTGGGCTTACGCCGTAATGGCGAAGCCCAGCTACGTGAGCCTCTCCTACAGCCAGTTCGTGCAGAGCTTTTTAGAGGTCTTTGATCATTCCCGGCGCGATAGCGTCCTAACTGACTGGCTTCTCGCCCTCCAGCAGGGAAGCCGGTCAGCAGCGGACTATGCTATCGACTTCCGGGTTGCAGCGGAGGAGGTGCGCTGGGGCGAAGCCGCTCTCTGTGGCATCTTCCTCCGCAGCCTCAGCTCGGGTCTGAGGGATGAACTGGCTGGTCGGGATCTTCCGGAGACACTGGCGGAGTTAATCTCCACCGCCATTAGTTTGGATAATAGGCTGCGTGAACGGTCCACCGAGTGGAAGTTTAGCAGCCGCTCGCGTGGAGGCTCCGTCCGCATGCCTCAAGACCGCCCCCTGGCGACACCTCCACCGGAGGCCTCCGAGGAGTCAGAGGCGATGGTGGTGACCCGGTCAAAGCTCCCTCTAGCGGAGAAACAGCGCCGCCAGAAGTTGGGTCTCTGCATGTATTGCGGAGGAGGCCAACATTCCGTGGAGCATTGCCCGGAGAAACCAAACGGGGAGGTCCGCGAGTCACTGTAGGGGGCCTCGCAGACTCTAACCGGTCAAATCCCCTCACAAGCCTATCCTTGCCCATCCGATTTTGTCACAATGCCACGGGGCATCTCACACACGCACTGGTGGACTCAGGAGCAGAGCAGAGCTTCATTTCAAAGAGCCTGGCAACCCGATTGGGCATCCCCTGCCAACCTCTGCCCGCTCCTCTGAGCCTTATCACCCTCTCCCGTGCTCCCCTTGGCCAAGTGACTCATCGCACACAGTCCGTCCCAGTCATTATCTCGGGCAATCACCAAGAGGAACTCCCCTTCTACGTTTTGTCCTCCTCTGTGACGCCTGTTATCCTTGGGTACCCCTGGCTGCGCCTGCACAACCCGGTCCTGGATTGGCAGACCGGGAAGATCGCCGCCTGGAGTGCATTCTGTATGGGCACCTGTTTACAATCCGCAGCCTGCGCCCCGTCTGCTCCTCCCCCGATCAAGGATGCCGCGCCTCCGGACCTCACCTTGGTGCCCTCGGAATTCCACGATCTGGGCTTGGTCTTAAGAAAATCCAGGGCGATGTCTCTCCCTCCTCATCGGCCCTATGATTGTGCCATCAACCTCCGCCCAGGGGCTCCCCTGCGTCAGGTCACCTGTATAGCCTGTCAGCGCCGGAGCGGGAGGCGGTGGACAGTTATATAAAGGAGTCTCTCAGCGCAGGTATCATCCGCCCCTCCTCGTCCCCGCTCGGAGCCGGTTTCTTCTTCGTATCAAAAGAAGGACGGGTCCCTCCGCCCTTGTATCGACTTCCGAGCGTTGAATGACATCACTGAGAAGGACCGGTACACTCTGCCGCTGATGGACACTACCTTCCACTCCCTGCAGGGGGCGACCTGGTTTACCAAATTGGACCTCCGCAGCGCCTACCATCTCGTCCGGATCAGGGAGGGGGATGAGTGGAAAACTGCATTCAGAACGCCAAGTGGACATTTTGAATACCTCGTAATGTCCTTTGGTCTGACCAACGCCCCAGCTGTCTTTCAGCACCTAATAAATGACGTCCTGCGTGATTTCCTGGGTCTCTTTGTATTCGTGTACCTAGATGATATCCTCATCTTCTCCAGGTCACGTGAAGAACACCAGGTGCATGTGAGACGGGTCTTACAGCGGCTGCTGGAGAACAGGTTATATGTGAAGGCAGAAAAATGTGAGTTTTACGCCAAGACCACCTCCTTTCTAGGATTTGTGATCTCACATAATCAGGTTCTGCCCGACCCTGCTAAGGTCAAAGCGGTGGTGGACTGGCCGACGCCGACCTCCACGAAGCAGGTCCAACAATTCCTTGGGTTCGCTAATTTCTACCACCATTTTGTGCCCAACTTTGGTGCCATCGCTGCCCCGCTGACCCGTCTCACGTCACCCAAGAACGCCTTTCGCTGGACTGAAGAGGTCGCCGCGGCGTTCCAGGCGCTGAAGACGGACTTCTCCTCCTCCCGGGTCCTGACCCAGGTCGACCCCGCGCTGCAGTGCTTGGTTGAGGTCGACGCATCTGACACGGGGGTGGGGGCGGTGCTGTCCCAGCGTTCACCTACTGATGGGACCAAACGACCCTGCGCCTTCTTCTCACGGCGTCTGTCTCCGGCCGAGCGGAATTATGACGTCGGGGACAGGGAGCTTCTTGCCATCAAGCTCGCCCTGCAGGAGTGGCGCCACTGGCTGGAGGGGGCAGCGCTACCATTCGTGGTGATGACGGACCACAAGAACTTGGAGTATCTTCGATCTGCTAGACGTCTGAATGCCCGCCAGGCGCGCTGGTCTCTATTCTTTGCCCGGTTCCGCTTCACCATTACCTATCGCCCCGGCTCTAAGAACATCCTACCTGATGCCCTCTCCAGGCAGTTTGCCCCTGAGACATCGGAGGAGTTGGGCCACCCCATCCTGCCCAGTTCGTGTGTGGTAGGTGCCATCTCCTGGTCCATCAGGGACAAGATCTGGAGGGCGCAGGAGGCTGAACCGGATCCTGGCGGCGGACCGGAGGGAAGGTTGTTTGTTCCATCTTCTGTCTGGGGGGAGGTCATTCATTGGGTCCACACCTCCAAGATCGCCTGTCACCCGGGGGTATCTCGGCTAGTGGATCTCCTCCAACGCTCCTTCTGGTGGCCGGGTCTGCAGAAGGATGCCTCCAACTACGTCCGGGCTTGCCCTGTGTGCGCCTCTGCCAAGTCGGGTAATTCTCCTCCCGCTGGTCTACTCCAGCCTCTGACGACCCCGGGCAGACCCTGGTCCCATATTGCCCTCGACTTTGTCACTGGTCTCCCCAATTCCAACTCCTATAACGCCGTGCTGACCATTGTGGACCGTTTCTCCAAGGCCGCCCACTTCGTGCCACTGCGGGGTCTTCCAACGGCGCAGGAGACGGGAGATCTCCTGGTGCAGCACGTGGTCAGGTTACACGGGATACCAGTAGATGTCGTCTCGGATCAGGGCCCCCAGTTTGTCTCAGAGGTCTGGAGGTGCTTTTGCAACGCCCTGGGGGCCACAGTTAGCCTCTCATCCAGCCATCACCCACAATCCAACGGGCAGTGTGAGAGGGCCAACCAGGAGTTGGAGGCTGCCCTGCGCTGCGTCGCATCATCGGACCCATCCTCCTGGAGTTCACATCTGGCCTGGGTTGAATACGCCCACAACACCGCCCGGTCTTCTGCTACAGGTATGTCTCCCTTTAAGGCGTCCCTGGGCTATGATCCACCCTTGTTTCCAGACCAGGAGGCAGAGCTCGCTGTTCCTTCCGTCCAGGCGCACCTGAGACGTTGTCGGGCTCTGTGGTCCAGGACACGGGACGTGCTTTTACACACGGCTGCGCATAATAGCATCACTGCCAACCGCCGCAGGAGACCGGCCCCTGCCTACCAGGTGGGTCAACAAGTCTGGTTGGCCACTCAGGATTTCCACCTTAAGGGGGAGAAGAAGAAATTGGCACCACGCTTCGTTGGTCCCCACACCATTTCCAGGATTATCAACCCGGTGGCTGTGCATCTGGCCCTCCCCCCCTCCCTTCGCATTTGTCCTACTTTCCACGTTTCCAGGATCAAGCCCTATGTGTCTGACCCCCTCTGCCCTCCCGCCCGCAGCGCCGCCCGCGCCTATGATGATCGACGGCCAGCCGGCCTGGAGAGTCGCCTCCTTCCTGGACTCCCGGCGCCAAGGGCGCGGGTTGCAGTACCTGGTGGACTGGGAGGGGTTTGGTCCAGAGTTTAGATCCTGGGTGCCCTCCTCTTGGGTGTTAGACAAGAGCCTCATCAGGGAGTTCCATCGGGCACATCCGGACAAACCAGCACCAGGAGGCGCTGCTAGAGGGGGGAGTACTGTCACGACCCGCCGCTCATCAGCGGCTTCAGCTGCGCGCACACCTGCGTCTCGTCAGCAGCGGGCTATTTAGCCCACTCTGCCCTCTGCTGCAGTCTGGAGCCGTCTGTTCTCATCAGCGTTTCCAAAGCTCGTGATTCTACCTCAGATCACCAGCAAGATTCAACAACACGTAAGAACTCCTTACCTTGTCTTCCAAGTTCTCACCCCTGTGCACAGGTGGACCCTCCTGGCGGCGGATTCCCCCCGTCATCGCCATAGCATCTCCATCTTCTGCGCAGACCCAGCAGGACGCTGTCTCCCGGGCTCATCGCCTGCCGACGCCAGCCACCTGTCCCTGCAAGTAAGCAACACCGTCACTAATATCCCCTGTCTCGGTGTGGTGCCCGTTACCCTTGTCCTTTGTTCTTGTCTCCATAGGGTTGTCCGGCTGTATGGCGCGCTGCTCTGCTGCCTGCGCATCGGCGTTCACCCCAGCACATTCCCATACCGCATACATCCATCCACACACACCTGCTTGTTGAATAAAGCTGTTAAATCTATCCTGAGCCTGCGTGCGTGTTTCCTGGGCCTGTGTGCTACATTATGTCACAATAAATATCAATAGAGGATGTCGACAAGGCTGTCCACTTTCACCTTTACTGTTTACTATGGCAATTGAACCTTTAGCGATGGCAGTACATTTACATCCACAAATATATGGAATTAAAGTAGGACCAACAGAACATAAAATCTCCCTGTATGCTGATGACATAATTTTGTTTATGTCGAATCTTAAAAAATCAATTCCGACCTTGTTAAATTTAATAAAGAACTTTGGGGAAATATCAGGATATAAAATAAGTAAAACTAAATCTTCAATATTAATGCTAAATGAGACCCAGAGAAAGCACCCAGCTCCTGAGGTAAATCAATTCAATGTTGTAAATCAGTTTAAATACTTAGGAATTCAAATTGTGCCTAAGTTAGATCAGCCGCTAGTATCAACTATGAAGCCTTAATGACAGACATTAATGAGTTACTTCAGAGATGGATGTCACTACCAATGTCGATGATCGGGAGAATCAATATACTTAAAAGTAATATCTTACCCAAAATACTATATTTATTTCAATACATTCCTTTACAACCACCTTCAGATCTATTCTCAAGAATTAAAAAAAAGTTAGTGGAATTTATATGGAACAAAAGGAAGGCTAGATTACGTCTGCCCTTACTATATTTACCATTTGATCGTGGAGGTCTGAAATGTCCAAACTTTATGTTGTATTACTGGTCAGCACAACTGAGGTCTATGACATACTATTTTTCATCAAATGATCTCCCTCACTGGACGGAGATGGAATCATACAATTTACCTTTACCTCTTCCCTTATTCATATACTCAGACTCGGCTAAAAAATTACAGAAACAAGTTAAAAATCCTATTGTAAAACATATGATCAAAATATGGTATGAAATCAAAAAAATATTTAAAAGAACCCCACTTATTGTCACAATTTAGCCCAATATGGGGTAATCAATATTTTACACCAGGGAGAGCGGATGCTGTATTTAAATTATGGAATTTAAAAGGGATTCAAAAGATTCAAGACTTATATTTGGCACGTTCAGACAACATAATGTCTTTTGAAGAACTGAGGGCCAAATTTAATCTTAATAGAACACATTTTTTTAAATATCTTCAGCTTAGGAATTTTATTTGATCAAATCAAAATAATGCTCTCACCCGACCTACCTATTCATACTTGGAAAAAATTTTGACGAAAAATAGTAAGAGAAAAGGGTATTATTTCAGAGTTCTATAACTCACGGATATTATCCTCAAGTGAAAACTCACAGAAAAGAATGAATTATTGGAAAGAAGACCTGCAAATTGAAATTTCAGAGGAACAATGGGAATTGGCTTGCACAGAAGCTCAAACCAAATCAATAAATGTACGTCTTAAATTGATACGTTTTAAATGGTTAATGTGGATGTATGTTACACCGGTGGAGTTAAATAGATATAACAAAAACATACTAGATATACAGTGGGGCAAAAAAGTATTTAGTCAGCCACCAATTGTGCAAGTTCTCCCACTTAAAAGATGAGAGAGGTCTCCAATTTTCATCATAGGTATACCTCAACTATGAGAGACAAAATGAGAAAAAAAATCCAGAAAATCACATTGAAGGATTTTTAATGAATTAATTGGTAAATTCCTCAGTAAAATAAGTATTGGGTCACCTACAAACGAGCAAGATTTCTGGCTCTCACAGAACTGTAACTTCTTCTTTAAGAGGCTCCTCTGTCCTCCACTCATTACCTGTATTAATGGCACCTGTTTGAACTTGTTATTCAATTCAATTCAATTCAACTTTATTTATATAGCGCCATTTCACAACAACAGTCATCTCATAGCACTATCAACTGTAGGGGGGAACCCCCCACAGTTGCAGAAAGACCCCAGCAATCAGGTGATCCCCTGTGAGCAAGCACTTGGCGACGGTGGAGAGGAAAAACTCCCTTTTAACAGGAAGAAACCTCCAGCAGAACCAGGCTCAGGGAGGGGCAGTCATCTGCTGCGACTGGCTGGGGGGTGAGGGGACAGAGAAGATGAAAAGAACAGACATGTGGAGAGCAAACAGCACGATGGGGACTCAATCTATGGGAGAGAACAAACAAATGTTAATGACCAGCAAAAAAAAAAATATTTCATAGAGAGTGAGGAAAGGAGTGAGGCCCAGTGCATTACTGGAGGTCCCCCGGCTGACTAAACCTATTAGCAGCATAACTAAGGGAGGGTTCAGAAACACATGATCCCTCCCTAATTGTAGGCTATATCAAAAAGGTAGGTTTTAACCCTAATCTTAAAAACAGAGATCGAGTCTGACTCCCGAATCCAGATTGGCAGCTGATTCCACAGGAGAGGAGCTTGATAACTGAAGGCTCTGCCTCCCATTGTACTTTTGGAGATTCTAGGTATTACAAGTAGGTCCTGCATTTTGGGAGCGTAGTGCTCTGTTAGGATAATACGGTAGTATCAGATCTTTTAAATAAAAAGGAGCCTGATTGTTTAGAGCTTTGTAAGTAAGAAGAAGGATTTTAAACTTAATTCTAAACTCTATGGGAAGCCAATGAAGGGAGGCCAGAACCGGAGAGATATGATCTCTCTTTCTAGTACCTGTTAAAACTCTTGCTGCAGCATTTTGGATCAGCTGAAGACTTTTTAAAGATGTTTTAGGACAACCTGATAATAAAGAATTACAATAATCTAATCTCGAGCTAACAAAAGCGTGGATCAGTTTCTCAGCATCACTCTGAGACAAGATGCTCCTAATCTTGGCAATATTACGCAAATGATAGAAGGCAGTCTTAGAAACAAATTTAATATGTGAATTGAAGGACAAATCCTGATCAAAAATAACTCCAAGGTTCCTCACAGAGCTATTAAGAGAAAGAGTAACTGCATCCAAACTGAAAGTTTGATTTGGAAAGGAATTTCTAAGGTTTTTTGGACCAACAAGAATGACTTCAGTCTTATTTGAATTTAATAGCAGGAAATTACAAGTCATCCAAGCTTTGATTTCCTTAAGACAGGCTTCTAACTTGGCTAATTGATTACTATCATCTGGCTTCATTGTATAATTGTGTGTCATCTGCATAACAATGAAAATGTATACAGTGCTTTCTAATAATGTTGCCTAACGGAAGCATATATAAACTAAAAAGAGTAGGGCCTAGCACAGATCCCTGTGGAACTCCATGACTAAACTTTGAGTTGAAAGAAAACTCATTATTTACATGAACAAACTGGAACCTATCAGATAAATAAGATCTAAACCACTGCAACGAAGTTCCATTAAGTCCAACATAGTGTTCTAATCTATCAAGTAGAATATTATGATCGATAGTATCAAAAGCTGCACTAAGGTCTAAAAGGACAAGTACAGAAACTAGTCCATTATCAGATGCAATGAGGAGGTCGTTAGTGACCTTCGCTAAGGCTGTTTCAGTACTATGATGGATTCTAAACCCAGATTGAAACTCTTCAAGTAAACCATTTCCCTGCAGGTGGTCGAATAATTGCGTAGCAACAACTCTTTCTAAGATTTTTGAAATGAAAGGGAGATTAGAGATTGGTCTATAGTTAGCTAAAGCTCCTGGATCTAGCGTTGGCTTTTTGAGTAAGGGTTTAATTACAGCTGTTTTAAAAGCCTGCGGTACATGGCCTAAAGTTAATGAAGAATTGATTATATGAAGAATAAAGCTACCAATAAGTGGGAAGACTTCTTTAAATAACCTAGTAGGAATAGGGTCTAAAAGACAAGTTGAAGGTTTGGATGAGGAAACTATTTTGTCTAACTCACAAAGGTCGATTGGAGTAAACTCATCAAGACAGACATCAAAAGAAGGAGTTGTAGTAGTTACAGTATTTAAGTTAACTGTGGGAAGAATCTGATTGATTTTATCTCTGATGGATGAAATTTTATTATTGAAAAAGTTCATAAAGTCCTGACTAGTAAGCTCTATGGGAATGCTAGGATTGATAGAGTCCTGACTCTTTGTCAACCTGGCTACAGTACTGAAAAGAAACCTGGGATTATTCTTGTTCTCTTCTATTAATGCAGAGTAATAACTTGTTCTAGCTTTTCTAAGAGATTTTTTACAAATTAAAAGATGATTTCTCCAAGCTAAATAGATTTCATCTAAATTAGTAGAGCGCCATTTTCTTTCTAATTGACAAGTCTTCTGTTTTAAGCTACGAGTTTCTGTGTTGAACCAAGGAGTTAGAAATCTCTGATTAGACTTTTTCTTTTTTAAGGGGGCCACCAAGTCTAGAGCCTGATGCAGAGAAGCTGAAACACTATCCACCATGTTATCAATTACAGAAGGAGCAAGCTGTCTATAGCTTATTTCCGTTGTGTTGACACATGGCATAGAGGAAACAATCTGCATAAATTTGGAAACAGCATCATCTGAGAGGCATCTACTGTAATAATATTTTTCTTTAGGAGCCAAATAGTCAGAAATGGTAAAATCAAAGGTTAACAGACAATGGTCTGACAGTACAGGGTTATGAGGAGACACTACAAGATTTTCTATTTCTATGCCATATGTCAGAACAAGGTCCAATGTATGGTGGAGGTAATGAGTAGAATTTCCTACTTTCTGAGAAAACCCAATCGAGTCTAATATTGAATTAAATGCCACATTAAGGCAGTCACTATCTACATCCACATGTATATTAAAGTCCCCTACTATAATTATTCTATCAGATTTCAGCACTAAATCAGCTAAGAAATCAGCAAATTCGGATAAAAATTCTGAGTAGGTTGATGGGGGACGATAAACTATGGCAAATAAAATTGGGTTTAACCTAAAATTGCTAAAGTGCCCAATACTGAGGACCAGGCCCTCAAAGGAATTATAACATGTTTTTTGCTTTACATTAACTAGTAATTTGGAATGGTAAACTGTTGCTACTCCTCCTCCACGACCAGAACTTCTGGGATTTTGACAGTTTAAATAACCAGAGGGAGTTGATTCATTTAAACCAACATAATCCTCTTGCCCTAACCAAGTCTCTGTAAGGGAAATTAAATCAATCTGATGATCAATTAACAGATCATGGACTAACAGAGACTTGGGAGTTAGAGACCTAATATTTAGTAAACCACATTTAATTTTTAAATTATGAGGAGGAACAGAGGCCAAATCATTCAATTTAGAGGCTTTATGTTTAATTTGAGTTTTACCAATGTTCTGCTTTATCACTTTGGGATGCTTATGCATGATATTTTTATTTACTTTGGAGGGAGCAGACAACGATTCTCTGATGGGGAAGACAGGGGCTAAGCTGAGGGGTGGCGGATGAAGAGGAGCTGCAGAGAGGCGTGTAAGACTGCCACTTTGCTTCCTGGTCCCAACTCTGAGTAGTCATGGTTTTGGAAATTTGGATAAAAAAGATGCCAGATTGTTAGATAAATGAGAAGCACCATCCAAAGTGGGATGAATGCTGTCTCGTCTCATAAGACCAGGTTTTCCCCAAAAAGAGCTCCAATTGTCAATGTAGCCCACGTCATTTTTAGGACACCACACATCAGTTATCAGTATAAAAGACACCTGTCCACAACCTCAAACAGTCAGACTCCAAACTCCACTATGGCCAAGACCAAAGAGCTGTCAAAGGACACCAGAAACAAAATTGTAGACCTGCACCAGGCTGGGAAAACTGAATCTGCAATAGGTAAGCAGCTTGGTGTGAAGAAATCAACTGTGGGAGCAATTATTAGAAAATGGAAGACATACAAGACCACTGATAATCTCCCTCGATCTGGGGCTCCACGCAAGATCTCACCCCGTGGGGTCAAAATTATCACGAGAACGGTGAGCAAAAATCCCAGAACCACATGGGGGGACCTAGTGAATGACCTGCAGAGAGCTGGGACCAAAGTAACAAAGGCTACATCAGAAACACACTACGCCGCCAGGGACTCAAATCCTGCAGTGCCAGACGTGTCCCCCTGCTTAAGCCAGTACATGTCCAGGCCCGTCTGAAGTTTGCTAGAGAGCATTTGGATGATCCAGAAGAGGATTGGGAGAATGTCATATGGTCAGATGAAACCAAAATAGAACTTTTTGGTAAAAACTCAACTTGTCGTGTTTGGAGGAGAAAGAACACCATACCTACTGTGAAGCATGGGGGTGGAAACATCATACTTTGGGGCTGTTTTTCTGCAAAGGGACCAGGACGACTGATCCGTGTAAAGGAAAGAATGAATGGGGCAATGTATCGTGAAATTTTGAGTGAAAACCTCCTTCCACCAGCAAGGGCATTGAAGATGAAACGTGGCTGGGTCTTTCAGCATGACAATGATCCCAAACACACCACCCGGGCAACGAAGGAGTGGCTTCGTAAGAAGCATTTCAAGGTCCTGGGGTGGCCTAGCCAGTCTCCAGATCTCAACCCCATAGAAAATCTTTGGAAGGAGTTGAAAGTCCATGTTGCCCAGCGACAGCCCCGAAACATCACTGCTCTAGAGGAGATCTGCATGGAGGAATGGGCCAAAATACCAGCAACAGTGTGTGAAAACCTTGTGAAAACTTACAGAAAACGTTTGACCTCTGTCATTGCCAACAAAGGGTATATAACAAAGTATTGAGATGAACTTTTGTTATTGACCAAATACTTATTTTACCGAGGAATTTACCAATTAATTCATTAAAAATCCTTCAATGTGATTTTCTGGATTTTTTTTTCTTATTTTGTCTCTCATAGTTGAGGTATACCTATGATGAAAATTGGAGACCTCTCTCATCTTTTAAGTGGGAGAACTTGCACAATTGGTGGCTGACTAAATACTTTTTTACCCCACTGTATGCACAAAATGTATGGAAAGTAAAGGAACTCTATTTCATTGTTTATGGGAATGTAGAAAAATTAGAATGTTTTGGGAAGAGGTGAGGGTAACAATTGAAAAAATAATTTCAAAACAACTCATATTGAATCCTAAATTGTTTTTGTTGGGTCTGTATCCAGAAAAGCATAACTTTAATAAGAGTGAAAGAACATTCATAGACCTCAGTTTGCTTAACGCCAAAAAATGTATTGCACTACTGTGGAAAAAGACTCATAGACCAGATGTGACTCAGTGGTTAAGACAGATGTTAACAAACCTTCCACTAGAAAGAATAGCATACATATTGAAATCAAAGGAAAATGTGTTTGAGAATATATGGAGACCTTTCATTGATTATGTAAAGAAACTAAACATAACTTCTGAAGAAGAAGGTGAATGATATGTGTGGACCTTGTAAATTCCAAATTGGTGAATGTATAATATGTATACTTGTGCAGTGGATTGCCTAGGCTGGGCAGAGGAGCATTGTTTGACTTGTTTTGTTAATGGTTGTTGGTGTTTTTAGAACATTTGTTTTTGGTTTGCTTTGGTGTTAGGGTTTGATTGTTGGTGTCGTGTTTGTTAAAAAAAGGTTCAATAAAAATATTGTGGGAAAAAAAAAAAACAGGTAAATGAAACAGAACCGAAAAGGTGTAGACTGAAGACATAGCTTATTTTGTCTACCCTTTTACATTAAATATTGTTTTTTCATTATAAATTTATACAGAATCCTAGTGGAAGTTAGAGATCAAGTCCAAGCCATTAAAATGTTAAAACTGTCTTTGAACTAAGAAGAGGACTACAGTCCTATTTGGTCACCTGTTATCACATTGGCCCCAACTCAACACTTGATGACACCTTGGTGTATTAGAAACTGTTGTAAGTTTAGAAAAAATGAACCTTGGAGCTGAAATTTTTCTCAGACTTTTTGCAAATGAATATCTATTTGTTTTCAGTGCCTGTGCAAAATCATGGCTTGTCAATTTCATTAAAAGTGAAGAAAAAAACTAAGGAAAGAAAGAGAGAATGAAGAAAAGGAAAAAAAAGAAATTTCCATCCAGATGAAAAGAAAATCCTTTTGCATTCCCCAATAATAAATTCAGTTAAGGCCTTTTCCAGACTCCCCACAAGCCAGCCATCATCAGTGTGGTAAAAAAAAAAAAAAAAAAGACACCGCGGATAATTTAAGATTCACACTTTTTCTGCACATTGTGCCCTTGACTGGATATGATGCCCAAATTAAGTGATCAAAGTCATTTCAAAGACAGGTTAAGGTAGAGCCGTAGAGGTACTGGGGCTGAAAAGTGAAGTTAAAAGAGCCCATATAAATCAATGCTATAGTTTCCCCTAATGTGATTAGAAGACATTCCAGAGATAGCAATACAAGATACATTGGCCCCCTATCTCAACCTCCCCTTTGGCTCTTTAGTGAGCACTAGACCTGTTCACTCTCCCCTTCTGAAATTATAATTCAGTGCCATCTATGCTGTGTAACTGTGGTTCAATCTAGTGAGGAGACCAGAGGAGAGGGGAAATCGCCCTGGCCTCCCTGCTTAATATTTTATAAAGACTTAATTAAATAAAGGCTTCTATCACCCTTGCAGGGATTTTCATTAAGTATTTGTCGTAAAACCACAGAATAATGCAAGTCTGTGCTTTCATATTGCCTCCTTCATCCTTTCCCCTTACTCATTTTCTGCATTTTCTCACCATTCTGAATCATCCTGAAGACAAATATATGAAAAATCAGAGAAAATATACTGCCTGATACTTCTGAGGTATCAATATTTCAGATACAATAAAAAAGTTTCACTGGTCCAGACTATAAGAGTTATCCAATAAAAGTGAGGGTCCTCTTTCAGCACTGGATATGGTTCTCAAAGATTCACTCACTCCCACCATTTCTCTAATATCTACTTTTTTGATTCCTGTGGCAATGAAACAGGACTACATTTGTTTGATTATATTAATTTTAGGAACTCAACGACACTTGACTGGTGTACTGCTTCTATGTGGCTTGTGCATGTTAACTTATTTGATACACTATTTACTTCTATTGTTGTTGTGATTGAATCTCAAACCTGTTTTACCAACCAAATAGATGAAATTCCAAACTTTCAAACAATGCACGGCATGACTACCAACTTCAAACAGGTTTAACACAGTTCACTCTGTAGCAGTAAAAACATTGCGTAGGGTGCACGTTGGGCTTGGGGTGGTCAAAAGAAATCAGCCAAGATATCATGAAGAGAACTGTGGTCCTCCAAAAGTCTGGTTCATCCTTCGGTACAATTTCCTGATGCCTGAAGGTGCCATGTCCATCTGTTCAAACAGTTATATGCAAGTATGAACACCATAGGGATGCCAAGCCTTCATACCGCTTAGGAAGGAGATGGGTTCTTTGCCCCAGAGATGAACGTGTTTTGGTGTGAAATATGCATATCAACCCCAGAACAAAAGTAAAAGACCTTGTGAAGACTTCCGGTTATGGCGGCCGCCTAGAAGGACACGTATCACTCTGCTCTGCTCCTGGAAATAAAAATTCGGCAAATAACTCTCTCATTTGGAACAGAACTTTTCCCAGCGTTTGGGTGAGGATATGCCGGTGAAGACTAAGGCTGGGAAATCAGGAGGGGGAAAAATTGAATCGCCGAAGCAGTCCAAATTAACGGACTTTAAAGTTTGTGGCGCAGTAGAAAAAGCTGCAGATATGGCGGATGAAACTAGCGGTGGTGCGGTAACTGCTGCTGCTGACGATGGCGGCACAGGTGCAGTGCTGGCTGCCATTAGCTCAATGAGAGCAGACTTTTCCGCTAAACTTGATGGGATTATGGCAGCGTTGGATGCAATGAGAAAGGAGTTGGGTGACTGCGTGGAGCGAGTGACGCAGGCGGAGCTTCGTGTTTCAAGTGCGGAGGATGAAATCAGCGGACTTCAAATAAAGGTGCGCACTTTGGAAAAAAAAAATAAAGATCTGGAAAATAGCGTTCTGGACTTGGAATCTCGGTCCAGACGGAACAACCTGAGGCTGGTGGGTTTACCGGAGGGAGCCGAAGGTCGTGATTCATGCTCCTTTTTGGAGGGGTGGATCCCGGAGGCACTGAACAACGCGGAGCTAAAATCATCAGTCGTCTTGGAAAGCTCCCACCGAATTGGCCCACCGAGAGGTAACAAGGCAGCACCGAGGACGTTAATTATGAAGTTTCTCAGCTACAGAGACAGGATGACGATCTCCAACGCGGTGCGGGCCAAAGGAGAAATTAAATACCAAGATCAGCAGGTGCGGTTCTACCCAGATTTGGCCTCAGGAATCCAACAATTAAGGAAGCAGTTTGACCCCATCCGCAAAGAACTGCGCAACCTTGAGATTCGTCATGGAGTGATTCACCCTGCAAGACTTCTGGTCACATATGAGGGCAGAACATGCATCTTCAAGACCCCCGAGGAGGCGCAGGAGCTCATCAAGAAGATCCAGGAAGAGACTGGTGGGAGTTAAGCATGAACAGAATATAGGGTAGAATATTTGAGCATTTAACTGATTAGAAGCATATAACAAGATTACAAAATATAGAATGTATTACATATTAAAAAAAAAGTACAAAATTGCTAAAAAATTTTGGAGTTAAATTGGAAAATTACAGAAGAGAGTTAATGTTACGTTATTAAAAGCAGTAGAGTTAGGGTGATTGGGAGGATGAAGAAGGAGTGGCTTTGGCTGATCCTCGTGGGTGTGGAACGGTCGATGGCTATATCGGGAGACGGAATTTTTCTTTTGTTTTTGGGAGGATTGCCACAAATGTGGGAAGGGGGAATTTGTTTGTGTGTAGTTTGTAGGGAGAATGTTCAACCACTCATTTTTTTGCTTTTCTGTTTGAGCATGTTTACACTGCAAGGTAATCCCAAACTCCCTATTGATTATAAATCAAAGCGTTAATCTTAATTTAACTTCATGGAATTGCAGAGGTCTACAAAATTTAAAAAAACTTAAACAAGTTATGAATAAAATAAAAGACATGGGTTCAAAAATTGTGTTTTTACAAGAAACTCATCTAATAGAGGAAGATGTAAAAAGGATTAGGAGTAGATGGCAAGGAAATGTTTTCACCTCATCATTTTCATCCCGAGCCAGGGGAGTTATGACTCTCATACATAAATCAGTCCCATTTCAAGTGAAAAATGTAATTGGAGACAAATTTGGAAGATATGTAATCATTCAAGGATCTTTGCTATTAGAAAACATAAATTTGGTGAACTTATATGGTCCCAATATAGATGATCAAAAGTTCTTTGCTAATTTATTTCTTATCTTATCATCACTTACAGGGCAACATATAATAGCAGGGGATTTTAATTGTACATTGAATCCCGGTATAGATAGATCAACAGGACTGGACTGTACGCACAATGGATGTAGGATGACCATTAATCATTTTATGAAAGAATTGAAATTGATAGATATATGGAGAGAAATGAAACCACAAGTTAAAGCATACTCTTGTTATTCCAATACCTACAAGACATTCTCACGTATAGATTATTTTTTGATCTCCACAGAATTAAGGTCCAAGATTCAAAACTGTTTTTATGATAACATCGTGATCTCTGATCATACACCCTGCTGTCTAATGTATGTAGATAAGAAATTGACAAAGGAACCAGGTAGATGGCAATTTCAGCATAAATGGCTTCAGGATGAGGAATTTGTTAAGTATATAGAAAAACAGATAGATGAGTTCTTTGATATCAATACTACACAAACATCAGCATGTGTAAAGTGGGAGGCTTTCAAAGCTTTTATTAGGGGACATATTATTAGTTATACAGGTTCAAAATCTAAGAAGACTCGAGAGGAGAGAGTCCAATTGGAACATAAAATAAAAATTCTTCAAGAAAGAGTATATGCAGGAAGAGATCCAAGGTTGGAGAACGAATTACTGATTTTGAGAGCTGAATATGACAAAAAATCAGCGAATAGAGCTGCCTCGAGTCTTCTAAGATTGAAACAATCTTTTTATGAACAAGGTGAAAAATCAGGAAAGTTATTGGCATGGCAGATTAAACAATTAGAATCTAAAACACCAATTACCAGTATTATAAGTAACGGACAGGTAGTTATAGATCCTTCAGAAATTAATAGAGCCTTTAGAGATTACTATGAAAAATTATATGATACCAAAAATGAATCTGACTTAACAAAACTACATGGGTTTTTGAATGAACTATTTATACCGTGTATTCCAAATGAAAATAGGGAGATACTGGAGTCTAAAATTAGTCAAGAAGAAGTTGGACTAGCCATTGATAATATGAAATCAGGAAAAAGTGCAGGACCAGATGGTCTTCCAGTTGACCTTTATAAAAAATTTAAGAATAAATTAACAAAACCTTTTTTGGAAATGGTTTTAGAAGCATTTCAAAATAGTAATTTACCATCATATATGAATAATGCCTTAATTACACTGTTGCCAAAACCAGGTAAGCCCTCTAATAAATGTGAAAATATGAGACCAATAAGCCTATTAAATGCCGACCTTAAGATAATCTGTAAAATTTTAGCAAGACGAATACAAGAAATTTTACCAAATTTTATTAATCGAGATCAGAATGGCTTTATAAAGGGAAGACAAGGCTTCCATAATGTAAGAAGACTATTTAATATTATTTATTCTAATAAAGAAGCACCGGATACAGCTCTCTTATCACTGGATGCCGAAAAAGCCTTTGATAGAGTTGAATGGCCCTTTCTTTTTGAAGTCTTACAAAGGTTTGGACTTGGAAATAATTTCATAAAATGGGTTCAGATAATATATAATAATGCTACTGCAGAAATTCTAACAAATAACAATATTTCAAAATCAATAAAAATCAATAGAGGATGTCGACAAGGCTGTCCACTTTCACCTTTACTGTTTACTATGGCAATTGAACCTTTAGCGATGCCGATACGTCTACAGTCACAAATATATGGAATTAAAGTTGGACCAACAGAACATAAAATCTCCCTGTATGCCGATGACATAATTTTGTTTATGTCGAATCTTAAAAAATCAATTCCGACCTTGTTGAATTTAATAAAGAATTTCGGGGAAATATCAGGATATAAAATAAATAAGATAAGATAAGATAAGATAAGCCTTTATTAGTCCCACAACGGGGAAATTCCAGGATTGCAACAGCACAGAGATAGCAACACTCAGAGCAACAATCAGAAGGCAAGAAAAAAAACAAGCAAGCAAGAGCAGCTAATATACATATGTACATATTACTATAAAATATATATATACACACACACACACAGACACACAGTGCAGAGCATTGTAGCTGGATGGAATAAATATATGAATATATGAACACACAGTGCAGAGCATTGTAGCTAGATGGAATAAATATGTAAATATATAAACACCCACAGTACGGAGCATTGCAGCTAGGTGGAATAAATATGCAAGTATATAAACACACACAGTGCGGAGCAATGTAGCTAGATGGAATAATATGTAGATATATAAAAACACAGTGCGGAGCATTGTAGCTAGATGGAATAAATATATAGATATATAAATATAAACACACCCAGTGCTGAGCATTGTAGCTAGATGGAATAAATATGTAAATATATAAACACACACAGTGCAGAGCATTGTTGCTTTTAGTTTTAAATAAAACTACAGTAAATCTTCAATATTAATGCTAAATGAGACCCAGAGAAATTACCCAGCCCCTGAGGTAAATCAATTCAATGTTGTAAATCAGTTTAAATATTTAGGAATCCAAATTGTGCCTAAGCTAGAATCAATCGCCAGTGTCAATTACAAAGCCTTAATGACAGATATTGATGAGTTACTTCAGAGATGGATGTCACTACCAATGTCGATGATCGGGAGAATTAATATACTTAAAAGTAATATTTTATCTAAAATACTTTATTTATTTCAATACATTCCCTTACCACCACCTTTAGATTTATTCTCAAGAATTAAAAAAAAGTTAGTGGAATTTATATGGAACAACAGGAGGGCTAGATTACGTCTGTCTTTATTATATTTACCATTTGATCGTGGAGGTCTGAAATGTCCAAATTTTATGTTGTATTATTGGTCGGCACAACTGAGGTCTATGACATATTATTTTTCATCAAATGATCTCCCTCACTGGACTGAAATGGAATCATACAATTTACCTTTACCTCTTCCCATATTCATATACTCAGATTCGGCAAAAAAATTACAAAAACAAGTTAAAAATCCATTTGTAAAGCATATGATCAAAATATGGTGTGAAGCTAAAAACTATTTAAAAGAACCACAGTTATTGTCACAATTTAGTCCAATATGGGGTAATCAATATTTTAAACCAGGGAGAGCGGACGCTGTATTTAAAGTATGGAATTTAAAAGGGATACAAAAGATTCAGGATTTATATTTGCCATGTGCAGAAAACATAATGTCTTTTGAAGAGTTGAGGATCAAATTTAATCTCAATAGAACACATTTTTTTAAATATCTTCAACTTAGAAACTTTATTCAATCAAATCAAAATAAAGCTCTCACTCGACCTATCTATTCATCCTTGGAAAAAATGTTGATGAAAGATAGTAAAAGAAAGGGTATTATTTCAGAGTTTTATAACTCATTGACACTATTTTCAAGTGAAAATTCACTGAAAAGATTAAACTACTGGAAAGAAGATCTGCAAACTGAAATTTCAGAGGAACAATGGGAATTGGCTTGTACAGAAGCTCAAACCAAATCAATAAATGTACGCTTTAAATTGATACATTTCAAATGGTTAATGCGGATGTATGTTACACCGGAGGAGTTAAATAGATATAACAAAAATATACCAGATACATGCACAAAGTGCATGGAAAGTAAAGGAACTCTATTTCATTGTGTATGGGAATGTAGATTAATAAGAATGTTTTGGGAAGAGGTGAGGGTAACAATTGAAAAAATAATCTCAAAACAAATCATATTGAATCCTAAACTGTTTTTGTTGGGTCTGTACCCAGAAAAGCATAATTTTAATAAAAGTGAAAGAACATTCATAGACCTCAGTTTGCTTAATGCCAAAAAATGTATTGCACTATTATGGAAAAAGACTCATAGACCAGATGTGACTCAGTGGTTAAGACAGATGTTAACAAACCTTCCATTAGAAAGAATAACATATATACTGAAATCAAAGGAAATTGTGTTTGAGAATATATGGAGACCTTTTATTGATTATGTAAAAAATTTAAACATAACTCTTGAAGAAGAAGGTGAATGATATGTGTGGACCTTGTAAATTCCAAATTGGTGAATGTATAATATGTATACTTATGTGTTGGATTGTCTAGACTAAACAGAGGAGCATTGTTGAAGATTTGATTTTGTTGGTGGTTGTTGGTGTTTTTTAGTGCATTTTTTTTTTGTAGTACTTTAGTGTTAGTGTTTGATTGTTTGTATCATGTTTGTTTTAAAAAAAAAAAAAGGTTCAATAAAGATATTGTGGAAAAAAAAAAAACCTTGTGAAGATGCTGGCTGAAACTGGTAAGAGTGTCATTACCCACAGTGAAACGAGTCCTGTAGAGACAAGGGCTGGAAGAAGCCATTACTCCAAAAGCAGCATGAAAAGGCAGATTGCAGTTTGCAGATGAACACGGGCACACAGACTTAAAGTTTTGGAGACATGTCCTGTGAGCTGATGAAACTAAAATTGAACTGTTTGGCCATAATGACCATTGTTATATTTGGAGGAAAAAAGGGGGTGAAACTTGTAAGCCTGAGAACGTCATCCCAAATGTGAAGTAGGGGGGCGGCAGCATCATGTTGTGTTTTTTTTTTTTTTTTTTTTTTTTTGCATTTTGCTCAATAATCATATGATTAATAGACACATTTCAGATGGTTAAACTCTACAAACACCATTTTTCAGTAAATGACCCCTTTAAAAATATGTAGTACATATTGGTTGCTAGCTTGCATAATTATACTGTGTTCATTATTCATTCAGTCATTCATTCATTCATTCATTCACTCACATGTTCTACTGTGCATATACTCTAATATGCAAGAAACCATACAAACTACCTTGTGAGCATACTTTCACATTTGCTCAATAACATATGGGCACACAAGTACATACACACACTTCCTGTTAGGATCAGAATACCCCCGTCTACCCTCAGGCTGATAATACCCATCCCTCTGTCAGTCCATCCCTGCTGGAATGATTCAAGTTGTCAGTTTGACACACACACACACACACACACACACACACACACACACACACACACACACACACACACACACACACTACATTTAGCTAAACTAAGTTGTTCTCTCTAAACTAAAGGTCAGGACGTCACTAGCTTAGCAAAAATAACCAGAGGTGCAAGCATTCTGGACAGATTTACATGGGAAGAAAATTGCAAAGACAAAACTCGTCACGGCTCCTCAGCATAAAAAAGACAAACAAAAAACTAGGGAATAATGAAGAATGAGAGGACATTTTTTAAGTGTCATGAATGGCCCCTCAGGGCAGAGAGACAGACCCACGTGCTGAACTGCAGCTTGTGGCATTCATTAACAAAGCACAAAGTTCCCACATGCATCAAAGCAAAAAATCCAAACAGATAACAAGGTAAACTTACAAATGGAGTAGCAGAATGAACTCGCCAGAATGGGGAAGGGGTTCTGGTCGCGAGGAGGAAATATCATTAACCAGATGACAGGCAGAGCGTGGCGCTGCGCCTGTCATCTCACTCTGACATGATCGGCTCATTCAGGATTTCTACTGATTTGTACTGATCTGCCAGTTTCAGAAGGTGGCAGTCATCCGTTGGAGAACTCAATGGATGACACGTAATACACCAAAGAAGAAGAACTCCTCCTTTCTTTTTCCTGTTTTGAGCATTTTAGACCAGAAAGCTATTATGGCAGCGATCGGTCATCATCACCATCATTTTGTTGGCTTTGTACGCGGAAAATAGCCGCGGGATACAAGCGAAATTTATGTGAGATAATCATAAGACTTTGTAGATGTGGTAGAGACTGTGAATGACCGACAGAACACAAAATAACGACCACGATGGGTGAAAATGCAGCAAACACGCCAACCAGCCAGCCCCCCTTTGTCAAAAGTAAGTGAGCAATTTCTGTTTTTTTGTTTAATGTACTGATTTCTTGTTCATATACTTTGAAGATAAGATGATGCGGTACCTCTGTACAAAAAACGGTGTCAGAAGACTGAATCATTCTTTGTGTAAATACGTCCAAAGTCCAGTTTTGACTGAATTATGGAATTTAACGAGGTGCCTCGACATTATGCAAATTAAATGCGTGAATTTATTCCTATCTGAAACTTTGGATCATATTTTACATCTTTCTAATTGACAGTAAGCCATTATCTCTTACCACTTTCAGGTTATAGCCTTGGAAATCTGAACTATTTTACTGACAAAAAATATTTACTACTCTTGACCATTAGGGGTTACGTCACAATTCTGTGACAGACACACTCAAAAGGTTAAGACTGCAGCAAAATGAAATGAAAACGCTGTCCTTAAATAGGGTCAGAAAAAATAACACAAGTAATGCCAGGTATGGGGTCACAAGAGCGGGCAGAAGGGAGCAATGATCAATAATTTGGATCAGCTGGAACAGTGACAGGCTGAAAGCTGACAGGGCTACGCCCACATGGAGCACCAACCAGGAAATGCCCTGACAGATGTCAACCACAATAATAAGGAATTTAGAAAACTAAGACATAAACAGGGAAAAAAAAAACATTGCAGGGATAACAAAAACCAAAAGGCACAAAAATACAACAACTATATAAATACAGAGAAAAAGCCATGAGACTGAGCATGGCGGAACCTCCATTGCTCCGCTCGTGACATTAAATATATGTATATAAACATTTTTGTGGATAAACAATATCATTCCAGCTAGCTGATAACGACACAGTAATAGCTTGTGTGTTACTAATATGGAAACACATGTCTTAAAGAGTGGATCCTCTTTTCTTTACCTACAAACTCTAGATTTTACAGCAATAAAAAAAAAAATCAGGATGACCACAGCAACTCCATTAAAAAAGGCAGAATCATAATTATCTTTGATCATTTAAAGCATACCTTTTTCACTTTGTAACAAGTAGTACTTTAATTTGAATGCCGATATCAGGTATTTACATAAGCATGTCAACTTAATGGATCTGAGAACTTCATTTCTCAACATGCCTACAATGGGATTTTCAAACTCCCTTCGGGCATGAGAAGTGGTGCAGGCAAAGCAAGCATAGGGAAGACTGGGGCACAGACCTGGTGTATACTGCTGCTGTCAACTCTACACATTTGCCAAATTCTGTTCCTCACATATCTCTCAAACCGTTTGTCAGACTGACCTCAGATTTGACATGTGCTTTGCTAAGGTTAAGAGAGTGTGCATCCCCAAATTCAACCTCCCCGGATATGTGGAAGTATAGGAGGGGAAATCTTTATTGAACGTCCATAGGGGAGCTTTTAAATGAACACAGAGGAGGAAGCGGTATAACCACTGGGAGTTGGGGGCTGAAACTCACAGTGCAAGCTCTGGAGGCCAGTGGGATAAATGATAAAAATTTGAGCCTGATCCGAGCTCCGGAACCGGGTCTTCCTTAGAAGACCTTATAAGGAGTTGTTCGGAACTCCTTATTGGAACTCTTTATCTGCAGTTCCTATTGAACGAACAACCCCTTATATGGTCATGTGACCGGAATTCTATGACTTAACAACACCTTATAACGACCTGTTCAGAACTCCTTATAAGAACTCCTTAGGTGTTCTTAATAGGTGCCATCTATTCTTTGGTGCAAGCATCACTTCTATGATGTCACCAGTCAACACAGGGTCTAACGGGCACTGCACTAGTATCCAAGATTTTAGATTTAGATCTTAACATTCAAATACTTGAAAAAGTCCTATCGCTTTCAATCATAGCTCATTCCAGTGCAAATACAGATGCACAATTCAACCGGCTGGTTGCCCATACTGAGAGAGTTGAGAGTGAAGATGGCACCTGTGTTTGGCCTGGCTGCTGCCTCTCTTCGTCTGTGTCGCCTATCGCTGTTTGTCATTTTTGTTGTTATCCATCCATCCATCCATCTTCTACCGCTTTTCCGGAGGTCCGGGTCGCGGAGGCAGCAGTTCAAGCAGAGAAGCCCAGACTTCCCTCTCCCCAGCCACCTGCTCCAGCTCTTCAGAGGGGATACCAAGGCGTTCCCAGACCAGCTGGGAGACATAGTCTCTCCACCGAGTCCTGGGTCTGCCCCGAGGTCTCCTCCCAGTGGGACGTGCCTGAAACACCTCAAGTGGGAGGCGTCCAGGAGGCATCCTAATCAGATGCCCATACCACCTCAACTGACTCCTTTCAATGTGGAGGAGCAGCGGTTCTACTCTGAGCCTCTCCCGGATGACTGAGCTCCTCACCCTATCTCTCAGGGTGAGTCCAGCAATCCTACGGAGAAAGCTCATTTCAGCCGCTTGTATCCGCGATCTCGTTCTTTCGGTCATTACCCAAAGTTCGTGACCATAGGTGAGAGTAGGAACGTAGATTGACTGGTAAATCGACAGTTTTGCCTTAGAACTAAGCTCCCTCTTCACCACAACAGACCGGTACAACGTCTGCATCACTGCAGATGCTGCTCCAATCCGTCTGTCGATCTCTCGCTCCATTTTCCCCTCACTCGTGAACAAGACCCCAAGATACTTAAACTCCTCCACTTGGAGTAGGAGCCTGTCCCCAACCCGGAGAGGACAATCCACCTTTTTCCGGCTGAGGACCATGGACTCGGACTTGGAGGTGCTGATTCTCATCCCAGCCGCTTCACACTCAGCGGCAAACCGTCCCAGCAAGAGCTGTAGGTCATTGCTGGATGAAGCCAACAGGACAACATCATCTGCAAACAACAGAGATGAGATCCTGTGGTCACCAAGCATGACACCCTCCATTCCCTGGCTGCGCCTAGAAATCCTGTCCATAAAAATTATGAACAGGATCGGTGACAAAGGGCAGCCCTGGCGGAGTCCAACTCTCACTGGGAATGACTCCGACCGAGTGTTGGCAATACGAACTAAACTCTCACAACGGTCGTACAGAGACCGAATAGCTCGTAACAACAAGCCTGATACCCCATACTCCCGAAGCACCCCCCACAAAAATCCACGAGGGACGCCGTCAAATGCCTTCTCCAAGTCCACAAAACACATGTAAACTGGTTGGGCAAACTCCCACGAACCCTCAAGAATTCTCGAGAGGGTAAAGAGCTGGTCCGATGTGCCACGGCCAGGACGAAACCCACATTGCTCCTCCTGAATCCGAGGTTTGACCAACGGCCGGACTCTCCTCTCCAGTACCTTGGCGTAGACCTTCCCAGGGAGGCTGAGGAGTGTGATCCCTCTAAAGTTGGTGCACACCTTCCGGTCCCCTTTTTTGAAGAGAGGAACCACCACCCCGGTTTGCCATGCCAAAGGCACTGCCCCCGACCTCCACGCAATGTTGCAGAGGCGTGTCAACCATGACAACCCAACAACATCCAGGGCCTTGAGGTACTCAGGGTGAATCTCGTCCACCCCCGGGGCCCGGCCACCAAGGAGATTTTTAACCACCTTGGCGACCTCAGCCCCTGTGATAGGCGAGTCATCCCCCTCGTCCCCAAACCTTGCTTCCTCTGTGGGAGGCGTATCAGTGGGATTGAGGAGATCCTCGAAGTATTCCTTCCAACGCCCGATGATATCCCCAGTTGAAGTCAAGAGTGTCCCATCCGCACCATACACAGTGTGGACGGGGAGCTGCTTTCCCCTCCTGAGCCGCCGAACAGTTTGCCAGAATCTCTTTGAAGCCGACCGAAAGTCTTGTTCCATGGCATCACCGAACTCCTCCCATACCCGGGTTTTTGCTTCAGCAACCACCCGAGCTGCACTCCGCTTGGCCTGCCGGTACACCTCAGCTGCTTCGGGAGTCCCACAAGCCAACCAAGCTTGATAGGACTCCTTCTTCAGCTTAATGGCCCCCCTCACCACTGGTGTCCACCACTTGGTTCGGGGGTTGCCACCACGAGATGCACCGACCACCTTGCGGCCGCAGCTCTGGGCCGCCGCTTCAACAACAGAGGTAGAGAACATGGCCCATTCAGACTCCATGTCTCCCGACTCCCTCGGAATGTGGTTGAAGTTCTTCCGGAGGTGGGAGTTGAAGACCTCCCGGACAGGGGCCTCAGCCAGACGCTCCCAGCACACCCTCACTATACGTTTGGGTCTACCAGGTCTGAATGGCTTCCTCCCCTGCCATCGGATCCAACTCCCCACCAGGTGGTGATCAGTTGACAGCTCTGCACCTCTCTTTATTCGGGTGTCCAAGACATATGGTCGCAGGTCTGATGATACGTGTAACATAAAATTGAAATATTAATAAGTAATAAATATGATCAGGTATGAATTATTTAATTTATATTGATGTATTGGAATCTGAGCTCAAATCTCATTTCATATACATCAGAAAAGTTAATAACACTCGTAAGGGGCACCAGCTTCTATCTTTAAGGAGCAATTTGATCTTTAATTTCACTTTATACCTGTTTGATCACTCAATAAATTAATCAATAATCAGTCTCAAAAACTTTTCCGTGAATTCGATACCTGGGCTTGAAACAGACTTGGAATGAAATAAATTCCCAACAACTTCTCTCATTTTTAAATATTTATTAAATGAAATGATTAACAGACATTGCAGTAATTTCATTAATCATAAAATCAATCTTGTAAATGATAGATTAACAATATCAATATTTTCGGAACCAGGGTTAACTTGAGAAAACAATCTCTATCAGTTTGAGTTAACAGATTATGGAAACAACGCAAATTTATAGAGAAAGCTTACTAATTATATGAAAAAGTCCTAAATTAATGTTAAGAAAATAAAAACGGAATTTTAATGAAAAGAAGAGATATGTTAAGGGCTTCTTAATTTGCATCTGATTAGATACACAAATTATTACCGAACCTCAAAATTTTAATTCAGCAGAGGAATTAAAGTTTTTTGCAGCTCATGTGATTCTCGGTGATGATGGTTCTGTCGTCGTCCTCAGCCCAAGATTTTGTGGATGTTAGGGGAAATATCTGCCCGCAGATATTTCAGGGTCCACAGTTCGACCTTTAAATTCAAGCGGTCGAGGGCTGGATCTTGGCCGTATGACCCACAGTTGAAACTGGGCTCTAGCCAGATGGTGTCGATGTTCTTCAGCGTGTGATGGACAGCTGCGCGTTGATTTCTCAGCTGCGTCTTTTCAAGAGGTCTTCGATAATAATTAAGAGATATCTAATCCGATCACAAATTTAAAAAAAAAAGCTTTCGGACTTTAGATAAAAAACAGTAGCTTCTGGTGGGTGCTTGGTCAAGAAAAATATTATTAAAAAAAATAAAGTCAAGATTAAAGTTTACATTAAAATTAAACAAACGGTGGTTTTACAGAAAGTTTAACAAAGAAAAGGTGATGAATAAAAATTGGAGTTTAACTCTGATTAAGAATTGAGCTCAAAGAAATAGGAATTCCTAGGTATTTAAGAGAAAAAGAAAAAAGGCATTAAGATACAACGTTACATAACAAATTACGAGTTATCTGCTCTGTGTTCAGAAAAGCGACACGTGGTCGAAGTCTTTGTTCAGACGGTCCTTTGTTCTTTCTTGCTGTGTGTAGACAATGGAGAAGATCAGAGAAAGAGAGAGCAGCCGAAAAAAGAAATCTGGGGGAAAAGTGAAGCAAAAGAGGGTCCGGAGCAAAAGAGGGGTTGACGAAAAAAGCTTGACGAAAAAGGGGATGAAGCAGGGGTCCCTCTCCTTTATATAAGCTCTGTTGAGTTTCGCGGGCTTCCGGCCTGACCGGAATCTCAGCCAATGAGCGTCCTTCGTGGGCGGGCTCGATGAACTTTTAGTCCAATGAACAAACAGTCTATTGTTTGGAGTCCTTTGGGATGAAGAGTTGTCATGCAGAGATTGGCTGTTGGAGTCACATGGTTTTGGAGGCAAAACTTTGATACATACTGGAAGTTAATATTTCCCTTTATGTATTAAACTAAGATAACTTTAGTGATTAGTATAAATTATAAGCAGTGCTTCTAAATCAACATGCAGGAATAAACATTCATTTAAAACATTAACATGCATATATATATAAAATCACAGATTAATGCATTTCACACATATTATTGATTTTCCACATCAAAAACATCAGAGTCCATCTGCATTTTCATAGTTCTGAAAAGAATGAAGGTTTAGAATTGAGTTTGTAATAATGTACTTTAAAGTTCACTGTTTAAATCCAGCAGGTCCAGAGTTTAAGGAAATTAGCTGAGTTGTGGGTCTGTGTAGGTTTTATGGGGGCAATAAAAGTGAAGCCGGACATTGGGGAAATTCCTTAGGCTGGTTTTAACAAAACAAAGGGGATTTCAGCTGTGGCCTGGGGGAAGAAAATCCATTTCTTTGCGTTATTCCTGGATGAAACAAAAATGTCTTTAAGCAGAAGAATAATTATTGCTGAGCCAAAGTGAGATGATGCTACATACGATAACAAAATCGATCATCGACCTGCGACCTAGGGTGTCCTGGTGCCAGGTGCACATATGGACACCCTTATACTTGAACATGGTGTTCGTTATGGACAGACTGTGGTTAGCACAGAAGTCCAATAACTGAACACCACTTGGGTTCAGATCGGGCAGGCCGTTCCTCCCAATCACCTCCCTCCAGGTTTCATTGTCGTTGCCCACGTGCGCATTGAAGTCCCCCAGTAGGACAATGGAGTCTCCAGGAGGAGCACCCTCCAGCACCCCAGTCACAGACTCCAAAAAGGGTGGGTACTCTGAAACATCATTTGGTGCATAGGCACAAATGATGGTCAGGACCCGTTTCCCAACCCGAAGGCGCAGGGAAGCAACCCTTTCGTCCACCGGGGAAAACTCCAATATAGAGGCAGCAAGGTGGGGCGATACAAGAATACCCACCCCTGCTCGTCGCCTCTCGCCCGGGGCAACTCCAGAAAAGGCCAAGCTCTAGCCCCTCTCCAGGAGACTGGTTCCGGAACCAGAGCTGTGTGTTGAGGTGAGGCCGACTATATCTAGCCGGTATCGCTCAACCTCGTACACCAGCTCAGGCTCCTTCCCCACCAGAGAGGTGACATTCCACGTACCAAAAGCCAGTTTAGAAAGCTTGGGATCAGTCCGCCAAGGTCTCCGTCTTTGACTGCCACCTAATCCACATAGCACCGGACCCCCATGATCCCTCCTGCAGGTGGTGAACCCACTGGAGGGCAGACCCATGTGACTCCTTCGGGCTGAGCCCGGCCGGGTCCCATGGGTGGAAACTCGGCCACCAGACGCTAGCCTTCGTGCCCCTCCCCCAGGCCTGGCTCCAGGGTGGGGCCCCGGTGACCCCATACCGGGCGGGGTACACTGAATCCTTGATATACAATTTATCATGAGAGTCTGTTGGATCGTTCTTAGTCTGGCCCTTCACCCAGGACCAGTTTGTCTTGGGAGACCCTATCAGAGGCAAATTGCCCCCGGACAACATAGTTCCTGGGATCACTGGGGCATGAAAATCCCCCCACCACGATAAGGTGACGATCCATGAGGAGTTTGTTGTTATATCAACCCTATTACTAAATGAATGTGTCTTTGCCACACTGAGATATGATCAACAGTCGCTGAACCAGATTAAACTGTCTATGGAAAGATCATTTGACTCTTGGGAGGGCTACAGACAAACTTTTCTGCCCCCGTTTGTGTGTTGTCCCTCCTCACCTGAGTACCGGCTTCTCTTCACAAGCTGGTGTCCTGGTAAGCCTGGGAAGAAGCCCAGGAGATGGGGTTGCAGAGCTGGCTGTCAAGCTAAGAGGAGACGAGCCCTCCGGACTGAGGATTTCTGGTTTGGTCACCGTTAACGCACCCGGTGTCTGCTGCTGGTTCCCATCCAGTACATGACTACAGATGCTCCTCTACAGCCGCTGGATTGATCTCCCATCTCACAAACACTTATGTCCAGGACGCTTGTGGACGGGATCATGGTTTTGCCATCAGGGTCTCGAATTGTCCTGCCTGACTGGAGATTGACCACCCGATGCAGCTGGAAGTCACGTGACTGCATCAGGTGCTTGCTGTCAGTTTCACTCCGATCAGCTGTGAGTGCAGCTGAGCTGTCACCCATCCGGACAGCATTACTCAATCCTCGCTCCATTTCTAACACATCCCTCACTCTTAATGAACTTTTCTTGAGAGAGGATATGGATTTTATGTTCCTGGTGGAAACGTGGCAGAGAGAAAATGAGTGTTTCCACCTGAAGGAGCTCTGTCCCCCTGGATGCTCTGTTATCGGGACTCCCCGGATTGCGCGACATGGTGGAGGACTCGCTGTGGTATACCGGGACAGCCACCTGTGCAGACTGGTAAACTCTGAGCCCTTCTCCTCCTTTGAGTCTCAGATAATAAAAGTCGGGACCTTTAATGCCTTTCATTGTGTTTTAATTTACCGTCCTCCTGGTCCTGCAAGTGTATTTCTTATGGATTTTACAGGCTTTTTATCTTCTCTTATTAAATAGGAGAGGGTTTTATTCATTGGTGATTTTAACATTCATATTGATGATGTTACATGTAACACAGCTGTTGACGTTTTATCCATCACTCATTTTTATAACCTCATCCAGCATGTTTCAGGCCCTACGCACGCTAAGGGTCATACCTTAGACCTTGTTTTTTCTTTGGGCTTGAATATTGAAAATGTGTGTGTGGATGACTTCCAGGTCAGTGATCACAGCTGTGTGCTTTTTAAAGTTAATTTCACTGTGAATCCTCCCCCTCTGAAAATGGCAGCAAAAAGCCAGATTATTAACCAAGAGGCAGCAAATGACTTCTCTGCTTTGTTTGAGCCACACTTACTGATGGGAATTAAAGATCCTGATGCCTTCACTCAGACATTAGACAGCCATTGTATGGCTATTTTAGACAAAGTGGCACCAGTGAAATCTGTCACTTGCTTCTCCTAAAAAGTCTTATCCCTGGATAAATGACTCCATTCGATCCTTTAGAAGAAATTGTCGTAAGGTAGAACGCTTATGGAAATCCACCCAATTGGAGGTTCACAGACTCCATCTAAGGGAGCCTAGATCCTCTTTATATGACATGCTGAGGGATGCCAGGAATCACTATTTTTCAAAAATAATTTTCACAAATAAGAAAAAACCTAGTCTTATTTGACACAATTAACACTTGTCTCACCTACTGCCTCTCTAATTCCTGTGTTCTGTAAAGCAGACAGTAACAAATTTCTTAATTCCTTTGTTATAAGATCAGAGATATCAGGGAAAACATTTTGCCATCTTCTTCTCTTAACTGTGCCAGTGTTATGCCCCCACCTTGTACATGGTCCACTTTTAATCCTGTGACCTTTCAGGACATCACGGCTCTGTTGCAGAAGATGAAATCCTCCTCTTCCCCTGCTGATGTTCTCCCTACTAAGATGTTTTTAGCTGTTTTTGAGTCAGTTGGTGCTTCAGTTGTTGAACTGATGAGCATTTCATTTTCAGCTGGTGTGGTTCCCAGCTCCTTCAGACATGCTGTGGTTGAACCAACTCTTACAAAGCCAAGTTTGGATCCATCACAGCCAAATAATTATAGGCCAATCTCTAAACTCCATTTCATATCAAAAATTCTGGAAAAGGTAGTGGCTAAGCAGCTTATGCCATTTTTGGCAAATTGTAATATCATGGATAAATTTCAGTCAGGATTTCGGAAACATCATTCTACCGAAACAGCTTTAGTCAGAGTCTCCAGTGACATTATGATGGCAGCTGACACTGGTAAATACACAGTTCTGGTTTTATTGGATCTTTCTTCTGCCTTTGATGCTGTTGATCACTGTACAATGATCAACAGACTCAAAGAGCTAGGGCTGTCTGGTTCTGTTTTAAAATGGTTCTCATCATACCTCTCCGGAAGAATCTTTAACGTGTACGTCAATCAGATCTTTTCTGAAATAGCACAGTATTCATGCGGGGTACCACAAGGCTCAGTTCTAGGACCCATTTTATTTCTAATTTACATTCTGCCACTGGGACAGATAATTAACCAGTTCAAAGATATGTCTTATCATCTTTACGCTAATGATATTCAGTTATATTGCTCTTTTAAAGAGCCTGAGTTTCACATGCTGTCATCTTTAACTAACTGCTTGTCTAACATCAAACAGTGGTTAAGTGCAAACTTTTTACAGCTTAACTCAAACAAGACAGACATTAATTATCGCTCTTGAAAACAAGATTCTACTTATTAAGCACCACATGGATACCCTTGGTTCCTCTGTCCAGGCATGTCTTCGGAATCTTGGTGTTAGTTTTGACTCGGCTATGTCTCTTAAGCACCACATTAATCAATTAATTAGAAATTGTTTCTTCCATCTGAAGAACATTTCTAAGTTGAGAACCCTGGTGTCGAAGGCGGAACTTGAGATGATTATACACGTTTTATTTCTTCTCACTTAGACAATTGTAATAGTCTTTTTACCTGTCTGAGCCAAAAGCATCTTCAACGCCTCCAGGCTGTTCAAAATTCGGCTGCTAGACTTAACTCACACTAAGAAAAGGGCTCACATAATACTGGTTTTAGCAGCACTTCACTGGCTCCCAGTTGGTTTTAGGATTCAGTTTAAAATTTTAGTTCTTGTTTTTAGAGCCATTCATGATCAGGTTACTAAATACATCACTGAGCTGCTTAAAGTGTATAACCCCTCATGGTCTTTGAGATCCTCGGATCAACTTTTACTGGCTGTCCCTCAAGCCCATTTTAAAACTCGAGGTGATAGAGCCTTTCAGGCAGTGGCACCAAAATTGTGGAATGCTCTACCACTCTGTTTGCGCTCAGTAGACTGTTGACGCTTTTAAAAAGCAGCTGAAGACTCTCCTGTTTAAACAGGCTTTTTAGTTTGATTATGGATTATGGTTTTTATGTTTTTAATGTCTTTATACTTGTTTTTCAATGCCTTTATTGTTGTATTTGTGATTGTGTGTTTTATTTTATTGTGAAGCACTTTGTGATTGTTTCTGTGAGAAGTGCTATATAAATAAATTTTACTTACTTACTTACAATTAACCTATGCTGAATCATAAACAGCATCGAGAAATGCACTGTTGAACTATCTTGTTTATCTAGGAATTAGTCCTCTGAAGTACTAAAGTAGACTTACATCAGTCAGTCCCTAACAACTACACACTAACAAATCACTAATAGTAATGATTTAAAGTCCCATTTGTAGTTAGAAACGTCAATCTATGCTAATATTAGGGATGTCCACTGAATTTAAAAAAAAAAAAAATTAATCACACATTTTTCCATTATTAATTGTGATCAATTGCTTGTGAGAAAGAATCACTGAAAAAGTATACTTAACTTTAATTGCATTTTATTCATTTCTTATGCCTGTGACCCTCATACTCAACAAAAATCCTGCTAGAGCAGATGTCCCTAATGAGTTTTTAAACTAACACTCTTAGCAAAGTTGTCACAGTTCCTCTTTTAGTTTGAAACAGTCAGAGAGGAAGTCTTTGCTGTTGAGTAAGGTAATTTTCCTAATAATCTTAGCATGTGGAAGCACAAACAAATGCAACAATTCTCCACTGGTTTCCAAAGTCCATGGGTAATCCTGACCTTAATGGTGAGTTAGATGCTTTTATGCATTTTACATAAAGCGGAATGAGTGGTCTGCTGTGGTATGTTTTCACTCAATCAACCCAATCAATGGGCACTGCATTAGGTGTGTACGCAGAATGAGATAGCGCACATCAGAAGCCTTGCGTGCCGGAGGATCAGGTACAGCAGGGAAAATAAGTATTGAACATATCAACATTTTTCTCATTTAACATATTTCTGATGGAGCCATTGACCTGAGATTTTCACCAGATATCAGTAATAACCCAAGTAATCCATACATACAAATAAATCAGTGCAACTGTGATCACAAAACAAGTTATATTTAATAAAGTGGAATGACACAGGGAATAAGTACTGAACATGCTTGGTGAAATTCATTTAATATTTAGTAGAAAAGCCTTTGTTGGTAATAGCAGCCTTCACACACCTCGTGGAGGCATTGCTCAGGAGTGATTTTAGCCCATTCTTCCACACAAACTGTCTACAAATCTTGAAGGTTCCGTGGATGTCTTCTATGAACTCTGATCTTCAGTTTGTTCCATACATTTTCAATTGGATTCAGGTCAGATGACTGACTGGGCCATTCTAGCAGCTTTATTTTTCTTCTCTGGAGCCAGTTGAGAGTTTCCTTGGCTGTGTGTTTGGGATCATTGTCTTGCTGAAATGTCCACCTTTATTTCAGCTTCAGCATCTTGGCAGATGGCAACAAGTTCTTATCAAGGATGTCACTGTACATTTGTCCATTCATCTTTCCTTCAGTTATATGAAGTTCAATTCAATTCAATTCAACTTTATTTATATAGAGCCATTTCACAACAACAGTCATCTCATAGCACTTTCAACTGTAGGGGAAACCCCCACAGTTGCAGAAAAACCCCAGCAATCAGGCGATCCCCTGTGAGCAAGCGCTTGGCGATGGTGGAGAGGAAAAACTCCCCTTTAAAAGGAAGAAACCTCCAGCAGAACCAGGCTAAGGGAAGGGCAGTCATCTGCTGAGACTGGCTGGGGGGTGAGGGGATAGAGAAGAAGAAAAGAACAGACATGTAGAGAGCAAACAGCACGATGGGGACTCAATCTATGGGAGAGAACAAACAGATGTTAATGACCAGCAAAAAATAAATATTTCATTGAGAGCGAAGAAAGGAGTGAAGCTCAGTGCAATTATTGGAGGTCCCCCGGCTGTCTAAACCTATTAGCAGCATAACTAAGGGAGGGTTCAGAGACACATGATCCCTCCCTAATTGTAAGCTATATCAAAAAGGAAGGTTTTAACCCTATTCTTAAAAACAGAGCTCGAGTCTGACTCCCGAATCCAGATTGGCAGCTGATTCCACAGGAGAGGAGCTTGATAACTGAAGGCTCTGCCTCCCATTGTACTTTTGGAGATTCTGGATATTACAAGTAATCCTACATTTTGGGAGCGTAGTGCTCTGTTAGGACAATACGGTAGGATCAGATCTTTTAAATAAAAAGGGGCCTGATTGTTTAGAGCTTTGTAAATAAGAAGAAGGATTTTAAACTTAATTCTAAACTCTATGGGAAGCCAGTGAAGGGAGGCCAGATCTGGAGGGATCGAGGGATATGATCTCTCTTTCTAGTACCTGTTAAAACTCTTGCTGCAGCATTTTGGATCAACTGAAGACTTTTTAAAGATGTTTTAGAACAACCTGATAATAAAGAATTACAATAATCTAATCTAGAGCTAACAAAAGTGTGGATCAGTTTCTCAGCATCACTCTGAGACAAGATGCTCCTAACTTGGCAATATTACGCAAATGATAGAAGGCAGTCTTAGAAACAAATTTAATATGTGAATTGAAAGACAGATCTTTGATCAAAAATAACTCCAAGGTTCCTCACAGAGCTATTAAGAGAAATAGTAATCGCATCCAAACTAAAAGTTTGATTTGAAAAGGTATTTCTAAGGTTTTTTGGACCAACAAGAATGACTTCAGTCTTATCTGAATTTAATAGCAGGAAATTGCAAGTCACCCAAGCTTTGATTTCCTTAAGACAGGCATCTAACTTGGCTAATTGATTACTATCCTCTGGCTTCATTTATAGATATAATTGTGTGTCATCTGCATAACAATGAAAATGTATACAGTGATTTCTAATCATGTTGCCTAACGGAAGCATATATAAACTAAAGAGAATAGGGCCTAGCACAGATTCCTGTGGAACTCCGTAACTGAGCTTTGAGTTGAAAGAAAACTCATTATTGACATGAACAAACTGGAACCTATCAGCTAAATAAGATCTAAACCACTGCAACGAAGTTCCATTAAGTCCAACATAGTGTTCTAATCTATCGAGTAGAATATTATGATCGATAGTATCAAAAGCTGCACTAAGGTCTAAAAGGACAAGAACAGAAACAAGTCCATTATCAGATGCGATCAGGATGTCATTAGTGACCTTCACTAAGGCTGTTTCAGTACTATGATGGATTCTAAACCCCAGACTGAAACTCTTCAAGTAAACCCTTTCCCTGCAGGTGGTCAAATAACTGCGTAGCAACAACTCTTTCTAAGATTTTTGAAATGAAAGGGAGATTAGAGATTGGTCTATAGTTAGCTAAAGCTCCTAGATCCAGCGTTGCTTTTTGAGTAAGGGTTTAATTACAGCAGTTTTAAAAGCCAGCGGTACATGGCCTAAAGTTAATGAAGAATTGATTATTTGAAGAATAAAGCTACCAATAAGAGGAAAGACTTCTTTAAATAACCTGGTAGGAATAGGGTCTAAAAGACAAGTTGAAGGCTTGGATGAGGAAATTATTTTGTCTAACTCTAAAAGGGCAATTGGAGTAAACTCATCCAAACAAATATCAGCTGAAGGAGTTGTAGTGTTTACTGTATTTAAGTTAACAGTGGGAAGAATCTGATTGATTTTATCTCTGATACATGAAATTTTATTATTGAAAAAGTTCATAAAGTCCTGACTAGTAAGCTCTAAGGGAATGCTAGGATTGACAGAGTCCTGACTCTTTGTCAGCCTGGCTACAGTGCTGAAAAGAAACCTAGGATTATTCTTGTTCTCTTCTATTAATGCAGAGTAATAACTCGTTCTAGCTTTTCTAAGAGAATTTTTATAAATTAAAAGATGACTTCTCCAAGCTAAATACATTTCATCTGAATTAGAGGAGCACCATTTTCTTTCTAATTGACGAATCTTCTGTTTTAAGCTACGAGTTTCTGTGTTGAACCAAGGGGTTAGAAATCTCTGATTAGACTTTTTCTTTTTTAAAGAGGCTACCAAGTCTAGAGTCTGATGCAGAGAAGCTGTAACACTATCTACCATGCTATCAATTACAGAAGGAGCAAGCTGTCTATAGCTTATTTCCGTTGTGCTAACACATGGCATAGATGAAACAATCTGCATAAATTTGGTAACAACATCATCTGAGGGGCATCTACTGTAGTAATATTTTTCTTTAGGAGCCAAATAGTCAGAAATAGTAAAATCAAAGGTTAACAGACAATGGTCTGACAGTACAGGGTACATGGTACAGGCAGACAGTCTGCCTGTACCATGTGCTAAGAAACACCCCCACCCCATGATGCTCCTAGCTCCAAACTTCACTGTTGGTGTGGTATTTTTGGGCTGATGTGCATTGCCATTTCTCCTCCAAACATACTGTGTGTTGTGGCATCCAAAAAGTTCAGTTTTGGTCTCGTATGACTAGACTATATTCTCCTAGTATTTTACTGGCTTGCCCAAATGTTGTGCAACATACTTTAAATGAGCTTCAACATGCTTTTACTTCAGCAATGGAGTCTTGTGAGGTGAGAGGGCATACAGACCATGTCGACTGAGTGCAATACTTATTGTTTTCTTTGAAACAGCAGTACCTGCTAACTCCAGGTCTTTCTGGGACTCTCTACCAGTAGTCTGTGGCTCTTGAAATAACTCTTCTGATAATTCTTTTGACTCCTTTGACAGAAATCTTGCAAGGAGCTCCTGGTTGTGGACGGTTTATGGTAAAATGATGTTCTTTCCACTTATAAATGATGGCTCCAACAGTGCTCACTGGAACATTCAGCAGTTTAGAAATGTGCCTGTAACCAATGCCATCATTATGTTTTACAATAATAAGGTTGCAAAGGTCTAAGAGAGCTCTTTGCGTCTACCCATCATGAGTTCTTTGTGGTGTGACAATCTGATATTCACAGACCTTTTTAAAGGTTATCAGTCAGGACTGAAATTAATTTGCACTGACGGAGGATCGGATGGCTTCCTAACTTCTGATGGATTTCAGCTGGTTTCTTGGCTTTCTATGGCTTTTTGCACCTCTTTTTCTTCATGTGTTCAATACTTATTCCCTGTGTCATTCCACTTTATTAAATATAACTTGTTTTGTGATCACTACTGCCTTGATTTCTTTGTATGTATGGATTACTTGGGTTGTTACTGATATCTGGTGAAAATCTCAGGTCAATGGCTCAATCAGAAATATGTTTAATGAAAAAATTTTTGGCATGTTCAATACTTATTTTCCCCACTATAAGTGTTGTGTTGTAGAGGGTAAAAGGGAAGGATGTGGAGGCGAGGCACGAGCGTAGGACGACACAAATTCTTTATTGACCCTCTAACATATATGTACAGCCTATGGGCCCCAGCGTGGACCGCTGGGGCCGATCCCTCTAAAAAACCTCTCCAGTTTCTCTGTGTTCTGTTTTTATAGCTTCTTATCCTCACATAGAAACTGGGGCTGGCCCATTATGCATTGGGTATGAACAAAGGAATCGTGTGATGCAATTATCCTGACCCTTGTTACATACCCTTTCACACCTTGTTTACAGACAGGTGTTGTGATTTTGCATTGGTGTGTAACAAAAGAGCTGGGTGACACATTGACATAACCATACATTATAATACACCCCCCCTGCACTTCATGCTGCAGCTTGGAGCAGTAGGGGGGCGAAGGCGCATCTTCTCTTTTTCCTTGGGGGGGGGGGGGCTTAACAGTCCAGTCTGATTACCCCCCGGGGGCTCTTTCTCCTTAGGTCCATTGTTCTGCCTTCTGGGTGTGAGGGACAATCCCTCACTACTGTATCTTTTGTCCACCACAGTGTGAACTTTGCAAATTTTAACTGTGCAATACAAGACCTACCTGTGTTTTAAGCTGAGCCAGCTGCTGAGAAAAACCAGTCACCACTGCAGACACCACCTCAGGTGTCATAAACTGCCCTTTATAAGGGCTACAGAAGGACATCAAACGCTCACTGTGGTTTCTCCACATTTATTAATATAAAGACAAGGGGGGCAATGGATCAGCGTTCTCGTCGCGCCCTCCGCCAGTACCCGGGCTCGCCTGGGGAAGCTAATGATCCTACCAGCAGACTAAATTCGAAGAGACGACGCCTCTGTGCCAAGTCAAAGAAGAATCCTAGTCACAGTCCTAAAGCCGAAAGCAAACAGCCCCAAGAGCACTTTGTGGTAGGATCTGCCCTTCGCATATTACAACTAAACGTTGAAGGCCTATCTGCAGCCAAGCGAAGCCTTATTGAAGTCCTCGCCTTCCAACATTCAATTGATGTAATCTGCCTCCAAGAGACTCATATTGGCACAGAGGAAGCTGGCCGCTTCACCATCAAAGGCTTTGACCTCCTGTGCTATGTTCTACATGCTAAACATGGACGTGCCACCTATGTGCGTTCTGACACAGTTGAAGCAAATCACCTGATAACAACACATTTCTCAGACACCATAATCATTGGTGGCTTCCATATTGTCAACGTGTACAAGCCCCCTAATGCCAACTGGGATCTGCAGGTCTTACCCACCCTACCCCACCCTGCCATCTATGTGGGGGACTTTAACAGCCATCACCCTGACTGGGGGTACCCAGCAGTGGACAGTGATGGGGAGGCACTTTCAGACTGGGCATCCAGAAATGACCTCGCTTTGATATACGACCCCAAACAAAGAGGAACCTTCCACTCTGCTAGGTGGAAGAAGGACTATTCTCCTGACCTGTGTTGGGTCAGCTCTTTGAATGGGGAGCCATATCCTACACAGATCCTCATTCTTGATGATTTTCCACACAGCCAACACCGGCCCCTGCTTGTACACATTGGCCTACAACTTCCAGTCATATACAGCCCAAGGAAGATGCGCTGGAACTTCCGCAAAGCCAACTGGAAGAAATTCAGTAAAACTCTGGACCGGAGCGTTGTTACCATCCCACTCCACACCATCACTGTAGATGAAGCATACAACCGCTTCTGCAGCGCAATCTTCAAGGCTGCCCATACTGCAATCCCACGAGGCTACCGACCCCTCTATGTCCCATGTTTGGACGGAGAAAGTGCTGCCCTCCTACAATCCTACCAAACATCAGGGGACCCAGAGATAGCAGACCATCTCATTGAATCGCTAAATACAGCCCGGCGAAAGAAATGGGAGGAGACAGTTGCTGACCGGAGCTTTACCCACTCTAGCAGGAAATGTTGGAGCCTCATCCGTCGCCTAGGAGCTGCACAGAAGCCCCCTAGCCAAAGCCGAGCATCCGTCACACCCAACCAAGTTGCATCCCACCTACTGACTATCGCCAAAGCACCCCAAGACAAAGACACCAGAAGAGCAGTTACAACTGAGCTAAAAAAACACCAAAAAATGCCTGTCGAGGAAACGAACCCTGAACCCTTCGAGGCTGCTGAACTGGAGAAAGTCCTACAGGGCCTGAAATGTGGAAAGGCAGCAGGATACGATAACATCTTCCCAGAATTCATGAAAAATCTTGGCCCCCAAGCCCTAACCTGGTTGACACAATTCTACACAAGGATCACACAAACGAACTCGATCCCAAAGACATGGCGGGCAGCGAAGGTCATTGCCATCCCAAAACCTGGCAAAGACCACAGACTACCAGCAAGCTACCGCCCAATCTCCCTACTCAGCGTTCCTTACAAAATCATGGAGCGCCTAATACTACAACGCATTTCCCCAGAAATAGAGGATATTCTAAGTGTGGATCAAGCAGGTTTCCGCAAGGACCGCAGTACAGGAGAACAAGTACTGGCCCTAACCACCTTCATTGAAAATGGCTTCGAGAGCAGACTGAAGACAGGGGCTGTGTTTCTCGATCTTACAGCCGCCTATGATACGGTCTGGCACAAAGGCCTCCTCCTGAAACTTATAAAGGCGATCCCTGCTTGGGCAACAGCAATTATAAAAACCCTGCTGACCAACCGAAGGTTCAGAGTCCACCTCAGTCAGAACACAAGTGCATGGAGAATGCAGAAAAACGGACTCCCACAAGGCTCAGTTCTAGCTCCAACTCTATTCAACCTCTACATAAACGACCTGCCTACTACAAAATCCCGCAAATTCATCTATGCAGACGACATCTGTTTGGCATTCCAAGCACCAGATTTTGAACCACTGGAACGGGTGCTCACGGAAGATCTTGCTAAACTGGACCAGTTCTGCAAAATCTGGCGCCTAAAACCAAGCCCAGCAAAAACCGTCTCCAGTGTATTTCATCTCCACAATGCAAAAGCTGCCAGAGAACTAAACATCCACCTGAGCGGACTCAAGCTTAAGCATGCCCCAAATCCATCTTATCTTGGAGTGACCCTTGATAGGACCTTATCCTTCAAGGAACATCTAAAGGGGACGGCTGCTAAGGTGAAAGTACGAAACAACCTGCTCTGCAAGCTCGCTGGTGCAAAATGGGGGGCGACAGTCTCCACCCTGCGCACCTCAGCACTGGCCCTTTCATACTCTGTAGCAGAATATTGTGCCCCTGTCTGGTCCAGGTCATCTTACACACACCATGTAGACACCCAGCTCAACTCAACCATGAGAACTATAACTGGAACAATCCGCTCAACACCACTCCCCTGGCTCTCTGTACTGTCAAACATAGCCCCTCCACACATCCGGCGAGCAGCATTAACTCAAAGGATGCTCCAAAAAGTTAAAGATTTTCCTCACTTACCAATCCATGCAGATATCTACACCCCACCCACTGCCCGACTTTCATCCAGACGGCCGATTTGGAAAAACCCTCCCCCAGCTGACTTTACCATCCAGACAGCTTGGCAAGAGGAATGGGAGACCAAGGAGGTCCCAAACAAACAGCTGGTGATAAACCCCAACCAACAGGTCCCGGGCACCAACCTCCCAAGGAGACAGTGGTCTACACTCAATCGCTTCAGGACTGGACATGGCCCCTGCTTGGCCAGCCTTCACAGATGGGGCAGTAGCCCTAGCCCACTGTGCGCATGTGGAGAGGAGCAAACTATGGAACACATCATAGAGGCTTGCCCGCTCCAAAGACTGGAAGGAGGATTACACACCCTCCATACAGCAAACCAGGAGGCAACTGCTTGGCTTAAGGACTTTGCATTCGCTAAATAAATAAATATAAAGACGAACACACAAGCTCAGACTACATATACCAATAACGGATGTTGAAGGCGCTGGAGAAGAGTGGGGCTCAACGTTCACAGGTAGAAAGAACCCAGGAAACGCCAGGCAAAAGGGAATGAATCAGCCAGAGCACACCCGGAAGGACACGGGGCTCACAGCTGGAAAAAAGGGGGAAAAGACTAATCTGGACAGAGCCCTCCCCTTCTCCTCGACAGCAAACCAGTAGCACTCAGAGCTAGACTGAGCTTCTGAGGATGGAATCAGTCGGACACGACAATGGGGAAGGGTTGTCATGCCCTTAAATAGGTGAATGGATGAATGAAGAAACATGACAGGTGTGGGTGCAAGAACGAGGAAATAATCACACTAACAAGTGACAACTGTGCAGCCTGCAAGATCGAGTTTGACAGCCAGAAGCTGCACAGCACTGTCAAAATAAAAGCACAGACCAGACACAAAATAACAATACAAGGAAAAGATGACACAACACCAAAAGATGTAAATAATATCATAATTGACACACAATAAATAGTCAGGACTGACGGCAGAACTAAGAATACAAACACTAAATAAACAACCAAACAGAAAAAGGACAAAACTAAAACTGGAGACTGGCCACGGCCCCCACCCGTGCCCAGGAGCATGATATCAGGAAGTGGTCTTACATCAAGAACTTTTTCTAAGACGTTAACCGGCCTACATTAATCGAAAAAGTTAACAAGTTAATTATCCCAGCCCTACGTAACATCAATTTAGATCTTAGAACTATTTTTCACAAAAACAGTGTTTAGTTGGCAAAGACTAAAACAGAACATTATTGTAAAAAATTAAAGCATGGTTATTTACTGAAAAATTAAGGTGAAAAAGGGCAATAGTGATGACTGTGGTAAAAGCATTTCATGCAAAGAAAGGCATAAGACGTTTAAAAAAAATGTTGGCTGGCTCCATAATCGTAAGAGGATATCTCCAATCAATCCATACTTGGCAAATGTCATATATCATATCACGGTGGTGATTAAACAGTTTGATGCACAGTTGTACTTAGGGCTCACCTTGTTGAAAACAGCCTACACTGAAATAGCTCTCCAAAACCAAAATGTTTATACCAGAAACAGTAAGAAAGGACTTGTAGATTTTGCTATGAACACAAGTCTAAAACTCTAAAAGTATGTCAACCATGATATCTCTTCATGCTAAAAAGCCATTCACTGATGCTCCATAGAGACCACCTCTTATTATTTAGGATTTATAATAATACTACAAAAAATACATGAGTCAAGAACAATAAATTATACACTGGGAATGTGTGAAAAACCATATACTTTCACCTAGTTTTAGCATATCAGCAGATAAGACGACATTAAATCAGTCGTGTCATCATCGATTTCATAGTATCTCTACAACTGCTTCTTGTCAATAGAATTATGATTTCGGTAAACATATACAATGACAGAGCAAACTGAATTTTTTTTTTATTAATAACACTTTATTTCATTATGCCAACAACAAAAAGGCACTTACTGAATAAAGTGTGAAGAAATACAAGATACTTTAAATAAAGGATTGAGTAAAAGAATGTGCCCTTTAAACTGAAAATATTGTGAACACCTGATGTAAGCAATAGTCAGTCACGCTCTGGGGCTTACAGTGGAGGGCTGTAGGTGACTCAGGGGACAGTGAGGTTGTTGATGCCCTGTCACAGCCACCTTTGGGTCATAACAAAGTGTCTAGCTGTCACTATAGGCTAACCTACTGAGGGGGATGGCATATTACTCAGATGCAGTGACGAAAGTTTCCTTCATATTGAGTCGTCAGCTACTTCTGAGGTTACACATTAAGCATTTTTAAAGCAGAAACCACATAAATTGAAAAGTTTTTTGTTATAAATTATGAGAAGTATGGAATATAATACAACAGATTAAAGACATGTGCAGATCGGCACTTGAAAAATTTGCATCAGTGATAGCAAAGAGCTGGTTGCAATGGCTCTTTATTTTATTGAGGGTTTCAAAGAGGAAGCAAATTGGCTGTCTTATATTTAAGCCTGAGTAATCACGAGTGGGCCAGGCACATTTCACTGCAACTTGTAAAGCCTCTGATCTTAACAGCTTCAAAGTGTTAACAAGGTGACTGTATCAGAGAGAGTTGAGGTGGAGACAGCTTAGGGGAAGGTAGGGTGCATACCATGGGAGACCGAGCCCGAGATGAGAGGAGGACATGAAGAACAGCATAGTGTGAAAAGAAAGAGAAAAAGTCACTGGATCAAGTTGAAATGAAAGGATGAGTGTGCACAATGAGCAACTGAGGATCAGATACAAGATAGGGGATGGGAGACTTAAGAATTTAAGAGGTTTCCTAAAAAGCATATAAAACCATGAGTTGTTCACAATAGCATTCTCTAAAAAAAAATCTTCCTCCTTTGTTTCACCAATGTCAGAGAGAACATAGGATAAACATATGCTTCTCTGTCAGGAACCGAGCCGGTGTTTTCCTTAGGCTCGGTTCTGGCCATTCTCTGTGGCTCAAGTATCGGGTTATTTATGTATTGTGTCTTCTTTTGAGTTCTTGTTGTTTTTATGTCTTTGTCCTTTTCTTTTCCGTGCCTGTAGCCACCGTTCTGGCAGGCGGCTGTTAGGCAGCCTTGTTGACCTACTTTCTTGTAGGCATTGTCTAACATTCGCCAGTCCGACCATGCCCCCTCTCCTTTGACAGCCAGCTGATTCTACTCTGGTGATTGTCATCCCCGCGCCTCGCCCAGGTGTGCTCAATTTGTGGAACCAGCAATGCTTGTACTTAAGCGGCGTTTGCCAGTCAAGCATGGCTGGTCCGTTGAATTGTCCAATGATGTACATAGTCGTATGTGAACGGTGTGTATGGTAGCATTAGCCACTTCCACTTAAGCCGTGGATTCTCCAGCTTCCTTTGAGCGATGCCGGCTCTGGAACGCTATCGTGGTTGAATCGCTGCTTCCCATGCGTTCCCTGGGCGATGCCAGCCTAGGAACGCCTATTGTAAGTTTCTTTGCATTTTTGTATGTCCTCATGTTTTTGGGAACTGTTTGTGTTTACTTCAATAAATGTGTTGTGGTGTGACCCTGCGCGTAAATCCATCCTTCCTTCCCCTCCTCTGTGCGCTGCGTAAAAGCGCACAAGGAGGTCCGTGACACTTCTCTATATGAATTTGGGCATCTGGAGTGCCTTCCAATGCAAAAACTCAAACCCAAAAAAACACAACACTCTCACTGTGTTAGGATCCGCCTCAGTCTCACTAGGGCACTGTACTACAAAGCAGGACTTAGGCTTAGCAGGGTAATGTCAGGGTTAACCCTAGATTTTCTGTACTTCGAAGCTGGTTCACTTTTTTCCAGGGTAGATCATCATGGCAATTTATGCTGTGAAGCTAACCTGACTGAGAGCAGGTTAAGATCCAGATAAGAGCTGAGTGGGTGTATCAGTGCAACTCTCCAGCCAATTAAATCCTTTGGAAAATGACATCCAGCTCCCCTGGAATTTGAGGAGACACCCCCCTCCCCTCCATTAATGGGAGACCGGATGTTATTTATTAAGGTAGGCTCCGCTGCCAGGGTCAGATCCTGTCCCGGTCCCCTGCTTTTTTAGTTCTTTTTTTTCTTCCTGCAACCAATATAAATGCTACTGTGCATTTCTCTGAATATCTGTATATCTAAGCACAGAATGTACAATATAACAAGCTACCCTCACTTCAAAATTCAAGATTCATTTATTTGCCATGTTAAAAAAAACATTAAAAAAGTGTTTCACACATTTACTAATGGGTGAATTGTTTCTTCAAATCCTTAGTCTCTCTCTGTCTCTCTCTCTGGCATCCTCATCTCGAAGAGGTGATGGTTAGCGCGTCAAGGGTTGGAGCAGCGCATGGAATGACTATACAGCCCAATCCTTGAGTGGCAATCTGTGGAGCAGCTGGCGCAGATGAAGATTGATGGTGCACGTGCTGATGCTGCACGTTCTTTCCTCGCCGCACACTTTGTCGCCATCTGGACTCTTGCGTTCTCTTCCATCCTGAGAACACCCTCTTTGACACTGTGGCGCCAGGTGGCTCGATCTTTGGCACTAACCTCCCAGTTATTGGTGTTGATCTGCGCACACCGCATGTCAAGTTTGCAGACATCTTTAAAACGCAACAGCGGTCAGCCCACCGCAATTCTCCGTAAAGGATTTCTCTTGGCAGACGGTCAGGCTTCATGCGGTGCACATGGCCGAGCCACTGGAGTCGTCTCTGGCTGAGAAATGCAGGGATGCTTGGCAAGTCAGCGTGCTCAAGGACCTCGGTGTTGGGGACTCTGTCCTGCCACTTGATGTGCATAAGGCGCCGAAGACAGCGGAGGTGGAACCCGTTTAACCGCTTCTCCTGCCTGGCATAGGCTGTCCAGGACTCACTGCCGTACAGGAGAGTGGACAGGACGCAAGCTTGGTATACAAGTAACTTGGTCTTCAAACTCAGCAGATTATTGTTCCACACACGCTTGTTTAGTTTGGCCATGACAGCAGCTGCTTTGGTGATTCTGGAGCTGATCTCGGTGTCCAGCGAGAGCGTGTTTGAAACAGTGGACCCTAGGTAGGTGAAGGTGTCCACAACCTCCAGCTGTGTGTTGTCAATGGTAATGACAGGAGAGGAGACAGCATCTTGCACCATGATGTTGGTTTTCTTAAGGTTGATCATGAGCCCAAACTCCTTGCAGGCATGGAACAGTTTGTTGACCAGGTGCTGCAGGCCCTCCTCGATGTGCAATGCTAGAGCAGCGTTGTCTGCAAACAGCGGCTCACATATGAGGACCTCGTAGACTTTGGTTTTAGCACGGTCTTGCGATGTTGAGGAGTTTTCCATCTGATCTCGTGCGGATGTAGACACCTTCAGGACAGTCGGCGAAGGCGTAGTGGAGGAGCATTGAGAAAAAAATCCCAAAGAGAGTCGGTGCTAGAACGCAACCCTGCTTCACTCCACTGCTGACTGGGAAGGCATCTGAGGTGGCTCCATCAAAGCAAACAGTACTATGCATGTCCATGTGGAAGGAGGAGATGATTGCAAGGAGCTTTGGGGAACAACCAATCTTTCGCAGGATCTGGAAGAGCCCGCTTTGACTAACTAAGTCAAAGGCTTTGGTCAGGTCCACGAACGCAAGGAACAATGGCTGCTGCTGCTCTCGACACTTCTCCTGCAGCTGACGGAGGAAGAAGATCATATCCACTTTGGACCTTCCGGCTCTGAAGCCACACTGGGACACAGGATAGACTCGCAAAGCGAGGCTCTGCAGGCGGAACAAGGTGACCCGGGCGAAGACTTTGCCAACTATGCTCAGAAGAGAGATGCCGCGATAATTGTTGCAGTCACTGCAGTCGCCTTTGTTCTGATACAGCGTGACTATGTTGGCATCTCTCATATCTTGGGGAATGTGACCTTGCTCCCAGCAAAGGCAGAGGAGATCATATAGTGGTTGAAAGACGGCTGTTTTCCCATGTTTCAGAACTTCTGGGGGGATACCGTCTTTCCCTGGAGCCTTGCCACAGGCGAGGTAGTCTATGGCTTTGCTGAGCTCTTTCAGCATGGACATTTTGTCAAGCTCTTCCATGTCTGGTAGGCCAGGCAAGGCATCGAGGGCAACGTCTGTCACGATGTTCTGGGTTGAGTACAATTCAAGATAATGCTCGACCCAACGTTGAAGTTGCTTGCTCCTGTCAGTGATGGCTTTGCCTGTCTTGGCTTTGAGCAGTGCTGTTTTGATGCTTGTGAGGCCGATAGCTGTTTTGATGCCCTCATACATTCCTTTAGCATATCCGCAATCGGCAGCTACCTGGATGTTGGTGCACAGGTTCTGCCAGTACTCACTGGCGCAACGACGGGCAATCTGCTGTGCCTTGCTCCTTGCTGCTCGAAGGGCATCGCGTGTGCCAGGGTAAGGGTTCTGCTTGTAAGCCAGAAGTGCTTCTCTTTTGGCCTCTGTGACTGGCTGCATTTCATCCCAGTGAGCCTCAAATCAGTCAGCATTCTTGCGTTCTTTCTTTCCGAATGCGGTCATGGCTGAGTCATAGATGGTATTGCGAAGGTGGTTCCATTTGGCGTCCACGTCACCTGGGATATCAGACTGGAGGTGAGCTTCAAGTTTCCTCTGAAAGCTGTCAGCAAAGGTCTGAGCCTTGATCAGATCAGAAATTCTGCAGGTGTTGATGCAGGGGTGACCCTTAGTCTTGGCATGGTGGATCTTCCTTGGTTTCAGTCTGACCTTACTGGCAACAAGGGAATGATCTGTATCACAATCAGCGCTGGGATAGCTTCTCGTGTGAAGAACACTGCTGAGGTCCGCTCTTCTGGTGATGACAAGATCTAGCTGGTGCCAGTGACGGGACCGGGGGTGTCTCCAAGACACTTTCCGCAGCTCTTTACACTTGAAGTAGGAGTTTGTAATGCAGAGGCCGTGATGACAACAGAATTCCAACAGCCTCTGTCCACTCTCGTTCATCCTGCCTATGCCAAAGTGGCCAAGACAGGATGGCCACACTTGCCAGTCTGCTCCGACACGAGTGTTGAAGTCGCCTAGCAAAAATAAGCCTTCAGAGCAGGGGATTCTAGATAGCACTTCCTCTAGAGCCTCGTAGAACTGATCTTTGGCTTCTGGAGTGGATGTGAGGGTTGGGGCATACACAGAAAGGATGTTCACAAAGCCCGACGATGTCTTCATGCAGAGGGCGAGGATTCTTCCGGACCCTCCTGTCGGGGTTTCTGTGGTGGTGATCAGCGAGTTCCTCACTGCAAAACCTACACCATGCTGCCTGGACTCGTCCTGGGACAGGCCCTGCCAATAAGCCAGGCGGGTTTCCTGAAGGCAGGCAACATCGATGTTAAGTCGTGCAAGTTCCTTATTGATGATGGCGGTCTTGCGAGAGTCATCCATTTGTTGGAGATCAGCGGTAAGTCCAGGGCGCATGGTGCGAACGTTCCAGCTTGCAAATCGAAGAGCTGGAGTCTTCGTATGTTTCTTCTTTTGACTGCCTGGTGCAGATTGACGCTTGCTTGTCGGGAGAGACCCCTAAGCTCTAGGCACCCAGTAGAGCAGGCAAGCCATGGTGGGGTGGCACCTTACTGGCTGGGGGCTGCCCAGCTCGAGGCGGGTGGTAGCTGCCCAATGAAGCTGCGAAGGCTTCTCCCACCATCGGACGAGACCCCTGGCGCTCCTCCCTACACCAATCAGTTGAAGCTTTGTGTTTAAATAGCATTGTTAGTAGCATTTGGGGTGTTGCGGTGACGCAGTGGTTAGCACTGCGGCAGCACAGCAACTCACCCTTGGCCATGGGATCCCTGGTTCGATCCCAGCCCCTGACCAACAGTGATCTGTGTGGAGTTTGCATGTTCTCCCCGTATCTGCGTTCTTCAGTTTCCTCCCACAGGTCAAAATCATGCAGGTTAGGTTAACTGGGGACTCTAAAGTGGCCCTAGGTGTGAATGTATGTGTGAATGGTAAAGGGATAGCGCCGTACCGTGGCTGCTTCATCCATCCAGGTGGATGCCCTCAATTTCCCCTCTGGAGATCAATAAAGTATACAAAAAAAAAATCAAAAAAAATCAAAAATAAAAAAAATTTAAAGAATCAGACAATGAAATTGGTTACTGTGAAGAAAGGTGTTTATTCTGGGTGAAGAGTGGAAAACTGTAGTACCGGTGTGTGTGTGTGTGTGGGGGGGGGGCTCTCAAAAAGTTCATCGTGGTCAAATTTGACCAAATGTGGTTTATTTTTCAAAGGGATCAAAGCGCTGCAGCACCGATGGAAAAAGTGTGTGGACCGAAGGGGACACTATTGTCACGATCTGTGCATGGGGGGATTTCACCATGCTCTGTTTCTTTGTTTTTGTTTTTCCTTATTGGTATAATGTATACTAAGTTCTTTGTCTGTGGTTATTTCTAGTTTGTTTTCACATATTCTGCATTGCTTCTTTGTATGATTTATTTTCCTGTGTTTTCGTTCAGTGTAGTTTTGTCATTTATATTTTTGGGTTTCTTGTCTCTATTTTTTTGCCAGTGTGGCTGTTGTCAGAGGCACCGCCAAGTAGTCAGGTAAAGCACTGTTTGGGACTTTGTGTTTGTTGTTTTCAATAAATCTCACAAACTGCAGTCCAGCGCGTGGGTCTCTTCCATCTGCCCCGAGGGGCAACTCATGACAGAAGATCCCGGCCTGTAAGAGACCCAGCTGCTGCTAGTTTGTAGTCTGTTTTGTTTTCTTGGTTTTTTTTCCTCCTTCCACCCGGGGCTAATCATGTCTGTCGCCCCGGATTTGTCAACCCTGGGACTGCAAGAAGCAGAACGGTGGTCTGTGTGCATATTGGAGGACATTGCCATGCAGGCTCATGCCTCCCGTACCCCCAAGGCAGCCCGAGAGTGTTTGGAGGGCACAGCGCATATACTCACCTGCCTCAGCCTGTGGGACCACCCGGAGCTCACAGACCTACTCCTGTCTATAATCCTCCCACAATCTACGGCTCACAGGCTGGGGGAATCCATTCAGATGTCCGTGCCTGCGCCAACATAGAGCAAGCGCCTGCGCCGACGGAAGCCTCCAGCCTCTTGCCGCTCTCCGGCGGCAGCTCCGCCTCCTCCTCCCAAACACTGGCCCCCTCCATCGGCCAAGGAGCAGGAGGAGTGCAGGCAGGTCATATTAGTGGAGACTGAGCTCCTTCTAGAATATAAGCCATGGCTCCTCCCGGATCTCACCCAGGATCTGAAGAAGGTTCCAATGGCCCCTCTTCCACAACTCCAGAAGCCAACGTCTCCGCCTCCCAGTCTCCCACAGCAGTGCCCTCTTTGTGTTTTTCCCCTCTGGCTGTTCCGCCAGCTTCCTCACTCTCCGCAGCTGCTGAGGGGTCAGCTGTTTCCTTCCCGGGTCTGCCAGTCACCGTGTCTGGAGTGGCAGCTCCTCCACGTTCCACTGAGGGGCCCACAACAGCTGAAGTCACGGAAAGGGCTGATTTCCATCCTGCTGCAGCAGAAGACATCGTTTCCCGGGAACCCAGGCAAGTGTTTTTTCACTCTGACTCACCTAAACATGAATTATCTTCCCTGATTTCAGGTGGTGAGGCTCAGACTAGGCAATCCTCTGAGTCCTCACCACCTGATGCAGCTTTAGACTGTTTACCTGCTCTCTCCGTGTCTCCTCCTTTTCCCCTTGAGTGTCTGCCAGCCCCAGGACTAAGCCGCCGGGCTATGGAGGATCCTGCAGCCCTGGAAGACTTAGTCCCAGCCCCGCAGCGATGGTTTGGACAGAGGGAAAGTGCTGCAACTGAGCTGAAGCCTGTGCCGATGATGGAGCATCCCCTGGCCTTGGCTGAACAGGATCCAGCACCAACAGGAAGCCAACCTCCTGTGTCCACATCAGGCGAGCCACCGGCGTGGGTCACATCACTGGGGGGGGTCCTGGGACTGCATCCACCACCATGCATGCTGCTGGGGCCGCCACAGCAGAGTCTGAGCTGGACCTTCAGACTCCACTGCCATTGGTGACCCTGACTCTGTTTCTCTGCATCTCCCATTTGAGCATTTCCCCAGGGTCACCGAGGATTGTCCAGCTTTTCCAGAAGCCTCCGTGGGACCAGCCTCACCACCCGAGATCACGGTGGGTCCAGCTCCTCCTGTCGAGGTCATTGAGGGTGCTCAGTCGCAGCCCGGGACCTCCGTGGGTGCTGCTCCCCCTCCGGTAGAGGTCTTCGCAGGTGCTCTGTCCCAGCCCGAGGCCTCCAAGGGTGCTGCTTCCCCATTAGTTGAGGTCGTCACGGGTGCTCCATCCAAGCCTGGGGCCTCTGTGGGTGCAGCTTTGGCCCAGGCCGGGTCCTCCATGGGTGCTAATTCCATTCCTGCTGAGGTCATCGCGGGTGCTGCTGACCTGCTGAGGTCATCGCGGGTGCTGTTCACGTTTCTAATCGTTTTTCCCCGCTAAGCAACACACCCGCTGATGAAAAAACTCTGATCATTGGCGACTCTGTAGTCAGAAACGTGAACCTAGAGACTCCAGCGGCCATAGTCAAATGCATTCCTGGGGCCAGAGCAGGCGACATCGAGTCAAATTTGAAAATGCTGGCTGAAAGTAACTGTAAATATTCCACAATTGTTATTCACGCCGGCATTAATGACATCCGTCTCCGGCAGTCGGAAGTCACGAAACTTAATGTAGAATCGGTGTGTGACTTTGCAAAAACGAAGTCTGCCACTGTAGTATTCTCTGGGCCCCTCCCCAATCTGACCAGTGATGACATGTTCAGCCGCTCGTCATCCTTGAACCGCTGGCTGTCTGTGTGGTGTCCTGCAAATGACGTGGGCTACACTGACAATTGGAGCTCATTTTGGGGAAAACCTGGTCTTATGAGACGAGACAGCATTCATCCCACTTTGGATGGTGCTTCTCATTTATCTAACAATCTGGCATCTTTTTTATCCAAACTTCCAAAACCTTGACTACTCAGAGTTGGGACCAGGAAGCAGAGTCGCAGTCTTACACGCCTCTCTGCAGCTCCTCTTCATCCGCCACCCCTCAACTTAGCCCCTGTCTTCCCCATCAGAGAATCATTGTCTGCTCCCTCCAAAGTAAATAAAAATATAATATATAAGCATCCCAAAGTGATTAAGTAAAATATTGGTAAAACTCAAATTAAACATGAAGCCTCTAAATTGAATGATTTGGCCTCTGTTCCTCCTCATAATTTAAAAATTAAATGTGGTTTATTAAATATTAGGTCTCTAACTCCCAAGTCTCTGTTAGTCCATGATCTGTTAATTGATCATCAGATTGATTTAATTTCCCTTACAGAGACTTGGTTAGGGCAAGAGTATTATGTTGGTTTAAATGAATCAACTCCCTCTGGTTATTTAAACTGTCAAAATCCCAGAAGTTCTGGTCATGGAGGAGGAGTAGCAACAATTTACCATTCCAAATTACTAGTTAATGTAAAGCAAAAAACATGTTATAATTCCTTTGAGGGCCTGGTCCTCAGTATTGGGCACTTTAGCAATTTTAGGTTAAACCCAGTTTTATTTGCCATAGTTTATCGTCCCCCATCAACCTACTCAGAATTTTTATCCGAATTTGCTGATTTCTTAGCTGATTTAGTGCTGAAATCTGATAGAATAATTATAGTAGGGGACTTTAATATACATGTGGATGTAGATAGTGACTGCCTTAATGTGGCATTTAATTCAATATTAGACTCGATTGGGTTTTCTCAGAAAGTAGGAAATTCTACTCATTACCTCCACCATACATTGGACCTTGTTCTGACATATGGCATAGAAATAGAAAATCTTGTAGTGTCTCCTCATAACCCTGTACTGTCAGACCATTGTCTGTTAACCTTTGATTTTACTATTTCTGACTATTTGGCTCCTAAAGAAAAATATTATTACAGTAGATGCCTCTCAGATGATGCTGTTACCAAATTTATGCAGATTGTTTCCTCTATGCCATGTGTCAACAACGGAAATAAGCTATAGACAGCTTGCTCCTTCTGTAATTGATAACATGGTGGATAGTGTTTCAGCTTCTCTGCATCAGACTTTAGACTTGGTGGCCCCCTTAAAAAAGAAAAAGTCTAATCAGAGATTTCTAACTCCTTGGTTCAACACAGAAACTCATAGCTTAAAACAGAAGACTCGTCAATTAGAAAGAAAATGGCGCTCTACTAATTTAGATGAAATCTATTTAGCTTGGAGAAATCATCTTTTAATTTATAAAAAATCTCTTAGAGAAGCTAGAACAAGTTATTACTCTGCATTAATAGAAGAGAACAAGAATAATCCCAGGTTTCTTTTCACTACTGTAGCCAGGTTGACAAAGAGTCAGGACTCTGTCAATCCTTGCATTCCCTTAGAGCTTACTAGTCAGGGCTTTATGAACTTTTTCAATAATAAAATTTCATCCATCAGAGATAAAATCAATCAGATTCTTCCCACTGTTAACTTAAATACTGTAACTACTACAACTCCTTCAACTGATGTCTGTCTTGATGAGTTTACTCCAATCGACCTTTGTGAGTTAGATAAAATAGTTTCCTCATCCAAACCTTCAACTTGTCTTTTAGACCCTATTCCTACCAGGTTATTTAAAGAAGTCTCCCCACTTATTGGTAGCTTTATTCTTCATATAATCAATTCTTCATTAACTTTAGGCCATGTACCGCAGGCTTTTAAAATGGCTGTAATTAAACCCTTACTCAAAAGCCAACGCTAGATCCAGGAGCTTTAGTTAACTATAGACCAATCTCTAATCTCCTTTTCATTTCAAAAATCTTAGAAAGAGTTGTTGCTACGCAATTATATGACCACCTGCAGGGAAATGGTTTACTTGAAGAGTTTCAATCTGGGTTTAGAATCCATCATAGTACTGAAACAGCCTTAGCGAAGGTCACTAACGACCTCCTCATCACATCTGATAATGGACTGGTTTCTGTACTTGTCCTTTTAGACCTTAGTGCAGCTTTTGATACTATCGATCATAATATTCTACTTGACAGATTAGAACACTATGTTGGACTTAATGGAACTTCGTTGCAGTGGTTTAGATTTTATTTATCTGATAGGTTCCAGTGTGTTCATGTAAATAATGAGTTTTCTTTCAACTCAAAGCTTAGTCATGGAGTTCCACAGGGATCTGTGCTAGGCCCTACTCTTTTTAGTTCATACAGTGATCCCTCACTTATCGCGGTTAATGGGTTCCAGAACCGACCGCGAAAAGTGAAAAACCGCGAAGTAGCGTCACCCCAATGACGTCATCCATAAACAATACGTACGTTCATTCTCTCACTCTCATATGATACGTCTGTGTGTGTGTACGTGTACATACATACATAGATGTAAACAAAGTGTACATAAATATGTTTTTAGAACTCTTTTATTCTTATAACAAGATACGTAACTCAGGATGAAAATGATTTACTGCACAGGTTAATGAGAGCTTTACTGCTCCTCAGGTGACGCCTCATCATGAGGTGCTGGAGGCGCAGGATCATCGAGGGCAGCTTCCGATAGAGCTGAAGCTGCAGGAGGCGGCGTAGTGCCTCGACGGGAAGACTATTTCGCACAAAATGGCACAAGAGAACAGCAAAAAGTTCCACGCGGCGAGACTAAGTAACACGAGCGATAAAAAGCAATGAATGCGGTCTTTCTTCCCTTCATGGGTGCTCGGCAGGGAGAGGAGGTGGGTGAGACGTCTCGGCCAATCAGCTTGCGGGGTGAAACGTCTCGGCCAATCAGCTTGCGAGATTTCCGAGCCCAGCCAACACGACAACAGCGAACAGAGAGTTGTGCTGCTCTCCGTGTTGACACCTGATGGTCTAATGTAGTCTCCCTGCCTTCTGCTAGCGCCCGCCCATTATTTCTCAATTTTGAATTTTTGATGAATATTTTTGAAAAATCCGCGATGCACTGAGGGCGCGAAAGGTGAAGCGCGAAGTAGCGAGGGATCACTGTATATGCTTCCGTTAGGCAACATTATTAGAAAGCACTTTATGCATTTTCATTGTTATGCAGATGACACACAATTATACCTGTCATTGAAGCCAGATGATAGTAATCAATTAGCCAAGTTAGAAGCCTGTCTTAAGGAAATCAAAGCTTGGATGACTTGTAATTTCCTGCTATTAAATTCAGATAAGACTGAAGTCATTCTTGTTGGTCCAAAAAACCTTAGAAATACCTTTCCAAATCAAACTTTCAGTTTGGATGTGGTTACTCTTTCTCTTAATATCTCTGTGAGGAACCTTGGAATTATTTTTGATCAAGATCTGTCCTTCAATTCACATATTAAATTTGTTTCTAAGACTGCCTTCTATCATTTGCGTAATATTGCCAAGATCAGGAGCATCTTGTCTCAGAGTGATGCTGAGAAACTGATCCACGCTTTTGTTAGCTCGAGATTAGATTATTGTAATTCTTTATTATCAGGCTGTCCTAAAACAACTTTAAAAAGTCTTCAGCTGATCCAAAATGCTGCAGCAAGAGTTTTAACAGGTACTAGAAAGAGAGATCATATCTCTCCGGTTCTGGCCTCCCTTCATTGGCTTCCCATAGAGTTTAGAATTAAGTTTAAAATCCTTCTTACTTACAAAGCTCTAAACTATCAGGCTCCTTTTTATTTAAAAGATCTGATACTACCGTATTATCCTAACAGAGCACTACGCTCCCAAAATGCAGGATTACTTGTAATACCTAGAATCTCCAAAAGTACAATGGGAGGCAGAGCCTTCAGTTATCAAGCTCCTCTCCTGTGGAACCAGCTGCCAATCTGGATTCGAGAGTCAGCCTCAATCTCTGTTTTTAAGAATAGGGCTAAAACCTACCTTTTTGATATAGCCTACAATTAGGGAGGGATCATGTGTTTCTGAACCCTCCCTTAGTTATGCTGCTAATAGGTTTAGTCAGCCGGGGGACCTCCAGTAATGCACTGGCCTCACTGCTTTCCTCACTCTCAATGAATTTTTTTTTTGCTGGTCATTAACATTTGTTTGTTCTCTCCCATAGATTGAGTCCCCATCGTGCTGTTTGCTCTCTACATGTCTGTTCTTTTCATCTTCTCTATCCCCTCACCCCCCCCCCAGCCAGTTGCAGCAGATGACTGCCCCTCCCTGAGCCTGGTTCTGCTGGAGGTTTCTTCCTGTTAAAAGGGAGTTTTTCCTCTCCACTGTCGCCAAGTGCTTGCTCACAGGGGATCGCCTGATTGCTGGGGTCTTTCTGCAACTGTGGGGATTCCCCCTACAGTTGATAATGCTATGAGATGACTGTTGTTGTGAAATGGCGCTATATAAATAAAGTTGAATTGAATTGAATTGAATTGAATTGCTATGGCCCAGCCTGGGGCCTCGGAGGGTGCAGCTCTGGCCCAGTCCGGGTTCATCGAGGATGCTGCTTTCTCATCAGTTGAGGTCGTCGTGGGGGCTCCGTCCCAGCCTTGGGCCACCATGGGTGCAGCTTTTTCTAAGCTTGGACCCACCGTGGGTGCTGCTTTGCTCCAGCCCAGAGCCACTGCGGATGCTGCTTTGCTCCAGCCCGGAGCCACCGCGGGTGCAGCTCTGTCCCAGTCCGGGACCACCGAGGGTGCAGCTCTGTTCCAGTCCAGGACCACCGAGGGTGCAGCCCTGTACCAGTCCGGAACCACCGAGGGTGCAGCCCTGTCCCAGTCCGGGACCACCGTGGGAGCTGCAGAGCGGTCTGAAAATATCTTGGTTTCCCCTCTTCTGCCTGAGGCCGTCGTGGTTCCCCCTCCTCTGCCCAAAGCCGCTGTGGTTCCCCCTCCTGTGCCAGATGCCATTGTGGTTCCCCCTCCTCCGCCCGACATCAACGTGGTTCCCCCTCCTCCGCTTGACATTGATGTGGTTCTCCTTCCTCCGTTGTCCTTTTCTTCATTGGGCCTCCCCATGGGGGACTGCCTCCTGGGCCACCCCTTCTGTTTAGGTGGCTAAAATACTCTGAACAACCGCCTGATGGACTGTGCCATTGGGTTGGGTATCTCATATTCTCCGGCAGGCCACCCGACTCTTACCACCTCGCCGTCTGCCAGGTCTGGGTCGTTGGCCGGCCACCAGAACAGTCTAACTCCTTGGACCAGGGGACCTAGGTCCCAGGTTTTGCCTGTTGTGGATCCTGAGTGGGGTTTTTTTGTTTGTTTGTTTTCTCCTAGCTTGGGTTTTGCTGAGGTGTGAGTCATGGGAGTTGTTATTATTTTCTGTGGTTTGTTTTGGTCCCTCCATGCCTGGGTCCCCCTCCTCCCACCCGGGGTGGGGTTGTTTGCTTGTCTTTTGGTGGGGTGGGTTCCTAGTGCATGAAAATATCTTGGTTTCCCCTCTTCTGCCTGAAGCTGTCGTGGTTCCCCCTCCTCCGCCCAAGGCCGCTGTGGTTCCCCCTCCTCCGCCTGACATCGACGTGGTACCCCCTCCTCCACTTGACATTGATGTGGTTCCCCCTCCTCCGCTGTCCTTTTCTTCATTGGGCTTCCCCATGGGGGACTGCCTGCCTGGGTCCCCCTCCTCCCACCTGGGGTGGGGTTGTTTTCTTGTCTTTTGGTGGGGTAGTTAATTGGCATCAAAACTGGGGATTCTAAATTGTCCTTAGATATGACTGTGAGAGTGAATGGTTGTCTGTCTCTGTGTTGGCCCTGCGATGGACTGGCGATCTGTCCAGGGTGTACCCTGCCTCTCGCCCAAAGATGCTGGGATAGGCTGCAGCCCCCCCGCGACCCGAAAAGAATTAAGCGGAAGAAGATGGATGAATGGATGGATGGATGGGATCCTAGTGTGGATGGGCCCTTGTTTTTCTGTTGATGTTGCCCGGGGTGTCCGGTGCCCACCCCTTGAGGGGAGAAGCTCTTTCACGATCTGTGCATGGGGGAATTTCACTGTGCTCTGTTTCTTTGTTTTTTGTTTTTCCTTATTTGTATAATGTATTCTAAGTTCTTTGTCTGTGATGTTATTTCTAGATTGTCTTTACATATTCTGCATTGTTTCTTTGTATGATTTATTTTCCTGTTTTGTTTTTTTTTTGTTACTTATTTGTACCCGTAGGTAGATTTGGTTTGGTAGATTGTGTTTTCGCTCAGTGTAGTTTTGTCATTTATATTTTAGGGTTGCTTGTCTCTACTTTATTTTTTGCAAGTGTGGCTGTTGTCAGAGGCACCGCCAGGTAGTGGGAGGTGTGCCTGTCAAACTGTCAGCCCCGCTTCCTCTCCTCATGACTCACAGCTGATTGTCATTTTCTCCCCAGCCCGCTCATGTGATTCACACCGGTTTCTATTTGTGTTTAATTGTTCGGATCCTATTTAAGGGCTGTTATTTTCATTTCTCTTTGCCGGGATCTTGATTTCTGTTCCTTCGTCTCCACCAGAGCCCAGCCCTTGCTCTGGTGCATTTTATTCGTAAGTTTGCTCGTTTGTTTGAATTTTGTGTTAGAGCACTGTTTAGGATTTTGTGTTTGTTGTTTTCAATAAATCTCACAAACTGTAGTCGAGCACGTGAGTTTCTCCTCTCTGCCCCGAGGGGCAATTCATGACAATTATGTTGAAAAATAAGCCACATTTGGTCAAACTTGTCCACTATGAACTTTTCAGCCCCACCCTTGTATGTAAATACTGACTTATTTTGACCAAAGCATGCCACAGGCATTTCATTAAGACCTCTGGTAACTGCATCAATGAGGAAAAAAGGGCATAATGTCCCTTTTAAGCTACTGTGCACCCCCTTGTGATTGCCTTGTCATGTTGTTCTTGTTACACCTAGCAAGAAGCTCTACCTTAACAAGAGTAGTGTTTTCCTGTTGTCTCATTGACTACTAACATTTTTTTTAATTCATAAATTGCTCCAGACACACAATTATGACTGTTGTTATCCCATGATATTACTGCTATAATGGTTGTTAGTCTCAAACATTACATACATTAGAAATACACACACATGACATACACACAGTCTCAGATATTAGGTAGTTTTAAGGGCTGCTCACCATCATTCTGTAGTGAAAGATGATTGCTTGAATTTTGACGTGTTAATAATTTTCATTTAGAAATTCAAATTTAAAAATTTTAGAAACCCAAGTTAGAAAACTTCATGGAATAAACTTCACTATCTTGCTTTGTATGTTTCTAATCATAACAGTCTATTGAGCCTGCTAGAATGTGTCTAACAGCTGGGTCAACAGTTCAAGGGATCACTGACTACACTTTTTACATGTTTAAATGTCTTAATGAAATGTCCATCCATCCATCTTCCACCACTTTTCTGGAGGTCCGGGTCGCGGAGGCAGCAGTTCAAGCAGAGAAGCCCAGACTTCCCTCTCCCCAGCCACCTACTCCAGCTCTTCAGAGAGGAGACCAAGGCGTTCCCAGACCAACTGGGAGACGTAGTTTCTCCAGTGTGTCCTGGCTTTGCCCCGGGGTCTCCTCCCAGTGGGACGTGCCCAAAACACCTCAAGTGGGAGGCATCCTGATCAGATGCCCAAACCACCTCAACTGGCTCTTTTCAATGTGGAGGAGCAGCGGTTCTACTCTGAGCCTCTCCCGGATGATTGAGCTCCTCACCCAGTCTCTAAGGGTGAGTCCAGCAGTCCTACAAAGAAAGCTCATTTCAGCCGCTTGTATCTGCAATCTCATTCTTTCGGTCATTACCCAAAGCTCATGACCATAGGTGAGGATAGGAACGCAGATTGTCCAGCAAATCGACAGCTTTGCCTTAGAGCTCAGCTCCCTCTTCACCACGACAGCCCGGTACAACGTCCGCATCACTGCAGATGCTGCTCTGATCCATCTGTCAATCTCTCGCTCCATTTTCCCCTCACTCGTTAATAAGACCCCGAGATACTTAAACTCCTCCACTTGCTTGTCCCCAACCCGGAGAGGACAATCCACTTTTTCACAGCTGAGGATCATGGACATGAATTCAATTGAATTGAATTTCCTTTACTGTCATTGTATACAAAATATAAAACAAAATTTGTCAGCTCCACAAACATACCGCTCAACCAACCATACAAAAACACACACACTTGGACTTGGAGGTGTTGATTCTCATCCCAGCCACTTCACACTCATCGGCAAACCATCCCAGTAAGACCTGTAGGTCATTGCTAGATGAAGCCAACAGAAGAACATCATCTGCAAACAACAGAAATGAGATTCTGTGGTCACCAAACATGACACCCTTTGGTCCTTGCCTGCACCTAGAAATTCTGTCCATAAAAATTATGAACAGAATCCGTGACAAAGAGCAGACCTGGCGAAGTCCAACTCTCTCTGGGAATGAGTCCAACCAAGTGCTCGCAATATGAACCAAGCTCTCACAATGGTAATATAGAGACAGGATAGCTCATAACAACAAGCCTGATACCCCATACTCCTGAAGCACCCCCCACAAAAAACCACGAGGGACGTGGTCAAATGAAACTAAATGTTTGTAAAATATTTTGATTCAATGTTCTTTAATTATTTAATTATTGCAGCATATTTGTGAATCATCTTTTGCAGCCTTTCTGAGAACAGCTGGTTTCTGTGCATGTCTTTTTAAAAGCCACATTTAACTCCACCCTCCCTCTTCCGTCACTATTGCTAATCTTAGCTAGCTAGATCCAAGCTTCATCTAAAGTAAATTTGTCTTAAAGAAAATGAAATAACGCATCACTGGTGGACAGGGGTGTGTGGTTTCAGTGGTTGAGAGGATATGATTGGGCCCTGGACTACAATAAGCACAGAAACATTTGTAAATGAGCCCAGACTACTTACAGTATCTAGCGCCTTGAGATGCCTTTATGTTCTGATCAGATACTATGTAAATAAAATTGAATTGAAGTTCAATTGAATAGTGGCTAAACTGCTAGCTTCAGCTAGCCACCTTGGTCTCGCTAACAGTTCAATATAGCATCACGGAAATATAACAAAATAAGCCAGAAGGACGTGAGATGTATATTATCAACTGGATTAGGGAACCAGGTGGAAACAGTGATGTCTATTAGGGTAGCTGAAATCTAAAGAAAATAACAATATAGTTTGGAGCAGCAGGGGGCAAAGGCGCCTCGTTGTTTGGTCTAGTTACCCCTGAAGGGGCTTTAACCCTTCAGTCCATTTTTCTGCCCCTCTTCCTGCTTCTGGGTGTGAAAGAATGTCCACACGCTGGTCTAGTGTCACCACACAGCCCCTCCCTGAACACCCAGAAGGGGCTGTAACCCCCCAGTCCTTTGGGCTCAAGTCGGCGCCCATGGCAGCTGCAGCGGGGGGTTGCCACTCCGATCGAACTGTCCTGCTGTTGAAGTTTGTCGGAGGGCATGACAGTCTGTGGGGGGGAAAGGGGGAGGGGTTAAAAGCACTTTCTGCCCCGCTCCACGTTCCAACACATTGAACGGGCGTGGTTCGTGGGTGCACGGGGTCCAGTGTGTGTTGTGCTGACAGAACAAAGCCGGCAAACAGCAGGTTTTTGGGAGAGAGGTGCGGGAAGAACAATGTGGGGGACGAGAGGGAGGTGGGGGGAAACCATGGTGTAACCCAGTGTTAAAAACGTGAATAGAAATATGAATGTCGATACCGCTTTAAGAGGGAGGGGGGACACTCATTTCACAATGGGAATAGATATCTTGAAGATGGGTATGCAAATACAATATAAGTTCATAAAATGTGTTCATAAGTAGTTAGGAACATTTTCTGGAAAGGTTTGACAACGTTCCTGATATTTTGTTTGGTATTTTGAGCGACCAATGGCTGCGTCTTTTGTTTGGCAGCAACAGCCAATGGGGTCACGCCAGCCAAAGGGGTCACGCGTTCCCTTGCTCGGTCTGTGTGTAATATACAGAACGCTGTCAGACACTGCCGAGACACGACCGAGAGAACCCGATTCCTCACGGAGATGATGAGCTAACGTGCTAATAGCAGCCTTTGCTTGGACAAAACTTGAGATTGATTGGGATCCAAAGGCTGTTAACGCCGTTGAGCGCGGGAACCCCATGACGCACGTGTCACTTAGCATGGTCAGGTTTTTTTTCTTTGGACTGGTTTGACCAGAACATGGATTCTCCAGATCTGGATGGCGAGCCGAAGCCCGAACCCTATTAATGGCTAGAGGTGATTCAACAGGTCACCTGGAACGGACACTAGAGAACTGTGAATCTTGTAAATATATTTTGGGGTATTATTGTGACAAGTGTGTGGGTTTTTTTGATTAAATGTACATATTTGTAAATAATACACATTTGTAAAAAGAAATATATATAGTTGCAAGTTCCATACACCGTGTGTGTAAGTGTCATCTATTGTTACGCCCTCCAGGCTCCTACGAATCTAGGGTCTACCTGACCTGGCCCAATTATTCCTGCTGTCCAGGTAGAAAAGTTAGGGTAACTACATTGCCATAACACAACACTACCAAAAAGGGTACTACACCTAAAGTGAGTAGGTGTTAGTGAGGGTTACAATGGAGTGCCGGCCCGGGACATTAAAAGCCTCTGGGCCGTGCAAAAATTGCATGCAGATCAGCCTCGGGTGAGGAACTTTTCCGGTAAACCCTCCGGTGATCCGCAGCGGCTGTGAAAAAATTAAGTCTCTGACGACTCCTCGTGCGGGCCCAGTCCTGCCAGGATCTGGGGAAGGCGAACAGCCCAATTTCCCGAGGGTGCATCGCAGCCGTGAAACAAACTCAAGCTGTGTCAGGGAACTTGGCAATCTTACTTTAGGTGCGGGGACAGTCCTAAAGGCTCCGGGGAAAGTAATTGGCTTAATTCCCATTGATGCACAGCGGCTGAGAACAAATACCAGTCCTGTGGGTGAGGCTGCCGGCTGCCCGGCTGCCTTAGGTGCGATGCGCAAAGCCTAAAGGATCCGAGGATGGCGATCAGCCGTGTTCCCCGGGAATGTGCAGTGGCTGAGGATGATGTATAAGTTTGTGGAGCCGGTTTGTCCCCGGTGCCACGTAGCTTTAAGTTGCACTGTCCTTGTAATCCTGCGGTGTGCGCACAGGGCTTCTGTACACTGAAACTCCGCTGTCAGGAGATGAAGTCAGGGTCGGGGAGCTTGATTCAAACACACAGAAGGCACCGATCTTCCCCTTTCAGGCTGTTTCTGTGCGGTGCTCATCTCGCTGATCCTGGTGCGTCTCGGTCCCCACGCCGCATGCTTTCTTCGGCCCTTGAGGTCGCCAACGTGGAGGGAGGAGCAGGCACGTGCGCTCCAGTGTGAATGAGAAGGATGCAGGCAATCCCTGGTACTCCGGAGTCCACAGCGCGGTGAAAGGGAGTAGACGGTCCATCTCACTTCGGGTCACCAATGTAGAGGGTAAAAGGGAAGGATGTGGAGGTGAGGCACAAGCGTAGGTCGACACAGAATCTTTATTAACCCTCTAACATAAATGTACAGCCTATGGTCCCCAGCATGGCCACTGGGGCCGAGTCTCTGTAGAAGACCCTCCCCAGTCTCTCTGTGTTCTCTTTATATAACTTTATTGACCTCGCATAGAGACTGGGGCTGGTGCATTGTGTATTGGTATGACAAAGGAAATGTGTGGCACGATTATCATAACACATGTTACTTTCATCACAATACATTAGCCTCCCTGCGCTCCATGCTGCAGTTTGGAGCAGCAGGGGGCGAAGGCACCTCGTCGTCTGGTCTAGTTATCCCCCGAAGGGGCTTTAACCCTTCAGCCCATTATTCTGCCCCCCTTCCTGCTTCTGGGTGTGAGACAATGTCCACACGCTGGTCTAGTGCCACCACAATAGACACAAGATTCCTAATACCAATGTTAGCTGTTAAGCTAACACCTTTGGCTCCCTGTCCAGCTACATGACAGACAGCTAGGCTGGCCAATAATACAGCAGAGGGCAGGTATCAAGGCTAGTGACGTTTGCCTTTTAGTGATGTTTTCGATTTCCTGATGTACAGGAAAAGGGTAAAATGGAAATCATAATGAGAGAGAGGCTGTGTGTATTTTTTAAGAGAAGTGAGTGTTTTGATATTTTCTCAATAATCATGTGACCAATAGACACAATTCAGAAGGTCAACCCTCTGAGTGTGTATGGTGCCGAACTGCAACAACCCCCTCGTGGTCAAGAGTGGGGCATGCAAATTCTCACACTCATAGGGTTAAAACCTACAAAAAAACACCTTTTTTCAGTTATTTTTTTCAGTTAATTTTTAACCCCTTTAAAGTATTGGACAGACAGTATATGAAAGGTCCAGTGAATGAACTGGAACTCAACAGCTCCAAAACTGACACCATCATAGTTGGCACATCTCACCCGATTCAGTCATCATCCATAACCTGCATCACTTTCTGTGGTCACAATATCCCCATTTCCTTATCAGTCACCAATCTCGGTGTATAAATGGACTCAAACCTCACCTTCAAATCCCACGTAAATCCCCTCTGTAAGATCTCTTTCTACCACCTCTGCAATATTGCAAAACTCCACCCCTCTCTCACCCTCCCAGATGCTGAAAAGCTGGACCACGCCTTTGTCTCCTCCAGACTGGATTACTGAAAAGCGCTCCTCTTTGGGATCCCTGGCAAGAGTCTTCAAAGACTGCAGTATACCCCAAACTCTGCAGCTAGGGTCCTGATGAGGGTGCAAAAATATGGACTTATCACACCCATTCTTAAATCACTTCATTGGCTTCTTGTTTCCATCAGGATCGGATATAAGGTCTTTCTCCTCACTCACCAGTGCATCCATGGAAATGCACCCCCTTAGAACTGCTAACTCCACTAACCACAACACTCAAAGTGCCTTCATACACCCAGGACAAAACTCAGCACCATGGGGGATAGGGCTTTTTGAGCTGCTGCCCCACATCTGTGGAACACCCTCCCTGACACCTTGAGGGCATCACAATTCACAGACAGTTTTAAAAGAGGACTTAAGACCTTTCTTTTTAGCAGGACATTTGATCAGTGAGTTGCTGTTTTAACCTCTTCTGTCTTTTATTTTTGGTTTTATCTTCTTATCCCTTTTTTTCCTTTATGAATTTGAGTTTTATGTTTTTTTACATGTAGCACTTTGAGATTTTTTTTAATGTAAAGTGCGTTACAAATAAAATTCTTTAGAAAGATGTTGACAGTTTAGTGAATGGAAAGGACAAGTCCATCTGTTTCATTTGGCTTTGAAAGTCCTGAGGGGACGAGAACACGTTCTTGCTGTTCATGTGGATACAGAATAAGAAAACACATGGCACAAACAAACACAAAGACTCTGAGAGATGTCAAATCTGTACACTATTGAAAGAGAACATGGAGACAATTCCAGATTTATATTTAGAATGCGGTCATTTCTGACAGTTTTATTGTCATTTGTTCTCTTTTTCAGATCATTTACTCAAGAAGCTTAACTCTTTCTATAAATGTGCTGACCAAAACTGCCATTCTGATTTAGGCTGAGTGACCATTTTGAGGGACTTTCAAAACAGTGTCAGCCATAGCATGAGATAGAGACATTTTTGCATGTTTACAGAGAGGGGTAAGGCGATGAACAACAAATAAGCTTGCTGGAATAATCAAGGAAGGACTTGACCTGAATATTCCACTGCCATATTCCAATTGCGGGTATAAAAACTTCACCAGTTCTTGTATGCGTGTGCATGTGTTGAGCCAGAATCCACATTCACACATCATTAAAAGCAGTGGTGCCACTGGCCACTGCTGTCAGTCACACGAAATGCTCTAACTGCAGATAACTTTATTAATGAAATCCTCCATCTTCTCCCTCCTGCCATGCTTCGTTCCTCCGAGCTCCTTTACACTCTTTATATCAGTTTGCTATTTTCATTGGTACCCTGTCCTGTAATGATTCACAAGTCAATGTATGAAGCTTCTCTTTAAGTCTTCTCTCGACCTTATTTCTTTTTTTCCCCTGCATATCACTCCATTTCATTTTCAATTTCCATTTCCTCTTTGTTTGTCTCCCAGCAGACAGTGAATGATGCCTGCTGGCATGTTGCTGGACATGCCGGCAGGACTGGCATCACAATCACGCATAAATAATGATCAATGGATCATCAACCCCAGCTGGAGAGAACATCTAAATTCATTTGTACGAATCTAGAGATCAATACATGCAGATGCGATATTAGTTGGTCAATTGCCCTGTCTAACTGATTAGAAACGAGGGCATTACCTGACTGATGTGTGTGACTCATCACTGAGTCTCATTCTGTCCAGATTAATGTTCTGTCTTTTCATATCATGGCCTACGTAAGTCACAATTGGATTGTACACGCTGTCCAGTCTCATCATCTCACTGCGGTTCATTTGAAAAACAGCTGATGAATGGGATGTGAATAATAGGAGTGGGGGGAGGGTGGAAAAATATCCTCCAAATGTAAACATGGCACTAAAACCTGAAACTGATTTGATTTGACACATACCCATTATCTATAATTGCATTAGAAAAACAACATTCAGTGATCACATTTCTGGTGTCAAGACATTGTCCTGGACATTAAAGAGAAGGGCATGGCTGAGGCTGTCATCGCTGAATAAAGCTGTTCTATTACCAGTTAGCACCAGAAGACACAAGAAAAATGTTCAAAGGTGAAGGTCAGGGGTTAGGTGAGGGCAGAGGGGGCTAAAACTCTCACACATTAAACCTCTCACCCACATCACACCTCCATCTGCCTTCTAGTTCATGTAGCTATTTCTACAGTCACTGCAGGTCTTTTTTTTTTTTTTTTTAAAGGCAGCTCAGTGGTACAGTGATTAGTGCTGTCACCTCACAACAAAAAAAGGTCCTGGGTTCGAACCCAAGAGGCAGCCAGCTGTGTGGAGTTTGTATGTTCTCCCAGTGTTTGCATCGGGTGCTCTGGTTTCCTCCCACAGTCCAAACCCATGCGTGTTGGGTTAATTGTCATGAACTGAATAGTCTAAATTGTTCTTGGGTATGAATGTGATGGTGAATGGTTGTCTGCCTGTCTGTGTTGGCCCTGTGATGGACTGGCAAATTGTGCAGGGTGTACCCCTCGCCCAAAGACACTGCAATAGGCTACAGCCCCCAGTGATTAAAAGATGGATGATGGGTAGAGTTCTTAAGACATAATTAGTGGGTGCACAAATGCATATGCTGAGTAATATGTTGCATTTATTGTTATGTTTAGTTTGTTATCAGGATTACACAATAATTTTTAATGGCTGCTATATACAGGGAGAAGATCTTTTTTTTTCACAGGCTGCAGCGGCCTTGAGACTTGAGTTTGAGAAGTGAGTGACTTTGTGCATTGTAAACTTTTCCCATGATCATCTAAAAAAGTACAGAACATTTTCCTCCTCTTAGCCACTTAACCCTTTTTGGGTTGCGGGTGGGCTGGAGCTTATCCCAGCATCTATGAGCAAGAGGCAGGGTACACCCTGAACAGATTGCCAGTCCATCACAGGGCCAACAATCATTCACTCTCACACCTAAGGACAAGTTATTTTGTCTTTGGACTGTGTCAAAAACCCACACAGACATGGGGAAGAACAGGCTAACGCCACAGAGAAAGGTCATCACTGGCCTGTGTTGGGCTTGAACCCATGACCTTCTTGCTGTTAAGACAACTGCACTAACCACTGCTCCACCAAGCTGCCTTTAGAGGAGTAGTTTAGGAAAGAAAAAAGAGAGAAGTGCCGGATTCAGGAAGAAAGCAAAGTATGGTTATTAAGTTTATAACAGCTTGAAGTAAAATTCATCATACTTACCTGCACAGAGTGCAAAACTCATAACATTTACAGTGAATGTGCATAGTGTATTAGCTACAGACTGAACAAGTAAACCAGCTCATATGCTGTAATTATTCGGTACTTTAAGTGTCTGTTGATTTCTATTTTCATTAGTCTGCTAGTTTTGTCCATTGAGTAAAACTGATACCAACAAATGTGCATTCATACATGCAAGTTAGCATGAGATTCTTGGACAAACAAAAAATAAACATCTGCATTGTACAGCCGAAACTAAGAGTAGAAGCTATGCAACTCAGTGTTCAAGTGTTTCAACCTTGGAAAGCTTTTCATGTGAAGCACAAAGTACTCAGTTTTCACCCAGCGGGCTACAGTTTTAAGAGACAGAGAGGATCAGAGAATGACGAGATTCCTATCATTAGATGAAAAAAAGAAGTGGAAAAACTCAAACAAGTCTCAGCGTCACATTGAATAGGTGCTACAAAACTTACAACGGCTGACGGTATCGAAGCAAAGGTATCAGAAAGACAGCTTTTGTTCAGCAGCTTAAAATCTTGTGGTTGACACTTGACCCAGACATTCTTCACAATGCTATCGTGGAAAAAAGTGAGATTTTTTTTTTTTACATTGCCAAGGTAACACTCATGAATTGCAGAAATCAAATTAGCAGATGTATTGAAACATAACATGCTTGCCTTTGTAGCTTTAATAGTTTTCACTGATTGTCTTTTTTTTCACAAGTAAAATACTTAAATCATTTTTAGGTTGTACTACTGTATATGAGCCAACAAAAGAAGACCTTAATTTAGACTGTTTCTCTCACATTCTTAAACCAATTATGTAAAGGTTTTGACCTCAGGTGCTCTATAATTTTATGCAAATGAAAGACTGGTAGAAGAATTATGGCAACTAAAATACATTCATTGTTGATTATCAGTTGAAGTGCTAGTTACTAATTTAGTGGTTACAAGTGAAGCATTTTGGAAACAGTTTTAGATCATTTCGCTGACAAAGTGAGTGCCGAAGTGCAAAGTTCCCTAATTAGCCTTTAAAGTGGTTTGACTTTGGCATTTTCTGAGACAATCAAAGTTTTACAGTGATAAACACTTTTTGTTTCATACGTGTTTAGTACTTTTGTTGTTTAGTTAAATGGAATATGTGTGGATTTGTGTGTTAAGTGTGTCAATTAGCCAGTGGCTTGACACTACATGGATCGTGACTCATCTTCTCTACAAGCCTTTGGTACTGATCATACTCCCCTTATAGAAAAGGTGACTGACAAAGGAAACTCAAACAAAGAGCTGTCTTTGATGGAATGCCACTAGAAAAGGGCCTAATGGTGCCATGAAATCTCTTTGACTCCCTGATGAAGGCTTGTATGCTGAAATACGTTGGAGTTCCTAGGTCAAATATGACCATGTCATGAAAATAAAGGCATTTCAGTTATTTTTAAAAGAGAGTGCCTTGGATTTTTTTTAATATTCAAGTTTATGCCTCTAACATCCAAAGAGCCCCTCAAACAAACCCAGTTTGAATCCAGGAAGCACTTCTACACAAGAGTTTTGAAGTGTGTGGATTTGTGGGGAGTGACAATTGCACACAGTGATTACACAAAGAGACTTAACATGCAATGTAGCGGCATTATTATTCACAGATGTCAACGCAACAGAATTCTGATTAGTTCCCTGGTGTTTCAATAAATATAGTGGAACTTTTTTAAGTTAAGTTCTAAAGTGGTTGTAGAATCGGACACAAGGGTGTCAAAACACATTTGCAGAAAAATAAACCATTAGTTGATGACTTGCAGAGAATAATAAGAAGGCCTGGAAATCAAATTTGGCCAAAACGGAGAAAAGTAATAAAAAATTTAAAAAAAGGCAAAAAGCAAAGCAGGAATGGTGGATAACAAAAGGCAGAATATTGAGCTAAGAACCACAGTCTGAATGCACATTACACAGAGGTGGGTAATAAGGCGTTTGCCTTATCTGCATACTCAATCACACAATAAATAGGATACAGAGAAAGCAAAAGAAAACACGAAAAGCAATGTAAGAAAATTAGCCTCAAAGTAATAAAGGGATGAGGTGAGAAGAAAAAGAAAAAAACAAACAACAATAAAATACAGTAGAAGGACGCAGACAACAGATGGGGTAAAAGACAGCCAATGTGGGAAAATAAAACGCAAACACAAGGGAAGCTAGAACTATGGAATAAAGAAGTGACACCATGACAATTATAAATGCTAAATAATGATGGGATCTCTGACCAACCAACCCTTGTTAATCATGTAATTCAATTATACCACTGCTACAAAGATTTAATGCATTTATTTATGAATTTTCAGAGATCATCAGATGTAGAATCATCATCAGTCAATTCATACAAAACTAGAAAAGCACTCAGAGAGTGCATACCTCCACCAAGGCTCCTTCCTTCCCTCCCTTTGTCTATCCATCTGTCCGTACCTCCCTTCCTCCATCCCACCATACATTGCCAGATAGGGCCTTGGTGGAGGTATGCACTCATAGATCACCTCCAAAATCTAATAGGTTTGTCTGTGACCCAAGGACCTCCTCTAGTGAAAGTTTCATCCAAATCCATCCAGCAGTTTTTGTGTAATCCTGCTGAACAAATACAAACAAGATCCTTGGCGGGGGTATGCACTCTCAGATCATCACCAAAATCTAATGTGTTAATCCTTAGGCCAAGGGCCACCTTTGGTGACAATTTCATCCAAATCCGTCCAGTCGTTTTTGCGTAATGCTGCTAACAGTCAAACAAACAAACAGTGGCAAAAACTGTTTGGCAAACTGGCAAAAAAATACGGATGTCACCTGACTGCAAAACAAATCTATCTACGGGTACAAATAAAGTAACCTGAACCTGAACCTGAAAAACATCCTCCTTGGTGGAGGTAACAAGCATATATGATCACATAAGACATGCAATACTATGAAGCGGTGCAGACAACAATGATGAAATCTCAAGTTCTAACAATGCCACTTCTCTTCCAAAGTAACTTTTAGATAGATAACTTTATTGTCTGTCCTAGTCGGTGACAGAAATTTGAGTGTCACTATCCATTAAGCTCCTCAGATGGTAAATTCACATATAAAGGCATGTGTGCCCTTGAAAGCCTCTTAGGCTTGATGTACATCTATGTTTTGAGCTGTATTTACTCTGCTGCTCAAGGACGGGAGCAGTATTTGCTTGGCAGGAACTGATCTGAATTGCTCATTATAAAAATGGCTGCTGGTTGGTGAAGCTGATGTGATTGGGGAAGGCTCTTAGTAATAATGCATTCATCCTGGCAACTAAAGGCATCTGCACTAATTTTACAATAAATTACATATTTGTCACACAAAATCTCGTCAATATTGTCCAGAGTAATAGACTTGTGATGGTCTTGCCTGAATATTAACTACATCCTGGAGCAGTCTTTTTTTCTTTTTTTTGAGCTAACACTTATTTCCAATGCTATACAGACACACCATGGTCTGACTGAACATTCTTTTCTGACGGGATGGTACTTCGCGCCCATTATGCCTCTTGGCATGTAATGCAGTAACAAAAGTGTTCTACCCCCCCATCTGCCTTGGGCCATTCTTTGGATTGATCCCCGGGTGTGTTTGAGGCCCTTCAGCTGGGATGCCTTCTCTGTCTTTTCCCTTCTGGAGTACAATGCAAAGCTGTTCTGGGACACCGTCAGGGACTTTCCTTAATCAAGTTGTCTCTGCCATTCTGTGCAGCTCAGTGATGTTTCACGGGAAACGATCTGGTCTGTGCAGCCTCTATATAATAACAACCTCAGCCAAGACCTTACTTGGTATTGGCAACAAGAGTTAGCCACACCAATTACTACAATTTTGCAGAGAACCCTTTTTTGGTAGCTTTACAATTATACCATCAGACCAGTCCGTTGGTACATTCTTGCTTGTCCAAGAGTGCTGACAGAGTGCCAGATGGGTCTACCTTCAAAAGTTCAGCACTGACGTTACCTTGGAAAGGAGCTTCCCCATTCTTTAAAGATGTGACTGTAAGTATGATTTCACCTCTAGCTGGTGGCTACCTGTACTGATGTCTGGACCAGCTGGATATCAGCATCTGTTGTTGGTGGCCGACGATTCACTATCTCACTGAAGCACTCAGTCCATCTCACTTCCTGCTCAGCTTCAGTTGTAAGAAGATTCCCACGTTTATCTCCAATGGGTGCATCAGTGTTATTATCTTGGCCAACTTAAGGCCTTTTTCCACTAGCCCAGCACACCTTGCCACGTCTCGATTCACTTCGACACGGTTCGGCTCGGTTGTGTCTCCATTACAACCGTGTTAAGCTGGGGTGGGTGGGATTTCTATAACAGCGAGGCGGCGCCACACTCCCATGACGTAAAACACGCGACCCAAGCAAAGCATAACACATGCATCATGGCGGCTGTACAAGGCGACTCCTTGGTCTGTGGCATTTTTCACCGTAAATGCCAAAAAGGACCGCCAGACACGGGTACAGGCAGCGAGATGAAACACTCTGGAATAGTTCTGCAGCTTCTGGGAGAGCCAAAGACGTGAGGATACAAACTAGGTCATATATGACGGTACGCTAATGTTGCTAATGCTAGTTTGCTATAAGTATGTCGTACTACACTGTAACGTCTGCAAGTTATCGCTGTTAGGTACTAAAATATGTATGCTGTGTGTGTTTCAGATGGCTCTGTTGTGGGGAAATTACCGCTTCAAACGGTCGGTCCGGGCGTTCAACACAGCCTGTCACTGATGTCAACAGCCTGTCACTGATGTCAACACAGCTTCACAAATGATCAGTGGTTATAGAGCTTAAGAATGTCTGTAGAAACGTTTATTTCCTGTGCAACAAATTGCTCTGATCTGCGTGAAAATCATGGAGAGACTGTTGAGCCATCATGGACGTACCTGCTTCTGCAGCACTGAGTCTGAGGTGGTGTCATAGCAAAAAATGATCAGCTGACACAACTTGATCGCCATGCTAATAACTATATTAGCCACAAAATATATATTCAAAAAGTAAACAGTACTGAGTTACGTATAATAAGATATATTTGACAGTTATGATGCATTTTAGGCCAAAACAAACTTGATCTAGGATTAAAAGCAATTAAAATAATGCAGTCACAAGGTTACATGGAAAATACTTGATTTACTAGATACATGTACTGTAGAAATATACAGTATATTCTCTGCATCAACAATGTACTATACATGCATTCATGTAGTATTGCACTGGGAATTGCACTGACAATAAACCTCTGAAGTTTTTGCAGATGTCTCTTCTTTATATGTGAAGGTTACCACCATGTGGCACAAATTAAAATACTGAAAGATTGGAAAAGCTGTCTAAGAACAATCCAGCAGTTTGAGAAATCACTTTTGGTTTGGTGTAAGTCTGTCAACAGAATTATGAACCATAAAGCAGTTTGTGTTAAAATGTTAAATCCCATTAAACCTAATCCGGGGGCTTCCAATCATGTGTCATGGGGGGCCAAGACCCTGCAGGTTCTCTCTTCTACCCAGTCTCTTCAGCAGGTGTTCTCACTGATCAGCAGTCAGTGGAAGAAGTTCAGTGGAATCTGCTGTTGAAGACACTGGTTGGAGGTAAAGCCTGCAGGGTCTTGGCCCTCCATGGCACATGATTAGACACCCCAGCCCAAACCCATTATGATGAAGAGCAGATGCTAATATGACCCAGAATTCCTCCATATACTGGTACTGTCACTAAAGTATGCAGGGTCTTCTGCGGTGGCACATCCAACAATACAGTCTTCATTTAATAAAATAATTGTTTTGGTTACTTTTTTCTTAAAAATGAGCCATTATTTTCAAGGTCACCGATAAATCCTTTGTACAGTTGACTCTTTTCCCACCGGTGTCTTAACAGACAAAATAGAAAATCATGATGCAAACACATAAGTCACTAAATTGTTTATTACAATCAGCAGCAAATTCCAGATTATTCAGAATGTGCAAAATTCAAACTGTAAAAAAAAAAAAAAAAAAAAAAAAAACCTGGAATGGGTCACACACGCCAGCCATGCTGCCTCACTGAGAAGCAACTGGATCGCCCCCTCGTACTGGTCCTGGTTCAGCAGATCTTCACCCTGCATCTCTGTAAATAGTGAGGCAAGGTCCAGTTGGGGTGGACAGTTTCCCTCTTGCCTCGACAAAAGACAAATGGGTGGTGGTTAATTAAAGCAAGTGTAAAACATATTTGGGAAATACACTTGTTGCTAAAAGCCAGTGGTGGAATGTGAATTAATGAATGAATCTTTATTTCGGATTGATTAAAAGTAAAGATTAAAAGAAAATAGAATAATATAACAAAGGGGAAAAAATCTAACAAGGTCAAATTAAAAAATAACTCCTCTGATTATACAGTTCAACATAGGTTATCTGAAATGGGTGATGGCTGAAGCTGCAGCTTATATTGCCCACCATATTCCATCCAAGAATTCAAAAGAAAAACAAAACAGGAGCGATTACAATTTGAATGTGACAATAAAGTACTTCGTTGTTGTATTTAACCACAATTTTCATGTAGCTGCGCTTCAGTAGATTTTACAAGGGCTGGGTTACATTTAAAATCATCTGTTTTTACTGTGGCCTCAGCAATCAGAATGAATTAATACATTCACTTGAATGGAATATAGTACTTTAACTGAAGTTGTGCATCACCGAGTATGGAGTTGCTCAGTCAAAATATGAAGTTTTTATCAATAAAAGTTTGTCTTGTCTGTAAAAGTGTCTCTTCTTGCCCTGGCTTCATGTGTGGGCGGTGTTTTGTACTAGCATTGCTAAAATATAAAAGGAAGCACTACAATGGGTCTCAAATATTTGTAATGTGTCCTGTTACTGCATGAGTTTATGGATGATAGACTATAAACTACACATATAAAGTAAATCATATTGATGACTGAACATCTCACATTCGCCAAAACATACAGTTATGAACATAACTCACAAAGGATCACACAAGTGATCTGACAAAAAAATAAATACATTAACAAGCGGTTTATTTTACAGTTGATGTGCCATATTCACACAATCAAATAAATCTCAGTTCAGTCCCTTTTATATTAAGTGGAAATTGTGCTACTTTGGTTTTGACACTTTACCTATAAAAGCAAAGGATTTCAGTATTTTCCACAGTGGCGAGGTCCGTTGTGGGGCGGCTGCTTTCCTCTTGCCTAGATGAACGACAGAAATGGATGGTGGTTAGGTTCAAGCAAGTTCAACACATATACAGGCACATCTCAAATATTAGAATACCATGAAAAAATTCAATATTTTTGTCACTCATTTCAGAAAGTGAAACCCATATATAGATTCATTACAGGGACAGTGATATATTGAAAGTGTTTATTTTAATATTGATGATTACGGCTACAGCCCATATTAACCAACACCTCAGCGGCCAACATTTATATTTAAAAACTATTTTTTAAAGTTAATTTTATGTAATATTCTAATTTTTTGTCAAATTGAATTTGGGGTTTTCAGGGGCTGTAAGCCATAATCATCAAAATTAAAATAAATAAACGCTTGAAATATATCACTGTCTGTGTAATGAATCTATATAATATACAGATTTCTCTTTCTGAAATGAGTGACAAAAAATATTGAAGTTTTTCATGACATTCTAATTTTTGGAGATGTACCTGTATTAGGGAAATACACCTGTGAAAGTCAGTGGTGGGATGTGACAAAAATGCTTCGTTTCCCTGACAAGCACTGCAGGATCCACAGAATAGGTGTGTGGGTCTATTCTGACGCTTTAGAAAATTATATGAATGACTTTATAAATCACTGGTTTGAAAAAGCAATTTTAATATGACGAGATTTCGGCTCCTGTGGTCCATTTCACCAGTGTCCACAATATAAACACTGAGGGAGGCTAACCCCTGGCATGTGGAAACACATTCTAGCATTAAATTGCACACAATTTAATGCGCAGCACCAAAGTGCAGCACGTACACAAACCAGGACTTTAACCAGGATTAACATATTTCATCGTTTTGCTCTCACAAGCGAATAATTAGGAGAAAACAAGCGCGAATCAGCAATTGGTACTAGCTAGCTACTAGCTAAAACTCGTTAGCCAGCACAGAACGGCGCTGTATGGCTCAAAAAAAGTGAGCTTACAACCAACAGGATAAATAAGCGAATAGATGCACATTATTACAAATCACTCACCATCGATGGTTCTCTCACGTTCGTCTTCAGCTTGTCCGTAGTCCGGTTCTATGCTGGGCTGCATCTGTATCGGTCCGGGTCGCTCCTCTCACTGTGGATCTGCCACCAAGCAGAGAAAACCCTGCACCTCTTCATTGGACCACGGTGTAGAGATCCGCAAAACCTACAACGCTGTCTGTATTAATATCGTATTTACTCCGTGACCGAGTTAGTCCGTGAAATATTGCAAATGGTGGTCGTGTAGATTCATCAGAAGACGGTCGCTTTCGTGACGTTATGACCTGACCAATCAGCGGCGACCAGGCTGTTGACGTCACATCTCGGCACGACTCAGCACGATTGTACCCTGCCCTTGAGCAGGCATGAAAATAGCGCCTGTTAAACCGTGTTGGGGCTAGTGGAAAGAGCTACAAAGCGTGCTGAGCTGTGCCGTGTTGGGCTAAGCAGGGCTAGTGGAAAAGGGCCTTTATACACCTGTCCCTGCCAGTGCTAACTGGCTGCTTCTTCTGCTTGCTCTCCAAGGTCTTCCATGGACGCTTGTTTATCTGTCCTTGATTTCCTCTTCACAGCTCTGTTTGCCTCTCAACACTGATACTTCTACCTCTCTTACTGCTTTTGCTTCCATGGCCATGACTGGTTGGTAGGTGTGCATTAAACCCTTTAATGCACACATGGTTCAGCTCAAGTTTAATCACTGTGAAAGTTACTTCATCAACATGTAACTACAGTAACTACAGCTGTCAATAATTCAGTGCAGAAAGGAAAATACGCCAATGCCTGTTTTTACTTTTTGTTCAATGCTTTTGTGAAGAATGTGTTGCAGCAGAAGAAACAGCAATGGAGAGGGGGAAAGATGAAAGGAAACATTGATCTGACACCTGAGGAGTTTGAAGGGATAAAGGGAGACAAGAATGAAATTATCAAGGGAAAAAAAAGCAGCGAAATGAGAGGCTGACAGACTCAGTCTGCATGATCCAAACACAAAAGAATGGGGCTTTGTAAACATACTCTGCAGTCCCGATCATGACAACAGTACGCTGTTGAATAAAAAAGATCAATAAAATCAAAAAGATCACCCAACAAAAGATTAAATAGTTACTTCACACTGCTGACAAATGAGCGTGGCATGAACTAATGCACTTGTAGGTGTGCGTCGAATGGTTTTAAGGCACAGTTGTGGAGGCAGAAACTCTCCGCGTCATGCCTTCAAATAAACCACTTAAGGCAAATGTCCTCTTTGATTAAGCCGAACGTTAAGCTGGGGCACAAAGTCCCATTACTGTCACAGAAATGTGGTTAACAGCACACACAGATTTCGTCCACGTGCTTTTGGACATTTAACTGTTTCTATCTTGTATTATATTAATTGATTGGTGAGGACAAATGAAAACGTATACTGTATATGGAGTGTAACTTTTCATCCCATGGCCAGGAAAAGCGATTATGTAAACCGGGGATAAGTTGTTACACTGATGGGTGGTAAGTTGATGAATTCACAAGACAAGGTACTTCTTTCTATAGTTTTTATGACCTTTATTACCATGTGTGTAACAACCTGCCCCACGTAATGTTTTGCCCCACTTGCACGTCAAGGTGTAACATCTTACCTTTCCGACGTACAGCGGCTCTGTGCCCGTGTATTCCTCCACCACAAAGAACTGGTTCCACACCCATCCTCGCTTCACCCGCTCCAGTGACGAGGGCGGCTGCTCCCTGCTGCTCCCTGCGGAACCTTTGCCGCTAGTCCTCGAGGCCTCACAACAGGTAAAAACAGAGCAGCTCTGAAGAGCTATTGCTGCCAATATTGCCCGAGCTCCCGCAATCCATAACAATGCCATAGTGGGGAAAAAAAAAAGAAAATCACAAAGCAATCCCGCGTCTACATGTAATGCCGGCCATACATGTGGACAGTGTTAGTGGGAGTTTTCGAGCCAATGAAAGTGCAGAAGGACAAACTTAAAAGGTCTGTGAACTAAACTGGAAGTTAATCCATGACATCACAGACCAATCTAAAGTTACTTGCTGAATATGGGGGGAGGTCATGGAGCATAATGGATGTCTACCACCTGGAGAGCACCTGTTTGTTGTCTAACCTGGCAAGTCATCGTGATTTTTCAGAGAACCCGCCCCGCCTTGAGGGGGTTATTTTTTGTTCAAAGTGTCACCTAAGGGAGTGAGAAAAGCCGACTATAAAAAAAAAAAATGTCTTTCTACTTTTTGATGGGAGCAAAAATTATTTCATGACACTGGCTCACTGATCAGAGAAGGAACTGAGGCGACTAAGATGTACTGTCTTTGCGGAGCATGCCAGTGAAGACAGACAGAGACAGCTTGCATCCATCCTTGACTCTGAAGTTACTATTGCTTCCGCTGCTTCAGTTTGGATCCTTTCCTCCAATGGCCGGTGTGTGTTTCAAAATCCCTGAATACTGAGCTATTCAAAAATGACTCAAAATTCTGACTTTTCCCCAGACAAAAGTTCTTCAGTGGTTCAGCTCCTTGAAAGTCCAAACTGGCTCTACCTCCTTAAGCAAAGACTTTGGCTTCAGGAAAAGGCCAGCTGATTTTACTGTTGGTGATTGTTTGACCTTCGATGGATGTGCCCTTCAAAACAATCCCCTTAGTTTGGAAAGTTCATTCTTCAAAGGTCCAGCTGCTTTTGTTCACTATTATGAAGGCCCCATCAGTGTTTCAAAGGCAGGGAGAGATGGATCTGTAAGAAAAAAGGAGAAGGGAGACAATTGCTGTTATCATAGCCATCACTCAGATCGGATCATCTTTCAGCTTTCTACTTTCAGGGGTTTACTGAGCAGTAAAATTAGATAGATGTTTTTGCCAAAACATACATATTCTCATAGTTCAGTAATTACTGAAGAATTTTGTATGTGCACCCTTTACCATGAATGGTACTGAAAGTGTTTCATTCACTGCCTGAAACCAGGGAATATCTGGAATTTCGCCATTGTAGGACTAATAAAGGCTTATCTCATCTTATCTTAATTTCTGTAAGGGTCCCCCTCTACACAGATTGATCTTCTTCTTCTTCTTCTTCTTCTTCTTCTTCTTCTTCTTCTTCCTGCTCCCTTTAGGGGTTGCCAGTGTTAGGTGACCACTGACACATCAAAAATTGACCCGACCGCTCAACAATCTCCTAAAACCTCAAAAAATAAGTTTCTGTGTAAATGTTTGGGAGATTTTTATATGATTTTCATGGCAACCAATGGACATCTTTGAAAGATCATTTAGAGATCATTGAGAGAGCATAAGAGATTGCTGACGGATCATTGACAGTTTTTTGAAAAAAAAAAATATATATACAGTATATATATGAGAGAGACTTCTAGGGCTCTTCTACCCCCTTTACAGGGGTGGAGATTGTTGAGAGATGAAAAATGGCCAGATCTCTCAACGATCTTTCAATAATCTCTCCATGATCACCAAGATCTCTCAGTGATCTTCAAGTGACCTCTATGCTTGCCACAGTTGAGAAATTGTTTTTACTCAGTCCAAAACAATCTGTCAAAATCATCAAAGGAACGTGATCTCTCAACAAACTCCCAATGAACTCTCAAGGAGCGGTCAACAATCTTATCAATTTCCCAATGATCTCTCAGTGAACTCTATTGGTCTTTCATCCAACATTCAGCAATTCCTCTCTGATCCTCTCACTCATCCCTATCTTTGAGGTGGAAAAATTTGGCATTCATTTAAAGATTGCTGAGAGATTACTGAAAGATTGCTGAGATCATTGAGAGATTGCTGAGATTGTTGAGCAGTCAAGGAGAGCTCAAGGAACACTAAGTAATCTCATCAAACTCCCAGTGATTTCTAGTTGATCTTTCAATGATCTCTCAGTGATCTTTCAATGAATGACAAATTTTTCCATCCAATGGAAAAGATGGCAAGAGAGTAGTGAGGGATCACTACGCGTTCTGCGAAAGACCAATAGAGTTCATTGAAAGACTGCTGAGAGATCACTGGGAGCGCGATGAGATCACTGAGCACTCGTTGAGAGATCACTGAAAGATCACTTCCCTTTGGTGAGCCCTGAGAGATTGTTTTGGAATGAGTCAAAACTTTGAGGACTGTGGAGATCATTGACGATCGTTGAGAGATTGTTTGGAGTTCTTGCCATTTTGTCATAACTAAACGATCTCTCAAAGATCTCCACCCCTGTGTAAAGGGAGTATAAGCAGCATCTTTGCAAAGTGGGAGTCAACCTGAGCACCTGGAACAAACCAAGCAGCCACGGTGACAAGATGTTAAATTTGTAGACATATGTTTAAAAAAAAAGGAATAAACAAACCACAACATTTCATCTCACACAGTGTTCCTTACACATGTGCGTTCCTGAACCACAAACTCCATGATGTGTTGGTTTCGCCTGGATTATCTGCAGGAAACTGTTTCTCTACCAGGAATTACTGTGTTCAGCAAGAATTCTAACAAAGTACTTTAAGCTGGGGAGCAATGGCAAAACTGTGAAAATCAGGACAGGAGACCAGGTGTGTGGAAAATAGGAGGGGGGTGTAAAGAGAGGAGCAGTAGAAGAAGGAGTAGAAGAAGAAGGAGGGAGAAAGGTCACTGTTCATCACACACCGAGCCCAAAGCATCTGTCTGCCTTTCATACAACTGACGGAGCACACCTAACCTCAGCCAGCTGATTAATTGCATGAGAGAGCACTAATTGGATAAAAGTATTAATCAATTAATTCTATCCAATGAGGCAACACCCCCTAATACTTCAGACAAACATTGGACCGCAGGAGGGGGTGGCAGACATGGTCCTTGGATGTTGTGAAACAGGCGCAGAGGTTGACAGAAAGACAGAGCTGATGGAGCAGAGAGAGAGTGTGTGTGTGGGGGGAAGGAGACAGAAAGTAACAAGTGAAAAATTAAATGAGTCAAAGACTAGGAGAGGGAAGGAAAGACGGTGCTGTGTTGTGAGTGACTGTGGGCGTGATTAATGGTCTCCATGAAATGTTCTGAACAAAAGGTGAGCGACCAGAAGAGGAGAAACAATAACACCTCGTGGGTTTCCGGCCTTACAACCTCAAGAAGGAAGATTGCAGCACCATTCGAAGAAAAGCTCCCCAGGCCAGCAGGTGGTTTTAACCCATTTCTGCTAGCTTAGAGAGGACTTCTAATCTAACTCTCTCCCTGCCCGGTAGCAAGCTCACAGCATCCGGAAATAATTCCTCCTCAGACTGTTGGTCAAGGAAATGTCCGTGGTATTGGAAAACCAACTGCTTTGGGGCTGTCTAATCTCCAGAGCAAACTGTTCAGGGGCAGCTGAAACAGCTCAGACCTCTTCATTCACTGCAGCATGATAGTTTCTGCTATTGGTAGGTGAGCTATAGGGGGGTTTCTGCTCCTATTGTACAGTGGAAACTGCAGGCTAACCTGACCAGTCTCTGGTTAGCTAACACAACCAAACCTTCCACACATCAGCACAGTTTATCAGTCTGATAAATGTATAGCTATGATCAGGAGCTGGGGGCCAAGCCATTTTTTTTTTTTTTAGCAATGTCACATAAATGTGGTTAATATTGTTTTATTCCACAAATCTCCTCCATACGCGTTTGGACATGTATAGTGGTGGGAAAAAAAAAATGTTTCAGTGATGAATCGTGATACTTGGCACTCGCGACAATGCACCAGTCCATAAATGCACTGATCTGTAGCTCATGTATTTTTACCTACATATGTATAAGCACTATGGGATGCTTGAGATTGCATGTGTAGATTGACCTCACGTCTTGGATGGAACAATATGTCTGGACTGCCTGTGGATAACAGCAAGAAGACGGAGGTATGGCGATAAGGAGCTGAAAAGACTTCCTGACCTCCTGGGGGCCAGGCGGAGGACTGAAGGACGCGGGGGGAGAGTTATTGTCAATAGGGGGTTTTTGACGGTAATATGTGATTCTTCCTTTGTTCTGAGATGTATAAATAAGAAGGTTTTGACTCAGCTCTCTCTCTTCTGTTCTTGAGAGATAGCTGGGGATGTGATCGCAACAATAAAACCTGAATTAAGAAATAATTCAGCCTTGTTATTTCACGCTCCCCACATGATCGATCTTTTAATAAAAAAACAAAGCACACTCAAACTGCTGTACATTTAGGTATCAGTCCACTAGATGGTGCAAAGTCATTGCTGCAAAGGTGTCTCGCAAGATTTATCTGCAGCCCAGCCCCGATATAATTTAAGATGGCGGAGGGAGCAGCAGCTACAGTCTACAGGCAGCACTGGGGGGGGGGGGGGGGGCAGTGTCAAAGTTTATATTAAAACACTGGAGCCCAGGTATGTAATTTACTTCACTGATTTTAAGACTATATTTTATTATCAGTTGAGCATTTATTTTAAGAGCATTTGTTTTTATATTTAATTTAAAAATACTTTAATGTGAAACTGTCCCTTTTGGACTGAATACTTTATTATACGAAACAGATGTCATCAGTTCTACTATGGGACATGATTTGAAGTTGAATAAGGTGAAACAAATGTGGAATATATGGTACTGTGATACTCAATATTGCGATTATTGTTGAATCATGATAGGATCGAATCGTGACCCAAGTATTGCGATCCAACATGTACTCGTTCATATCATTTCATTATTTTCACCGTATCTTATATTACATGCTTGTAATGGACAAATGAAAACATATATGGTCATGTACTGTAACTATTTATCCCAGTGGCGGGCAATATTGTTATGTATACCAGAGTAAGTTTTTACAGTGTGCGGTCAGTTGATAAATTCACATGGCACTTCACAAGTACTTATTTCTATAGTTTTTATTCAAACATGAAAGTAAATACTTACACTTTTGCACCACGCTTTACATGTGAAATAAAAATATGAATGCAGTGTATCAGTCCACACAGATAAAGGTGTCCCACTGCTTGGCTTGAAATAAAACTATCTGTGAAAAACAGACGGAAAAGTGCACAAGCTTATGGCAAAATTCTGAAACCATACCTTATGGAGATAGGCTATATCTTTGCCCCCTCACGCGCCCAACCACTGGTGGCAGATGACCACCGCTCCCTAAGCCTGGTTCTGTTTCTTCCTATAAGGGAGTTTGTCCTTCCCACTGTGGCCTAGTGCTGCTCATAGGGGATCATCTGATCGTCGGGGCTTTTCTCTGAATTATTTATGAGTTCTGCTTACAGTATGTATCTAGTGCCTTGAAATGATTTTTGTTGTGACTAGGTCCGATACAAATAAAGTTGAATTGAATTGAATCTAACAAATTCAAATCTTAAACATGTACCATAAAGGTTATTTCTGTAAATAAATTGTTCATTTGATCATACCTAAAAAGCTGATGAGCTTTTTTGCATAATTACAGTGTTATAGTAATCCACAATGCCACACTGATCTTGATATCTTGGGCTAGTCGTTGAATTGTTATGCGGTGATCCTCTAAAATGGTGGCCTCCACTTGCCAGATGGTGTCTTCATCAATGGTGCACTGAGGTCACCTGGGAATGGGTGCCATTTCCACCAATGTCTGACCACACTTTAACCGTCGATGCCAGTATTCGACTATGTCATACACTGGGACATCCTCCCCATAAGCCTCTTTGACACCACCAGGTACCCCAGTGTACCCTACACAGTGCATTCTTTTCTGTTATCACAACTAATCTGTCAGCTTTTTAAATTCTGAATTTAGCTGATTTTCCACTGTTAATCAGTCTGTCATTTGCCTAACGTTGATGTCTAACTGTTGGTGTTCCAGTTGGCTAATAGCACTAACATCTGAGGGTAATGTGTTAGCCATTAGTTCAGCAAGTATTTCGTCATGAAGCAAATTATTTCATATATAAATTGATGATGATCTAAAATGAAAACGATTTTGTGTCAACATAGTGAAACCACTTCCGTGGAAAGTCACAAGTCGGGCATCTAACAGACAATTTAAAGACACTGTACCATAAAAAACAAAGTTTTTACTTTATTAGGATGCTATTAGAGAGGTCAGCAGTTACACATAATCTCATTTGGTGATGGCGGTACACCAGCGAGAGAGGTGGATTTAAATGTCAGAGGAAAACAAGTGCAGGAGCGCAAAAAAAACCCCACAGCCCTTCAACCAATATTTGTTTGTCTTATCTTGTTTTCATAATCCTTTGGATCAGCAATAATGAGTGAAAATGCGTGGCCCTCAATGGCTGTCCTGACCTTTTCTTTAAAGCATTAGGGATAGCAGGAACGTCCAGGGAGACAATACCACAATCAAGGATAACGCTGTCTCTAGTATACACAGACAGACTTTCTCCTTTGTGTCCTGCACTGATTGGCGAGAGAGACAGACCTATGGGGTACCGCGGTTCCTCAGTTGGAGAGAGTGGCTGTTGGCAGCGATATAGTCCTATTTTCCAACACTCTCCTCAGACAGAGCTTTGTCCAGACAGCAGTGAGACTGAATGTGACAGAGCCTGTGAGCCTCTGCCCTGTCTGCCCCTCTCTGAAACGCAGCACTTGCTTCAGCAGAAGCTAATGGACAATATTTTCTGCCTTGCGGTCGGCATAATGCAATATGTAATTTCTCAGATGAAGCAGTTACATCAGTCTGTAGCTTGGTCACAACCATTCCTGATGTTTGAGATCAGTTTTCCAGTGGGTTTTATAAAAAAGATCAAACGCTGTCTCTTCTTGGCTCCTATTTGATTTCCTCACTGCTGCTTATGGCAACACACCCACAGCAGCATTGTCTCTGGAGGACTTTTAACAGAGCGGCATCTACAGCCTGAACTTGGACGGCAAACAAGAAGGTGTTTGGTAATCAGGCTTTTAGCTGCACATCAGTCCAGCTCAGGATGCATAAATGACACATTATACAAAAGGTAGTTCCAACCAAGCAATTTGACTGGACAATAGAGATTCCAGGAGTTACTATTTTCCCCAATAATCACACTCCGACATTTCACTGGCTATGCATCCTTGTGCTTCAAAGGTGTTCTAGTAACCATTAATTACTAACCGTTATTTACTGTCAACTCTGTCAAGTCTATCAGAGGCTTCTTATAGATACAGTGGTGTGAAAAAAGTGTTTGCCCCCTTCCTGATTTTTCATTTTTTTTGTATGTTTGTCACACTTAAATGTTTCAGATCATCAAACAAATTTAAATATTAGACAAAGATAACACAAGTAAACATAAAATGCAGTTTTTAAATGAAGGTGTGTATTATTAAGGGAAAAAAAATATTCAAATCTATATGACACTGTGTGAAAAAGTGATTGTCCCCTAAACCTAATAACTGGTTGGGCCACCCATAGCAACAACAACTGCAATCAAGCCTTTGCCATAACAGCAATGAGTCTTTTACAGCGCTGTGGAGGAATTTTGGCCCTCTCATCATTGCAGAATTGCTGTAATTCAGCCACATTGGAGGGTTTTCCAGCATGAACCACCTTTTTAAGTCATGCCACAGCATCTCAATCGGATTCAGGTCAGCACTTTGACTAGGCCACTTCAAAGTCTTCATTTTGTTTTTCTTAAGCAATTCCGAGGTGGAATTGCTGGTGTGTTTTGGATCATTGTCCTGCTGCAGAACCCAAGTACGCTTTAGCTTGAAGTCACGAACACATGACTGGACATTCTCCTTCAGGATTTTTTGGTAGACAGCAGAAATCATGGTTCCATTTACCACAGCAAGTCTTCCAGGTGCTGAAGCAGCAAAACAGCCCCAGACCATGACACTACTACCACCATATTTCACTGTTGGTATGATGTTCCTTTTCTGAAATGCTGTGTTACTTTTACGTTGGATGTAATGGGACACACACTTTCCAAAAAGTTCAACTTTTGTGTTGTCAGTCCACAGAGTATTTTCCCAAAAGTCTTGGGGATCACCAAGATGTTTTCTGGCAAAACTGAGACGAGCCTTTATGTTCTTTTTGCTCAGCAGTGGTTTTCGTCTTGGAACTCTGCCATGTAGGCCATTTTTGCCCAGTCTCTTTCTTATGGTGGAGTCAAGAACACTGACCTTAACTGAGGCAAGTGAGGCCTGCAGTTCTTTGGCTGTTGTTGTGGGGTCTTAAGTGACCTCTTGGATGAGTCGTTGCTGCGCTCTTGGGGTAATTTTGGTCGGCCAGCAACTCCTGGGAAGGTTCACCACTGTTCCATGTTTTCCCCATTTGTGGATAATGGCTCTCACTGTGGTTTGCTGGAGTCCAAAAGCTCTAGAAATGGCTTTATAACCTTTTCCAGACAGACAGACTTCAATTAGGACTCCACTCCCCTCTCTGCAGAGCATCTACCACCGCAGAGTCCAAAGGAGAGCTGACGCCATCCTCCGGGACCCCACCCACCCCCAGCAAAGACTGTTCACACTTCTACCCTCAGGCTGGAGGCACAGAAGTGTGAAATGCAGGACAACCAGATTGAAGAACTCTTTCTTTCCCACTGTCATCAGATAACAACTCCCAAAACTCTGTAACACAGCTTCGCACATCGGAACTCGCACACTGCCTGCTAAATTTGCAGTCTGATGTCCATATCATCTCTGCTGCTACTTATCATGCACAGTCTACTGGTACTACCATTACAGAAATTAGCACTGGGTGCTAATTTATAATTTGTAATTATACACTGCTCATTGCACAATGCTCGTTTGCACACTGTACATAGGTCTATGCCAGCTCTGGTTCACATCAGGTTGCACAATGCTTATTTGCACACTGTACATAATGTTATTAGTACTCATTAGTTTTAGTTTTTAGTATTAAAGTGTGCATAAGGAGTCCTAACTGCCTAACTGCGTGTTGGTGTGTGTGTTATTAGCATCCATTAGTATTAGGATCGAGTTACTGCAAGTTACTGTGTCATGACCTTAGAATTGTTGTTAGTGTGTCATGACCTTAGAATTGTTGTTTTTGTACCTATTACCTTGGCATTCGTTCAGAGAGCAAAGTAAGAATTTCATTGCTCAGGAAATGTAGCATTTCTTAACTGTGCACATGATAATAAAGACTTTGAATCTTGAATTACTTTGTTTCTCATTTGTTCCTGAATATCTTTGGATCACAGCATGATGTCTAGTTTTTGAGGATCTTTTGGTCTACTTCACTTTGTCAGGCAGGTCCTATTTAAGTGGTTTCTTGATTGAGAGCAGGTGTGGCAGTAATCAGGCCTGGGTGTGACTAGAGAAATTGAACTCAGCTTTCCAAAGATGTGATAAACCACAGTTAATTTATGTTTTAACGGGGGGGGGGGGTTAACTTTTTCACACAGGGTCATGTAGGTTTGTATTTTTTTACCCTTAATAATAAACACCTTAATTTAAAAACTTTATTTTGTGTTTACTTGTGTTAGTTTTGTCAAATATTTAAATTTGTTTGATGATCTGAAACATTTAAGTGTGACAAACATACAAAAAAAAAGGAGAAATCAGGAAGAAACACCTTTTTCACACCACTGTATGTGAGAATTCTAGTACTGTGCTGGATACCTTAATTTCCACAGTGAGGAGCTGTTTGAAAAGAAATCATAGCTCCTTGACCCGAAGTCCTGCCCTTGTAAACATCTGCAAGCTATTTCACATCTTTAAAAAAATAGGAAAGGTAGAGTTGGATTTATTGTCTTGATTAGCAAACCACAATACCTTTGAGGTGATGAGCTCTTTATTTCATCTGAAAATGCCAATAAAGAGCTAGTGAAGTGTGCCGAAGCCAAATCGCTAGTGTGCTAACTAGCCATAAGTGCAATGTCACAGTGATCACAAACCCTACTCAACAGGTGACTGGTATGTATTAAAAACACTGACCTCTGCACTGGACAATATGTAATTTGCTTACATGTGTGTGAAATGAAAATATACCTATTATTCTCTATATTATGCTTTTTGAGGTGCTTAGCAACAGTTAACTGTGTTCTCAGCGAAGCAAAACAACTGGTTAAACAAACAAATCATAGTATTTGTCCTGTATTGCTGTCATTTAATAAACTGTGCTTGTGGAGCTGTTGTAAAAAAAAAAAACAATATTGCACCTGAGGTCATACGGTATCATGACTATTGTAACTGCAGTGATTCATCTATATTCATCGATACTGCACTTCCTTTAGTGTAATATTGCTTAATTACAGGGATCTTAATGATTACTTGACTTTTGATTAATTGTTGATCAGAATTTAGTCGACTAAATTAAATTAGCCGTGAATTAACTGATAACTCAGCAGTCCTTTTCAATGGGAGCTTATTCTGTGAAATGTGGTAGCGTCACCGTCCAGGCATGGGGGGAAGGGGTTACCCACTGCCACCTTTCAACCGAAACTAAAGAAAAAGCAGAAGACGCCAAGCCACCAGAGCGCATGTGCTGTGCAGAGTGAAAAAACTCGCCCTTCTGGGTTACATCAGAAAGACACAACAAGTTCCAATGGCACGCAAACTTGAAGATCCACTCACCTGCTTCAAATCAGCAACGTGGAGAAACGGAGCGGAGCAAAGAAGAAACTACGCAAGCACAAAAAACCATCCCGGCTGCCTTCAACCCGCTGCTAGATGGGAAAGCAGACCGGACTCAAGTTCCCACTGAAGTAACAGACAAGAGAGGAGCCCAGATCATACTGGGTTTGTCTGGATTGCCAGGGTACTGTGATAATGTTTAATATGCAAGAGATGAAGCAGCTCACAGTTTATTTTCCTATTAAAAGAGTCTACTAGTGCATCTCAGTAAATTAGAACGTGAAAGCTATTTTTTGTAATATAACTAAAATAGATACATTTTAGAATATTGGTAATAGTTTTTAAAATAAATTAAAAATCATGACATTCATAATTTACTGAAATGTACCAGCACATAGTACACACTATACAGTACAAAATTTATTAAACTACAAAAAATGCCATTGTCTGTAGTAAAAAAAAATGTAAATGGTACAATAAATCATTGAGGAATATGATGTTCATGTTTTACTCAGTAAATCAAAAACAGTAATTAACTTTTTATATGTTAAAGATAGAAAGCCCGTATTGTACCAAAGGAAATTCAGATTCTCAGGAAAATTGCCAGTTATCAATTAATCATTAATCGATTGATAAGGTGAATCAACTAATGATTAATGAATTCATCGATAACTTCCATCCCTACTGCATACCTACTTAATTATATTACAAATCATTTACTGTTGTCATTTCTGTATATCCATAATCTAAAAAATGTTGTAGAAGAAGTAGGCAAATTAGCCACACAATAGATTAATCAAAGAATGTCTATGAGAATGATAACTTGGGCTAAAAACATGGTGATATACATTCACTGAGATTAAAAAAAAATCAATTTTGTCACTCTGAGGTACAACTGAATTTAAAAAAGACAAAAATTCTATATTAGGTCTCTCACCTGGCTTAAATTTATAAAAAGTTTCAATTTTCCAGCTAGACATGTTAAAGCAGAGAAGCCATAGCTTTACAGCACATTTTTTTTTAAAACATCCGCTGTCTAAAATGATCAGGCTAAGGCCCGCCACCCTTTCTCTATTTTCACTATTCTATAATTTACAGTAGACACCAGGCAGACAGTTTGATTTTTTTTTCATTAAAAAGCATTTGTGATTTTTTTTTCTGTATATCCAATAATGGCCCAGAAGTTGTTTTATAAACTGAAGCATTTGCTGAGAACCAACAGCTTGGCATCAAAAGCCAATACACTACATTCCTCCATGAACATTCTTCTCTTCCTGTTCTGCTTCTCCTCTAAAGGAATTCCATTAAGTTGGTAAACATTTGCTTATAATTAGGTCTAAAAGTGTCTAACTCTTAATGAATTAGGGAGCGAAAAAGAAATGTTAGTGTGCTAATTATAGTGTGCTCCGGTTTTACTGAAACTTGGCCACTTCTACAAAGGAGTGTGAAGCCTTCAGTAGAAATGGCAAATTAGTGGCATGTCATTTACAACCCTAAGATACAACCAGTTTTGCAATAAAACAAAGAATTGCAATACTTTATTGCAAAACTGGTTGGGATGATGAAACTGATGAAGCTCTTATTGGAATTAGTTGCCAACCAGTTTTGCAATAACATTATTGTAATTCAACATTATTGTAATTCAAAACTAAATGTCTTTACTTTGTTACTGTTAGTTAAATTGGTTAAATTTGGTCATATTTCTCAGATTTCTAATGTGAGAAATGCAAAATTAGTCATTTTCAGTAAGTCATTTTCTTTGCTGATAAGCAGATTTAGGTTTATACGTCATCATGTAGAAACATATTTGGAACGATTCAGAACACAGACAAATGTATGAACAGGGATTTTCTTCTTAAAAAAGTTTATTGCAATTCTTTTTTTTTTTGATTGTAAAACTGGTTGGCAACTAATTATGATACGAGCGTCGTCATTCCAACCAGTTTGGTAATACAGTTATTGCAATTCTGGGTTTTACTGAGAAACTGGTTGTAACAACGTTTTTCTTTTACAACTGCTGGTTGTAAAACTTTGTCATTGATACAAAAATAAATAAATGAATAACTTTTATAATAATAACAACAATAACAACAACCACCACAACCACCACCACCACCACCACAACAACAATAATAATAATAATAATAATAATAAAATGACACCTTCATTTTTCTGTGTATCGCTCTCTTTTCTCTATCTACAACTCGACTCATTCTCCTGTCCAAACCTATTGGCAAGCATTGTGCAACCAATCGTGACCTATTAGAGTGCTGGATTGATTCTAGAGCATGGCTGCAGCCTCTAATCAGTGGGCATGCCCACAGCGAGCCCTTTGACAGCTGGCAGCGAACAGATGACAGCCAGGCAAGACTGATCACTGCAAACTGATAGGCACGGGGCCAATGACCAACAGACAGCCCTCTTTGTCTATTGTGGCATGCACTCTATGCCCCAGACATGTGCACGTTCACAAAAAATGTAAACGCACATTGTTTGTGTGTGTGTGTGTGTGTGAGTGTGTGTGCACGCGCGCGCACGATTTGATGTGAGCTTGACCACACAGTGACGCCGCAGTGACTTAAATACAGTGGTGTGAAAAAGTGTTTTCCCCCTTCCTGATTTTTCATTTTTTTGTATGTTTCCATCCATCCATCCTTCTTCTTCCGCTTAATCCTTTTCGGGTCGCGGGGGGGGGGGGGGGGGGGGGCTGGAGCCTATCCCAGCATCTTTGGGCCAGAGGCAGGGTACACCCTGGAATTGCCAGTCCATCGCAGGGCCAACACAGAGAGACAGACAACCATTCACTCTCACAGTCATACCTAAGGACAAGTTACAATCCCCAGTGTGATGCCAATTAACCTAAATTGCATGTTTTTGGCATGTGGGAGGAAACCGGAGAAATCACGGAGTAAACCCACGCAGACACGGGGAGAACATGCAAACTCCTAGGTTCGAAAAAAAATTAAATATTAGACAAAGATAACACAAGTAAACACAAAATGCAGTTTTTAAATTAAGGTGTTTATTATTAAGGGGAAAAAAATCCAAACCTACATGGCCCTGTGTGAAAAACTGCCCCTTAAACCTAATAACTGGTTGGGGCCACCCTTAGCAGCAACAAATGCAATCAAGCATCTGTGATAACTGGCAATGAGTCTTTTACAGCGCTGTGGAGGAATTTTGGCCCACTCATCTTTGCAGAATTGTTGTAATTCAGCCACATTGGAGGGTTTTCCAGAATGAACTGCCTTTGTAAGGTCATGCCACAGCATCTCAATCGGATTCAGGTCAGCACTTTGACTAGGCCACTCCAAAATCTTCATTTTATTTTTCTTAAGCAATTCAGAGGTGGACTTGCTGGTGTGTTTTGGATCATTGTCTTGCTGCAGAACCTAAGCGTGCTTTAGCTTGAGGTCACAAACATATGGCCGGACATTCTCCTTCAGGATTTTTTGGTAGACAGCAGAATTCATGGTTCCATTTACCACAGCAAGTCTTCCAGGTGCTGAAGAAGCAAAACAGCCCCAGACCATGACACTACCACCACCATATTTTACTGTTGTATGATGTTCCTTTTCTGAAATGCTGTGTTACTTTTATGCCAGATGTAATGGGCCACATACCTTCTAAAAGGTTCAACTTTTGTCTCATCAGTCCACAGAGTATTTTCCCAAAAGTTTTGGGGATCATCAATATGTTTTCTGGCTTTATGTTCTTTTTGCTCAGCAGTGATTTTTGTCTTGGAACTCTGCCATGTAGGCCATTTTTGCCAAGTCTCTTTCTAATGGTGAAGTCAGGAACACTGACCTTAACTGAGGCAAGCGAGGCCTACAGTTCTCTGGATGTTGTTGTGGGGTCTTAAGTGACCTCTTGGATGAGTCGTTGCTGCACTATTGGGGTAATTTTGGTCGGCCAGCCACTCCTGGGAAGGTTCACCACTGTTCCATGTTTTTGCCATTTGTGGATAATGGCTCTCACTGTGGTTCGCTGGAGTCCCAAATCTGTAGAAATGGCTTTATAACCTTTTCCAGATGGACAGATCTCAATTACTTTGTTTCTCATTTGTTCCTGAATTTCTTTGGATCACAGCATGATGTCTAGCTTTTGAGGATCTTTCAGTCTACTTCACTTTGTCATGCAGGTCCGATTTAAGTGATTTCTTGATTGAGAACAGGTGTGGCAGTAATCAGACCTGGGTGTGGATGGAGAAATTGAACTCAGCTTTCCAAAGATGTGATAAACCACAGTTAATTTATGTTTTAACGGGGGGGGGGGGGTGTCACTTTTTCACACAAGATCAGGTAGGTCTGGTTATTTTTTTTTAACCCTTAACAATAAACACCTTCATTTAAAAACTGCATTTTGTGTTACCAGTGTTATCTTTGTCTAATATTTAAATTTGTTTGATGATCTGCAACATTTAAGTGTGACAAAAATACAAAAAATGAGAACTCAGGAAGAGGGCAAACACGTTTTCACACCACTGTATGTACCTTTACACCTGCGGTTAACATGTAATTTTGATTGAATACTTGAATGTTTGCTGGAGTCCCAAATCTTTATAAATGGCTTTATAACCTTTTCCAAATGGCTTTATAATCTTTTCCAGACTGACAGATCTCAATTAATTTGTTTCTCATTTGCTCCTTAATTTTTTTAGATTGCAGCATATTTGGTCTACTTCACTTTGTCAGACAGGTCCTATTTAGGTGATTTCTTGATTGAGAACAAGTGTGGCAGTAATCAGGCATGGGTGTGGATAGAGAAATTGAACTCAGCTTTCCAAAGATGTGATAAACCACAGTTTATTTATGTTTTAACGGGGGTGGGGGGGGCAATCACTTTTTCTCACAAGGCCATGTAGGTTTGGATTTTTTTTCCCCTTAATAATAAACACCTTAATTTAAAAACTGCATTTCGTGTTTACTTGTGTTATATTTGTCTTATAATTAAATTTGTTTGATAATCTGAAACATTGTGTTACAGACATAGTGTTACAAACATACAAAAAATGAGAACTTGGGAAGGGGGCAAACACTTTTTCACACCACTGTAGGTAGTGTGTTTCTTTCTGAAGCCATACTGAGATGGGATAATAATGTTGAGCTTATCAAGGTAACTGGTAAGTGTGTTATAAACTACTCTTTCCAAAACCTTTGAGAGAGTAGGCAGAATGGATATTGGACGATAATTAGTCAAATCATTGTTATCACCTGATTTGTAAATTGGTACAATTTGTGCAATTTTTGCTATTTGTGGCAATATTCTGGAGATTAGAGACAGATTAATGCAGTAGGTAAGAGGTTCCAGTATTAAATTAATGATAGTTTTAAAAATTTTGCTGGAAATTTCATCAGCTCCAGCAGAGTTTAAGTTCTTCATGTCGTTGATGACTTTCCAGAATTCCTCACAATCAGTTGGCTTCATGAAGAAAGAATTCGGCTAGTTTCCTGATAGCTAGTGTTTGAAAGAGGCAGCCTGGGGTTGGCTAATTTTATTAGATAAGTTTTCTCCAATGGAGACAAAATAATTATTAAATTTGTCAGCGAGAGTGGCATTACTGGTGAGCCTTTATGTTCTTTTTGCTCAGCAGTGATTTTTGTCTTGGAACTCTGCCATGTAGGCCATTTTTGCCAAGTCTCTTTCTTATGGTGGAGTCATGAACACTGACCTTAACTGAGGCAAGTGAGGCCTGCAGTTCTTTGGATGTTGTTGTGGGGTCTTTTGTGACCTCTTGGTTGAGTCGTTGCTGCATTCTTGGGGTAATTTTGGTCAGCTGGCCACTCCTGGGAAGGTTCACCACTGTTCTATGTTTTCTCCATTTGTGGATAATGGCTTTCACTGTGGTTTGCTGGAGTCCCAAAGCTTTGGAAATGGCTTTACACCTTTTCCAGACTGATAGATCTGTTACTTTGTTTCTCATTTGTTCCTGAATTTCTTTGGATCACAGCATGATGTGTAGCTTTTGAGGATCTGTTGGTCTACTTCACTTTGTCAGGCAGGTCCTATTTAAGTGATTTTTTTGATTGAGAACAGGTGTGGCAGTAATCAGACCTGGGTGTGGCTAGAGAAATTGAACTCAGCTTTCCAAAGCTGTGATAAACCACAGTTAATTTATGTTTTTACTGGGGGGGAGAGGCAATCACTTTTCACACAGGACCATGTAGGTTTGGAATTTTTTTTACCCTTAATCATCTTCATTTAAAAACTGCATTTTGTGTTTACTTGTGTTATCTTTGTCTAATATTTAAATTTGTTTGATGATCTGCAACATTTAAGTATGACAAACATACAAAAAATGATAACTCAGGAAGAGGACAAACACGTTTTCACACCACTGTATATACCTTTACACCTGCGGTTAACATGTAATTTTGACTGAATATATGACAGTAAGCAAATAAAATGCAATAATACATTGTAAAAAAAAAAATGCAATTAAGCAAAATCATCTGCAACTAAACACATGCTTGCTGCTTATAAATGCCAACCCCTTGTTTAGTCAGCATTGATGTGTTGATCATTATTATAGTAGTGATTTACTGACCAATAATTTATGAGTACTCCAATGTTTTTCACAAATGAGGGCATATCTCAAGACTGGCATAAACTTAAGTAGAGCACATTAATAGCTTTGTCAAAGTACTGACTCTGATGATGCCTGTTTATGTGGTCAGTGTATTGTCATAGCTACAACTGTGATTACCTCTGCCAATGAGATAATGTTATCATCAGTGTTGGGCTAGTTACTAAAAAAATAGTAATTAATTACAGTTACTAGCTCTTTTCAAAAGTAACAGAGTTACTTTATCAATTACTGCATGATTAAAGTAACTAGTTATTTGGAAAAATAACTTTCACGTTACTTTTAAATGCATACTTAAATCATCTTGCACACATAGCAAGATAATTTAATTAATGGATTACATTACGGGCTTATTAATGTCAGGCTGAGAACGGACTGTTTCAGACAAAGCTTTTAGAACATGTTCAGTCTGCTTTATCCTGCCTTGATAGCTCTTATTGTGGGAAAAATCTGATGGAGCTGTCTGATGGAAAGCCACTGTTTACATCACGTCTTCAGTCTGTCACGACGTATCTGGCAATCAGTCAGTTTAATTCTTGCTGGGTCACAAACTGTCCAGATGCATACCTGTGCTTGAAGTCTAACTGTGGCTATTCAGATAGCAAATATTCACTAATATGGTGTTGTTAGCATAGCTAGCCATTACTTAGCACTAGCTTTGTCAGAGCTTTGTTGCTGTTTCAAGCACTTCACAAGATTGCAGTAGGTGTCAACCAGCACTTTAGCTTCCAACCCACAAATATGCTTTTGTCCTTAACCGTGACAAAGGAAAAATAATCTGTCTATTTCCACAAAAACAAAGTAGCTTCATCTTTTCCTCCGCTCAGTAGTGAAAACTCAGCTTTCTGCAACAGGTCACATTGACTGACGGCTGCATCAGCTACGGTAGTATATTCATTTATTTGTGCTAAAATATCACTCCATATTAATAAAATGAGTAACGAGTAATGCATCTGATCAAATTTCAGTAACTGTAATGCATTAATAAATTTTTAAACAGTAATTTAGTTACACAACATGTTATTGCAAAAGTAGTTGCGTTACAGTAACTGTAACAATAACGCATTACAAAGTAACACATTACAAAATAACACATTACTTTCAACACTGGTTATTATGTCTGTTTGTGTGTCTGCCTGTTTGTTGGCAGCATTACACACAAACTGCTGGATGGATTTTGATGAAATTTTCACCAGAGTTGGCCCCTGGACTCCAAATCAACCCAGTGGATTCTGGAGGTGATCCAGGTTATGATGCAGATTCTGGATCACTTTTCCCCTTTTCTTAACATTGCGAGTTATAGCCTTGGTGGAGGTATGTGCTCTCTGAGTTCAATTTCGTTGTCGATTGGGATTGTCACTGTACATACTGCTGAAATCAAGGTTACTCATTGCTTATTTTGAATTGAGTCATTTATTTATGAGCACATTTAAAATTATAGGGCAATCAGAGAGCGCATACCTCTACCAAGGCTCCGTCCCGCCTTCCCTTCCTCCATTTTTTTTTTAATTTTAATTTTAATTTTTTTTTTTTTTTCCTCTCGGCGCCACACGAGTCGGCTGCCTTTTGCAACAGCGGCTCGATTCCGAGTTTTTTTCCCTTCCTCTCTCTTTTGATCCGTCTTTTTTTTTCACCCCACTTATATCACGGACACACAGATCGTCCTAAATGTCTCCTGAGCCGGTGGACGGAGCCACTGTTTATAGCAGGATACGATACAGCAGAGAACAGCTGCTAGCATTCAACCGCCACCCGGTCCCATTGGAAAAACTCGACATACCGAGAGAACTGAGGCGAAAACGCCGCGGCTGCCGGGCTGGAGTAAGGCGGAGGACAAAAAATATAAGGTACAGACCCTCCCTTCCATCTGTTGTCATGGGAAATGTACGGTCGATACTGGGAAAGTTAGATGAGCTAGCGGCTATCTCCCGTTATGATAGCACATACCGGGAGTGCTCTCTCCTTTTGTTTACTGAGACGTGGCTAACTGAACTAGCAGCAGATGCTAACATTGAGCTGGAGGGTTTTCACATGATACGAGCTGACCGAACACCAGACAGTGGCAAGGCTAGGGGCGGTGGAGTGATAATGTATGTTAACAACAACTGGTGCAGACCGGGACATATCACTGTTAAACAACGACACTGCAGCAAAGACATTGAGTTGCTAGCTGTTAGCATGAGGCCTACATATCTCCCGAGAGAACACTCACACGTGATCTGCATTGTTGTTTATGCAAATCCGACGGCGAACGCTGGGACAGCACGTGACGTCATCCATTCAGTAACCAGCAGGCTGCAGACAGAACACCCAGATGCTCTTCTCCTCATCTCAGGCGATTTCAACCATGTTTCACTGTCTCCCATTCTACCCACGTTCACCCAGTATGTCACATGCCACACTAGAGACAATAAAACACTGGATTTATTCTACGCAAACACTAAGGAGGCGTACACCTCATCACAACTCCCCCCACTCGGGAGATCGGATCACAACTTGGTTCATCTCCGACCGGTGTACAAACCCCTAGAACACAGACAACCTCCGGCCATGCACACTGTGGAGTTATGGTCTGAGGAGACAATGGACACCCTAAAGGGCTGTTTTGAAGCCACCGCCTGGAAGCAGCTCTGCGATCCACATGGTGAGGACATCGATGGCCTCATTCACACCTTCACGGGCTACCTCAGCTTCTGTGTGGACAAATCCGTTCCCACCAAGACCATACGGCGTCACTCAAACAACAAACCCTGGATCAACCCTGAGATAAAAACACTTCTGAGAGAGAAGAAGAGGATCTTCAGGTCAGGGAACAGGGAGATGCTGAAGTCCGTACAGAGGGAGCTGAGGAGAAAGATCAGAGAAGGCAAGGACAGCTTCAGGAAGAAGATGGAGGACAAGCTGCAACAGAGCGACATCAGCGGGGTCTGGAGAAACCTCAAAACCATCTCGGGGCTCCAGAATACCTCCCCCCAGGCCACAGGGGGCAGGGAGTGGGCGAACAACCTGAATCTGTTTTTCAATAGATTTGACCAACCGCCCTCCCCCCTGACTGCACAACAACCACTGCTGCCTCTAAAGAAATCAAGTCCTGCTGCCCACTCCCCACTCCACCAACACCCCCCCACTCCCAACACACAGCCCCCCATCCTGACCCTGACCAGGACCCAGGTGAGGACGGAGCTGAGGAAGATCAAGGCGAGGAAGGCGCCGGGACCGGACGGCATCAGCGCAAAGCTCCTCAAGTCCTGTGCAGACCAGCTGTGTGGGATTGTGACGTATATCTTCAACATGAGCCTGAAACTGGGGAGGGTACCACAGCTGTGGAAAACATCTTGTGTGGTACCTGTACCAAAAACTTCCCACCCCAAAGACCTGAACAGCTACAGACCGGTGGCCTTGACGTCCCACTTGATGAAGACCTTGGAGAGACTGCTCCTTGCTCACCTCCGCCCCCTGGTGGAACCAGCGATGGATCCACTCCAGTTCGCCTACCAGCATGGCATTGGGGTGGAGGATGCGGTGATCTTCCTCCTTCACCGTTCTCTGTCCCACCTGGAGAAGCCCGGGAATATGGTGAGGATCATGTTCTTTGACTTCTCCAGTGCTTTCAACACCATCCAACCGATGATCCTGAAGGACAAGCTGCTGCGCGCAGGGGTGGACCAGCACCTGTCATCATGGATCCTGGACTACCTCACGAACCGGCCTCAGTTTGTGAGAACCCGGGACTGTGTGTCCGACACGATCATCAGTAGCACGGGGGGCCCCCCAGGGAACGGTGCTGGCTCCCTTCCTGTTCACTCTTTATAGTGCGGACTTCTCACACAACACAACACATTGCCATCTACAGAAGTTCTCTGATGACTCTGCGATCGTTGGCCTCATCTCCAATGGAGATGAAGCTGAGTACAGAGGGCTTATCCAGGACTTCGTGGACTGGTGCCATCGGAACTGCCTCCAGATCAACGCGAGGAAAACTAAGGAGCTGGTGGTGGACTGCCGCAGGCATGGGCAGCCCCTCACAGTACCAGTAAATATACAGGGAACAGACATCGAGATGGTGACATCCTATAAGTACCTGGGTATTCATCTGAACAATAAACTAGACTGGTCACACAATACTGATGCACTCTACAAGAAGGGACAGCGCAGGCTGTTCCTGCTGAGGAGACTCAGGTCTTCTGGTGTACAAGGGGCGCTGCTGAAGTCATTCTATGACACGGTGGTGGCATCAGCCATCACTTTTGGAGTGGTCTGCTGGGGCAGTGGCATTACTGCAGCCGATAGGAAGAGACTGAACAAACTGATTAAGAAAGCTAGCTCTGTCCTGGGGCAGCGCCTTGATCCGATGGAGGAGATAGGAGAGAGAAGGACGGTGGCTAAACTGTCATCTCTGCTGGAGTCCGAGTTCCACCCTATGCAGGACATACTGAATGCACTGAGGAGCTCATTTAGCAGCAGACTACATCATCCCAGGTGCACAACCGAGAGGTTTCGTAGGTCCTTCCTACCAACGGCTGTCAGACTGTACAACCTAAGCAGGGCTGCTCGCAGAGATAGCAAAAAGACGTAACAAACTAATAGTTTTTTGAATGCAAAAGATGCAATAGACTTACACAATGGTCCCCTCCGGCATACAACTAGGAACATACCGGTCGCTATGGAGGGTGAGAATATGTATGGGCACATAATCATACCATGTAGGATAACTAAGTAGACGGTTATGCTGTTTCATTCCATCTAGCAACAATGCTCTGCACTGTGTGTGTTTATATATTTGCATATTTATTCCATCTAGCTACAATGCTCAGCACTGGGTGTGTTTATATATTTATATATCTACATATTATTCCATCTAGCTACATTGCTCCGCACTGTGTGTGTTTATATACTTGCATATTTATTCCACCTAGCTGCAATGCTCCGTACTGTGGGTGTTTATATATTTACATATTTATTCCATCTAGCTACAATGCTCTGCACTGTGTGTTCATATATTCATATATTTATTCCATCCAGCTACAATGCTCTGCACTGTGTGTCTGTGTGTGTGTGTATATATATATATTTTATAGTAATACGTACATATGTTTATTAGCTGCTCTTGCTTGCTTGTTTTTTTTCTTGCCTTCTGATTGTTGCTCTGAGTGTTGCTATCCCTGTGCTGTTGCAATCCTGGAATTTCCCCGTTGTGGGACTAATAAAGGCTTATCTTATCTGTCTGTCCACACCTCTGTATCTCCATCCATCTGTTCCTCCGTACCTCCAGCTGTCCATACATTGGGAGATGGGGCCTTGGTGGAGGTATGGATCACCTCCAAAATCCAATTAGGTTAATCCGTAGGACAAGGCCCCCCTCTGGTGAAAATTTCATCAAAATCCACCCAGTAGTTTTTGCGTAACACATTGCAAGAAAATAGGGCATTGGCGGGGGTGTGTGCTCTTGGATCCCCTCCAAATTCTAATGGGTTCATCCCTACAACATCCTTAGAACATCTTTCATCAAAATCTGTTGATTTTTGCATAACCCTGCAGTAAAACAAACAAACAAACCACCATGATTACATTACCACATTGGTGGAGGGAACAACAGTAACAAGCTGACTAAAGTGCTGTATAAAATTTAAAAATCGAACAAACACACAAGCATATATAAACATAAATAAAGAAACAACCAGGCAGAGGAAAGAGTCAGAATGACCTGGGAATGATCAGGAAAAAAAGATGAGTTTTTGAGTCTTGGTTTGAAGGCCTCAAAGGATGGGGCAGATTTTACATAAGATGATGCTAAATCATGCAGAGATTTAACAAAGAATAAAATCTTAAAATATATCCTAAAATGGACAGGAAACCAATGCAACTGAGCAAAAATTGGGGTATTATGAGTTTGCTTTCTTGTACCTGTTAAAAGATGATCAGCTGCATTTTGAACCAACTGTAGACAGATGGTGGTCAATTTAGATTTTACAGCAACTCTGGCAGCATGACTGACTTTAGGGCAGCCCTAGGAACACTGAAAAGACCACAACTGGCATGTTTTACATCCTGAGTGCCAATAACCAATCACAGGAAAGCCATGATCTATGACTGACGAATCAGTCTGTAAAACATTCCTGATGTAGTCTTTTCAGTGTTCCTACCAGGAACAGGAAAGTTACATAGTGCTGTTTCAGGTGATGCAAGCCCATGCAGGCTATGGTAGAACTGGTATTTTTTTTTTGTTACTTATTTGTACCCGTAGGTAGACTTGGTTTGCAGTCTGGTGACAAGCCACTGGCTGCTGGTCGCTGCGTGCGCGAGCACCCTAAACCTACATGTTTTTGGTGTGCGGGAGGAAACCGGAGAAATCCCGGAGTAAACCCGCGCAACACGGGGAGAACATGCAAACTCCACACAGCTCACTGTTGGTCGGGGGCTGGGATCGAACCCACGATCTCATGATCCCCGCGATCCCCCGGCCGAGGGTAAAACTGTGCTGCCACAGTGCTAAACCACTGCGCCACCGTGCAGCAGGTGGTATTCACCTTGTTAAAGGATGATGAACCATCACAATGATTTTTGAAACATTATTTTAAGGTGAAATCTTATATACAAGTGTTCACTTAAGACATTAATATTTTTTTTTCTCCAAACAGCAAAGATCACTCAACGAAGTTGACAAACCGGAAAATTTGATAGTGTAATTTGTTTTAATGTTCAAAACATGCCATTGCCCCACTTCTTATTTCCGCCACGGGATACGTGTGTGTCTCTGTTCTGCCATTAGCCCTCCCTCCATCCTAATGTGTCTTCCCTGGCCAGTCAGATGAGGTGCCACTTCAAAGCTGTGTCGAGTGCATATATGAGTACTGTGATTTACCGAGTGAAAAACACAATGCAGTGAAACACCTCTTAACGTGGATTGAAGCGTGTGAATCACTCACTGCACTACACATTTGTACAATTTGCAAGTGACTCCAGATCAAGCTGACTCATTTTAAGGCAACAACAATTACTGCAAACACAGACTCTTTTGACAAACTGTCAAAACAGGTAGGCAACAACGACTTATAGGATCCTCCTGTACTGGCAGCAAAACTAACTGGGAATGACTAGACAACCCTCATGGTGTTATAAATTTTCTTTCTCTGTGTACACACTGAATTGTTTCTATTTTTTTAAATATGCTAGATAAATGTTATTTCTGTTCATCCATACCAGCATGTAACAAGAAGACTTTTGTTTATTCTAAACTCCTAGTGTAAATGTGTTTGAGAAGCTATAAAGTTTGAATAAATTGCTTTTATCAAGTTCCATAAAATTAACAAAGAATGTAGGCAATGTCAAAATGAGCATTTGATCATCCATCCATCTTCTACTGCTTTTCCAGAGGTCCGGGTCACGGAGGCAGCAGTTCAAGCAGAGAAGCCCAGACTTCACTCTCCCCAGCCACCTGCTCCAGCTCCTCAGAGGGGACACCAAGGCGTTCCCAGACCAACTGGGAGACGTAGTCTCTCCAGCGAGTCCTGGGTTTGTCCAGGGTCTTCTCCCAGTGGGACGTGCCCGAAACACTGCAAGTGGGAGGCATCCAGGAGGCATCCTGATCAGATGCCCAAACCACCTCAACTGGCTCCTTTCAATGTGGAGGAGCAGCGGTTCTATTCTGAGCCTCTCCAGGCTGACTGAGCTCCTCACCCAATCTCTACGGGTGAGTCCAGCAATCCTAAGATGAAAGCTCATTTCAGTCGCTTGTATCCACAATCTCATTCTTTCGGTCATTACCCAAAGCTTGTGACCATAGGTGAGGGCAGGAACGTAGGCTGACTGGTAAATTGACAGCTTTGCCTTAGAGCTTAGCTCCCTCTTCACCACAACGGACCAGTACAACGTCTGCATCACTGCAGATACTACTCTGATCAATCTCTCGCTCCATTCTCCGCTCACTCATGAATAAGACCCTGAGATACTTATACTCCTTCACTTGGGGCAGGAGCTTGTCCCCAACCCAGAGAGGACAATCCACCTTTTTCTGAGGACCATGGCCTCGGACTTGGAGGTGCTGATTCTCATCCCAGCCACTTCACACTCAGCAGCAAACCGTTCCAGTAAGACCTGTAGGTCATTGCTGGATGAAACCATCATTAGCATTTGATCATGCTAATGAAATTTTTCTCAAATAGCACATGGGTTATGTGATGCCTTCCGTAGATTCTTCGAGCTGCTATGCACTGTAGCTTGTATAAACATTGAAGACAGAACAGTATTTTCTCTCAAATGCAACATCTGCTCAATAATATGAAAAAATTGCATCATATTTATAACCATGGCTGACCTCACAAAACAAATAATTCTATAATATTACAATGCTAATGGCAAAGCATAGCAAAAACACAGTAAACCAGACCATCAGTGATGGAGTAACTCCTTCCAGCCTGATGAAATCCGACTGAGAATGTTCAGCTCTCCTGACCTCTGACCTGGACTTTGAGCACAGACCAGATCAGGGGTGGGCAATCATGTGCCATGGATGGCCATTCCACTACAGTTTTTCTGTTCTACCCAATCTCTTCAGCAGATGTTTCCAATGATTAGTAGCCCCTGAAGTTGATCAGAGCAAACACCTGCTGAAGAGACTGGGTGGAACAGAAAACCTGCAGTGGAATGGCCGTCACTGCCCACACCTGGCCTAGACGCTGACCCACTTGAGGATCATTGTTCATGAGTTTGCTGAACATTGGGGAAATTTCGGGAAATCATAAATGCCCAGATCTGCTGACCTGGACCCAGAGCTCAACCTGGATGCAGATAAACCTGAGGATCACTGTGTGTGAGTTTGTTGAGAATTAGGTCAACTGCCGAGGACAGGCATGTGCCCAGATCTCCTAACCTTTGACCTTGACGTTGAGCACAACCCGGATGCAGATTCACCTGAGGATCTTTGTGTGTGACTGTGGTGACCATTGAGGAGTAGCGATTGCCATGAAATGTGGACCGATTGACGGACGGACGGATGACGGATGCCGCGTCATCACATCAGTTCCTTGCAGCTTACGGATTCACAAAAATGAGCTAAAAATTAATGTGTAACAAATAATACTACATTACTGGCATGCAAAGCAGTACAAAAAAGTATACAGTATCTTACAAAAGTGAGTACACCCCTCACATTTTTGTAAATATTTTATTATAATTTTTCATGGGACAACACTGAAGATATGATACTTTGATACAATGTAAAGTAGTCAGTGTACAGCTTGTATAACACTGTAAATTTGCTGTCCCCTCAAAATAACTCAACAAACAGCCATTAATGTCTAAACTGCTGGCAACAAAAGTGAGTACACCCCTGGTGAAAATGTCAAAATTGTGTCAAATTAGCTATTTTCCCTCCCCAGTGTCATATGACGTTAGTGTTACAAGGTCTCAGGTGTGAATGGGGAACAGGTGTGTTAAATTTGGTGTTATCGCTCTGATACTCTCTCATAATGGTCACTGGAAGTTCAACATGGCACCTCATGACAAAGAACTCTCTGATGATCTGAAAAAAGAATTGTTCTACATAAAGATGGCCTAGGCTATAAGAAGATTGGCAACACCCCGAATCTGAGCTGCAGCACGGTGGCCAAGACCATACAGCAGTTTAAGAGGACAGGTTCCACTCAGAACAGGCCTCGCGCCATGGTCGACCAAAGAAGTTGAGTCCATGTGCTCAGCGTCATATCCAGAGGTTGTCTTTTGAAAATAGACATATGAATGCTGTCAGCATTGCTCAGTCCCTCCAGGATTTCGCGGGATGATTTTATGATTGTTGCGGCCCAAAAAGCCTGACTTCGTGGGAGCTTTTTTAAAAAGTTGCGATGTTTGGAGAGGTTTTTTTTGCACTAAAAGTTGTGGGAAGAATTACAAATTTTAAAGCAGATGGTTTTTCCAGCTTACTACAGTGACATTCTATATAACAATACAAGAAAAGCAAAGGATTGTCAAACATTTCCTATTACAGTGATCTGTAAATTAAGCAGAAACTTCTGCTACACAGAAAAACTCTTGTGCAACAGCCAATACAGACTTTAACACAATATCCATTACAAAAGCTAAATTGCATTGAATGCATGTTAAAGAGTAGAGGTGTGGAAATTATTTGGAGAGCCTTCATTTGAAAACTCCCTACGGTCCCCAACCACTCGGTACGGAGCAGAAAGGAAAAAATGAATAATTTATTCTGTTAGTCTGTATTGTCTATTGGAGTCTGTGTTTTTCCGGAAAAAAAAAAATGCAGACAATACTCCTATGCCTAACTCCTACCTGTATGTCTATCTGCTGCACGTCTTCACACACACACACACACACACACACACACACACACACACACACACACACACACACACACACACACCACACACACACACACTTCATCAGACACATCTTTCATTTACAGGGAAAGCGGGGGGTGGGGGGTTGTTGTCTGTGTTCACAGATTCACAGCTTTAAAGCTCACTGACAAGATGTAGTAATGATTTTACCTCTAAAGATGTATGAAATGATCAAACACTGGCTGTAGTGTTAGACTTACTCGTTTGTGACTTTATGGAGTCTCTTGTCACATGTGCTCCCGTAACGGGAAAGCACCCCGTAACGGGGTGCTTTTGGGGCAGGTGGATGTTTTTCAATACTAACCCAGCACTTCGTACATGCAGTCAGGATGGAGACGTCCACCGGCAGGCTGGGAGACACAGAGGAAGGGACAGCGTTGGAAACCTCGCGGGTGAGTGTTTTTTTTTTAATCACAGTTTTTTGCTGAAGCGTTCCGTTAATATTTACTGTAAACACGGAAGTGAACACGATGTAGCGATGCATTTGATTGGTTAGACTGAGCGTTTCAGTGCCACTCAGCTGAAATTTGATTGGTGAATTTGGCAGAAGTTGACGAGGATTGGCCAAAATTGCGGGAAAGTTGCGGTGATTGGATAAAGTTGCAAGGTCGTGCAATAGTTGCGCTGATTGGCTGATTTTGCATAAACTGACATGATTGCAACATCGCGAAATCCTGGAGGGACTGATTGCTGCAGAGTTTGAAGGGGTAGGGGGTCAGCCTGTCAGTGCTCAGACCATACGCCGCATTCTGCATCAAATTGGTCTGCATGGCTGTCCTCCCAGAAGGAAGCCCCTTTTAAAGATGGTGCCGGCAATCAGTTCGCTGAAGACAAGCAGACTAAGGACATGGATTACTGGAACCATGTCCTGTTGTCTGATGAGACCAAGATAAACTTATTTGATTCAGATGGTGTCAAGCGTGTGCGGTGGCAACCACGTGAGGAGTACAAAGACAAGTGTGTCTTGCCTACAGTCAGGCAGGGTGGTGGGAGTGTCATGGTTTGGAACTGCATGAGTGCTGCCAGCACTGAGGAGCTACAGTTCATTGAAGGAACCATGAATGCCAACATGTACTGTGACATACTGAAGTAGAGCATCATCGGAAACTGGGCCGCAGGGCAGTATTCCAACACGATAACCACCCCAAACACACATCCAAGATGACCACTGCCTTGCTAAAGAAACTGAGGGCAAAGGTGATGGACTGGCCAAGCATGTCTCCAGACCTAAACCCTATTGAGCATCTGTGGGGCATCTTCAGACAGAAGGTGGAGGAGCGCAAGGTCTCTAACACCACGATGTCATCATGGAGGAGTGGAAGAGGATTCCAGTGGTAACCTGTGAAGCTCTAGTGAACTCCATGCCCAAGCGAGTTAAGGCAGAGCTGGAAAATAATGGTGGCCAGACAAAATATTGACACGTTGGGCACAATTTGGAATTTTCACTCGGGGTGTAATCACTTTTGTTGCCAGCGGTTTAGACATTAATGGCTGTGTATTGAGTTAATTTGAGGGGAAAGCAAATTTACACTGTTACACAAGCTGTACACTAACTACTTTACATTGTATCAAATTGTTTTATCTTCAGTGTTGTCCCATGAAAAGATATAATAAAATATTTCCAAAAATGTGAGGGGTGTACTCACTTTTGTGAGATATTATAGGTACAGAATGGGGAAAACGCTTTCTTCTTGTGAAGTTTGATTACTGTTTCTTCAACAAATGTCTATTTAGTTCAGACGACAAACCTTCTGTCCAAATCATACTGCAATGCAAGTTTTTCCTATCAGAAAAGTAGGGTTGTGTGCTCCAGATGGGAGTAGTAACTAAATACATTTACACAAGAACATGTCCTCAAGTAACTTTCTACAAAACTGTCCTTTTCTTATTTCCATTTCTCAAAAGCCAGTTTAGAAAGCAGGGAATTAGACTGCCAAAGTCTCTGCCTTCAACCGCCACCTGATCTACATAGCATCAGACCCCCATAGTCCCTCCTGCAGATGCTGAGCCCACTGGAGGGTGGACCCATGTAGCTCCTTTGGGCTGAGCCTGGCCGGGTCCCATGGGCAGTAACACGGCCACCAGATACTTGCCATCCCTGGGCCTGGCTCCAGGGTGGGGCTTCGGTAACCCCATACTAGGTGGGTACACTGAATCCTCGGTTGTGCATCCATCACAAGAGTCTATTGGATCGCTCTTGGTCTGGCCCTTCACTCAGGACCAGTTTGTCTTGGGAGACCCTACCAGAGGCAAACTGCCCCGGACAGCTGAGCTTTGAGCTTTGGGTAATGGGTGAAAGAATAAAATCATGGATATAAGTGGCTGAAATGAGCTTTCTCTGAAGCATTGCTGGACTCACCCTTAGAGATCAGGTAAGGAACACAGTCCTCTGGGAGAGGCTCAGTGTAGAACTGCTGCTCCTCCACATCAAAAGGAGCCAGTTGAGGTGGTTTGGGCATCTGATCAGGATACCTCCTGGACGCCTCCCACTTGAGGTGTTTCAGGCATGTCCCACTGGGAGGAGACCCCGGGGCAGACCCAGGACACACTGGAGAGACTATGTCTCCCAGCTGGTCAGGGAATGCCTTACTATCCTCTCTGAAGAGCTGGAGCAGGGCCTCATGTACAAAGACTTCCAGATTCCAAAAAAATCCAGATGTATGAAACCGTCCATACACAGGAATCCAAGCATATTTCCTTTGTACATAAAATTAAACGCACGTGAGGAAATACTGGACTCCTTCCTTGACACGCCTCCATTTGGATGTGCAATTAGATGCAAATAAATATGCAAATAGATATATACAAGCCCCGCTCGTTTGATTCTCCTGTATCCACAATCCAAAAATAATGGATTTAATGGAATTTCACAGACTGTGAGTTGGAGGAGCTCCTGAATGAGGTAGAGGCACGTAAAAACGTTTTGTTTATTTTGTTTGTCCTCTGGCATTAGCGCCGGATACAGGTAATTCAATAGCCTGCTCACAGCCCTATAAGATTAGTTTACTGTTTTCCTTTATTCAGACAAGGATAAGAAGGAGATGTTTATTTAACCTTGACATGTTTCGACTGATGTCTGCAGTCGTCCTCAGAAGCGTCAGCTGATAACTGTGATTTATGACCAGCTGGGTGGATCAGCTGGTTGGAGAAAGGAAAACAGTTACGAAAAAGAAGACAATATGAACCTATTTAGTGGGTAGTCACTGTCACCTGTCAGTTGAAAGCAGATCATATTAGACTCGACAAGTACATATTTTTGGTCCAAAACGCAAATTTCATTCTTTATAGTTATATACAACTTACATGGATTACACACACTACTAAATGAACGGAGTGTGCCGGGGAAAGGGTAAGACTGTTGCATTTCAAACTTTAAGCATGTGTTTATTGACATAACTACTGTACACACAGAGGCAATTGGGGGCTTGGTAGAATGCTGTGAAACTGTAGTTTAGCAAAAAAAGAAAGTCACTTTCTCAAACTACTGACTTGTAATGAAGCCTTGAAGACAGGGTGATATTTGGGGGCGCACAGAAATGCTGCGCATTTGGTGGGTTATTTAGGACGATTACATGAGTTTACTCACCAAGAAGCCACCCATCCTCACAGTGCCAGCTTGTAGTTTGTTCCCAACAATGCTGTTCATCAGAATCATTAGGAAAACCTGCTGTCGCTGCAAATTGTACTTTGATGTTGGCCTGCTCAACTGCATTGCATGGGAATATGATGTACCTGGGTGGCAGTCGGATAATGCCATCCCACATAGCTGGTATAGTTTGGCTCAGGTTCGACTGGGAAATTCCTGACTGGCCTGCCAGCTCCCTCTGGAATGCCCCTGTAGACAGGAACCCCAGTGTTGTCAGCACCTGAACTGTGACCGGCAGTGCACGGCTTCTCGCCGTGTCACGCTCCAAGAGTGGTCGTAGCTCTAAGCACAATTCCACAAGGACTGCCCATGGAAAACTAAACTGGCTGACAAGCTAGTCATCATCCTGAGCCAGAAAATCCTCTGTCTCGAAATACCCTTTCTCTTCTCTCGGCACGATTTGCAATATCCTCTAATAATGCTAACACCATTGTTGTTAGAGGCATTTTCTGCACTTCTTTGTGCTTGCTTTTATATCCACTCATGTAATTGCACACACTCTGATGTTTGTTTTGTTATATGTGGGATTTGACTCTTGGGGCTTGCCGTAGCATAGCCGAGGGAGGTGGGGGTAGTGACGCCAGGCGGGCTACAGCTGGAGTGTATATTCTGTTGTTCACGATAATAAAGGCAGTTCAGTGTTCAGTTGAGAGAGGCTCCCGTCTCATGTTATTCTGACATAACATTTGGCAACGAGGATTAAAATGGGGGCATGTATCAGACAACAACCTCCATTTTTGTAGACTCCGGGCATGCCAGCTACACCGTGGGCCCACTGGAGGAAGATGTTCGATGTGTATGTGGCTGCGGCCGGCCTGAGTGGCGTCGATGAGGAGAGACGGAGGAGCTTAATGGTCCACTACCTCGGTGAGGAGGGCCAGCGGATATTTTTTGGGCTGTGTGGCAGCGACTCGCGGAAAGACGGTTTGGAATTAATGGACTGTGTTTTCGGAGCTCATTCCACTGTTACGGCATGGAGATATGAGTTTTTTGACCACCAACAGCGAACAGGTGAGTCCACTCAGTTCTTTATTACGGAGCTATGCAGCCTAGCAAGAGAATGCACCTTTGGGCCTATAGAGAACAACGTGTGGCTGAAGAGCAAGCTACAGCTAACTAAAGATACATTGGACAACGTGTTCAAACTGGTTAGACAGACTGAGTCCACAGTTCAGTGGAGTTTGCCAGTGTTGGCTAAAAGGAGTGTAGCCACTCAAGTTTCCCCGCCAAGCACAGCTGTTAGCAAGGTGACTAATTCTCCGGGGCAGACCCCCAGGAGGCAGACTGGGGCATGGGACAGGGCCTACTCTATCAATGCTATATCATCGGCGACAGAGTCCAGAAACACAACACAGGTGTGTGTGTTGCACACACGAAGAAGGGACCATTGAAATGGTATGTGCTAAAACTCGACAGAGTTGACGTGCCGCTTATGGTGGACTCAGAAGCCGGCAGGTCCATTCTAAGTATGGCTACATTGAAGAGACTTTTCCCAAATAAAACCATCAACGCTGGAACAGTGAGAATGTTTGGCTATGGCCACGCCGAGATTGAAATGGTGGGCACGGTCGACTTTTCAGTGAAATGTGAGTTGAAGACGGTCCCTACATTCACCTTCCAAATCTTGCACCGGGGGCGGACTTGCTAGGGATAGATCTGCTGGGTGAATTGGGATTTTCCATCAAGGACCCAGAGGGCTCAACGGTACTGACAGTGTACCCCGAATGGTATGTCCACTGGCCGGCGCTGTTCAGAGGCCTGGGATGCATCAGTGCGTTCCACCACCGCCTGCTCATAGACGCTCATAGTGTGACGCCAAAAATTCAAACGCTATGGTGGCTTCCCCTAGCTCTACGGGACAATGTCACGGTGGAGTTGACAAAATTGCTGGAAGCAGGCATCATTGAGAGAGTGGAGGCTTCACCCTGGATATCTAATATTGTGGTGGCCAAGAAAAAAATCAGGTGGCAACCGTCCATGTATCAATCTCAGGATGGTGAATAAGGTGATCGTCCCGGAACAAGTACCCACTTCCAACGATGGAGGAACCTACTGCAACATTCAGCGGTTCACAGGTGTTCACAAAGCTGGACCTTCACCAGGGTTACCTGCAGGTGCCCCTCCACCCAGCCAGCAGGAACCTGACAGTGTTCGTGACCCACATCGGTGTGTTCAGGTACACTCACATGCAATTTGGTCAGAGTTCAGCACCCAGCTGTTTCCAGAAAATAATATCCACAATTCTGGCCGGCCTCAAGGGTATGGTGGCATACCTTGGTCACATCGTGATACATGGCACATCATGTGAGGAACACGATGATCAGTTGGAACGGGTGCTGACGGTACTACAGGAACATGGAGTCACCCTGAACGGAGAAAAGTGTATTTTGCGGTGGACTCCATTGAGTTTGTGGGGTTCCGGTTGACGGGGAGGGGGGGTGCTGTGGCCCCTGCATTTGAACGTGGAGGTGGTCCTACGCCTCCCAGAACCATCAACACATGCACAGATTTTTGTCGTTTCTGGGTATGGTGAACTTTTATGGGCGTTTTATTCCCCGCTACTCGGAAACGATTGGACCTCTCAAGGCATTGTTGAAACAGGATGCACTATAGCAATGGACCCCAGCCTGTTCAGCGGTGGTTACTAAGCTGAAGTGTCAACTCACTTCCCCTCCAGTGCTGGCCCATTTTGATCCAAAACAGCCAACCATTGTGACCTGTGACGCGTCTGGCTCGGCAGTTGGGGCGATTATGTCCCAGGTGCAGGACAGCAAGAAGCGCCCAGTGGCGTTCGCATCGAAGTCTCTCTCAGCAGCTGAACAAAAGTAAGCTGTGGGTGAGAGAGAGGTGCTCGCCTGCGTCTGGGCGTGTGAAAGGTGGCATATCTACCTCTATGGGCACAATTTCACCCTACGGACAGACCACCAAGCGCTGACAACATTACTGGAGACGCCGGGTTCAGGACACAGACCTTTGTGAATCCACAGGTGGATGGAGCAGCTAAGGGCCTAAAGTTTTACCACCCAGTTCACTCCTGGCAAGGATAACATAGTGGCGGATCTCCTGTCCTGCACCACGGCCAACTGCATACAATCGGACGATGATGATGATGATCCAACAGAAACGGATCTGGTTAACACGCTGCATGGGGCCCTCCGGGATATAGTATCCCCCCAGGAACTTCGGGCGGAGTCGGAACGAGACCCCGTGCTGTCATAACTGTGCTTGATGACTAGGAAGGGTTGGCCTGCAAAGGTGCAAGAAGGGCTGGCACCCTTCCACTGATTTAAAGACGAACTGAACTGTTGGAATGACGTGTGTGTGGCTCGGGGGCACTGCATGCTAATTCTGCTGTCTTTGAGGCTGCGTGTCCTAGCGATGCTCCACGAGAGCCACCTGGGTGTGGTCAGGGTAAAGCAGCGCTGCAGGGATTCTGTTTGGTGGCCGGGTATTGTTAAGGACATTGAAGCTATGATGAAAAACTGTGTTCCGTGTTTGGAGAGCGGGAAGACCGGCGGACCACCCCCTTCACCCCTGCGGCTATTGTTGTACCTGGAAGGCCCTTGGAAACACATACAGTTGGCCATTTTTGGTGAAATACATGAAGCACCACCGAACAGTCGGTTCCTGCTCGTGGCCTACAACTTGTTCTCAAAGTGACCGGAGGTGTTACCCACTAATTCAGTCATGACAGATGTGGTTACGGGTTTCCTCTCATCACTGTTCGTCAGGTGGGGGGTCCCGAATGCAATCACGACTGACAATGGCCCGCAGGTCACCTCTGGGGCGTTTGAAGAGTTCTTGACCAGTAGGGGCATGGAACACATTAAAACCGTGAACTACCATCCCCAGACCAATGGGGGCGTTGGACATTTTAACAAAACCCTGAAAAATGGACTGAGAGCCCATTTGGCGGACGGCTTCGCATTTCTGGACGCCCTCCAGAGCACACTGCTTCACTACAGGGCAACGGCCCATGCTACGATAGGATGCTCCTCAGTGGCTCTCATGCTGGGATGTGAACTTTTTTTTTTTTTTTGTTACTTATTTGTACCCGTAGGTAGATTTGGTTTGCAGTCTGGTGACAAGCCACCGGCTGCTGGTCGCTGCGTGCGCGAGCGCCCTAAACCTGCATGTTTTTGGTGTGCGGGAGGAAACCGGAGAAATCCCGGAGTAAACCCACGCAACACGGGGAGAACATGCAAACTCCACACAGCTCACTGTTGGTCGGGGGCTGGGATCGAACCCACGATCTCATGATCCCCGCGATCCCCCGGCCGAGGGTAAAACTGTGCTGCCACAGTGCTAAACCACTGCGCCACCGTGCAGCCCTAGTCCCTAGTCAAAGGTAGAACTGCTTCTACCTTTGGATTGACTGAGGCCACCAATGACTCACCCTCCAAGGAATATGGACTCTACATGGGACCAGGTCGCTACATAACAGCGTAAAATGAAGCAAGGATTTGACAGGAAGCACAGAGTGAGAGCCCACGGACTGAAGGTGTCAGACCGAGTTTGGATTAGACACCCTAACTGCACACATAAGCTGCAGCTGCTCAGGGCCCCTGCGAATCACAAGGCAACGGGGCCAGGTCATGTTCGAGCTTGCAGATGGGTCACGGTGGCACTCCAGCAGACTCAGAAAGTCACCACCGGAACAGAGGACTAGAGCTACAGCAAGACAGCCTGACGTGAGGTGGGACTGGTTGGACTGGGGTGGTGAGAACTCACAGGCACGGGCAACGGTGCCTGGTGCAGAGTCCCCGCCTAGGGGACACCCGGCTAGAGTTCGTCAGAGGACCAGGTACCTGGAGGACTATGTATTGAGGACAGCAATAACTATTGCATGTTGGGACTCGTCATCATCATCATAGCAGTCTGTCGGGGGCGACAATGACTGTTTCATTTAGGTCTGATCAGATTCTTCCACGCAGCTCTGTCCTTCACCTTCCGCTGCCAGGAACTCCTGGCTTTGTTAACCCGGGCGACGTCCGAGCTGGTATGAGTTGTTTTCTGACTGACGATTTCATGAAACTGCTTGCAAAGTATTTGAGGACCGCTAGTTTTTGCTGGACTAGTGGCACATTCTTGGCAGATGGAGGTATTATCAGTGGCAAGGACAGGCCAAGACAAACTGGCTCCAGTATCTGTTGCAGTGACTGACCAGATGATAGGTTTGTTTATCTCTGCTCTTTGTGTAGTGCATGTCACGATGCACCGACTGGCAAAAGTCCACCACAGACCTTGCGACAGATGTGCTTATCTGCCAGGATGTCCAGTCTCACTCCATGTAATTGGGAGTGGTCCACCACAGACCTGTGACAGATATTGTTTTTAGTTACAGCTCATAAAATGATATGTAATATTTTATTTTATTTAAGCCCTAAAATTAAGGTGAACAGCTCTAATACAAATATGAAATGACCTGTCAACAAAGTTAATAGGATATAATTTCCTCCTATATTTGCAATTTTCTCTCAGAAATTTATGACCTGGGCAGTCTGATGAGTCTCTACTGCAGCAAACAGAAATCCAGACTATTTTTTTTTTTTTGCCCACCCGTATTCTTTTTCCTACAAAGGCAGACAAATGGTGAGGAAAAAAAAATAAGTAGAGGTCACCCAAAGAGTGCATACTTCTGCCAAGGCTGTTGAAAAAAGCAAAAAAGGTGTCCGGAACCCACATAGTGATTCAGATCTGACACAAAAAAACTAATGGATTTATCCTTGGGCCAACAGTCACCTCTGATGGAAAATTCCAAGTCCATCCAGTATATGGAATAGAAATATTCCTGCTAATAATCAGACAAACAGTTGCTAATGAAAACATAACCTCCTTTGTGGAGATAATTAAAAGCATAACTGTTACAGGATAGATGATATTCAGAACACATCCGTTTTGCTTTAAAAAACTGTTTACCAGCACAAAAGTAAATTCTGTATGTTCATATGCTGATTCAGTTTATAGATATTACATTGTCGTTTTAACATGATGCTATAAATCAAGCTCAAGTGTAGTTGAAAGGACATGTTGCAATATATTTTTTTTTTCCATTTCCTTTTCCATGTTTGTTTGTCAAGTGACTTTTTGACCAGCATGGCAAATTTCCAACGCATCTCTGGTCAGTGAAAATGTCCAAAACGTTTGATCTGACAAAAGATCACTGTGTAAAAAGATGTGCCAATTTTTACATGCATAGAAAACTTTATTCCCAATATTCTGAATAATAAAGGGGGATTATGTTCAAACGAAATGTAGGCGTGAGAGACAAAGAAATCCAAAGCAATATTAAGAAAATGAGAAAAAGATAGTTCCAATGAGGTGAAATGCAAACTGCTTTGTTTTGAGTAGTTGCCTCTTTGGAAGTTCAACTTGAAGGGCCAACAGGGAAACTTCTGAAAAAAGAAATGTCTTACAGGTTTTTCTTTCTTTTCCTAACCATCTTATCTTGCCTGTCAAAACTGTTCAATACTCATTCTGGCAAAAGACACTAAATAAGGCATTCCCGGGGTCTGTGGAGGTCGATAAAGTGAATAAGAACATTTACTGTACAAAAATTACAACACCGAACTTCCGGTCTGGACGCCATGGTGATAGCAACTTAACGCTGAACCTCCCAGATCCAATCCAAGGAAAACATCGTCAAAATCAGACTTAACGGATTTTTGGAAGAATAAAAATCAGAAGACAAAAACACCATGCCGAACCACAAACAGAAGAAACTGGCATTCCCCAGGTCAGGACGCGCGGCGGCCGCAGAATCTGATCCCGAGGACCTCCATTCAGGAGACGAAGAGCTGGGCCTAGCTAACAAAAAGGTTAGCCTGAAATCGCTATATGATGAATTACGACGATTTCGGGCCAAATTTCACGAATTCAGAGAGGAACTAACAGCGAACAGCAGAATGGACCAGGCCGAAAACCGAATCTTGGAGGCTGAAGAAAGAGTAAAAGTGCTTGAAGATTCTATGCTGGATTTACACAGAAAACAGTCAAGGCTGGAGGCTAAGCTAGCCAACTAAGAAGGAAGACAGTGACGAGATAACATCAGAATTCACGGTCTGAAAGAAGGAGCTGAAGATGGTTTCAACACAGTGGCGGAATGCGTGGAATCCTTATTGAGAGAGAAGTTGGATATTCCACAAACCACCGATTTGAAAATAGAAAAGGCCCATCGTACATTAGCCGCAAAGCAAGCGGCAGAAGCACACCCGCATTCAGTGTTGGTAAGATTCTCCGATTTCAAAATAAAACAAGAGGTTGTAAGACGGGCTTGGCAGAAAAAAGGATTTATGCATCAAGAAAGAAAAGTCTTCGTGGAGCACGATTACGCCCCTGAGGTTCTTAAAAAGCGACGGGAATATAACGACGCCAAAAAGGTTCTACGGGAAAAGAATCTATGCTTTCAGACGCCATTTCCGGCGAAGTTAAGGGTATTTTACGGTGAAGAGTCATGTCTCTACAATTCAGCAGAAGAAGCAACAACTGGTATGGCGAGAAGAGGACTCCTGGTAACGGTGTTTAAACCCGCAGCGAATCTGAGCGAGAAAATCAGAGCTCAAACGTGGTCCACTCAAAGACCTTCTAAATCCACGGGCCAGCAGCGGGAAACCCAGCCCCAGAGCTACAAAGATAAGTTTTCCAGTTCCAGGAAGGAATAGCGACCTTTTTGTTTTTTTCTCTCTTTTCAGTCATTCTGCACTTCCATCCCCCCTCCTACAAGGTAACAAACATTAAAGGAGATGCAGAATCAGCATGTGGTAAAACCTTTCATGGAGCAGTTATAGCATTAGAAACAAATGTCTTCTTAATTTAAAGGAAAAAAAAAATCTTGTTAAAATAGAAATGTAACAATGACCCACATGTTCTCCCCACACTAACAAATACTGTATTAGAGTGAAGGTTTGCTGTGATGGGGGTGGGAGGGTGCACACAATCTCATAGGGTATAGGCATAAAAAAAAAAAAAATCATTACAAATTCGGATTGGGATCTGAAATTCACGTTAAAAACATGGGACAACTTACAGGGGTAAGAGAGGGCCCTCAACACGTAACAGAGTTTGAGGAATTTCCCTCAGAGCCTACACTCCATCAGGGCTCTTACAGGGTCTTTAAAGAGACCCCAGCTCAGGAAGTTTTTTTGACAGTTTTTTGTTTTAAAGTCTCATACACTATGTTCTTAATGTTTTTTATGTTCTTAATGTTCTTTCAGTTTCTGAGTAGCAAAAAAGAGGTCCACCACACTGTTATACTAAATAAGAAAATACAATGGAGAAACAGGGTGTAACCAAAATAGCCTCATATAATGTAAAAGGGATCCTGAATCCAGTTAAAAGATCCAAGATTCTACGCAAAATGAAAAAAGACAAAGCAGAAATAATATTTTTACAAGAAACCCACCTAACAGACGTAGAACACACTAAACTCAATAGACAAGGGTTTAAAATGATCTCTTCATCTTCATATAAGTCAGGGAGGAGGAGGGGAGTAGCGACATTGATATCAACCAAAATTACATTTGAAAAAAAATCAGAACACAAAGATAAAGAAGGGAGGTACAGTTTGGTAATTGGGCGGCTAGAGGGAGAAGATATCACCCTGCTGAATGTATATGCACCACCAGGGGCTAAATGGAAATTTTATAAAAATGTATTTGACCTAATGATAACTAAAGCCCAAGGTTTAGTGATATGTGGTGGAGACTTCAATCTAAGACTGAATCCATACTGGGATGCAACAGGTAATTCGTCACATCAAAATAACACTCAAAATAGGAAAACTCGGATGCTACTAAAAGAAATGGGAATCTGTGACGTATGGAGGGAATTCAACCCCAATGTAAAAGATTATACTTTTTATTCAACGCCACATTCATCTTACTCAATGATTGATTACTTTTTTATGTTTAATAGAGACATTGGAAGAGTAAAAACATGTAAAATAGGACTGATGGATCTCTCTGACCACAGTCCGATCTATATGGACTTAAACATCCAAAAATACACAAATAATACATTTTCCTGGAGGTTGAATTCAAATGTCCTGAAAGGACCACTGAAAGATGAATTGGAATCAGATATTTTCAAATATTTGGAAGAAAACGATAATGGAGAAGTATCCCCTTTAATACTGTGGGATGCGTGCAAAGCTGTAATAAGGGGAAAAATTATTGCAAAACTGGCAACCCAAAAGAAACTGAGACAAGAAAAACTAATCACACTAGAGTCAGAACTCAAGAACCTAGAAAAAGAACACAAAGACAACACTCATTCTAATGGCTCGCTCAAGATTAAAGAAATTAAAAATCAAATAAATGAGATCTGCACAATAGAAATCCAGAAGAAACTTACATTTCTGAAACAAAAACACTATGAAGCAGGCAGTAAATCGGCAAAATTACTAGCCTATAAATTGAGGAAACAACAGAAAGAGCAATCTACAAAATCAGAGACCCAGTATCAAAGGAAATAAAATTCAGAATTCAGGATATTCTTAAAAGCTTCGAGAATTACTACAAGAACTTATACTCCCACAAAAAACATAAAAACGCATCCGAGACATTCCTAAACACATTACACCTTCCCCAACTTACGGAATCACAAAATAAAACACTACTGTCAGAAATACAACCTAAAGAATTGGAAAAAGCAATTATGAAACTTAAAGCTAACAAATCCCCAGGAGCAGATGGCTATACAGCAGAATGGTACAAAACCTTTAAACAGCAACTATCTCCTCTCCTCTTGAAAACATTTAACTATGTCCTCCACACAGGGGAAATCCCCCCCTCCTGGAGAGAAGGGGTCATTGCAGTTATACCTAAACCTGAAAAGGATAAACTAGAATGCTCCAACTACAGACCAATCAGTGTATTAAATCAGGACAATAAGCTTTTTACCATTATCTTTGCCAAAAGGTTAGAAAACATACTGACAGACTTAATTCACTTAGACCAAACAAGTTTTATAAGACAAAGACAGACACAAGACAACATTCGACGCACTTTACACATAATTCATCATATAAAAAAATATAACTTAAATGCAGCCATATTGGGATTAGATGCTGAAAAAGCATTTGATTCGGTTGACTGGTCTTTCCTATATAGAATCTTATCCAGTTTCAATTTTCATAACAACTTCATTAGAACTATACAGGCATTATATAAAAAACCAACAGCTAAAATAAGGATTAACGGTAATTTATCATCATCTTTTGAGCTGGAAAGAGGATGTCGTCAAGGCTGCCCCCTGTCTCCACTGCTCTTTGCAATCTTCATAGAACCTCTGAGCCAATGGATAAGACAAAATCAAAAAATTCAAGGTATTACACTTGGTCAGAAGGAACATAAAATAGCACTCTTTGCTGATGACATTTTAATATACATAGGGCAACCAGACACTTCTTTACCAGAACTAATCTCAGTTTTTTCAGACTATGGAGATTTATCGGGGTACAAATTAAACATGCATAAAATCCAAGTTTTAACATTCAACTATGACCCAAATCATTATTCACTAAGTGAACTCAAAACTAACTGGGAGCTGGAATCTATGAAATATCTGGGGATCAATATCCCGAAACAACTCAACAAAATTATAACACTAAACTATGATCCACTGGTGACAAAAATAAAATCTGACCTAGCAAGATGGAATATGATACCATTCTTAGGTACTGCACAAAGAATTGAAGCAGTCAAAATGAATATACTCCCACGTCTTCTATACCTTTTCCAAACAATACCGGTAGAACCCCCCCAAAAAACATGGCAGGAGCTAGACAGAAGGATCTCAAGATTCATATGGCAGGGCAAGAGACCTAGAATCAGATATAGAACCCTACAGCTATGAATGAATGAATGAATTTATTTATTTCGGATAGTACATTACAGGTTAAAAGAAACTGTATAATATAACAACAAGGTCAAATTAGACAAAGACTCCTTCTACTATACAATTCCACGTGAGTTATCCGAAATGGGTGATGGCTGAAGCCGCAGCTTATATTGCTCACCCATATTCCATCCAAGAATTCAAAGGAGAAAAAAGAGAAAACAAGACAAGAGCGATTACAATTTAAAACAAGGCTAAGACAAAATATGACTGAGAGAAAAAGAAAACTGAGCTAGTCTAAGTTAAGCGGTTACTATTCAAAAACAAATCTAAGACATAGTGTCACAGAGAAAAAAGAAAAACTAAGCTATAACACAACACAGGCTGGAAATGTCAATCCTTATGTGAGTTTACATGTCGTCTTGTAAATATGTTTGGAGTATTTCTTCCTTTAGTTTTTGTTTAAATTGTCCAAGCTTTGTACATGATTTTAATTCAGGTCCAAAATCGTTCCATAATCTGACACCTTGCACTGAAATACAGTGTTGCTTGGTAGTTGTTCTCACTGTAGGCTTTTGAAATATACATGTTCCTCTGAAGTGATATCGTTTCTCCCTTGTTTGGAACAACTTTTGGATATTTGCGGGCAGTGATAGATTCTTCACTTTGAACATTATTATTGCGGTTTTAAAGTCGATCAGATCTTTCAACTTGAGAGTTTTTTGTTTAAGAAAAAGTGGGTTTGTTGGTTCCCTGTAAGCTGCTTTGTTGATTATTCTAATAGCTCTCTTTTGAAGCATAAAGAGTGGATATATGTTTGTTTTATATGTGTTTCCCCATACTTCATTACAATATGTCATGTATGGGAGTATTAATGAATGATACAAGGTGTATAGTGTGGGTTGATTCAGCAAATTTTTCACTCTGTGTAATATTGCAATTGATTTGGATACTTTACCTTTTATATAATTAATATGTGGCTTCCAACACAGTTTATCAATTATTACTCCAAGGAATTTAGTTTCAGATACCCTTTCAATCTCTACACCATTTACACTGAGTTTGGGTACTGGGTAGTTGTGATGGTTGTTAAAGACTATAAATTTTGTCTTGCTTAAATTGAGCGTTAATTTGTTTGAATCAAACCACAGTTTCAGCTTTCCTAATTCCTTTCCGAGTGTATCCAGAAGTTGTTCCAAGTTGTTTCCACTGCATAGCAGGTTAGTGTCATCAGCAAACAATATTAAGTCCATTTTTTCTGAAACTTTACATATATCATTTATATACATATTGAATAATAGTGGTCCCAAAACTGAACCCTGTGGGACTCCACAGGTGACCTTCAGTAGCTCTGAGTTTTTGTTGTTAACACATACAAACTGATATCTATTCTTTAAGTAACTTCTTAACCAGGACAGTGCTACCCCTCTGATACCACAATTTTGTAGTTTCTTTAATAATAGATTGTGATCTACTGTATCAAATGCTTTTTTAAGATCCAGGAATACTCCAACTGAATACTCTTTATTTTCAATGGCTGTTGATATTTTTTCTGTAAATTCCATTAAGGCATATGCTGTTGTCCTTTTGTGTCTGAACCCATATTGCTGCTCACACAATAAATCATTCTTCAGTATGAAGTTGTCAATTCTCTCATAGAATATTTTTTCAAGTATCTTGGAAAATTGCGGTAATAGTGAAATTGGTCTGTAGTTGGAGAGTTCCCCTCTGTCGCCTGTCTTGTAAATCGGAATTACTTTAGCTATTTTCATTGCATTGGGAAATATACCTGATTGGAGAGACAGGTTACAGATATACGTCAGTGGTTTCACTATGCATTCGATAACAGTTTTGACTAGTAGCATATCAATACCATCGCAGTCAGTAGATGTTTTACTTTTGAACGATTTAACAATTTCAATGACCTCTCTTTCGTCTGTGTTCTTTATGAAGATGGTGTCTTTTACAGCAGTGTTATTGCATATTGAATCACCCGTTGGCACCGTAGTGGGTATTTCTCGGGCCAGTTTAGGTCCAATGTTAACAAAAAAATTATTAAATTCATCTGCAGGTGAAGCTATATTCACATTCGGAGTCGATTTATTATTTTTTGGAGTGTTAGTTGGGTAGCTGGTATTTCTGCTTTTATTTCCAAGGATACTGTTGATTATTGTCCATGTATTTTTAATATTGTCTTTGTTTTTTTCCAGTTCTTTACTGTAATAGTCTCTTTTACTACATCTTATTATATATGTTAACTTATTTTTGTATGTTTTATACCGCTGCTCTGCTTCTTTTGTCCTTTTCTTTATGAAAGCTTTATATAATAAATTTTTCTTTTTACACGCCTTTTGTAGTCCTTTGGTTAGCCATGGTTTGTCAGTAAATTTGTGTTTAAGCTTTTTTTTAACTTTTTTTGTTTAACAGCTAAACAAAGACAAAGGTGGGCTTGCGCTGCCAAATATCAGGGACTATTTTATAGCTGCACAAATTAAAACTTTAGTAGAGATATGTAACCCAGTCTACACTGCACAATGGAAGGAGATGGAATGCCAAATAACAAGTGACATCCCCCTACAGGCGATAATAGGGAACAATGCCTTACTTAAACTCTTGAATAACACTGACCCGTGGATAGAGACCCCGCTAAAAATTTGGTTTAAGATTGTCAGAGAGAATCAAGATAAAGAGCCCTATCGACTTCTGCAATGGATTGCCTATGATCAAGACTTTACCCCCAATAAAACAGACACTAGATTTAAAGAGTGGAAAGAGAAAGGGCTGATAAAATATTACGATTTCTTTAAGGGGCAAACTTTAAGAAGTTTTGAAGATTTGAAAAAACAAGGTCTAATAAATCAAGACCTTTACAGGTTCTTTCAGCTTAGACACCACATAAACAATATACTTAAAAAGGAGGATTTGGAAAGGGCCCAGTCAGGTGTTCTGAAGGTCTTCTTAATGGCATATAAAGGGATCCCAGGGATCAGATACATTTCTAAAATATACCAAGGTCTTCAAGACTTAAAAGGAGACAACACATCATATATAAAAGAGAGATGGGAAAAAGAGGGGAATTTCACTTTACTTTCCAGCCTCTAGCAGCCGATCGTCACTTCCTTGTGGTAACGTATCGTCACTTCCTGTTTTGCTATCTGCCTGTGTGGTTTGCTCTCCAGCTCTCCAGCCACTAGCTAGCCACTAGCTATGGCTACTACCTCTCTTTCCTCTCCTCCTCTGGTGTGCTCTCTCTGTCAGATGTTTAGCTACACCTCTGCCTCTTTTAGTGATAACGGTAAATGTAATAAATGTTGTCTTTTTGAGGCGCTCGAGGCGAGGTTGTCTGATTTGGAATCCCGGCTCCACTGCATTGAAACACCGTCTGCGCCAGTTAATCTCGACGGACGCCCATTAGCTGCAGCGGAGCTAGCTAGCTTAGGTCCCACTGTCAGCGGCTCCCCGGCTCTCCTCAGCAGCAAGGAGACTGGGTGGGTGACGGTGAGAAGGAAGCCTAGTCGCAAAGCCCCGGTTCACCACCAACCTGTTCACGTTTCTAATCGTTTTTCCCCGCTCAGCGACACACCCGCTGAGGAAAAAACTCTGATCATTGGCGACTCTGTACTCAGAAACGTGAACCTAGAGACTCCAGCGGCCATAGTCCAATGTATTCCTGGGGCCAGAGCAGGCGACATCGAGTCAAATTTGAAAATGCTGGCTAAAAGTAACTGTAAATACTCCACAATTTTATTCACGCCGGCATTAATGACATCCGTCTCCGGCAGTCGGAAGTCACGAAACTTAATATAGAATCGGTGTGTGAGTTTGCAAAAACAATGTCTGCCACTGTAGTATTCTCTGGACCCCTCCCCAATCTGACCAGTGATGACATGTTTAGTCGCTCGTCATCCTTGAACCGCTGGCTGTCTGTGTGGTGTCCTAAAAATGACGTGGGCTACATTGACAATTGGAGCTCTTTTTGGGGAAAACCTGGTCTTATGAGACGAGACAGCATTCATCCCACTTTGGATGGTGCTTCTCATTTATCTAACAATCTGGCATCTTTTTTATCCAAATTTCCAAAACCGTGACTACTCAGAGTTGGGGCCAGGAAGCAGAGTCACAGTCTTACACGCCTCTCTGCAGCTCCTCTTCATCCGCCACCCCTCAGCTTAGCCCCTGTCTTCCCCATCAGAGAATCGTTGTCTGCTCCCTCCAAAGTAAATAAAAATATAATGTATAAGCATCCCAAAGTGATAAAGCAAAATATTGGTAAAACTCAAATTAAACATAAAGCCTCTAAATTGAATGATTTGGCCTCTGTTCCTCCTCATAATTTAAAAATTAAATGTGGTTTATTAAATATTAGGTCTCTAACTCCCAAGTCTCTGTTAGTCCATGATCTGTTAATTGATCATCAGATTGATTTAATTTCCCTTACAGAGACTTGGTTAGGGCAAGAGGATTATGTTGGTTTAAATGAATCAACTCCCTCTGGTTATTTAAACTGTCAAAATCCCAGAAGTTCTGGTCGTGGAGGAGGAGTAGCAACAATTTACCATTCCAAATTACTAGTTAATGTAAAGCAAAAAACATGTTATAATTCCTTTGAGGGCCTGGTCCTCAGTGTTGGGCACTTTAGCAATTTTAGGTTAAACCCAATTTTATTTGCCATAGTTTATCGTCCCCCATCAACCTATTCAGAATTTTTATCCGAATTTGCTGATTTCTTAGCTGATTTAGTGCTGAAATCTGATAGAATAATTATAGTAGGGGACTTTAATATACATGTGGATGTAGATAGTGACTGCCTTAATGTGGCTTTTAATTCAATATTAGACTCGATTGGGTTTTCTCAGAAAGTAGGAAATTCTACTCATTACCTCCACCATACATTGGACCTTGTTCTGACATATGGCATAGAAATAGAAAATCTTGTAGTGTCTCCTCATAACCCTGTACTGTCAGACCATTGTCTGTTAACCTTTGATTTTACTATTTCTGACTATTTGGCTCCTAAAGAAAAATATTATCACAGTAGATGCCTCTCAGATGATGCTGTTTCCAAATTTATGCAGATTGTTTCCTCTATGCCATGTGTCAACACAACGGAAATAAGCTATAGACAGCTTGCTCCTTCTGTAATTGATAACATGGTGGATAGTGTTTCAGCTTCTCTGCATCAGGCTCTAGACTTGGTGGCCCCCTTAAAAAAGAAAAAGTCTAATCAGAGATTTTTAACTCCTTGGTTCAACACAGAAACTCGTAGCTTAAAACAGAAGACTCGTCAATTAGAAAGAAAATGGCGCTCTACTAATTTAGATGAAATCTATTTAGCTTGGAGAAATCATCTTTTAATTTATAAAAAATCTCTTAGAAAAGCTAGAACGAGTTATTACTCTGCATTAATAGAAGAGAACAAGAATAATCCCAGGTTTCTTTTCAGTACTGTAGCCAGGTTGACAAAGAGTCAGGACTCTGTCAATCCTAGCATCCCCTTAGAGCTTACTAGTCAGGACTTTATGAACTTTTTCAATAATAAAATTTCATCCATCAGAGATAAAATCAATCAGATTCTTCCCACAGTTAACTTAAATACTGTAACTACTACAACTCCTTCTATTGATGTCTGTCTTGATGAGTTTACTCCAATCGACCTTTGTGAGTTAGACAAAATAGTTTCCTCATCCAAACCTTCAACTTGTCTTTTAGACCCTATTCCTATCAGGTTATTTAAAGAAGTCTTCCCACTTATTGGTAGCTTTATTCTTCATATAATCAATTCTTCATTAACTTTAGGCCATGTACCGCAGGCTTTTAAAACGGCTGTAATTAAACCCTTACTCAAAAAGCCAACGCTAGATCCAGGAGCTTTAGCTAACTATAGACCAATCTCTAATCTCCCTTTCATTTCAAAAATCTTAGAAAGAGTTGTTGCTACGCAATTATTTGACCACCTGCAGGGAAATGGTTTACTTGAAGAGTTTCAATCTGGGTTTAGAATCCATCATAGTACTGAAACAGCCTTAGCGAAGGTCACTAACGACCTCCTCATTGCATCTGATAATGGACTAGTTTCTGTACTTGTCCTTTTAGATCTTAGTGCAGCTTTTGATACTATTGATCATAATATTCTACTTGATAGATTAGAACACTATGTTGGACTTAATGGAACTTCGTTGCAGTGGTTTAGATCTTATTTATCTGATAGGTTCCAGTTTGTTCATGTAAATGATGAGTTTTCTTTCAGCTCAAAGCTTAGTCATGGAGTTCCACAGGGATCTGTGCTAGGCCCTACTCTTTTTAGTTTATATATGCTTCCGTTAGGCAACATTATTAGAAAGCACTGTATACATTTTCATTGTTATGCAGATGAAACACAATTATACCTGTCAATGAAGCCAGATGATACTAATCAATTAGCCAAGTTAGAAGCCTGTCTTAAGGAAATCAAAGCTTGGATGACTTGTAATTTCCTGCTATTAAATTCAGATAAGACTGAAGTCATTCTTGTTGGTCCAAAAAACCTTAGAAATTCCTTTCCAAATCAAACTTTCAGTTTGGATGCAGTTACTCTTTCTCTTAATAGCTCTGTGAGGAACCTTGGAGTTATTTTTGATCAGGATTTGTCCTTCAATTCACATATTAAATTTGTTTCTAAGACTGCCTTCTATCATTTGCGTAATATTGCCAAGATTAGGAGCATCTTGTCTCAGAGTGATGCTGAGAAGCTGATCCACGCTTTTGTTAGCTCGAGATTAGATTATTGTAATTCTTTATTATCAGGCTGTCCTAAAACATCTTTAAAAAGTCTTCAGCTGATCCAAAATGCTGCAGCAAGAGTTTTAACAGGTACTAGAAAGAGAGATCATATCTCTCCGGTTCTGGCCTCCCTTCATTGGCTTCCCATAGAGTTTAGAATTAAGTTTAAAATCCTTCTTCTTACTTACAAAGCTTTAAACAATCAGGCTCCTTTTTATTTAAAAGATCTGATACTACCGTATCATCCTAACAGAGCACTACGCTCCCAAAATGCAGGATTACTTGTAATACCTAGAATCTCCAAAAGTACAATGGGAGGCAGAGCCTTCAGTTATCAAGCTCCTCTCCTGTGGAATCAGCTGCCAATCTGGATTCGGGAGTCAGACTCGATCTCTGTTTTTAAGAATAGGGCTAAAACCTACCTTTTTGATATAGCCTACAATTAGGGAGGGATCATGTGTTTCTGAACCCTCCCTTAGTTATGCTGCTAATAGGTTTAGTCAGCCGGGGGACCTCCAGTAATGCACTGGGCCTCACTCCTTTCCTCACTCTCTATGAATTTTTTTTTTTTTGCTGGTCATTAACATCTGTTTGTTCTCTCCCATAGATTGAGTCCCCATCGTGCTGTTTGCTCTCTACATGTCTGTTCTTTTCTTCTTCTCTATCCCCTCACCCCCCAGCCAGTCGCAGCAGATGACTGCCCCTCCCTGAGCCTGGTTCTGCTGGAGGTTTCTTCCTGTTAAAAGGGAGTTTTTCCTCTCCACCGTCGCCAAGTGCTTGCTCACAGGGGATCGCCTGATTGCTGGGGTCTTTCTGCAACTGTGGGAGTCCCCCCTTCAGTTGATAGTGCTATGAGATGACTGTTGTTGTGAAATGGCGCTATATAAATAAAGTTGAATTGAATTGAATTGGAAATATGGGAAAAGCTAAATAGACAGCAATGGAAAAGTACCTCATCCCTGCAGTGGAGAGAATTTGGATGGAAAAATTTGGTAAGATTTTTCAGAACACCTGCACAAAACAAATTTACCCATAAGGGGTTGAACTGTTGGCGCTTGTGTGGTGAAAAGACTGCAAATCATTTTCATGTGTTTTGGTCATGCCCAGTTATCCACCAATATTGGACCAATGTACAGACAATATTGGGGAAAATATTCAAAATAACAGTTCCCTTTTCTTTTATAACTTTGTATTTGGGTTTACTACCGGACTCACTGGAAAGACGAGGAGATAAATACTTATTCAATGTTTTAATATTGGCAAGTAAAAAAGCCCTAACTAAAAAATGGATGCTGAAGGACTGTCTTACACCTGAAGATTGGATTAACGTGCTTCAAGACATTTACTCGATGGAAAAGTTGACATTCGCACTGAGACAGGACATGGATGGGTTCAAGAACTTTTGGCAACCCTGGATCGCATATGTGTCTTCCATTAGATCTAATCTTTGACAAATACCATTTCAATGATGGTCCCACTCTTTGTTCCAAGCTACTCAGATGCTCTTTTACTTTTAATTACTTAATTTTCTGTTTGTTTGTTTTTTACTGTTCTGTTTGTTTGTTTATTCGGGTTTTTTTGTTTGTTTGGTTGTTTGTTTTTTTTAATTTAATTCTCTTTAATTTCACTTTTTCTTTCACTTTAAAAAAAAGGGGGTGTTGTAATAACTATTCTACCAATGTTGTCAAATAGCAAAATATAAGGGAACGTACGATGAAAATGTTAACAATGCAATGCTGTAATGACCTGTATACCCTTTACAAAAACTTAAATAAAAAAAAAAAAAAATTACAACACCACAGGTATGCCAAGTAGAAATATTGCCCTTTAGAGGAATCTTGATGCATCATGGCATCTTCTTAAAAAAAAAAAAAAAAACACAACCTTGTATAAAAGTTGGTTGTCTCCGTCCCACGGCGACCTTGTTTTTTTGTGGTTTGTTTTCTCCCCCAAGCAGACCCATGTTAGATTCGACAGTGCAATCAAGAGTCCAGTTCTTCGCAGAGATGAAGAAAATGGACATAAGGAGAAGATGCCCTTCACCTTCGTCCTGCACCACCTTCTCTAGCAATTAACCCTCTCACAACCAGAAAGCTGAGAAGGGCTGCAGCCACGTGTCTCCACGGCAGGCCCTGGTTCCTTTGGTTTTGATTCACATGTGTCTATTGTTGGTGAAACCCATCTCCGATCTGTCTGAGTTTCTGTCCAACATAACCCACCATCATGGTGGGTGCCTCTGAGTTGGGAAGAGGAAGCTGCTCCATCCTGTTCCGCTGCTCTTCACTCTCTTCTTGCCTCACTTCGTGGTCTCCAACGAGCTCAAAATGCACTGGGAAGTGCAATCGAAAACCTGCGTTACCGTAAAAGAGCGGTCTGGGCTCCTCAGCCATTCCACAGGGCAGCATGCCGTTGTTTAGCACCAAGGCAGGGCCAGGTGTCTGTGTGCTCTGATGTTCACACTTTACCTCCCTGAATGCTGCATGCCAGCAGAAGGCATCCGGCTTAAACACATTATCCTCCTCATCGTCCAACGGGAGCACTAAGAGAGGAGCAGCCTCAAAGTTTGGCCTCGTTTTAGCGACTTTTCCTTAACACAACAGGAAAAAAAGGCAAATGTTGTTGTAACCTTAAAAGTCAACTGGATTCAGGTCCTTCTTCTCTGCTGTTTTCATTCATTCAATGAATGAATGTTGGGATTAAGCGGCAGAATAACTATATATATATATATATATATATATATATATATATACTGTATATATACACACACACACACATATATATACACACACACTATATACTGTATATATTTTTTGATTTTTGATTTTGTATACTTTATTGATCACCATTTACTGAGGGGAAATTGAGGGCATCCACATGGATGGATGAAGCAGCCACAGTACGGTGCTATCCCTTAACCATTCACACACACATTCACACCTAGGGCAACTTAAGAGTCTCCAATTAACCTAACCTGAATGTTTTTGGCCTGTGGGAGAAAACCGGAGAAATCCCAGAGTAAACCCACACAGATATGGGGAGAACATGCAAACTCCACACAGATCACTGTTGGTCAGGGCCTGGGATCGAACCAGGGATCCCATGGCCAAGGGTGAGTTGCTGTGCTGGTGCAGTGCTAACCACTGCGCCACCGCACCGCCCATATATATATATATACTGTATATATATATATATATACTATATATATACAGTGGGGCAAAAAAGTATTTAGTCAGCCACCAATTGTGCAAGTTTTCCCACTTAAAAGATGAGAGCGGTCTCCAATTTTCATCATAGGTATACCTCATCTATGAGAGACAAAATGAGAAAAAAAAAATCCAGAAAATCACATTGAAGGATTTTTAATGAATTAATTGGTAAATTCCTCGGTAAAATAAGTATTTGTTCAAAAACAAAAGTTCATCTCAATACTTTGTTATATACTCTTTGTTGGCAATGACAGAGGTCAAACGTTTTCTGTAAGTCTTCACAAGGTTTTCACACACTGTTGCTGGTATTTTGGCCCATTCCCCCATGCAGATCTCCTCTAGAGCATTGATGTTTTGGGGCTGTCGCTGGGCAACACAGACTTTCAACTCCCTCCAAAGATTTTCTATGGGGTTGAAATCTGGAGACTGGCTAGGCCACTCCAGGACCTTGAAATCCTTCTTATGAAGCCCCTCCTTCGTTGCCTGGGCGGTGTGTTTGGGATCATTGTCATGCTGAAAGACCCAGCCACATTTCATCTTCAATGCCCTTGCTGATGGAAGGAGGTTTTCACTCAAAATCTCATGATACATGGCCCCATTCATTCTTTCCTTTACACGGATCAGTCGTCCTGGTCCCTTTGCAGAAAAACAGCCCCAAAGCATGATGTTTCCACCCCCATGCTTCACAGTAGGTATGGTGTTCTTTGGATGCAACTCAGCATTCTTTCTCCTCCAAACACGACAAGTTGAGTTTTTACCAAAAAGTTCTATTTTGGTTTCATCTGACCATATGACATTCTCCCAATCCTCTTCTGGATCATCCAAATGCTCTCTAGCAAACTCAGAATCAGAATCAGAATGAGATTTATTGCCATTGTTCATGTAGTACACAAACTAGGAATTTGTCTCAGTGCAATGATGCAACATTAAACATGGACTTTTTTTCCCCAACTTTTTTTCTTTTTTTCAACTTTTTTTTCAACTTTTTTTCAAACTTCAGATGGGCCTGGACATGTACTGGCTTAAGCAGGGGGACATGTCTGGCACTGCAGGATTTGAGTCCCTGGCGGCGTAGTGTGTTACTGATGGTAGCCTTTGTTACTTTGGTCCCAGCTCTCTGCAGGTCATTCACTAGGTTCCTCCGTGTGGTTCTGGGATTTTTGCTCACCGTTCTTGTGATCATTTTGACCCCACGGGGTGAGATCTTGCGTGGAGCCCCAGATCGAGGGAGATTATCAGTGATCTTGTATGTCTTCCATTTTCTAATAATTGCTCCCACAGTTGATTTATTCACATCAAGCTGCTTACCTATTGTAGATTCAGTCTTCCCAGCCTGGTGCAGGTCTACAATTTTGTTTCTGGTGTCCTTTGACAGCTCTTTGGTCTTGGCCATAGTGGAGTTTGGAGTCTGACTGTTTGAGGTTGTGGACAGGTGTCTTTTATACTGATAACGAGTTCAAACGGGTGCCATTAATACAGGTAATGAGTGGAGGACAGAGGAGCCTCTTAAAGAAGAAGTTACAGGTCTGTGAGAGCCAGAAATCTTGCTTGTTGTTCGGTGACCAAATACTTATTTTACCGAGGAATTTGCCAATTAATTCATTAAAAATCCTTCAATGTGATTTTCTGGATTTTTTTTTCTCATTTTGTCTCTCACAGTTGAGGTATACCTATGATGAAAATTGGAGACCTCTCTCATCTTTTAAGTGGGAGAACTTGCACAATTGGTGGCTGACTAAATACTTTTTTGCCCCACTGTATATATATAAGATAAGATAAGCCTTTATTAGTCCCACTATGGGGAAATTCCAGGATTGCAACAGCACAGGGATAGCAAACCCTCAGAGCAACAATCAAGAAGACAAGAAAAAACAAGAGCAGCGAATATACATATGTACATATAAATATATAAATATATAAACACACAGTGCGGAGCATTGTAGCTAGATGGAATAAACAGCATAACCGTCTACTTAGTTATCCTACATAGTATGAATATGTACCCATACATATTGTCACCCTCCGTAGCGACCGATATTGTCCTAGTTGTATACTGGAGGGGACCATTGTGTAAGTCTATTGCGTCTTTTGCATTCAATACTATTAGGTCGTCACGTTTTTTTGCTATCTTTGTGAGCAGCCCTGCTTAGGTTATACAGTCTGACAGCCGTAGGTAGGAAGGACCTGCGAAACCGCTCGGTCGCGTACCTAGGATGATGTAGTCTACTGCTAAATGAGCTCCTCAGTGCGTTCAGTATGTCTTGCATGGGGTGGGACTCATACTCCAGCAGAGATGACAGTTTAGCCACCATCCTTCTCTCTCCTATCTCCTCCACTGGGTCAAGGCGCTGCTCCAGGACAGAGCTAGCTTTCTTGATCAGTTTGTTCAGTCTCTTCCTATCGGCTGCTGTAATGCCACTGCCCCAGCAGACCACTCCAAAAGTGATGGCTGATGCCACCACCGTATCGTAGAATGTCTTCAGCAGGGCCCCTTGTACACCAAAAGACCTGAGTCTCCTCAGTAGGAACAGCCTGCGCTGTCCCTTCTTGTAGAGTGCGTCGGTATTGTGTGACCAGTCTAGTTTATTGTTCAGATGAACACCCAGGTACTTGTAGGATGTCACCATCTCAATGTCTGTTCCCTGTATGTTTACTGGTGCTGTGAGGGGTTGTCCTTGCCTGCAGCAGTCCACCACCAGCTCCTTAGTTTTCCTCGCACTGGTCTGGAGGCAGTTCTGATGGCACCAGTCCACGAAGTCCTGGATAAGTCCTCTGTACTCAGCTTCATCTCCGTTGGAAATAAGGCCGACGATCGCAGAGTCGTCAGAGAACTTCTGTAGATGGCAGTGTGTTGTGTTGTGTGAGAAGTCCGCAGTATAAAGGGTGAACAGGAAGGGAGCCAAAACTGTTCCCTGGGGGGCCCCCGTGCTACCGATGATCGTGTCGGACACACAGTCCCGGGTTCTCACAAACTGTGGCCGGTTAGTGAGGTAGTTCAGGATCCATGATGACAGGTGCTGGTCCACCCCTGCACACAGCAGCTTGTCCTTCAGGATCATCGGTTGGATGGTGTTGAAAGCACTGGAGAAGTCAAAGAACATGATCCTCATCGCATTCCCGGGCTTCTCCAGGTGGGGCAGAGAACGGTGAAGGAGGAAGATCACTGCATCCTCCACCCCAGTGCCATGCTGGTAGGCAAACTGGAGTGGATCCATCGCTGGTCCCACCAGGGGGCAGAGGTGAGCAAGGAGCAGTCTCTCCAGGGTCTTCATCATGTGGGACGTCAGGGCCACTGGTCTGTAGCTGTTCAGGTCTTTGGGGTGGGAAGTCTTTGGTACAGGTACCACACAAGATGTTTTCCACAACTGTGGTACCCTCCCCAGCTTCAGGCTCAGGTTGAAGATGAGCTCCACAATCCCACACAGCTGGTCTGTGCAGCACTTGAGGAGCTTTTTTTTTTTTTTTTTTTTTTTTTTTTTGCTGGTCTGCGCAGCACTTGAGGAGCTTTGCGCTGATGCCGTCCGGTCCCGACGCCTTCCTCGCCTTGATCTTCCTCAGCTCCGTCCTCACCTGGGTCTTAGTGAGGGTCATGTTGGGGGGCTGTGTGTTGGGAGTGGGGGGGTGTTGGTGGAGTGGGGTGTGGGCAGCAGAACTCAATGGCTTTAGAGGCAGCAGTGGTTGTTGTGCAGTCAGGGGGGAGGGCGGTTGGTCAAACCTATTAAAAAACAGGTTCAGATTGTTCGCCCACTCCCTGCCCCCCGTGGCCTGGGGGGAGGTATTCTGGAGCCCAGAGATGGTTTTAAGGTTTCTCCAGACCCCGCTGATGTCGCTCTGTTGCAGCTTGTCCTCCATCTTCACACGTGTGTGTGTGTGTGTGTGTGTGCGTGCGTGCGTGCGTGCGTGTACATAAAAGGGGAGAGATGATACTGTGTTTGTTTGTTTTTTTCTTTTGGGGGGTTCTTTGACTTTGTAAGGGGGGAGATGTTATATGTGGGATTTGACTCTCAGGGCTTGCCGTAGCCTAGCAGAGGGGGTTGGGGGTAATGACGTCAGGCAGGCTACGGCTGGAGTGTATATTCTGTTGTTACGATAATAAAGGCAGTTCAGTGTTCAGTTGAGAGAGGCTCCCGTCTCATGTTATTTGGACATAACATGTTCATCATGTGTCTCTTGTGTGTACAATAATTTTCACGTCATTATCAGTCTCCCAACATCACTTCTAAGTGTCGCCAACAGACCAATAACAGTAGAAACGTACATACACCAGCCACAAAATTGGCATGGGGCTGCGCACATTTCCACAGTCATTTCATTGTTAATATATCTGAAATTTTCCGTAGAAAAGGATATACACAACGTTTTTGTGTGTTAGTACCCTTTGCACATGAGACCCCAGGTGCCTGGGGAGAGGGAAGTCTGGGCTTCTCTGCTTGGACTGCTGCCTCTGCAACCGGACCTCTGAAAAAGCAGTAGAAGATGGATGGAGCTACTTTTCTGAGTAATTTTATTTTAGGACACGTTTTGCTCTTGAGTACATTTATGAAGAAAAACGGCACCTTTCCTCACATATATAGGGTTGTTTGCTGATATGTTTATTTCACAGATTTTATAGATTTGGTTAGAAATGCTGTTTATACTGTAATCACCTGTTCTTACCACAAATGACTGCATTTTTAACCATTTTAGTGAATTTATATCTTAGGTCTTTAAAATCAGAGATGAAGTCATTGTTCTTCTACCTCAGGAAATGTTCAGTTTACTACTACCTACTACTTCTTTATATGATTTGGATTATATGACACCGAGTGACACAGTATGATACTGAGTATGAATGTTTATAAATGTTCGGTCGTAGTCGGAGAGGCCAAATCTACCTACGGGCACAAATAAAGTAACCTGAACCTGAACCTGGTGCGGACTGGCAGCCATGTTTCCATCAGTCTGCCCCAGGGCAGCTGTGGTGACAGCAGTAGCTTACTGCTACCACTGTCTGTCTGTGGAGTGAATGAATAATGGATTTTCATTATAAAGCGCTTATGGTTTCTTGAAAGGCGCTATATACTGTAAATGCAAACCATTATTATTATTATTATTATTATTATTATTATCATCCATCCATCCATCCATCCATCTTCTACCGCTTTTCGGAGGTCCGGGTCGCGGAGGCAGCAGTTCAAGCAGAGAAGCCCAGACTTCCCTCTCCCCAGCCACCTGCTCCAGCTCTTCAGAGGGGATACCAAGGCGTTCCCAGACCAGCTTGGAGACATAGTCTCTCCACCGAGTCCTGGGTCTGCCCCGGGGTCTCCTCCCAGTGGGACGTGCCTGAAACACCTCAAGTGGGAGGCGTCCAGGAGGCATCCTAATCAGATGCCCATACCACCTCAACTGACTCCTTTCAATGTGGAGGAGCAGCGGTTCTACTCTGAGCCTCTCCCGGATGACTGAGCTCCTCACCCTATCTCTGAGGGTGAGTCCAGCAATCCTACGGAGAAAGTTAATTTCAGCCGCTTGTATCCGCGATCTCGTTCTTTCGGTCATTACCCAAAGCTCGTGACCATAGGTGAGAGTAGGAACGTAGATTGACTGATAAATCGACAGCTTTGCCTTAGAACTAAGCTCCCTCTTCACCACAACAGACCGGTACAACGTCCGCATCACTGCAGATGCTGCTCCAATCCGTCTGTCGATCTCTCGCTCCATTCTCCCCTCACTCGTGAACAAGACCCCAAGATACTTAAACTCCTCCACTTGGGGCAGGAGCCTGTCCTCAACCCGGAGAGGACAATCCACCTTTTTCCGGCTGAGGACCATGGACTCGGACTTGGAGGTGCTGATTCTCATCCCAGCCGCTTCACACTCAGCGGCAAACCGTCCCAGCAAGAGCTGTAGGTCATTGCTGGATGAAGCCAACAGGACAACATCATCTGCAAACAACAGAGATGAGATCCTGTGGTCACCAAGCATGACACCCTCCATTCCCTGGCTGCGCCTAGAAATCCTGTCCATAAAAATTATGAACAGGATCGGTGACAAAGGGCAGCTCTGGCGGAGTCCAACTCTCACTGGGAATGACTCCGACCAAGTGTTGGCAATACGAACCAAACTCTCACAACGGTCATACAGAGACCGAATAGCTCGTAACAACAAGCCCGATACCCCATACTCCCGAAGCACCCCCCACAAAATTCCACGAGGGATGCGGTCAAATGCCTTCTCCAAGTCCACAAAACACATGTAAACTGGTTGGGCAAACTCCCACGAACCCTCGAGAATTCTCGAGAGGGTAAAGAGCTGGTCTGATGTGCCACAGCCAGGACGAAAACTACATTGCTCCTCCTGAATCCGAGGTTCGACCAACGGTCGGACTCTCCTCTCCAGTACCTTGGCATAGACCTTCCCAGGGAGGCTGAGGAGTGTGATCCCTCTAAAGTTGGAGCACACCCTCCGGTCCCCTTTTTTAAAGAGAGGAACCACCACCCCGGTTTGCCATGCCAAAGGCACTGCCCCCGACCTCCACGCAATGTTGCAGAGGCGTGTCAACCATGACAACCCAACAACATCCAGGGCCTTGAGGTACTCGGGGCGAATCTCGTACACCCCCGGGGCCCGGCCACCAAGGAGATTTTTAACCACTTTGGCAACCTCAGCCCCTGTGATAGGCGAGTCATCCCCCTCGTCCCCAAACCCTGCTTCCTCTGTGGAAGGCGTATCAGTGGGATTGAGGAGATCCTCGAAGTATTCCTTCCACCGCCCGACGATGTCCCCAGTCGAAGTCAACAGTGTCCCATCCGCACCATACACAGTGTGGACGGGGAGCTGCTTTCCCCTCCTGAGCCGCTGGACAGTTTGCCAGAATCTCTTTGAGGCTGACCGAAAGTCTTGTTCCATGGCCTCACCGAACTCCTCCCATACCCGGGTTTTTGCTTCAGCAACCACCCGAACTGCACTCCGCTTGGCCTGCCGGTACACCTCAGCTGCTTCGGGAGTCCCACAAGCCAACCAAGCTTGATAGGACTCCTTCTTCAGTTTAATGGCCTCCCTCACCACTGGTGTCCACCACTTGGTTCGAGGGTTGCCACCACGAGATGCACCGACCACCTTGCGCCCGCAGCTCTGGGCCGCCGCTTCAACAACAGAGGTGGAGAACATGGCCCATTCAGACTCCATGTCTCCAGACTCCCTCGGAATGTGGTTGAAGTTCTTCCGGTGGTGGGAGTTGAAGACCTCCCGGACAGGGGCCTCAGCCAGATGCTCCCAGCACACCCTCACTATACGTTTGGGTATTATTATTATTATTATTATTATTATTATTATCATTATTGTCATGAACCAAGCCGGTTTGCCCTTCAGGCTCGGTTCTGACCTTTCTCTGTCTCTCAGGTTATCTGTGTATTTATGTATTGTGTTATATTTTGAGTCTCTTGTAGTTTCCATGTTCCCTAATTTAATTTCCGTACCTGTAGCCACTGTGTTCTGGCTGACAGCTATAAGGCAGCCTCCTTTGGCCTACACTCGTGTGGGTGCTGTCTGACATTTACCTGTCCGACCACGGCCCCTCTCTCATGACAGCCAGCTGATTCCACTCCCGGTAATTGCCTTTCCCGCGCCTCACCCAGGTGCTCCAAATCTTCCTTGCCAGCAATGCTTGTACTTAAGCAGCTCTTTGCCAGCCAAGCATTGCTGGACTATTGGATTGTCATTTGTATCTGTTGTGCCACTGTACACTGTGGCCTGCCCGCTTCACGTCCCGTCGTGTAAGCCAGTAAGTGTACCCTGTTGTTTTTTGTATTGTCTTACACCTTTTTTGTGCCACTGTACACTGTGGTCTACCCGCTTCACGTCCTACCATGTAAGCCAGTAGTGTACCCTGGTTTCCGTTTTTTATATGTCTGCACTTTTGGGATCTGTGTCTTCTTTCCTTAATAAATGTGTTTGTGGTGTAACCCTGCACTTAAATCCGTCTTCCTTCTACTCCTCCGTGCACTGTGTAAAAGCACACGGGGAGATTGTGACAATTACAGTGGTGCAAAAAAGTATTTAGTCAGCCACCAATTGTGCACGTTCTCCCAATTAAAAGATGAGAGAGGTCCCCAATTTTCATCATAGGTATATCTCAACTATGAGAGACAAAATGAGAAAAAAAAAATCCAGAAAATCACATTGATTGAAAGAATTTATTTGCAAATTATGGTGGAAAATAAGTATTTGGTCAATAACAAAAGTTCATCTCAATCCCCTTTGTTGGCAATGACAGAGGTCAAACATTTTCTGTAAGTCTTCACAAGGTTTTCACACACTGTTGCTGGTATTTTGGCCCATTCCTCCATGCAGATCTCCTCTAGAGCAGTGATGTTTTGGGGCTGTCACTGGGCAACATGGACTTTCAACTCCCTCCAAAGATTTTCTATGGGGTTGAGATCTGGAGACTGGCTAGGCCACTCCAGGACCTCGAAATGCTTCTTACGAAGCCACTCCTTCGTTGCCCTGGCAGTGTGTTTGGGATCATCGTCATGCTGAAAGACCCAGCCACGTTTCATCTTCAATGCCCTTGCTGATGGAAGGAGGTTTTCACTCAAAATCTCACGATACATGGCCCCATTCATTCTTTCCTTTACATGGATCAGTCGTCCTGGTCCCTTTGCAGAAAAACAGCCCCAAAGCATGATGTTTCCAGCCCCATGCTTCACGGTAGGTATGGTGTTCTTTGGATGCAACTCAGCGTTCTTTCTCCTCCAAACACGACAAGTTGAGTTTTTACCAAAACGTTCTATTTTGGTTTCATCTGACCATATGACATTCTTCCAATCCTCTTCTGGATCATCCAAATGCTCTTTAGCAAACTTCAGACGGGCCTGGACATGTACTGGCTTAAGCAGGGGGACACGTCTGGCACTGCAGGATTTGAGTCCCTGGCGGCGTAGTGTGTTACTGATGGTAGCCTTTGTTACTTTGGTCCCAGCTCTCTGCAGGTCATTCACTAGGTCCCCCCGTGTGGTTCTGGGATTTTTGCTCACCATTCTCGTGATTATTTTGACCCCACGGGGTGAGATCTTGCGTGGAGCCCCAGATCGAGGGAGATTATCAGTGGTCTTGTATGTCTTCCATTTTCTAATAATTGCTCCCACAGTTGATTTCTTCACACCAAGCTGCTTACCTATTGCAGATTCAGTCTTCCCAGCCTGGTGCAGGTCTACAATTTTGTTTCTGGTGTCCTTTGACAGCTCTTTGGTCTTGGCCATAGTGGAGTTTGGAGTTTGACTGTTTGAGGTTGTGGACAGGTGTCTTTTATACTGATAACGAGTTCAAACAGGTGCCATTAATACAGGTAACGAGTGGAGGACAGAGGAGCCTCTTAAAGAAGAAGTTACACGTCTGTGAGAGCCAGAAATCTTGCTTGTTTGTAGGTGACCAAATACTTATTTTCCACCATAATTTGCAAATAAATTCTTTAAAAATCAGACAATGTGATTTTCTGGATTTTTTTTTTTCTCATTTTGTCTCTCATAGTTGAGGTATACCTATGATGAAAATTGGAGACCTCTCTCTCATCTTTTAAGTGGGAGAACGCACAATTGGCGGCTGACTAAATACTTTTTTGCCCCACTGTATATTAAAGTGTACATGTCCATGCTCTATATTTATTTTTCTCAGAATGTCACAAGAAAAATTATGAAAACTTAAAAGAAAATCTTCATTAATTTATGATAATAAACTCACCACTTTAGGAGAAAAAAAGAATTTTGAAGTTTCAAATTCTTGTGAAAAACAATTTACATATCAAAAAAGCTGAAAATTGTCACAAAAAAGTTTCAGATTCATGATGATACATAGTAAATAGTAGGGGTGTTGGAAAAAGATCGATTCACATAAGAATCGAGATTCTCATTTTATATGATCCAGAATAGATTCACAAAAATTAAGAATGGATTTATTTATTTATTGCAGTGGTGCTGGTGTCCCATCACGTGACACATACTGCCGCTTTGTGATACACAATTACACACTGATGCTGCCGACGCAGGAGAACCATGCAGAGTAGCTTACTAGCTAGCAGCTGGATGAAACAGTCGGAATAAAGAAAAAATGGAGCAGCAAGAAATTTAGTCAGTCCCATCTTCAATGGAGGCAAGAGTGTGGGTACATTTTTGTTTCTACAACATTCTGAGAAAGAACGCCGTAGACAAAACACATGTAATATGTAAAGTTTGCAAAACAAAAGTCAGGTACTTTGGTAACACCACAAACGCCAGGGTTCACATTAACCGCCATCACCCAGAGTTGAAAGAAGTGGAAAAAGCTGTAAGTCCTCCTGCTGAGTAACGCACACTGCACCACTTTAGCAAACTCCCAGGAAATTCTGAACGGGCAAAAAAAATCATGAAATCTTGTAACAGCACTTTATTTGGTGTTATGACTTTAATTTGTTTTTTAAGTCTCCGAAGAATTTAGATACATTTTTAGAACATCAAGTTCATCATCCCTCCCTCCCACGACCCATTTCAGTTTACATACAGGTCAAACAGATCCACAGAAGACACCATCTCTGCTGCTCTCCATCCAGCCCTCACCCACCTGGACTCAAAGAACTCCTACGTGCGAATGCTGTTCTTGAACTTTAGTTCAGCATTCAACACAACAATCCCCCAGCACCTAATACAAAAACTCAGACACTTGACTCTCAAAACCTTTCTCTGTAACTGGGTGCTGGACTTTCTCACAGGAAGGCCACAGAATGTGTGGGTTGGCAGCAACACCTCCCAGACCGTCACAATGAGCACAGGAGCCTCACAAGGGTGTGTGCTCAACCCGCTGCTCTTCACCCTGCTGACCCATGACTGTACCATCCTACAGCACCAACCACATCATCAAGTTTGCAGACAAGACGACGATGGTGGGCCTCATCACCAACAACGAGGAGACCAACTACAGAAATGAGGTAAGCCATATGGTCCAGTGGTGTAAAGACAATAATCGTAAAGACAATAGTCTGTCTATCTATGACTGGTGCCTAGCGGCTGCCCCGGCCTTGGATGCGCTCTGCAGAGCGTGCCCAAATGTCAAGTCACGTTTCGTTACCTTGTATTCATACATGTGTAATGACAATAAAGTTGAATCTCATCTCATCTCATCTCATCTCATCTTGAATGTGGGAAAAACCAAGGAGATTGTGGTCGACTTCAGGAGGGGACACACACAGCAGCCCCTTCTGATCACCGATGGAGCAGCTGTGGAGAGGGTGGGCAGCACCAAGTTCCTGGGGGTGCACATCTCTGAGGACCTCTCCTGGTCCAACAACACATCACTGGCCAAGAAGGCTCAAACTCACCTCCATTACCTCTGCAAACTGAGAAGAGCATGAGTCCCACCCCCCATTATGTGCTCAATCTACCGGGGCACCATTGAGAGCATCCTCACCAGCTGCATCATGGTGTGGTATGGAAGCTGCACTGCCTCCTGCCAGAAGGCACTACAACACACAATGAAAGCTGCCAGCAAGATCATCGGTGCCCCTCTGCTCCCCCCTCCCCGGACATCTACCTCACCCGCAGAGCCATCAACATTGCAGGTGACACTTCCTACCCCTCACACTCCCGTAGAGCCACCAACATTGCAGGCAACACCTCCCACCCCTCACACTCCCTCTTCAGTCCCCTGCCCTCGGGGAAAACGTACCAGACCCCACTCCACAGGACTGCTAAACAGCTTTGTTCACCAGGCTATCAGGACCCAGAGCTCTGTCCCCCCACACACACGAGCACACACACACACCGCCACCCGGACTGCAACATATTCACCCGCACAATAACTACCTCAGCTGTTGGCACAGAAAGACTGGCACCACCAACAGTAATACATCTGCTGCTGTATGTCTCTGCACCTTACTGCAACCATTTGCATAAACTTCATATGCTGCTGTCTGTTATTGCAATACTGATCATGTGCAGTCCAATCTGTCACTGTCTGCACCTACACTACCACATCAAACTTGCAATTACGGGTATTACTGCTCTGCTTTATCTGTATATAGGATTACTGTGGACGTTTTGGACATTTTCACCGACCAGAGATGCGTTGGAAGTTTGCCATGCTGGTCAAAAAGTCACTTGACAAACAAACATGGAAAAGGAAATGGAAAAAAAAGATATTGCAACATGTCCTTTCAACTACACTTGAGCTTGATTTATAGCATCATGTTAAAATGACAATGTAATATCTATAAACTGAATCAGCATATGAACATACAGAATTTAGAGGTAAGGAAAAAAATACTGGTTACTTTTGTGCTGGTAAACAGTTTTTTAAAGCAAAAGGGATGTGTTCTGAATATCAGCTATCCCGTAACAGTTATGCTTTTAATTACCTCCACAAAGGAGGTTATATTTTCATTAGCAACTGTTTGTCTGATTATTAGCAGGAATATTTCTATTCCATATACTGGATGGATTTTGAGTTTTCCATCAGAGGTGACCGTTGGCCCAAGGATAAATCCATTAGGTTTTTTTTGTGTCAGATCTGAATCACTATGTGGGTTCTGGACACCTTTTTTGCTTTTTTAAACAGCCTTGGCAGAAGTATGCACTCTTTGGGTGACTTCTACTTATTTTTTTCCTCACCATTTGTCTGCCTTTGTAGGAAAAAGAATACAGGTGGGCAAAAAAAATAGTCTGGATTTCTGTTTGCTGCAGTAGAGACTCATCAGACTGCCCAGGTCATAAATTTCTGAGAGAAAATTGCAAATTTAGGAGGAAATTATATCCTATTAATTTTGTTGACAGGTCATTTCATATTTGTATTAGAGCTGTTCACCTTAATTTTAGGGCTTAAATAAAATAAAATATTGCATATCATTTTATGAGCTGTAACTAAAAACAATATCTGTCACAGGTCTGTGGTGGACCACTCCCAATTACACGGAGTGAGACTGGACATCCTGGCAGATAAGCACATCTGTCGCAAGGTCTGTGGTGGACTTTTGCCAGTCGGTGCATCGTGACATGCACTACACAAAGAGCAGAGATAAACAAACCTATCATCTGGTCAGTCACTGCAACATATACTGGAGTCAGTTTGTCTTGGCCTGTCCTTGCCACTGATAATACCTCTATCTGCCAAGAATGTGCCGCTAGTCCAGCAAAAGCTAGCTTTACCCAAATACTTTGCAAGCAGTTTCATGAAATGGTCAGTCAGAAAGCAACTCATGCCGACTTGGATGTTGCCCGGGTTAACAAGGTCAGGAGTTCCTGGCAGCGGAAGGTGAAGTCACAAAGCAGTGTGGAGGAATCTGATCAGACTTAAATGAAACAGTCATTGTCGCTCCCGACAGACTGCTATGATGATGATGATGATTGGTAACTGTACATTGACTGTATACAGTCAGGTAGCACTACTTTTTAAATGGATGTTCAAAGTATTTGTGATAGAATTTACTTTTGTTTTTTACTGAATAGCCTATATTTCTAGAATGCTGGAGGGCGATCAAGCCTACACACTGTGTAAAAGCCATTAGGGATTGTAATGTGCTGAAAAGGAAAATTTCCAAAATTTATTTTACTTGTGTACAATTTCATTTTAGAAGCTCACATTTTCAAGTAATAAAAAGGCAGTTACTAACCTAAGCCTACTTGTTTCATTCAAGAGTATTTTATTGCAAATCAGCTGATATAATTTAAAAAAATATATATATATAACCCCCCAAAACATCAACACACTGTACTGTGTTTTCAAGCTTACCTCAGCATTTTTTGTAGTGCAGTGGACTTTTTTTTCTGAGATAGTGGATTTTTGTACTGAACTCAGAGCCCAAATGTGAATCGAAAATTGATTCCAAATCGAAACATGACCCCAAAAATCAGAATCGAACTGAATTGTGTAACTTCTAAAGATTCACAGCCCTAGTAAATAGTGTCACAAATTGAAGAGAAAAACCACAAACTGGAAAGAATGGAGTACTCTCTACTCACGTAACTTTATTAGATACTTTCATGCTCCTACTCATGTAATTCCTGTGGTGACCACCCTTAAATGTACTTGAGTAATTAACATCATGAGGTCACACTACTTTAACTTGCATAGAATTTCTGTCTGCTCCTTCCACCTCTGTTGTGATCTAACATGGAGGTCAACAATAGCTTATCTCACTTAGACCATTTGTTCAGTGCAGCTGAGTGTGATCGTCTTCAGTTCTGAACCACGACTTGTAATGTAATCAAATTTTCAAAGGCCTGAATTTATGTGTTAGTGTAAAACTTCATAATTCAAGTTTTCTCAGGCAGAGCTGCTCTCAAAAGCCCCATTCTCCTACTGGCAGACACATATGAAGCTACACAAAACATACTTTTTTTTCCACCAAAACAAATGCAGGGAAAATTTCCCATAAGCATTTTTTTGTAAACGTATTCAGGCTTGCACAATACACAGCACACAAAGGCTTTTTCTTTCGTTCCTTCTATAACTGATCCATGCATTAGTTCACATCTTCACTCCCATTCACTGCATTATCTCACATCCTGTACATCACTTTGCATGTTTCTTTTCCTGTGTTTCTGTCTTTTCAGCCTTCTGGACACTCTTTTTTGACTTTGTCTTTTTGTTTTATTTTTGTGGCTTCAACTTGCTCTTTTGTGATTCTGTCCATACTCTTTTTAATGCTGTATGCCTTTTTACATAATCTTTTTGAAATCTCCTTTTTCCATCCCATTCTAGGTCATATTACTGCTGTATATGCTGTATATGCTGTATATACTGCTGTATATGCTGTACTGCTTCTACAACTCCTGCCTTGGATCCCCTCTCCGATCCAAGATGGCGCCCACAGCGGTCGACATGGTGCTTCGCTGCGCTCTTTGTTTGTTTTTGTTTGTCAATTGTGTGTCTGCTTGCACTTATACCCGTGAAGAACTTCTAAATATCAGGACTTTGACCCCCACGGACCTCCTCCCAGTTTTTCTAGCCCCTGCCGCCGATCTGGTTTATTGTTTGGCTCGGAAAGTGAGACGGCGGAAGAGAGGAAGACGAGCGGGCGCTCTCGTACGACTTCGCAGGAGAGGCTCGCGAACGGCGCTGCCTGGCATATTTCTGTCCAATACCAACTCTCTCTCTAACAAGGTGGATGAACTGAGACTGCTGATGCGTTTTAAGGACCTCGCCTCCTCAGCTGCCCTCTGCTTTACTGAGACCTGGCTCCGGGAAAATATACCGGACAGCGCGCTGCGCCTCGACGGCTTCCAGCTCTTCCGTGCTGATCGTGACACAGAGCTTTCCGGCAAGACCACAGGAGGCGGAGTCTGCTTCTACATCAACTGCAGCTGGTGCTCTGATGTAACGGAAATTTCCAAACACTGTTCTCCTGCCTTGGAATTTCTTGTTATCAATTGCAAGCCCTTCTATTCCCCGCGGGAGTTTGCTTCTTTCATAATGATCGCTGTGTACGCCCCTCCCGACGCGGACACGCGCGAAGCTCAGCGCGTGCTCGCGGATCACATTCAACACACAGAGCGGAGTTTTCCAGACTCGCTGATTATTGTGGCTGGCGACTTTAATCAGTGCAATCTGAGCCACGATCTCCCCCGCTACAAACAGTTTATTAAATGCCCCACCAGAGGATTAAACACACTGGATCACTGTTACACCACAGTGAAAGACGCATATCGCGCTGTCCCTCGAGCTGCGCTGGGATTATCTGATCACGTGATGGTTCACCTCATTCCCACATACAGACAGAGATTGAAGCTCACTAAACCTGTTGTGAGCACTACGAAGATACGGACCAGTGATGCTGAGGAGAAGCTGGAAACGTGCATGGAAATATCTGACTGGGGCATGTTTAAAGGAGCCACGCATGATCTGGATGAGTACACGGACACTGTGAACTCATATATCCACTTTTGTGAAGAGAACATTCTTCCATCACGCACCAGGGTGAGTTACTCTAATGACAAACCCTGGTTCACAGCTAAGCTCAGACAGATCAGGAAGGAGAAGGAAGCAGCGCTGAAAAGTGGAGACAGGGACTGCTACAGGGAGGTTAAATACCGGTTTAACAGAGAGCTGAAGAGGGCTAAATCTGTGTACTCAGAGAGACTCCAGCAGCAGTTCACTGCTAATGATTCGGCTTCCGTGTGGAGAGGACTGAGGCAAATCACCAACTATCGACCTAAGGCTCCTAAAGGTCAGGATGACAAAGCCCTTTGTCAGAGACTGTCCCAACACTATGCCCGTTTTGACACCTCGTCATCTGTGTCCAACTCCCCCCCTCCCTCCAGCTCCACAGCCTCCACATTCCCTACTTCATTTAAGGCACCCCCCCTCCCCCCCCCTCCCCTTATCATCAGTGAGCAGGATGTGCTCAAACAGTTCTCCAGACTGAACCCGCACAAGGCCCCCGGCCCAGACGGCGTGTCTCCCTCCACCCTGAGACTCTGTGCGAAACAGCTGGCTCCTGTATTCACAGACATTTTTAACACCTCCCTTAAGTTATGCCACGTGCCGTCCTGCCTCAAATCCTCCACCATCATCCCTGTCCCCAAGAAGCCACGGATCACTGGACTTAATGACTACAGACCTGTAGCGCTCACCTCTGTAGTCATGAAGTCCTTTGAGCGCCTGGTCCTGTCCCACCTCAAGTCCATCACCACCCCTCTCCTGGACCCGCTGCAGTTTGCCTACCGAGCCAACAGGTCTGTAGACGATGCAGTCAACCTGGCCCTCCACTCCATCCTGCAGCACCTGGACTCCCCGGGAACCTACGCCAGGATCCTGTTTGTGGACTTCAGCTCCGCATTCAACACCATCCGCCCCGCTCTGCTCCGGGACAAGCTGTCCCTGCTCAACGTGCCTGACTCCCTCTGCAGGTGGATCATCGACTTCCTGACGGACCGGAGGCAGCATGTGCGGCTGGGAAAGACTGTCTCAGACTATACTAGCATCAGCACCGGATCACCCCAGGGCTGTGTACTTTCCCCCCTACTCTTCTCCCTTTACACCAACTCCTGCACCTCCAGCCACCAGTCTGTCAAGTTGATCAAGTTTGCGGACGACACCACCCTCATCGGGCTCATCTCCAACGGCGACGAGTCCGCCTACAGGAGAGAGGTGGCCCAGCTGGCGTCCTGGTGCAACAATAACAACCTGCAGCTGAACGCTCTGAAGACAGTGGAGATGATTGTAGACTTCAAGAAAGTCACAACCCCTCTGCCCCCCCTCACCCTCTCAGGCTCTCCCATCACCACTGCTGATTCCTTCCGCTTCCTAGGCACTACCATCACCAGGGACCTCAAATGGGAGCTGACCATCAGCTCACTCATCAAAAAAGCCCAGCAGAGGATGTTCTTCCTGCGGCAGCTGAGGAAGCTCAAGCTACCCACCAAGATGTTAGTGCAGTTCTACACAGCCATCATCGAGTCCATCCTCACCACCTCCATAACCGTGTGGTACGCAGGAGCCACTGCCAGGGACAGACTAAGGCTGCAGCGCGTCGTGCGCACTGCTGAGAAGGTGATCGGCTGCAAGCTCCCATCTCTCCAGGATCTGTACATCTCCAGGACCCGGAGGCGTGCTGGCCGGATCATAGCCGATCCCTCACACCCTGGTCACGTACTGTTTGCCCCCCTCCCCTCTGGTAGAAGACTTCGGTCCATCCAGACTAAAACCTCCCGTCACATGAACAGCTTCTTCCCCTCTGCCATTAGACTGCTGAACACTAAGTGACTCTCGTGCACCATGTACAGCAGCTCAACCAGACTCATGTTAATCATCACTGTTTTCTTCCTGCATTACCGACTGCACTATATAGTTCTCCACAGTATCTGCTGCTGGCTAATATATATTTTAACTGTTGACCAGTATCACTTAATCTTATCCTACACTTTATTACATGTATAGTTTATTTCTCTTATCTTATCATGTTTAATGTTGCAGCACTGTACCGAGACAAATTCCTAGTTTGTGTACTACATGAACAATGGCAATAAACCTGATTCTGATTCTGATTCTTATATCTCTGTAGCCTCAAGGGTCCCATTTACTACACTTCTTCCACATGTCTTATTTAAATGTGTATGACATAGTTTGACCAAATTGATTTGATTATTTCATTATTGCAGCAATATGGGGAATAATCTTTTGCAGCCTTCCTCAGAATGGCTCGTTTCAGTGCATGTCTCTTTAAACGCCCTTGAGCCACAGTTAACTCCACCCTTCTTTTTTTCACTACTGCTAATCTCGGCTGGCTAGCTCCTAGCTCAGGAAACAAGCCTGAGCCAACTAACATAAATTTGTCTTCAAGAAAGAATGAAATAATGCATCACTGGTGGAAAGGAATGTGTGGTTACAATTTTTGATATGATGGGTTCCTGGGGTACAATAAGCACAGAAGCATTCACAAGTGAGTGAACGGCTAAACTGCTAACATCAGCTAGCCACTTTGGGTCTCAGTTAGAGAAAATAAATAATAGCAAAATAAGATAAAATAATGTCAAAGAATGACATATATCAGTGAATGTCAACTGGTGGCCCATGGGCCAGATCTGGCCCCCTAGCGCTTTCCATCCAGCCCCTGGAATATTACTGAATTCAGGAATAGTTTAGTTCAAACTTTGTGCGAGCGCTGATTCCATCCGCGCTCAGGTTGTTCAGTATTTTCCCTGTTCTCCTATTTTATTTTGGGACTGGCGATGTGGCCTCCTCCAGGGCTTTTATTGTGACAGCGTCACGGCGGGACTTCTGGCTGTCAGTGCTGAATCGGCGCTGTAACAGCTGTATGTCATTTCATTAATTACATTCCCCTTCTGTGATTGGTGTGCGTTCTGCACTTAAGGGAGCAGCTGAGGCTCACTCCTCGCTGTGACCTACAACTCTGTGCACTGCCGTGTACGCGACTGGAGTCCCTTTCCCCAACTCCAGTCTCCTCTGTGATTCATCTTCGTTCGTCCTGTGGAGGTAAATGATCAGGCGAGATGTGACGAGCTGGAAGGGTGCAAAGTTTTATTTCCTCCAACATAATGAGACACGCATTGTAGCTCTGTGTGCTACTGTGCTGCTGAGACATGTCACACAAGCTCTTTTATACAGTGATACAGACAGAGAGAATGCATGGCACATTAGCATATCAGTCAATACCCATGATTAGCATGACCAACTGGCGCCCAGATGTCTTCTCCCTCATCCGGGGATGTATAAACAACAGTCCATTGTTCTGATTGCCCACAGGGGCTCTCTGTCCGTATGTGAATTGTCCTCTGTATGTAAATTGTCCTCTGCTTCCTCCAGACCTGCTGAGTGTGAGAAATGTCCGTGTAGAGTGTGGTGGGTCACCACAGGGCTCCCCCCAGAACACTCAGAAGGGGCTGTGACCACCCCCGGTCGTTTGGGCTCCAGCTCCGGTAGAACTGTGCTGCTGTAGAGGAGTGTCGGAGGGCGTGTCAGTCCGTGGGGGGGACGAGGGAGGGGTGGAAAGACAGTGTGCTCCGCTCCAGGTTTCAGCACGTTGAACGGCCGTGGATCGTGGGTGAACGGGGCCGGTGCACGTCGTGCGGAATGGAACCAACCAGCAATTGACCGGCTTTAGGGAGTGAGGTGCGGGAAGAGCGCTGTGGAGGAGGAGGGGGAGGGGGAAGGGGTGGGAGTAAGTCAGTGCCGGCTCAGGACGTCAAAGGTGTCTGGGCCGCGCAAAAATTGTGTGTGGATCCGCGATGGTGAGGGACTTTCCCGGTAAATCTGGCGGTGATCCACAGTGGCTGTGAAAAAATTAAGCCTCTGACTCCTCTCGCGGCTCGGTCCAGCGAGGATGTGAGGAAGGCGAACGGCCAAGTTCCCTGAGGATGCGTAGCGGCTGTGAAACAACTGCAGCTGTGTGAAGGACTTTTAGGTGAGGTAGCAGCCCTAAAGCCATCGAGGGCAGCAATCGGCTAAATTCCCCTTGTGCGCCGTGGCCGAGAAACCCATACAAAGTCCTGTGGGAGGGCTGCATGTCTGCTTCAGGTGCGTGAGCAGCCCTGAAGGTTCCGAGGATGGCGGTCGGCCGTGTTTCTCGGGCATGTACAGCAGCGGAGGACGATGTATCGGTCTGTGGAGCCGGTTTGTCTCTGTGCGTGCCGCGCGCTTGGCGCAGTGACCACATAGCTGGAAGTTGCGCTGTCCTCGTAATCCTGCGGTGTGCGTGCGGGGCTTCTGTGTGCGGGAGGTCCGCTGTCCAGAGTGAGTCAGGGTCGGGGAGCTTTGTGGAAATCAACGCAGATGGCGCCGATGATTTTCCCCGTTCAGGCTGCTTCCTTCGATTCACTCGTGTCGCCATTCATGGTGCGTGTCGGTCCCAGCGCTGCCCGCTCCGGAGAGTGCACTCCGGTGTGGATGAAGAGGATGCTGGTGTCACCATGACACATCTAGGGTCACCAGTGTGGAGGTAAATGATCAGGCGAGGTGCGACGAGCTGGAAGGGTGCAAAGTTTTATTTCCTCCAACATAATAAGACACACATTGTAGCTCTGTTTGCTACTGTGCTGCTGAGACATGTCACACAAGCTCTTTTATACAGTGATACAGACAGAGAGAATGCATGGCACATTAGCATATCAGTCAATACCCATGATTAGCATGACCAACTGGCGCTCAGATGTCTTCTCCCTCATCCAGGGATGTATAAACAACAGTCCATTGTTCCGGTTGCCCCCCGGGGCTCTCTGTCCGTATGTGAATTGTCCTCTGTATGTAAATTGTCCTCTGCTTCCTCCAGACCTGCTGAGTGTGAGAAATGTCCGTGTAGAGTGTGGTGGGTCACCACAGTCCTCCCGTAAGTGTTTATTGTTCAGCGCAGGCTCCGACCTCGCTGCCGTTCATAGTCAATCTTCTGAGTCTATTTCTGTGTGCCTTAGTGTATGTTCGTGTTTTTGCCCCACGTGGCTGTTTATTTTGTCATCCTTGTCTTTTGTTAATAAACAAGCAAACTCACTGGTTGGTCTCTAGCATCTCACTAATGCCCTGCAAGGGGCATGCCATAACAGTAGGTCGCAGCCAAAACGAGACGCCGGCCACCGTGAGTTTGTTTTTGGGCTGGTAGTTTTCCCCCTTCTTTTTTTTTCCGGGTACCAGTGTGTTTTGGGAAATGGCGTCACCAAGAAAAGGTTATTCTTTGGACTTGGGCTACGAGCTAATTGTGTTCCTGATGGAGGTAGATGGCCTCCTCTCCAACGCTCGTCGCGACATCACTCCCAATGGCCCACGCTGGTACTTGGATCTCGCTGAGGCGGCTATAAAGCGCAATCCTCGCCATACCGATCACGTCGAGGGCAGGAAGAGGATGGCCAAAATTACGGCACTTCAGGAGCAGATCTGTGGGCTGGAGAGGAGTCCCAGCAGGAAGTTGAGGGTGAGGCATCCCCGGTCCTCGCCTTGGGGTCAGATTCTTGCTACCCATCCAGCCCAGGGGCCTGCGCCACCAAAGTGCCGTTCCCATCCGCAGAGGAGGAAGAGGACAGCCAGGACCCCCGTGAAGAGACGCAGTGGGCAGCTGAGCTCATCCGGGGTTGTGTGGCTGAAGCACGCTTTTTCTCCCATCCCAGGAAGATTCTGAAGAGCGTAGTGGCGGTGGTGAGACTGGTGGAGATCCATCCTGAACCCAAGGAATATCCTGAATACGCCGAGCTGCTGGACTCCATTTCTGCACAGCAGCAGCATTTTCCAGATTTAAACCTAGCCTCGCCCTCTGCCAGAGGACGTCGCCACCTCGCCGGCGATCAGCCTCTGTGAGATCCCCGTCCAGATCCTGTTCCGGGTCGCCGAGAGAACTCTGCCTCTCAGACAGCTGTTGCCCCTGCGTCACGACAGAAGGGAAAGACAGCAACCTCATCCTCCAAGTCATCGGTTCCCGCTGTTCCGTCAGCTCCTCGTCCCCGGACAGCCTCGGCTGCCCCTCCCTCCTCCTCGGCGTTCTCTCCAGCTGCTACGAGCTCAGCAAGTCCTGCTCTGGCTGCACCCGTCTCCGGGTGCATAGGGGAAAGGGGAGAACCAAGAACCCTTTCCCCTCATCCATAGGGGAAAGGGGAGAACCAAGCCCGCTGCAGCAGCCACCACCATCCCTCGGGGGAACAGGCAAGTGTTGTTTCATTCTCACATGCCGTACAATGAATTGCCTTATCTGACTCCTGGGGGTGGAGTTCAGGGTTTACAGTCCCCTGAGCTCCCTCCACCTGCTGCAGCCATAAAGTTTGAACCTGCAACCTCTGTGTCTCCTTCCCCTCTCTCTGAGCGTTCCCCGGTGGCAGGAGTAGACCGTGGGACAAAGGAGGAGCCTGCGGCCCTGGAGAGCTTGATGCCAGCCCCACAGCCACATCACGGGCAGAGGAGGAGGTCGGACTGCCGTTTGGAGCCTGTGCCAACGATTAAGCATCCCTGGGTCTCCGTGGAGGAGCAGTCAGACCCAGCAGGTCACAGATCCTCTGTCACCATGCCGTGCGGGCCGTCGGCATGGGCTTCAGCGCCTGGGGGCTCCCAGACTGTGACGACCATCAGGCTGGCTGCGGAGGCCGCCACAGTCGAGCCAGAGCCTGGAATAGACCTCCAGATCATTGAACCTGGATCGACGGAGTCCTGGACGGCGGTAGAGCCCGAGATCAGGCAAGTGCTCTATTTTGTCTTCTTATTTTCCGTTCTTGAGCATTCTTGCCTGTCTCTCAGGGAAACGAGCCGGGTGCAGCCAACCGCTGCATCCAAGCTCGTCTTGCCGGGGCCTGCCACTGCCAGTGATCCTGATTCCGGTTCTCTTTGTCTGTGTGAGCCTTCTCCCAGGGTCACCAGAGACGAATCAGCTCCGGTTATCACCGTCGGGGCTCCAGGGTCGTGTTCGGAGGTCATCGAGGATGCAGCATCGGTCCAGTTAGGGCTCATCGAGGACGCAGTGCCAGTCCAGTTGGGGCCCATCGTGGGTGCTGTGCCAGTCCAATCGGGGCCCATCGTGGGTGCTGCACCAGTCCAATCGGGGCCCATCGTGGGTGCTGCGCTGGCCCAATCGGGGCCCATCATGAGTGCTGCTCCGGCCCTATCCGGGCCCATCGAGGGTGCTGTGCCGGTTTGGTTCGAGGCCGGTGAGGGAGTGGCAGATTCCCTTCAGCTGGACGCCGGGCTGGTTCCTCCTCTTCCATCCTATTTTCCCCCACTGGGTGTTGTGAGGGTTCCACTTTTTTGGGTCAGCTCTCCCCCACCATCCCTCTCGGTAGGGAGGCCACCTCCGAGCTTTCCCCTCCGGTCCTGGTGGTCTGAGGACACAGGACAGCCACCTGAAGAATCATCTTGTTGGGTCGATGACCTGGTTCAGCCGCCCAAGAAACTGTTTCTTTGGTTTTGCGCTCAAGGTCGGCCACCTGAAGAACTGCTTTGTTGGTTCGGCAACCTGGTTCGGCCACCCGAGAAACTGTCTCGATGGTTCTGCGTTCTGGGTCGGCCGCCCGAAGGACTGCCTTGTGGGCTCGGCGACCTGGTCCGGCTGCCTGAGGTACTGTTTCCCCGGGTCTGGGACTTTGGTAGGCCGCCCGAACTATTCTTTTCCCCTTATGGTAGGGGGATTCGAGATGCGGGTCGGTCTCCGAACTGTTTTTGTGTCCCCGTTCTCAGCCGTCTACCTCCTGATGCCCTTGTAGTTGTGTGTTTTTTTGTGTTTGATTCATGTATTTGGAAGGACTCTTGGTTTGTTGCCCGAGTTTTGGCATTATATTTGGTTCGGGGTGGAATTTGAGTTTCACTTTTTTTTTTCCCCCTGGGTTCTGAGGGTGTTTTTTTTGCTTGTTTTCTTTTTAGGATTACTTCATGTCAACTCGACATGCAGTTAACGGCTAAGTTGATCATTTCTTTGCAGGAATTTGTTCTAAAATACTAGAGGTCAACAGGAGCCATTCTGAACATTTTTGTCCCAGAAGACTGTGCATGGTCGAGTCATAAATTAATATGAACTGGTAGCTATAAGTATTACTGCCCTGTCATATTGCGTATAGTAGAGTCAGCGTGAACTGCCTTTTTTTTTTCTTTGCCTAGGTTATAGTGTTGGACTATGCCTTTACTTTTTGTCTGCACTTGTGTATTCTTTCAAGTCGAAGTGTTGGTGTGGCACTTATGTGTATTGTAGTATACCTGTATTTTGGCTTTCTTGTACTTTCTTATGCATTGTAGTATACCTGGTTTTTGGTTTTCTTGTGCTTTCTTACCAGGCAGTATATTACATATATTTTTTGTTTATCCGTTCCGTGGTGTTTGAGTATTTTCTAAGGTGGAGTGTATCTGTATATTTTGTTTTCCCTATTCAGTGTACCAAGCCATACTGTGCATATATTTTTGTTGCTATTCTGTATGTCCCCGAGTTTTCTTTTAAGTGTAGTGTATCAACACTTTTGTTTTCTGGAAATGTACCTGTATTTTGGTTTTCTTGCTCTTGAGTTTTTTGGGTTTTTTTCTCTTTTCTCTAGTGTTTATATGGTACTTATGTTTTTGGAAATGTACCTGTATTTTGGTTTTCTTGTGTTTTCTTACCGGGCAGTGCATTACATATATTTTATGTTCCAATGGGTTTGACTATTCCTCTGAAGTGTTGGCTGGTTTTGGTAACCCCTGTGTTTAGCTACGTCATTCTTGGTTTATCCATGTTACCCGTTCCTTGTGGGGTTTTTTTTCTTTTTCTTCTTTTTTTTCCTCTCCCCCTCCGTGGGTCCCTGTAGTTAATCCTTTTCTTTTTGTTTTGGTTCTCCTCCTCCTGGCCTGTTTCCCCCTGCATCCTCCCTGGGTCGGTCCTGGTGGCCTTCTGGTTGGGGGGCCGTGGATGTTATGTCTACGCCTGGAATGCAGCCTTTTGAGCGGGGGGTACTGTTATGGCCTGAGCGCTGATTCCATCCACGCTCGGGCTGTTCAGTATTTTCCCTGTTCTCCTATTTTATTTCGGGACTGGCGATGTGGCCTCCTCCAGGGCTTTTATTGTGACAGCGTCACAGCGGGACTTCCGGCTGTCAAAGCCGAGTCAGCGCTGTGACAGCTGTATGTCATTTCATTAATTACACTCCCCTTCTGTAATTGGTGTGCGTTCTGCACTTAAGGGAGCAGCTGAGGCTCACTCCTCGCTGTGACCTACAACTCTGTGCACCGCCATGTACGCAACTGGAGTCCCTTTCCCCGACTCCAGTCTCCTCTGTGATTCATCTTCGTTCGTCCTCCCATAAGTGTTTATTGTTCAGCGCAGGCTCCAACCTCGCTGCTGTTCATAGTCAATCTTCTAAGTCTATTTTCGTGTGCCTTAGTGTATGTTCATGTTTTTGCCCCACGTGGCTGTTTATTTTGTCATCCCTGTCTTTTGTTAATAAACAAGCAAACTCACTGGTTGGTCTCTAGCATCTCACTAATGCCCTGCAAAGGGCATGCCATAACAGCAGCATCAGATTTCATGCCCCTTCCTTCCTGGACAGCAGGGGAAGGCTGTAGCTCTTCTACACACAAACTACACTTATAATTCACATTGTGATGACAACTTTGGCTTTGATTATTATTACACAAAATGCTGAATATTTTGGGGGCTTTCTGAAATTATTTGGTATAGCAGAGAATGCATACCTGTCAATATTTGGGCTTTAAAAAGCAGGAGGTTTTCACCAGGGTGGTAAGGAGTTTATATAATATTATAACAGAGAGGACTGTATCTTTAGTCATTTATTTCATTTTATGAATATGGTTTTATTTAATATACAAATTTATTTGAGAATCAGAGTAAAATCATTGTTCTATTCTTGCTCTGCAAATTAAGTTTAAGAGGCTATATGTGAAAAGTTACAATTTTGCCACAAGCTTTTCAAATTCATTAGGAAAAACACATTAAATTAATTTTAAAACATACCTAAATTTAGTAAAAAAAAATCCACAGATTGACATGATAAAAAAGTAATAAATTTACAAAAAAAATGCCTGAAATTTATAAGAAAACCTCTTACAAATGCATGAGAGCAAATCTCAAGTCTACAACAGTCCTAAATTTACAGCAGCAAAACCAAAAATAACTAGAAAAGCACTCGGAGAGCGCAGACCTCCGCCAAGCGCCACAGTTCCCCCGATACAGTGTTTTACATCATAAATATTAATCATACATTTATTGTGTGTACGTTTTCAGATTCCTTGACCATGAAAACATATGAGTAGCAACTGGATTCACATGGATAGGATTAGTGGTTCAGTAGTTATTCAGGAAAATCGCATTTCGCATAATGGCGGTTTTCTTCTGGATGTAGTTCCATAGCTTTTAAAGATACAACAAATCCGTTGACACACTACAGATTCCACAGTATCTTGGCTACATAATGGTGTTTGTTGAGTGATTTTAGCTTCATTTGTTCTCTTCCTATGAGGAAAATTGCAAAGGTCCCCTATTTTTTGTTGATATTGTGGATCATAGTATCCGGAATTATTGCATTATCCGGATCAGTCTTCAATATATTATAGAACCTGTGGGCATGTTGTCCTGTATTTTTTTTTGTTTTGCAAGTGTTATGACGATTTTTGGCAGACTTACATGCACAAATATTGAAAATGGCCCTATCTCGCAATGTTAAAGAATCCTTTAAAAAATTCCTGGATCCAGACGGTGATCCGGATCACCACCAAAATGTAATCATCTGTAGGATACCCCACTTCTGATAATCTGTGAAAATTTCATGAAAATCCGTCTATAAGTTTTTGAGTTATCTTGCTAACAAACAAACAAACAAACAGACAGACAAACCAACGCCGATGAAAACATAACCTCCTCTTGGCGGAGGTAATGAGGAAAAAAAAGTTCACAATGAAGCAATAAAAATCTTTCAAATTTACAACAGAAAAGTCCTTAATTTACAAGAAAACTGTTACAAATATAAGAGAAAAAACCTTTAAACTCTCAAGAATAAAATCACATCTAAAAATAAGATTTTAAATGCATACTTTCTTGTTCTAATTAATACTCATCTAAAAGAAAAAAACTGAAAGGAAAATTAATATGTAAAATAATAATATATTACTTAAGATACAATATTAATTTTATTTTACAAGAGCATCTGGCCCACACCCTGTCTGCTGAAAAAAATTCCGGCTCTTGGACAAATGTAGACTAGAAAAGCACTCGGAGAGCGCAGACCTCCGCCAAGCGCCACAGTTCCCCCCATACAGTGTTTGTGTGTACGTTTTCAGATTCCTTGACCATGAAAACATATGACTAGCAATTGGATTCACAATGATAGGATTAGTGGTTCAGTAGTTATTGACGAAAATGGCATTTTCCGTAATGGCGGTTTAGCACCACAGTTCCCCCCCTACAGTGTTTGTGTGTACGTTTTCCGATTCCTTGACCATGAAAACATATGACAAGCAAGTGGATTCACAATGATAGGATTAGTGGTTCAGTAGTTATTGACGAAAATGACATTTTCCGTAATGGCGGTTTAGCGCCACAGTTCCCCCCATACAGTCTTCAGATTCCTTGACCATGAAAACATATGACAAGCAATTGGATTGACAATGATAGGATTAGTGGTTTAGTAGTTATTCACGAAAATGGCATTTTGCGTAATGGCGGTTTTCTTGTGGACGGTGATCCGGATCACCACCAAAATCTAATCATCTGTAGGATACCCCATTTCTGACAATCTGTGAAAATTTCATGAAAATCCGTCCGTAACTTTTTGAGTTATCTTGCTAACAAACAAACAAACAAACAGACAGACAGACAGACAGACAAACCAACGCCGATGATCACATAACCTCCCCCTTTGGCGGAGGTAATGATAACCCCAAATGCATATGGTCATCATCTGAGGTCATCATCATATGGGGGTGAATAGAATTTAGAGAATACAGCAGCCAAAACCAGCCGGATCCACAGTTAAGCTAATGTCAGGTGGCCTGTCTGTCAGCCTCCCCCCACTGAGGTGAACTCTAATGTGGTTAGACCGACTGACTCTGACAGCCTAGCCAAGTTATTGCTAAGGTTGGATGTAATAACACTGCAAAAATATAACAAAATAAGAAAGAATGATCCAAGATTATCGACTGTGGATTAGTGAACCTGGTGGAAAAAGGGATTCTATTAGGGTGGCTGAAATTTAAAGAAAAACAACAACATAAACCATGCTTGGTAAGCTAACTCCCTAGTAGCACAGTTAGGTCACACTCTGGGACTGAATAGTCACAGCCAAGAGCACAGTGATGGTTTGTAACTGAAGACGGCATCGTCTGCCAGCAACGTAGAGAAAAAGATCCCAGAAGAGCAAAACCAACTTCTGACCCAAGAAAGTATTTTAGAGGATTAAAACCCCCACACACGTGTTTGAGTGAATGGGGCCTAGGATGCTGCTTCTGTTACCTGCCATCTGGTGTTCTTCACAATGTTATACATACAGTATGCACACATGCAAACCTTCTCTCTCTCAGCACCCACACAAACCAACAAACTGTGACAACTCAGTTGTACCTATATCATTAGGGAATATCGCTGCATCCGTCTCTAATAACAGCTTCCCTGAATCAGGGGCCATGGTGACAAAAAGAGATAAAGAAATAGCACAAGTGATAACTATCTGAAGGAGGGAGTATATATTTGGAAGTTAATAGCCTGAGGTTAACACATGGCAGCGTTTACTTCCCCTGGGCCCCCTCAGTCGCCACAGTATATCTGTGCCTGGGATTGATGTGTGCACTGATTTTTGCATTTACTCAAAATCGTCCCCCTGCCATACACATACACACACACACACGTACGCACGCGCGCGCGCACACACACACACGGAATAATGTACAGCTTCACACACACAAACACACACCGTAGATAGCAAGACATCCACGGCCCCAGCTTCCATTGGCAGAATCTTTCCATCAGATGGATAAAAGCTGCCATCAAAGCCGGGCCCAGGAGGAGTTCAGACGGTCTGCTTATTCGAGTGAACCCAACATCAGAGTCCAATCCCCTCTGCCATGCTTATTAAATAGGCTATTTTGTCATTTCCAAACCCAATTTGTCACAGTCACTTGGCTCAGCAACCCTGTGTCATGTTACAGAGGGGCAAAAAAAAAAAAAGGGACACAACAGAAAACATGCATTTTTTCTTACCAAGTGTTCATGTAGCAGTGGTAAAGTTTTAATGGACCCTTTGCTGTGAGACTGACAGAACAGGAAATAATTAAATAAATATAATGCCTAACTGCTTGCTTTGGTGTGCAGCAGGGTTGCCATGAAAACAAGGGTATTGGCAGTTATGTAAATACTCAGAAATGTGCACAAACCTTGAGCTTGATAATCAGGCATGTACTAACAAACGCCCTGGCTGTACTAGCGACCTATAACTTTTCTGATATTTTATAATATGCTATATAGCTTTACTTTTTCTAAAGCCGACGTAGATGTGCGGTCCACACATAATCCTATTCATATTTTGAAGTACACCTATGTTTTGTGCCATAACAAATACACTTTCATTTAAACCATCCTCATGCCAACATTTAGCATTCATCCATCTGGATCAGTCATCCCCACTGTTACTTATTTCAAGGGTTTGGACTCCTCTCTGTTTGGCTGCCAAACATCCATACTCCAGCAGCATGCTAGTTGGACCTTGCTATTGTTCCCCCCACCCCCACCCCCATCCCCACCCCCCGTGACTGGACTCTATATTCTGAATCCAAAACGCCGTGTTGTATTGGCAAGTCAATGATATGCACCCGAGCGTGACTGGGGAGAACAAAATCTGCATTGACACAGCGAGCTGTCTGGAGAATGGGTGCTGCCTTGAATTAGGCTGCTGTGTTTGCTTATGGCTTATAATGAGAGGTGACATATTGTCAGTGCCTTGCTAAAGCTGGTCTTCTAATTACACTAATTGCTGCTTTTCCACCCCCATCTCATTCTCCCTCCTTTTCTCTTCAAATCTCTGGCCCCCGCCCCTTCCCGTCCTCCCTTGTTTCCTTTTCTCCCATGCCAATACTGCTGCTACTCTTCAAAACTCAAAAGCTTCTGCCCACATGCCGGAGACGAGCCTGCACCCACACACATTTATCTCACTCCGTCTTCACGTCTATTAACTTTCATTAAATTTTGTTTTTAAGAGCTACCCCAATCGCACTGAATTCTCCGTGACGCTCCTCCTGTCTTGTCAATCTTTGTCGCTTTTTTTTGTTTCTGTTGGACCAGTCGTCATGTCTATATATGCCAGTGTCCACAAAATCACTCATCCCATGGGTGGCTGGTATATATAGTATCGCTAGCTTTGGCTGGTGAAGGGAGATCAGGGGGTTAAAATGATGCATTTCTAATTCTGAGTGCCTGTCTGGAGGCATGTGTGCAAGGCAACTATTATGCATGCCAGTGTTTGTGCATCCGCACATACATGTAGGTGCACGAGTGCGTCACGGTGAAAGACAGGTGAAGGCCCAGGTAGTTGACAGCTGTCAGTGCTCATGGAGCAAGGCTGGTAGAAATGGGCTGGTGTCTGTCAACACGCTGCTCTGACGCTGCCCTTAGCTCCAGGCTGACAATACTTGGGGCCATCTTTGTCAAGAAGAGACCACTGGTGTCTTTCAGAGCAGCTTGCAGCCGGGGTAGATGCACGAATAAGTGGCGTGGATGGAATGCCCCCATGACAACAAGCTGACTGTCCCACAGAATGACTATGACATATTTCTTTGCTCATTTTATGAAATAGGGCTTGATGTATGAGGATCAAAGATGATTCAGGGAAATTGAATCATTTATCATTTTCCTCTGGTCTTAGGTTCACTTGGCATCAGATACGTATGAATGGTTACATTATGCCATGGGCAGTGTTCTGCATTATGGATTATGATGTTTAAACCCTCTCACAAAAGAAACAGTGGAACTCTCTCTTTTGAACATGAAGATGTCTTTCACCTGTATTTTGGGGTCTTTTTTCGAGTTTTTACATATTGGTTAAGCAACCTTCAGCATAAGAAGACAAGCAGCCTTTAACATTTCCAGGCTTTCTGTCTTGGCCATGAACTACACAGTGAAGATTTGCAGAAAGACAGCAGAGAAATATTTCTATATACTATTTCGATGACACTTAGTAGACACATCTGCAAGCATACGAGGGCTATGCATTAAAGATTTCCCCTGACTCATTTTCCATGGACTGACAGGACCTAAACTTGGCACAGTTATTAGCCTTTCTCTACATGCATACCACCAAGGGCCACACAGTTCTCCCATTACTTTATGCAACTGCGGAGATGTAGAAGTCTACAGGTTGCATGAGAAGCCATGACTTGACCTCAGAAATCAGCATTTCATCATCTTGGAAGTGCAGTTCAAAAATGACTTCATGGTTGGAAAGTTGGTTTTGATGGCATTCCACAACTTCTGCAGCAGTGAAGTGCAGTAAGTCCTGGTGATTGTGGCACCCTTTGACAGGAAATCCCTCACCAAGACTCCATGATTGCCCAAAAAGACCGTGAGCATGACTTTACCTGATAAGAGTGAGGACGGAGCTGAGGAAGATCAAGGCGAGGAAGGCGCCGGGACCGGACGGCATCAGCGCAAAGCTCCTCAAGTCCTGTGCAGACCAGCTGTGTGGGATTGTGACGTATATCTTCAACATAAGCCTGAAACTGGGGAGGGTACCACAGCTGTGGAAAACATCTTGTGTGGTACCTGTACCAAAAACTTCCCACCCCAAAGACCTGAACAGCTACAGACCGGTGGCCTTGACGTCCCACTTGATGAAGACCCTGGAGAGACTGCTCCTTGCTCACCTCCGCCCCCTGGTGGAACCAGCGATGGATCCACTCCAGTTCGCCTACCAGCATGGCATTGGGGTGGAGGATGCGGTGATCTTCCTCCTTCACCGTTCTCTGTCCCACCTGGAGAAGCCCGGGAATATGGTGAGGATCATGTTCTTTGACTTCTCCAGTGCTTTCAACACCATCCAACCGATGATCCTGAAGGACAAGCTGCTGCGCGCAGGGGTGGACCAGCACCTGTCATCATGGATCCTGGACTACCTCACGAACCGGCCTCAGTTTGTGAGAACCCGGGACTGTGTGTCCGACACGATCATCAGTAGCACGGGGGCCCCCCAGGGAACGGTGCTGGCTCCCTTCCTGTTCACTCTTTATACTGCGGACTTCTCACACAACACAACACACTGCCATCTACAGAAGTTCTCTGATGACTCTGCGATCGTTGGCCTCATCTCCAATGGAGATGAAGCTGAGTACAGAGGGCTTATCCAGGACTTCGTGGACTGGTGCCATCGGAACTGCCTCCAGATCAACGCGAGGAAAACTAAGGAGCTGGTGGTGGACTGCCGCAGGCATGGGCAGCCCCTCACAGTACCAGTAAATATACAGGGAACAGACATCGAGATGGTGACATCCTATAAGTACCTGGGTATTCATCTGAACAATAAACTAGACTGGTCACACAATACTGATGCACTCTACAAGAAGGGACAGCGCAGGCTGTTCCTGCTGAGGAGACTCAGGTCTTTTGGTGTACAAGGGGCGCTGCTGAAGTCATTCTATGACACGGTGGTGGCATCAGCCATCACTTTTGGAGTGGTCTGCTGGGGCAGTGGCATTACTGCAGCCGATAGGAAGAGACTGAACAAACTGATTAAGAAAGCTAGCTCTGTCCTGGGGCAGCGCCTTGATCCGATGGAGGAGATAGGAGAGAGAAGGACGGTGGCTAAACTGTCATCTCTGCTGGAGTCCGAGTTCCACCCTATGCAGGACATACTGAATGCACTGAGGAGCTCATTTAGCAGCAGACTACATCATCCCAGGTGCACAACCGAGAGGTTTCGTAGGTCCTTCCTACCAACGGCTGTCAGACTGTACAACCTAAGCAGGGCTGCTCGCAGAGATAGCAAAAAGACGTAACAAACTAATAGTTTTTTGAATGCAAAGGATGCAATAGACTTACACAATGGTCCCCTCCGGCATACAACTAGGAACATACCGGTCGCTATGGAGGGTGAGAATATGTATGGGCACATAATCATACCATGTAGGATAACTAAGTAGACGGTTATGCTGTTTCATTCCATCTAGCAACAATGCTCTGCACTGTGTGTGTTTATATATTTGCATATTTATTCCATCTAGCTACAATGCTCAGCACTGGGTGTGTTTATATATTTATATATCTACATATTATTCCATCTAGCTACATTGCTCCGCACTGTGTGTGTTTATATACTTGCATATTTATTCCACCTAGCTGCAATGCTCCGTACTGTGGGTGTTTATATATTTACATATTTATTCCATCTAGCTACAATGCTCTGCACTGTGTGTTCATATATTCATATATTTATTCCATCCAGCTACAATGCTCTGCACTGTGTGTCTGTGTGTGTGTGTATATATATATATTTTATAGTAATACGTACATATGTTTATTAGCTGCTCTTGCTTGCTTGTTTTTTTTCTTGCCTTCTGATTGTTGCTCTGAGTGTTGCTATCCCTGTGCTGTTGCAATCCTGGAATTTCCCCGTTGTGGGACTAATAAAGGCTTATCTTATCTTATCTTATCTTAAGGGTGGGAAGCGTGCCTTTGTCAGTGGTGGCGAGTCATAATGCTTGCATTGCTTCAACTGGCTTTAGTCTCTGGATCCCGATGATAGACCTCTGTTTTGTCCTGTGTGATTAGTCTGTCAAAGAAGTCCTCCTGGTTTTCTTGACACATGGTCAGAAGAGTCTGGGAGCACTAAAGCAACTCATTCCTGCTTCTGAAAAAGTGAAAGCAATTGGGGAATCCATCATGCAGACCACTTCTGCATGTGGAAATGGTCATGTATGATTTTTTTTCCACAGACTCCACAGTGATCTTGACATCTTGGGCTAATCTTGGGCTAATCCTCCAAAATGGTAGCCTCTACTTCCTGGATGGTGTCTTCATCAAGGGCGCACTGTGGTCACCCAGGAATGGATGTCATTTCACCGATGTCCGACCACACTTGAATTGTAGACGCCAGTGCTTGACTATGTCACACGATGGGGCATCCTCCACATATAAGTCTCTTTCATCTCATCGAACATCTCTCATGGTGATTGGCCTCTCAAGTACAGGAACCTGATTACCGCTCTGCACTCAACTAGCCCCATTATCACACCTTACTCCATCTTATCACCTTTAAAAGAGAATCTCTTAACACTTTCGAGCTGTACATGTGCAATTTCAGCCTCCTACAATAACCAGAAGTGCATCATGGGAAATCTTTAATGAGCAGCTCTCATACATAAGGTGCATGTCCCTTTAGAACCAACAGATTATTCACAGTTTTTAACATTTTAACTTTTTACTGACTAATGTATGGACTTTACTGACTACCTGACAGGCAGGCCACAGTTTGTCCAGCTGGGCAGTGTCTCGTCCGGAGTGGTGGCTAGTGATACGGGAGCTCCACAGGGGACTGCGCTCGCTCCTTTTCTCTTTACTTTATACATCACTGACTTTCAGTACAACACAGAGTCATGCCACCTGCAGAAATTCTCTGACGACTCAGCTGTTGTGGGGTGTATAAGAGGATGAGAGGAAGGGGAGTACAGGGCACTGGTAGACATATTTGTGGAGTGGACCGAGCAGAATCACCTGAGGTTGAATGTCAGCAAGGCCAGAGAGATGGTGATTGACTTCAGGAGGAGGAAAACGCCTTCTCAGCCACTGCAGATTGGGGGAAGGATGTGGGAGTGGTTGAGGACTACAAATATCTGGGTGTCAGGATCAGCAGCGGGTTGGACTGGAGATCCAACACCAATGCTGCGCACAAGAAGGGGATGAGCAGACTCTACTTCCTGAGGAAGCTGAGATCCTTCAATGTGTGTAGCAGGACGCTGGAGCTTTTCTACCAGACCATTGTCACCAGGGCCATTTTCTTTGCTGCTGTCTGTTGGGGTAGCAGTATCAGGGCCAGAGACACCAGCAGACTTGACAAGTTTATCAAGAGGGCTGGCTCTGTAATTGGTCTCAGACTGGAGACCTTTGAGACAGTGGTGGAGAGGAGAACACTAAATAAACTACGATCCATCATGGACAATCCTGATCACCCCCTCCACCACACACTGGACAGACAGCGAAGCACTTTCTCCAGTAGACTACTACAGCTTCGCTGTTGAATGGCCAGGTACAGGAAATCTTTCCTGCCGCATGCCATTTCACTGTACAATAACTCACTATGATGTTGTATTATGGTCATAACAATGCTGCCACACTGCACCTTACAGTCTAACTGGTACCTCACATTTCACTCTGCTCCTGATAGTCCTTCATTGTGCAACGGGATGATTCATGTGTTTATACAGGTCATCATATATTAAGCTATGATGTATATAGGTTTTATAGTTGTGTTAGTTTTAATTTCCATGAGTAATCCCTTTGTCTGTCATGCGTCTGTTTCTGTCATTTGGTTCTCTACTGTCATGCTGCTGTTACACTGTAATTTCCCAGTTTGGGATCAATAAAGTACATTTATCTATCTATCTATCTTTTGAGTGTGAGATTTTGTGTGCCCCTAGTGGCAGAGCGTGGCACTGCGCCTGTCATCTCACTCTTGACATGATCGGCTGCATTGGGGATTTGTACTGATTTGTACTGATCTGCCAGTTTCAGATGGTGGCAGACATCCGTTGGAGGACTCAATGGATGACACGTTAATGCAACAAAGAAGAACTCCTCATTTCCTTTCCCTGTTTTTAGCATTTTAGCCCAGAAAGCTAATATGCCTGCTGTCCGTCATTGTGCACCATCACTTAGTCAGCTTTGTACGCAGAAAATAGCCGCGGAATACAAGCAAAATTTATGTGGGATAATCATAAGACTTTGTAGATGTGGTAGAGAGCATAAATGACCAACAGAACGCAAAATAACAACCACGATGGGTGAAAACGCAGTGACCACGGCAGCAAGCGAGTCACTTTAGCTGCCAGAAAGTGAGGAATTTCTGTGCTTTTTTTAATATTGTACTGATTTCTTGTTCATATACTTTGAAGATAAGATGATGAGGTACCTCTGTACAAAAAACAGTGTCAAAAGACTGAACCATTCTTTGTGTAAATATGCCCAAAGTCCAGACTGAGTTATGGAATTTAAAGAGGTGCTGCAACATTATGCAAATTAGATGCATAAATTTATTCCTATCTGAAACTTTGGATCATATTTTACATCTTTCTAATTGACAGTAAGCCATTATCTCTTACCACTTTCAAGTTATAGCCTTGGAAATTTGAACTATTTTTATTGAAAAAAAATATTTCCCACTGTTGACCATTAGGGGTTATGTCGCAATTCGGCGACAGACACACTCAAAGAGTTAATTATAAAGCTCTTTTTTTTTTAGCTTCATCTTTGGGGTGATTATACATCAACCATTTAAGGAGGAGATTTATTTCAAAAGTGCTTATTCAGCAGATTACAAATAATAACAATAATAATAATAATAATAATAATAATTTTTAAAAGGAGCTAACCAGTGTGGTGGGTGATGTATTTAGGGCATCTGAGAAACTCGTGGCATCATAATACAAATGGAAGAGAAATTTAACCAGGTTAGTAGTGTGCATCCATTAGAAGAACTGCAAAGGACATCCTTTTCTCAGCCAAACAGACTGTTTAATTGATCTGAACTTTCAAACACTGTTAAGAAATCTCATTGCAGAGAATGATTGCTGAGAATGATTCCTTCCTCATGGGACTGATTCTGGGTTTACATGAAAAGATGGATCAAAGAGCAGCTGGGAAATTACTAGGGAGAAGAGGAAACACGGGTGCAAAGAGAACACGCCTAGAAAGACCAACATACAACATCTGTCACAACAAAAATGGGAAAAATGGCTACACTTTTTAACAGTATCTTTAGAAGACACAAACTACCCATGTTAGAAAGGAAACACATTGATCCAAAACAAAAGAGAGACATAATTATGGTCTGCAGAGCATATCATGTCTTGACACTTAAATCAGCACTTGCATTGTGCAGTAAGGAGTGAAAGCATATGAGTAAGAGTTTCATGGACATTTATTAAAGAGAGCTCATGTAACTTGAAATCATAGGCAACACCTCAAAACTGCAAGTGTGTTTTTTCCACATTCAGTGTTTCTCCCACTGCAAAGAGTGTTGCTAATGTTTTGCTTTCATTTAGGAAAAAGTCTCGCTCTTGAGTAATCTCTTAATCCGTCTCATAATTTCTGTTTATCCCTCACTTTTTTGTCCCCTGTGTGCATGTCTGTGAGTGTGCGTTTTCCGTGTGTTTACTTTCCCACTTTGATCAGCACTTCAACTGCTTGTTTATAATCATGTTACATACAATTTCTAATCCTTTAATTTATTTGGAGGAATACGCGTTTAGAGAGGACTTCTGAGGGGGGGGGGGGGTAGCATGTTTATTTCCCCTTTCCTCTGTATTGCTGAGCGAATCCCGCAAAGCAATATGTTATGACAACAGCAAGTTTCCAACCTAAAATCAAGAAGAGAATATGTACAAAGTATAAATAAGGCGCGCACGCTGTACACAGCTCCCCTCCGTGTGTACTGATGCTCCTTCTGCTTAAAAAAAAAAAAAAATCAATAGAAGTAACGATCATCCATTTCAGAAATGTGTGCAAAAGGCTGTGTATCGCCTACAATTACTAAAGGTACAGTGTGTAAAATTCTGAGGTAATTTGAATTCTTAAATTTAATGCGGCATAAACTTTTAACTTTGTTTTCATTGCTTTGTTTTGCATTTTCTATATCTGAAGAAAAGTTTTTTATACACAGGAGGCGGGTCCTTCTCCATGTAGGCGGCCATCTTGGCGCACTGTAATCTTTATTCAAGTTTTTATGTCAAACTTTAATTGCGCAAATTACTTATGTAGGTTGTCCTAGAGTAGGGGTCACCAACTAAAACTGCAAGAGGTCCAATAAGTAGGTCCTCCTCCCCAGCTGAGGTCCGAGCTAGATGTGGGAATCTTTAGACACCTCATGATTTGATTATGATTCAGGGTTCTAATTTGATTCCAAAACGATTCGCGATGCATCTTGATGCATTTTTTTTTTCTATTCAGGATTTTCCCCTCCCACTGTGAGACAATGTAGGACTCCAGCCATCCATCCATCTTCTTTCGCTTAATCCTTTTTGGGTTGCGGGGGGGCTGGAGCCTATGCCAGCATCTTTGGGCGAGAGGCAGGGTACACCCTGGACAGATCACCAGTCCATCGCAGGGCCAACACAGAGAGACAGACAACCATTCACTCTCACAGTCATACCTAAGGACAATTTAGAATCCCCAGTTTGATGCCAATTAACCTAACTTGCATGTTTTTGCCATGTGGGAGGAAACCGGAGAAATCCCGGAGTAAACCCACGCAGACATGGGGAGAACATGCAAACTCCACACAGATCACTGTTGGTCGGGGGCTGGGATTGAACCCAGGATCCCCTGGCCAAGGGTGAGTTGCTGTGCTGCCACAGTGCTAACCACTCTGCCACTTTTAAAGCAAAATACATGCAGTACATACAGTAACATTGAATATTACATACTGTATCTTTAATGGAAATAGTTAAACATATGTCAAAGAACATTTAAAGATCAGCTAAATAACCTTCTGTTCTCTTCATCACTAGAGCCACGATAGGGACTTACTTTGCTTCACAGTCGCTGTTCTTTCACCTTTTTTTTTCAACATCAACTTCAACATCACGACTGTATGTGCTGTGTGGTGCATTCAGCCATATTATTACCATAGCTAAACAAAACTGTGTCATCTCCACACTTTTGATGGTAAGGTGTCTTTATGCAGTTGCTTAATGGCATGTGACGATGTCCTTAAATGAATATTATCTCTGCAATATCTTCTGGGTTAAAGTTGAAAAGCAAAGGAGAACTGTGGTCATTCTAGTGAAGATATTAAAGTAGTTGATGTCACTTTTAGTTTCCTTCTTGCATTAAAAAAGTAGCACATACAGTACATGCCTGCAGTTTAATAGAAGTTCACAGTCCAATCAGTTGATGCAAGATGACATCTGTGCTGTTGTGTTTGGGCCTCACAATAGGAAATGACATGGCTGTTTTCACATTAGGGGAAATGAACATGTTATCTGCTGAAAGGTCAAGGCTCCCAGCCTGGGGACAGGTTGTATAACCACGGCAATAATTATGTAGCTGCTCAAGAATGAAAGGGAACATTGTGTCAGAAGTCAACAGCCAGGACATATTCTGTGTGAAATCTTGTCTTTGGGTTTTCAATTGTCACTACTGGGGAAGTTTTCTGAGAAAACTCCTTTTTTTTTTTTATGATTTACTCAACCACTTTTTCACTTTATTAATGCTGTGTCAGTCATTACCAGAGTGGTGGCTGTGGGTTCATGCCCCAGCCACGTCACACCAAAGCCCAAATAAAAATTATACTTTCTGCCTTCTAGTGTGGTACTCAGCATTAGAATGGGGAAAGGAAAAGTAAACAGCCACTGAAGATGGAAGCTTGGCTACCAAACGGGATGTCTACGCATCTGTGATCATGTGACCAAGCCAATCAAACGCTCAACCACAACAATCACCCGTCATGTATCCCACATTCAGAATGTGTCTGAAGGACAAATGAAATAATCTGTTTCTGAGGGCCTGAGAGCACTCTGACACAGTCCTGCTGCTGTGATCTGATGTTTTTCCCCTGCCTGAGTTCAGTCTCTTGTTCTGAAGACCACATGACATCAGGCAGCCTCGCCTGTCAATGTCTGCTGGGTTTTTGGGCAGAACTACTGAAAGGGACATGGAAGCTTTTCTCCACAATGTGTATGCATCGTTTTCCATTTAACAACATTACATAGAGCTTTAACATTGGGGAGGTGCATTTTAATGCTGCCGGGATTTTATTGGTAATGTAATGGTGCACTTTTGCACCATTACATTAACCAGCATGGTTATTGTGTTGCACTTACAAGCAATCAAAGCATAGTCTCTCAGGCTAGAATAAATGCAATGGCTAGCTTGGTTTGCCTCTTCTTTTTGCTTCTGATTTGATGTCCACTAAAGTAGCTAATGCTGTGCTTTCTCATCATGTTCTTTCACAGAGCAGAGAAGAAAAAGTTTAAAAATAGCACCAAATGTATAGGAAATGAAATGAAACATTCATCATATTGAGAGTTTTCTGCTTACTTTTACTGTATATGTTCCGATTAGATTTCATTGCCTGCGACTAAACTAGACAAAAGTCAATTATTTGTTTGAACAGGCAAAATGTCTTACTTTGTTGATTTCAGTATGATTTCTAGTTTTCCCTGTGTTTTGTTGTCCCTTTAACGTTGCTACATCCATGTCATGCTCTGCTTCAGCAGGAGAAAAAGACTTCCAAACAAGCATGTTTAACCCCAGCAGTACAGAGGGCTTAAAATGTTTAAAAGCATAAGCATATTAGATGTCTGCGGCCCCAAATGGAAATCAGAGTGGGGATGGTTTTGTACACAGCCAGAGGGTGTGTTGATGTGAATTACAGGGTGGCTCGGTCTAATTAAGGATTGGCCAGCGTGCTAAACGAGGTGATAAAGGAAGCAGTCAAGAAGTTTCTATAGTATTTAGGTCATTCACACTTGATACAGTATGTGTACATGATATTTAACATGACTGATAAACTTAAATATGAGTTGTAAAGAAAATGCTCCTTTGAACATTTATAGAGGAAAGACTGGAAAAAGTCACTTTTTCTGCAATGTTTGAATAAGCTGATTTAGCTTTATTCTTTGCCAAAAACCAAAACAACTTTGCATATAAAAAAGATTCTAAGTGAAGTTGACTGTTATGAAACTTTTATGTAAGAAATGCCTATATATATATATATATACAGTAGTGTGAAAAAGTGTTTGCCCCCTTCCTGATTTCTCATGTTTTTGTATGTTTGTCACACTTAAATGTTTCAGATCATCAGACAAATTAAATATTACACAAAGATAACACAAGTAAACACAAAATGTAGTTTTTAAATGAAGATGATTAAGGGCAAAAAAAAATCCAAACTTACATGGTCCTGTGTGAAAAGTGACTGCCCCCCCCCAGTAAAAACATAAATTAACTGTGGTTTATCACAGCTTTGGAAAGTTGAGTTCAATTTCTCTAGCCACACCAAGGCCTGATTACTGCTACATCTGTTCTCAATCAAGAAATCACTTAAATAGGACCTGCCTGACAAAGTTAAGTAGACCAAAAGATCCTCAAAAGTCAGACATCATGCTGCAATCCAAAGAAATTCAGGAACAAATGAGAAACAAAGTAACTGAGATCTATCAGTCTGGAAAAGGTGTAAAGCCATTTCCAAAGCTTTGGGACTCAAGCAAACCACAGCGAAAGCCATTATCCACAAATGGCGAAAACATAGAACAGTGGTGAACCTTCTCAGGAGTGGCCGGCTGACCAAAATTACCCCAAGAACGCAGCGACGACTCAACCAAGAGGTCACAAAAGACCCCACAAAAACATCCAAAGAACTGCAGGCCTCTCTTGCCTCAATTAAGGTCAGTGTTCATGACTCCACCATAAGAAAAAGACTGGGCAAAAATGGCCTGCATGGCTGAGTTCCAAGACAAAAACCACTGCTGAGCAAAAAGAACATAAAGGCTCACAAGTAATGCCACTCTCGCTGACAAATTTAATAATTATTTTGTCTCCATTGGAGAAAACTTATCTAATAAAATTAACCAACCCCAGGCTGCCTCTTTCAAACACTAGCTATCAGGAAACTACCCAAATTCTTTCTTCGTGAAGCCAACTGATTGTGAGGAATTCTGGAAAATCATCAAGGACATGAAGAACTTAAACTCTGCTGGAGCTGATGAAATTTCCAGCAAAATTTTTAAAACTATCATTAATTTAATACTGGAACCTTTTACCTACTGCATTAATCTGTCTCTAATCTCCAGAGTATTGCCACAAATAGCAAAAATTGCACAAATTGTACCAGTTTACAAATCAGGTGATAACAATGATTTGACCAATTATCATCCAATATCCATTCTGCCTACTCTCTCAAAGGTTTTGGAAAGAGTAGTTTATAACACACTTACCAGTTACCTTGATAAGCTCAACATTATTATCCCATCTCAGTATGGCTTCAGAAAGAAACACACTACCTACAGTGGTGTGAAAAAGTGTTTGCGCCCTTCCCAAGTTCTCATTTTTTTGCATGTTTGTAACACTTAAATGTTTCAGATTATCAAACAAATTTAATTATAAGACAAAAATAACACAAGTAAACACAAAATGCAGTTTTTAAATTAAGGTGTTTATTATTAAGGAGGAAAAAAATCCAAACCTACATGGCCTTGTGAGAAAAAGTGATCCCCCCCCCGTTAAAACATAAATAAACTGTGGTTTATCACATCTTTGGAAAGCTGAGTTCAATTTCTCTATCCACACCCATGCCTGATTACTGCCACACTTGTTCTCAATCAAGAAATCACCTAAATAGGACCTGTCTGACAAAGTGAAGTAGACCAAATATGCTGCAATCCAAAAAAATTCAGAAACAAATGAGAAACAAAGTAATTGAGATCTATCAGTCTGGGAAAGGTTACAAAGCCATTTCTAAAGCTTTGGGACTCCAGCAAACCACAGTGAGAGCCATTATCCACAAATGGCAAAAACATGGAACAGTGGTGAAGCTTCCCAGGAGTGGTCGGCCGACCAAAATTACCCCAAGAGCGCAGTGACAACTCAACCAAGAGGTCACAAAAGATCCCACAACAACATCCAAAGAACTGCAGGCTAAAGAACTGCATCCAAAGAACTGCAGTTAAAGTCAGTGTTCATGACTCCACCATAAGAAAGAGACTGGGCAAACATGGCCTACATGGCAGAGTTTCAAGACAAAAAACACTGCTGAGCAAAAAGAACATAAAAGCTCCTCTCAGTTTTGCCAGAAAACATCTTGATGAGCGCCAAGACTTTGGGGAAACTACTCCATGGACTGACGAGACAAAAGTTGAACTTTTAGGAAGGTGTGTGTCCTGTGATGACTTGCTCTCAGTCGCGATCATCCTCAGCTGGAAGAACACCGGCTTCTCGTCAGGGCAGGCCTACTTAAACCCACTCAGCCCGCTGGCCTGCACTGAGCCGTCTGTCTACCAGGCTATGAAGCACGTCTCCTGTCTTCCTACGCCATCCCTGACTCTATGCTCAGCCTCACCATCTCGGCATCGACTCCGGGAGGATCACTCCATCATCTCAAGTAAGCCAACCTCTACTCACCTGTCTTTCCACTACTCCCCTGTGCACAGGTGGAATCCCGCGGCGGCGGACTCCATCCTCTCCTCACCATCACCGCAGCAACTGCCATGACATTGGGACCGAGGGCGCTGTCTCCCTGGACAACGGGTGACCACCATCTCCCTGCAACAAGTAAGCCGCAGTTTACACCTAGCGTGAGTCCAGCTAACATCCTGCTAACTGTCTGTCTGCTCTGTTTATAGGGTTGTCAGGCTGCACGGCGCTCTGCTCCCTCTGTTACAACTCGCTCTCGCCTGTCTCCCGCTTCAGCTGCGCGCACACCTGTGCCTCATCAATCTCGGGCTATATAGCCCGCTCTGCCTGGAGCCTCAGTCTGGAGCTGTCTGCTCTTCTACGCTCATCTCTCCTCGCTCAACTCCTTGACGGCCTGCGCTCCTTGGATAATTCCTCTTCTAGCACGTAAGCTAATCATCCACTCACCTTCTCTCCAGTCTCTCCCCAGTGCACAGGTGGATCCTCTGGCGGCGGATTATTCTCCCTCATCCTCGCCATCTCTCTCCTCACCACGCCGAGCGCGCTCAAGGACGCTGTCTTCCAGGCAGAAGACATGCGGCTTAAGCCAACGGCAGCCACCTTACCACCTGCAAGTAAGCACCAGACTGTGTATTAATTCCGTTGGGTGTGCACCGGCAGTTAATCTCTGTGTTTGCTCTGTCCTTAGGGTTGCCTGGCTGTACGGCGCTCCGCTTCGCCCTCGACGCATCCCGTCCTCCTGCAACACATTATATCCCGCACACACGCACCCATACACCTGTTGTTTGCACAATAAAACTATTGAATCACACTTGAGCCTGTGTGCGTGTTCCCTGGGTCCGACCTTATGTCACCCTCCAGCTGCTCTAAGTCTCCAGCCAGCATACACATACACTCCATAGCACACTCACGCACTCACACACTAACATTGGGTTTAAAATAAAGATAACTAGATCCATTTCTGAGTCCGTGTCTGTTCCCTGGGCCAGCCATTATGTCATGTCCCATTACATCCAGAGTAAAAGTAACACAGTATTTCAGAAAAGGAACATCATACCAACAGTAAAATATGGTGGTGGTAGTGTGATGGTCTGGGGCTGTTTTTCTGCTTCAGCACCTGGAAGACTTGCTGTGGTAAATGGAACCATGAATTCTGTTGTCTACCAAAAAATCCTGAAGGAGAATGTCTGGCCATCTGTTCATGACCTCAAGCTGAAGCGCACTTGGGTTCTGCAGCAGGACAATGATCCAAAACACAACAGCAAGTCCACCTCTGAATGGCTTAAGAAAAACACAAAGATGACTTTGGAGTGGCCTAGTCAAAGTCCTGATCTGAATCCAATTGAGATGCTGTGGCATGACCTTAAAAAGGCAGTTCATGCTCAATAACCCTCCAGTCTGGCTGAATTACAGCAATTCTGCAAAGATGAGTGTGCCAAAATTCCTCCACAGCGCTGTAAAAGAATCACTGCTAGTAATCGCAAATGCCTGATTGCAGTTGTTGCTGCTAAGGGTGGCCCAACCAGTTATTAGGTTTAGGGGGCAATCATTTTTTCCACACATGGCCATGTAGGTTTGGCTTTTCTTTACCCTTAATAATAAACACCTTCATTTAAAAAATGCATTTTGTGTTCACTTGTGTCATCTTTGTCTAATATTTAAATTCATCTGATTCTTCATGAATTCTGGGAAGATGTTATCGTATCCTGCTGCCTTTCCACATTTCAGGCCCTGTAGGACTTTCTCCAGTTCAGCAGCCTCGAAGGGTTCAGGGTTCGTTTCCTCTACAGGCATTTTTTGGTGTTTTTTTAGCTCAGTTGTAACTGCTCTTCTGGTGTCTTTGTCTTGGGGTGCTTTGGCGATAGTCAGTAGGTGGGATGCAACTTGGTTGGGTGTGACAGATGCTCGGCTTTGGCTAGGGGGCTTCTGTGCAGCTCCTAGGCGACGGATGAGGCTCCAACATTTCCTGCTAGAGTGGGTAAAGCTCCGGTCAGCAACTGTCTCCTCCCATTTCTTTCGCCGGGCTGTATTTAGCGATTCAATGAGATGGTCTGCTATCTCTGGGTCCCCTGATGTTTGATAGGATTGTAGGAGGGCAGCACTTTCTCCGTCCAAACATGGGACATAGAGGGGTCGGTAGCCTCGTGGGATTGCAGTATGGGCAGCCTTGAAGATTGCGCTGCAGAAGCGGTTGTATGCTTCATCTACAGTGATGGTGTGGAGTGGGATGGTAACAATGCTCCGGTCCAGAGTTTCACTGAATTTCTTCCAGTTGGCTTTGCGGAAGTTCCAGCGCATCTTCCTTGGGCTGTATATGACTGGAAGTTGTAGGCCAATGTGTACAAGCAGGGGCCGGTGTTGGCTGATCCCTGCTTGGGCAACAGCAATTATAAAAACCCTGCTGACCAACCGAAGGTTCAGAGTCCACCTCAGTCAGAACACAAGTGCATGGAGAATGCAGAAAAACGGACTCCCACAAGGCTCAGTTCTAGCTCCAACTCTGTTCAACCTCTACATAAACGACCTGCCTACTACAAAATCCCGCAAATTCATCTATGCAGATGACATCTGTTTGGCATTCCAAGCACCAGACTTTGAACCACTGGAACGGGTGCTCACGGAAGATCTTGCTAAACTGGACCAGTTCTGCAAAATCTGGCGCCTAAAACCAAGCCCAGCAAAAACCGTCTCCAGTGTATTTCATCTCCACAATGCAAAAGCTGCCAGAGAACTAAACATCCACCTGAGCGGACTCAAGCTTAAGCATGCCCCAAATCCAACTTATCTTGGAGTGACCCTTGATAGGACCTTATCCTTCAAGGAACATCTAAAGGGGACGGCTGCTAAGGTGAAAGTACGAAACAACCTGCTCTGCAAGCTCGCTGGTGCAAAATGGGGGGGGCGGCAGTCTCCACCCTGCGCACCTCAGCACTGGCCCTTTCATACTCTGTAGCAGAATATTGTGCCCCTGTCTGGTCCAGGTCATCTTACACACACCATGTAGACACCCAGCTCAACTCAACCATGAGAACTATAACTGGAACAATCCGCTCAACACCACTCCCCTGGCTCTCTGTACTGTCAAACATAGCCCCTCCACACATCCGGCGAGCAGCATTAACTCAAAGGATGCTCCAAAAAGTTAAAGATTTTCCTCACTTACCAATCCATGCAGATATCTACACCCCACCCACTGCCCGACTTTCATCCAGACGGCCGATTTGGAAAAACCCTCCCCCAGCTGACTTTACCATCCAGACAGCTTGGCAAGAAGAATGGGAAACCAAGGAGGTCCCAAACAAACAGCTGGTGATAAACCCCAACCAACAGGTCCCGGGCACCAACCTCCCAAGGAGACAGTGGTCTACACTCAATCGCTTCAGGACTGGACATGGCCCCTGCTTGGCCAGCCTTCACAGATGGGGCAGTAGCCCTAGCCCACTGTGCGCATGTGGAGAGGAGCAAACTATGGAACACATCATAGAGGCTTGCCCGCTCCAAAGACTGGAAGGAGGATTACACACCCTCCATACAGCAAACCAGGAGGCAACTGCTTGGCTTAAGGACTTTGCATTCGCTAAATAAATAAATAATTCATCTGATGGTCTGAAACATTTAAGTGTGACAAACATACAAAAAAATGAGAAATCGGGATGGGGGCAAACACTTTTTCACACCACTGTAGTCTGTGCATGTCATTCCTCTCACTCTGTAACACTGTTGTCATAGTGTCCTGCACATGGTGAACAACATGCTGTGTGAAGAACATGAGAAATGTGGATTTGTGGGGTTTCCACTGACTGTAATGCTCTTCCAAAGTGGCACAAAATAAAAAAAGGATCCTTTAATTTTTTTTTCCTGCAGATGTATGGTTTTAGGAAGTCCTGCACCTGCAACCGCGCTGAGATGGTGGGTGGTTCTATAAACTAGGAAGCATGCATCTTCAGGACCTCCAAACTGAGCTGTTTTGTGCGTCTGGAAGCAATGAATACAGAGCACCGAGAAATCAGCCAGCGGCGACTGATTCCACATAATAGCCACTTTACAAGACACACCTCCTCATCATCTTAGTGAGAGGCTCTTCCAGAATCAATAGCTGGCTGAACATTCATTTCTTTATAGTTGCACAACACAAAGGCTCGCCTCATTGTTCCTCTGCAGCATATACATGGAAGCACAAACATGCATAAGTACAAGGGTCAGAATATGAAAAATGCACCTTTTAAACGTGTCTTAAAAGGCATGCTTTTCCCATCTTGTTAAACTATTGTTTCCGGTTGTCTTCCATCTCTGCTTTGCTCTTGTCTTGGTCGATATCTGTCTGTGTGTGGAGTCACTTTGCTTTGGTTTGTAAATTTAGGTTTGTTCTGAGTCTGGTTGTTTTAGATCAGGGGTGTCCAACCATGTGCTATGGAGAGCCAAGACCCTGCAGGTTTTCTCTTCTACCCAGTCTCTTCAGCAGGTGTTTTCACTTATCAGCAATCAGTGGGAAGAAGTTCACAGAAATCTGCTGTTGAAGACACTGGTTGGAGGTAAAACCTGCAGGGTCTTGGCTCTCCATGGCACATGGTTGGACACCCCTGTTTTAGATCATTGGACTGATTTATCTTGTTTTTATTCCTGTTGTACTTTACACAGGTGGAGATCATTGAGAGACTGCTGAGTGTTGAAAAAGTGGCCAGATTTCTTAATGATCTTTCAATGATCTCTCAGCGACCATCAAGATCTCTCAATGATCTCGCAATGATCTCCACACTCACCAAGGTTTTGACTCAGTCAAAAACAATTGCTCAACAACCACCAAAGGGACGCAATCTCTCAAGGATCTCTCAGCGATCTCATCAATCTCTCAGTGATCTCAAGTTGCTGGGGGGTTTTGAGGCTTTAGGAGACCACTGAGAAATCGGGCTGATTTTTGATTTCTCAATGGTCACCCAACGATCTTCAATTGTGTAAAGAAGCCCTTAGATCTATTTTTTTTTAATGAATTCTGATTGCGACATTAACTTGCCTCTTTACTCCCCCTCAGTAAAATTTACAAGTTGCCAACACCTCTACGGAATAACATGAAAAGAGATGCAATCGTTTCCCCCCCAGTCAAAGATAAGCAGAGTAAGCATTCTTGGAAAAATACACAGATCGCTCCCCAAAACTGAACTCTGCTGGTAAGGGCATCATGGCGGTCGTTTGTTTTCCTGCAGCAAACCTCTTCTGAGTTAGGACAACCAGCATTGACAGTTTATGGGGCCAGAAGTCCAACAAAAGGAGCTGTCCCAAATCCAGATACAAGCACCCAGCAGCAAAAACAGATGGCATGGTGTGGAAGCAGTTTATTTTCTTTAGGGTATGTAATGCATTGGCTTGGGCTCTATTGCTATTCTATTACCTGAATGGTTTTATCTCTCCGCAGTTGATACCAGTCACTGTTACATCTAAACTCACAATATAACATCCTTGTTTTAGGTTTGAAGCTTGGAAAAAAAAAAATACATCCTGTTCTGGCTTTGTGATCATTTTTTTTAAAACATTATTTTCACATGATTCAATTCTCTCAAATTTATACTTTCTTCACATTTGACAAATCTAATCTCACAGACAGGTGGGTTAGTTCACCCTGGATATAACAGGACAGAGGAACAAGCAGGGCGACAGTCAAATCAGCTGATAATGCCTTTTACTTGTCAGTTTATAGCCATTAAAAATGGTGCGACTGCACAGTCTTGACAGCGTGAAGTCATTGTTTTCATAAGAGGATTACAAAGCTCTTAATTTCATTTGTAACAAACTCCAAAGCTTCATGCTTTGATGTGAAGTTTGGGCATTACACACATGCAGTACAAACACACAGGGAAGTGATTCTGCTGCCTGCGCAGATTTCCTCTTGCAGACTGCATGACTGACAGGCTCATTATCCTGTCCCCATTACGATATTGACTAATCAATCTAGTCATTGTGTTCATCTCATAGGAGAAAATGCCATTGTTTGCATAAAAATGACCAAGAGATTCCAAGAAGCATTCCAAGGAGACGGGAGGAGAGTGGATAAGTGTTGGGCTCCAATTTGCAACCGAGCAAAGTAGTGGCGTTTACTGGCAAATTGATCGATATTACTGTCAAGATGGGGTCGGTGAAACTTTGCTTCTTTGGCTAACCAAAATTATCAGTGAAGCACAACGCTAAGAGACAGCAGCACTGTTACAGTTTACGGAGGAAGACACGAGGGCTGAAATACTTCCAAGTCTCTCTCAGTCCTTAAGCACCTGGCTGGAGATAAAGCAAGTGATAACCCCTTTACACAGGGGTGGAGATTGTTGAGAGATCGCTGAGTGATTAAAAATGGCCAGATCTCTTAACAATCTCTCAATGATCTCTCAGCGATCGTCCACATCTTTCAATAATCTCTCAATGAGCTCCACAGTCCCCCAAGTTTTGACCCAGTCCAAAACAATGTTCCCATGATGACTAAAGGGAAGCAATCTCTCAATAAACTCTCAGCACACTCTCAACGAGCGTTCAGTGAGCTCTCAACAGTCTCATCAATCTCCCAATGACCTCTCAGCGATCACCACAGGCTTTCCATAAACTCTATTGGTCATTTATTGTCCGCTCAGTGATTCCCCACTGATTTCTCAGCCATCTCTGCCTTTGGAGTGGAAAAAAATTGGCGTTCATTGAAAGATTGGTGAGGGATCATTGAAAGTTATATGTAAGATCACAGGGAGATCAATAAGATCATTGAGTCGTCAAGGAGTGGTCAGCGATCTCAATGATATCCCGATGATCTGTCAGTAATCGTTCAATGAACTTCAAATTTTTCCACTCTGAAGGTAGAGATCGCTGAGAGATCAGTTAGGGATACCCGAGCGTTTGATGAAAGACCAACAGAGTTCATTGAAAGACCACGAAGGAGATTGCTGAGAGATCAGTGGGAGATTGATGAGATGGCTGAATGGTCCTTGAGAGTTTTTTGAACGTTGGTTAAAAGATTGCTTTCTTTTGGTGGTCATTAACAGACTGTTTTGGATGGGGTCAAAACTTCAAGGAGAGCATGGTGACCGTGGAGATCACTGGAAGATCACTGAAAGATCACTGAGAGATGATGCTGAACACTGAGAGATCACTGAAAGATCACTGAGAAATCTAGCCATTTTTTTTTCATCGCTCCACCCCTGTGCAAAAGGGGTAGAAAAGCACTATAGAACTAGAAAAACTAAACTAGACAGCTTTCAAACGCCAACCAACCTCCTCAGTCAACCAACAAATTCTCAATGAACCCGCAGTGACCTCTCCTGGTCTCTCAATGATCTCTCAAGGATATTTCAAAGATCTCTATAGATTTCCATGAAAGTTACCAAAAACAGAAATTTTGACCTCCCAAACATTTACACAGGAACAGCTTTTTCAAGGCTTTAGGAGTCCGCTGAGCGATCGGGCCAACCATTGATCTCTCACACATCACCCAACGATCTCCATGCAGTAAACTACAGGATCAGAAAGGCAGAGGCTCACCAAGAAAATGACAGCTGCCCATGTGGGCTTCAGTGCCATGCCCTCCACTGTGAGGTAAATCACGCCGTTGAATGCAGCTCGCTCACTCCCCGCTGAGGCGACCACGCAGCTATCAACACACCATGGAGATGGTGAATCCCCAGCATTATGATCGCCATCATTAGATGAGCGCTGAAGTTGCTGTGAGCATCATCTAAAGAATAATGGCCATCAGAAGCCAATCGGAATCACGGCATGTGGCCAGAAGTGGACCGGCAAAGACGGTGGCTGTGTTAGGAAGGCGGGGCCTCACTCAAAGTTCTTGCACTTTGTCATTAAGTGTGTGTGTGTGTGTGTGTGTGCGCGCGCGCACGTGTGTGTGAAACAGTTTTGAAAATGTTTTAAAAACGTCACGCACAACACCTGATGGGGAATTAGCAGCCAGTTAAAACTTCTTTAAAATACAGCTGGCTATAAAAATCTATTCCCTTCGGAAGCTGGAACAATGTGCTCAGCAGTTTAATTAGTCGTCTCACATCCAGATGAGAGCATTATAGCCATTCAGAAGTTTACTTTCAGCTGCCAAAACCTACAGAAAAAAAGGCTGGAACAAATTTAGCAGCCATCCATGAATCTTCTCTGTGGTCTTCCTCTTTTCCTTCTGCCTGGCAGCTCCATCTTCAACATGCTTTGTCCAGTATCTCCACTGTCCCTCCTCTGCACACGCCCAAAGCATCTCAGCCTTTGCCTCTCTTACTTTATCTCCAAACTGCTCAACTACTGTGTGATATGATGATATACAGTATATTGTATAATGAAATATAAATGGGTATCGTTTCATCTAAAACTCTATCATCTATATCGGGATTTCAAATACACATTACTCCTGTTTCTTCAGCAAAGTTTCTCACACACCACTTGTCAGCGCCCCGCCTCTCTCCCACAGTACGCTCAGCGGAACAGGTGTGTGGTTGGGTGGCTAGACTACATTACGCTGGTTAGCACTGCAGGTAACTCCAATTTTACAGTTCTGTCATATAGCTGCTACTTCTGTTTGTCAGGGATGTGGGGCTGTTTCCCCACCGTGCTACGTCAGAGAGGATAGTCCACTAGCCTTGTTTTTATTGGGGGTAACATTAACACCATCTCACTCTTAAAACAGTAAATGCCAAAGTTGTTGCTAATAGGAAACAGTTTATTAAACCATCATTTTGTGTTTTTTTTTTGTCTAAAAAAAATATTAGCACTGCTAAAGTGTGTGATCAAGACACATACCTGTAAAATAAATAATAAATAAATTAAAACGTGTTGGAGGAGCAAGTTGGCTCTTAATGTAATCTACTTGATTTCTAATCATTTTAGTCATGTAGCGATAATCATCACATGTATTTTATTACATTACCTTTAGTGTCTTTGATTTTCAGATCATGACCAATCTGAAATATTTTTACAAGGAAGTAGACAGGTTAAATCAGGCCAGAATAGTGGTCAACAGGCTGTGGATCTACACTTTAATTTTCACTGATTTAAACTAACAGCTAACTTATATCCATAGATGGGAGCAATGAGTAATTTTCTCATTTTCAGACTGACATTTTTTTATTAAGTTACTGCTACTCCTCTGGCTCAGGAAATATTTAACTTATTGATGTTTACTTTTTATTAATATGATTTAGAAGAAAAACCTCAAATTTATGAGACTCAAGTCTCAAATGCACAAATCCCCATTGTGGCACTAATAAAGGCTGATCTTATCTTATCTTATTAAAAAAAAACTATTTTATAACAACACTGCAAAATGATGAGGGGAAAAAGGTGCAGCTATTTTTTTTTTAAAAGAGATGGTGTTTATGTGATTACAATATCTAAACTGTAGAATTTAGAGAAAATGTGTATCGTGATATATGGTGGGGGGGGGGTGGCTGACAAGTTCATAGGCTGCAACCCTTGTAAGATAACTTATGTAGTAATATGAAATTTTGGTCAAATCGCACAGCCCTATGCTCAACCTGAGCTGTCCCTCTGATCCTATCCCTTCTAGCAATGATAATCTTAGCATCTTCAACTCTGCCACCTCCACCTCTTGTGTTTTTGTCAGTGCCACCGTCTCCAAACCATACATCGTAGCAGGTCTCACTACTGTCTTGTAAATCCTCCCTTTCACTCTAGCTGCTATCCTTTTGTCACAAATCCCCCAACACTCGTCTCATCCCAATCCACCCTGCCTGCATTCTCTTCTCTTTCTCTATGTTGTGCCATCTGCTACTTTGGGTGATTGACCCCAGGTATTTGAACTCATCTACTCCTTGCATTTTTACCATTGCACCTACCTCCCTCTCATTCACACTCATGTATTCTGTCTTGCTTCTACTGACTTTCATTCCTCTTCTCTCCAGAGCATACCTCTACCTCTCCAGGTTCTCTTCCACCTGCTCCCTACTCTCACTAAAGATCATAATATCGTCTGCAAACATTATGGTCCATGGAGGCTCCTGCCTGACCTTGTCTGTCAGCCTGTTCATCACCATGGCAAACAAGAAAGGGCTCAAAGCTGATCCTTGATGTAATCCCATCCCCACCTTGAATCCATCCATCACTCCTACAGCACACCTCACCACTGTCTCACTGTCATCATACATGTCCTCCACCTCTTCAGGTTCTCTTCCACCTGCTCCCTACTCTCACTGCAGATCACAATGTTGTCTGCAAACATCATGGTGACCTGACTTCATCCGTCGCCCTGTCCATCACCATGGCAAACAAGAAGGGGCTCAGAACCGATCCCTGATGTAACCCCACCCCCACCTTGAACCCATCTGTCCCTCCTACAGCACACCTTCACCACTGTCTCACTGTCCTCATACATGTCCTGCACCACCCTCACATATTTCTCTGCTACTCCTCACTTTCTCATACAGTACCACACTTCCTCTCTTGGCACCCTATCATATGCTTTCTCTAGATCCACAAAGACACAGTGCAACTCCTTCTGACCTTCTCTATACTTCTCCATCAACACTCTTAGAGCAAACAATGCACCATTTCAGCAAATATATATATAAGGTTGAATATTTGTTAACTAACTACTGCTAATGCTGATAAATCTGTGCCAAATTGGTCTGAGGCAAAAGGGGCAAAAGTGCATTGACAAAACTGTTAGATTTAAGTCTCAGGGTAGCAAACACTTTGGAAGAATGAACTGGAAAAAAAGTTTAGTTTATGCCAGACTTCTGTGTCACAGAGGGGACGATTATGCCGTGCATCCATGTCAGCTTTCCAACTCCACTTCCTTTCATTTTTCTTAATTAGCAGGGAAATATTCTCTCCTCTTCTGCTTCATTAGCTACTTTGTTGAGCGCTGAGTGATGTCAAAGAGATGATGAAGGGACAGAGTAGCGGAGCAAGAGAGGGGAACTGATATCACTGAGGGCCCTTGCCTTTAAGCCAGAGAATAGGTCCCTAAAGAAGGCCTTCTGTGTGCCACCGCCCCCAATAACTCAACCAACAACTCTTGACAACCAAATGACTGCAGATAATGGCTTCGATGAGCAACCCACTCCTGTCTGTCAAAGTTAAAGAGATGCTTGGGCATTTATGAATTTTAGTGGGTTATCGCATCATAACAGGCGCCTTGCCCATTGTGGGAAAAATCGTCTAAATATTGGTGCTTAGCCATTGTTTTGAAAGAGAAATGTAAACATTGCAATCAAGCTTAAATAAAAGGGAAATGCACAGACAGCCTCACTCGAAACACTCGCATTCAGTACAAGTATTAATATTCAAAATGTCTTGTGTCCCATTAGGAAACAAAAGATATAGTCAGCAATCAAGCCGACTTATAAACACATACATCAGGAAGGAAAATAACTGCTTTAGTTCATCAGAGCAACTCGTCTAAAAATACAAAGCATTATCTTTTCGGAAGACCCACAGGGATTCTGACTATTTTCTCCAATTTAGCAATATCTTGTTAAGTCTGCTGCCCCTAAAATCTCTTCACTTATTCCTATCGTTCTACCTCTCCTGCTTGCCATCTTTGAGATTTTCATTGTCTGCCTTTCCTCTCCCTTTCCCCTCCTTCTCTCTCTCTCTCTCTCTCCGTTGCTTTCCCAAACGGTGCAGCGAAATTGTTATTCCCAAGTCATTATCTTATTTGTGCGTCTCCACTCAGCTGTAAATCCTCTAGGTATTCCTTTCTATTCTCTATTAACTCTTCTGCAGTCAAGCTTCAGCTGCCAATCACAAAACACTGCCGAGGGAGAAAAGAGGAACAGAGACAAAGACAAGGAACACGGGGACACAGAAAAGTGCCCAAGAAATACCAGAGAAACGGTGACAAAATTAATCACAAGCCAAGAAAGGGGGGAAAAAGTCAAGGGGAATTGTTGGACACCATAAAGACAGAGTTTCTTTGTAGATAATATGGGCAACAGGGCCAAACAGCAGTTCAATTCAGGGTCAAGGACTTAACTTTTCAGGCCTCTGTGCACGCAACTGGAAAAGATGATAACTCAATTTATTCTTCGCCCTCCATATACTTCTGGCAATGATAAGAGTAGATATACTGAAAATGCAGAGTATCCCACATTCAAACATTTTATGCTTTCTGGGGTTCCCCCTTTATTTTAGCGCATTATGTAGGATTTTAGTGACAGTATATGGCCCGCAAAGCCAAACATCCCACAAGAGTTCTTCTCTCCCACAGAAACTATAAAGCTGCCTGAAATGCCTCATTTGGATTTACACTTCTCTTCCTTGTGTGTATCCCATTCCTACTTAGCCGACCTGACACAGACCCGCCCCATGGCTAGTCTGGTTCCCCTCTAAGCCTCGTAGCTCACATAGCAACAGTGCAGCTATCTATCAGCTGGACTGTAGTTTCAGAGCTCTTCTCTGTAAATTGTAGTCATCCCACTGGACATCTGTGGTGCTAACTCACTCATTAATACACTGAACATTAATGCATTAATTATCCTGTGATTTCAGCTAGCTGTACAATGACTAGCAAGACTAGAAGTTAGACAGTCATGCAGCTGCAGTGCAGAACATCTGTGTAATGATGTTTTCATTCTTAAACAGGAGCCCGCTGACCACTGACAGGCTGCACACGACAACAACAAACAGAAATCACATTTCCAACTATGCAGAGTTTCTCAAGCCTGACTTCACGTTTCATTCTTCTCAAAGGGAATTTACACACTTATTTTTTCTTTAATCTAATTTAAAAAACACAGCATAACATAAACTGTCATTTGCACCCTGTTATTTATTCTGTTTCTCAGAGATAGGTCCTCCACATATCTGCTAACAAGCATTGCATTTGTAGACAAGCAACAAACCAATCCTGGAGACAGATATAGACTTTTTTTCCCTACATTGAGCACACTTGAAGAGAGAGAAGTTCTGATTTCTTATTTCTGGAGTACAATCACCCCAACATGAGTGTTGCAGCTGCTCGCTGCTTCCATCCCCGTCACTGATCACAACAGAGTAACCTGACTTTCACACGTGGCTTAGGTTTGTCTAGAAACTCACTGGATTTGCCGCTCATAACTAGCTTGAAGAACAAACGTCGCAAAGAGGGTTTGATATCTGCTAAATGTAGTGGCAAAGTTGTTAAAGGTGGATTCTCACTACAACATTAGGACCGACTTTTACTGATGTTCTGGCAGACATCTGGCTCTGCTAGCAAAAGTTAATGATTGCTGGTGTTTGTTGGGAAACGCTGGTGAAAGTTGTGTTCTTTGAAAATTTTCAGCATTTACTGATGTTTGGAAATAAACGTTGGTGGAAGCTGTGCTCATTTTGTAAAAGTTCCTGAGCGCTGGGGTAAGTTATGCAGAGTTTACCTAAGTCAGCCTAAGTTAAAGCTGGGTTCACACTATAGCATTTGGACGACTCGTACAGACGTTTTGAAAAATCAGAGAAATAATCAGCGCAGGTCAGCTGACATCAGCATCAGGTGACGCTCATACAGTCGTGAAAAAATTTGGACACCCCTTTAAATATTCAGTTCTTTATTAAGAAATGTTCACGTATCTATGTCTAACTTTGTTTTTGTTTTTATTTGCATTTTTAAAATTATTTTAGCCATTGTAAGTAGGAATGAATGTGGTCGTGTCCTAAAAAAGATGGGGGGCATCCTAATTTATTTCTCACTATTTGTTTAGAAATACATTTTACAGAAAATTTGGAAAAAGTCTTTAATTCATTTTTAATTGTTTAGTTGTACTACGTGAATCTCCCAGTATTTTAAACATTGATATTAAATATCCATATGTCCAAATATGTAAAAAAAAAAACACATAGGCTTATACAGGGTGTCCTAATTTTTTCATATGACTGTATAAAGATCAGCGTTTGTGGAGGCTTCCTGCTGTTCTGCTTTTGGAGTGAACATACCGTATCTCCTTTGGGCATACGTTTCAGTATTTATTTTCATTTTATATTCCTATGTAGTTACTTCTGCATACCCTTTTCCCCTGTTCATTTATTCATTGATTCATCTAAAAAATAATAAAATAATGCTATAGACTCCAACACTAAGTCCGCAATTAAAATGTGAATGTGGATGGAATTTAAAAAAAAAACTGTTTAGTGAATCATCATATAAATAAAATGACGGGTGATTATATTTTCACAGTTAAAACTCTCTCCATTAAAATAACATAAAATCCTGTTAAATGTCATTTACTTTTTGACACCACATCAGCCTGCTTGATTTCCATACAATGAAGGTGAACCAAAATCCTAATGATTACACACAGAGCAGAAAATTAAGAACAGTAAATTTCTGAATGAGGAGATTTTTTTTTTCTTTTGGCTGTCATATATACAGTATATATATATATATATATATATATATATATATACACTGTATATATATACACACACTACCGTTCAAAAGTTTGGGGTCACTTAGAAATTTCCTTATTTTTGAAAGAAAAGCACTTTTTTTTTCAATGAAGATAACTTTAAACTAATCAGAAATACACTCTATACATTGCTAATGTGGTAAATGACTATTCTGCAAATGTCTGGTTTTGGTGCAATATCTACATAGGTGTATAGAGGCCCATTTCCAGCAACTATCACTCCAGTGTTCTAATGGTACAATGTGTTTGCTCATTGCGTCAGAAGGCTAATGGATGATTAGAAAACCCTTGTGCAATCATGTTAGGTCTGCAATGCTGTAATTGCTGCAAATGGAGGATTCTTTGACGAAAGCAAAGTTTGAAGGAAAAAATTATTATTTCAAATACAAATCCTTATTTCTAACCTTGTCAATGTCTTGACTATATTTTCTATTCATTTTACAACTCATGGTGGTAAATAAGAGTGACTTTTCATGGAAAACACAAAATAATTGTGTGGGTGACCCCAAACTTTTGAACGGTAGTGTATACACACACACACACACACACACACACACACACATATATAGCTTGCATATATATATATATATATATATATATATATATATATATATATATATATATATATATATATATATATATATATATATATATATATATATATATATATATATATTGTATGTGTATATATACTGTATATATATATATATATCTGTTGAACGTGTCCCCAGCTTCAAATTCCTGGGGACCCACATCTTGGAGGACCTGTCCTGGTCAGTTAACACCACCAGCCTGATCAAGAAGGCCCATCAGCGCCTCTTCTTCTTGAGGACATTGAAGAAGAACCATCTGTCAACTGACATCCTGGGCAACTTCTACCGCTGCGTGATAGAGAGCACCCTGACCAACTGTATCACACTCTGGTATGGGAGCTGCTCTGTAGCTGACCGCAAGGCGCTGCAGCGGGTGGTGAAAACCGCCCAACGCATCACAGGGACTCCACTTCCAGCTATAGAGGACGTCTACAGGAAAAGATGTCTGCGCTGGGCACGCAGCATTCTTAGGGACTCCAACCATCCTGCTCATGGACTGTTCCAGCTTCTCCCCTCCAGAAGACGTTTCAGAAGCCTTCGGACTAGAACCAGCAGGTTTAGGAACAGTTTCTTTCCTACAGCTGTCACGTTATTGAACTTAGTTCCCCGCTGACTCTCTTACAATCATCTTTTACCATCTTCACCTGTACATAGCTGCATAACTACATAACTACATCTAACTTATTGCACATTATTTGCACATAACAGTACTTTTAACTTTCTGCACTGCTGCATATATTTGCATATATTTGCTTAAATTGCACATACTGTTAATTACCGTATATACTGCACTGCTGTCCTTTGCACTTCTGATTGGATGCTAAACTGTGTTTCGTTACCTTGTATTCATACATGTGTAATGACAATAAAGTTGAATGTAATCTAATGTAATGTAATCTAATATATATATATATATATATATATACACTGCTCAAAAAAAATTAAAGGAACACTTTTTAATCTGAGTAAGCTGGACTAGCCTGCCACAATTTCTTCACTTTAAGTAAGTTTTGGAGTGTTTTCATTTCCATCAAAAGACATGGCATCTTTTCATTCATAACACATTATCCTGTCCACATCAGTGTAGATATCCAGCTTATTTTTTCCCATTAACATCTGATGTGTTTTCAAAGTGTTCCTTTAATTTTTTTGAGCAGTATATATATATATATATATATATATATATATATATATATATATATATATATATATATATATATATATATATATATACACTATATATATACTGTATATATACTATATATATATAGTAGTAGTAGATTAGTTTATTTGACAGGGACAGTGCAATAAACATAGACAATTAATCAAAGACAATCAATCTGATGTGTTGCACATAGAGTGTATAGCTATTAGCTAATTTGCAACTCTTGTCCCTGGATAGGCTTTAGAAAAAAGAATCAAGTAAAGATGGGAAAAAAAATAAATAAATAAAAAATATACACAATAACCACATACATCAATGCAGAAAAATTATAAATACACAATTATAAATATTATAAATATTATAAATACACAAATATAACAGCCTGACTCACACTTAACATAAATATTATAAATATTATAAATACACAAATATAACAGCCTGACTCACATTTAACACATATAACATAACTCACGTTTGCCTATTTCAGGCCTTCCTCCCTCCGTCACTCACTATAAACAAACACATTTATTCCTTCCCTTCATTCACTCTCACTTTGCAGACAATTAATTCATACATGAGTACATTCTTGTTTATTTTTCAGCCAGTTTTTAACATTTTTAGTGAATGTTTTAAAGTCCGTTATTATTTTAATTTCATTTGGCATTGTGTTCCAGATGTGACTGCCCTTTATAGAGAATGCTGTTTGTCCAAATGTGGTTCTGCGGTGGAATATTTTACAGTTATTGTTAACAGAACTCCTGGTGGCTCTGCTGCTGTCCTGTCTTTGGACGAAACCAGCAAGTGGCTCGGGTGCTGATTTATGGAAACATTTGAACGTTAATTTCAGAAGACAGAGGTCAATGAAGCTCTCAAAACTCAATAGGTTGTATTTTTTTAAAACATTACAGTGATGCCACCTAATGGGCTTTTTGTCCAAGATTTTTAGGGTTTGATTATATAATGAACCTATATGTCTTATTGTGGAAGGGGCTGCTTGAGCCCAGACTGTCAAACAGTATGATATATGAGAAAAAACCATAGAATGCATATACAGTGCAGCTGCTTTGTAAGGTATGTAATATCTAATTAATTTAAAGCAGTTCAGATTTTTTTTTACTGTTTTTGAAATTTTCTTTATATGAAGATTAAATTTGAGTTGAGGATCTAGTACAATGCCAAGGTATTTGAATTCTGTAGCTAAACTGATGTCATGATCATGTATATTAACTTTAAAATGTTGCAGGTTACATTTTTTGATTGAAAAGCACATTGAGACTGTTTTCTGAAGGTTCAGCAATAGATGGTTCTTGAGGAGCCACTCTTGGACATCAACCATACTTGTAGACAGTACATCTGCAGCCTGTGCTGGAGTCTTGGCAGCTGTGTAAATAACTGCATCATCTGCATAAAGTTGGCATGTTGCAGCTGAGCAGTGTAACGGCAAGTCATTAATAAAAATGCTGAAAAGTAAAGGACCAAGAATGGACCCTTGTGGGATACCCATGCGGTTGTTTAAAAATGAGGATTTATCCTGGTGAACTTTTACACACTGTTCTCTATTCTGGAGATAAGATGCAAACCATTCTAATGTATTTGGGGAGAAGTTAAAAGATACCATTTTGGATAAAAGCAAACTGTGGTTTACAGTATCGAAAGCCTTTTTGAGATCTAGAAAAACAGCTCCTACCACATTACCCCTGTCCAAGGACTGTTTGACGTTTTCAATAAGGCAACAATTTGCTGTTTCTGTTGAGTATCCTGGTCTAAAACCAAATTGATGTGGATGAAGAAGTTGACTGTCTTGTAAGTAGTCTATCAGCTGTGTAGCTACAACTTTTTCAAGAACCTTAGATAGGACTGGTAAGATAGAGATTGGGCGGTAATTGCATATATCGTCTTTACTGCCTGATTTATGAACTGGTATGACGACAGCTTTTTTCCAGCCAGATGGAAATGTACTAGACCTAATGGAGAGATTAATGAGATGGGTCAGTGGTTTGATTAATATTTTGCTGTGCATTTTGAGAAAGGAGGTGCTCATATTGTAGATATCATTAGTTTTTGAGTTTGACAGTGTTTTAACAATACCAGCAATTAACTTCTCATTTACCTCATTGATGTGAAAAGTATCTGTTGGAAGTATGGAATTTGTGTTGTTGAGCACATTTGGCAGCACAAAAATTTTTGTTAAGTCTTCCACAGAGCCCACAAAGTGTGAATTAAATTCATTTGCCAAAGTAGCCTTGTCACTGACGGTCTTGCCATTGATTCTAAGTTCCTTTACCCCCTTCTGATCGTTTTTTTATTAGTTAAGTTATTTAAATGCCTCCATAGGGAACTGTTGTTACCCTTTGCATGATCTATCAGTTTATTGTAATAAGATATTTTTGATTTTCGCAGCTCATGTACCACTTTATTTCTTAAACTTTTATACACAAGGTGATCATTTTGTAGTTTGGAGGTTAGTGATGTTTTCAGTGCATAGTCTCGTCTCTTCATAAGTTTTCTTATTTCATTATTTAACCATGGTAGGCTAATCTTCTGTTGTCTACTTTTAATTTGCTTTGAAAATTTTTCTATAGACTTTGTGATTGTTGCAGTTATAAAATTACAACAATCATCTACTTCACATGTTGACATGAGCTGCTCCCAATTTTGATTCTCTAAGTAATGTTCAAACTCCTCATTTTTTGATTTGGGGATAATAAACTTTGATTTGTCAATATCGACTCCCCCAAAATACTGTAGTCGCTTTTTAGTAAGTTTCCTGACAGCAAGAACCATGTTATGATCTGAGAGACCAGTTACAAGATTATAGGTTCTGGTTATTCGTTCTGGTTTATTAGTAAATACCATGTCAATAAGTGTTCTGGATTGTTTGGTTATCCTGGTGGGTCCTTTGATGATTTGCTGGTAATTAAATTTAGTCATGAGGCTTTTCAGTTTTTGTTTGTCTTTTTTATCAGACCAGTTGATATTAAAGTCACCATGAATTATTGTTTCTCTGTTCTTCTCAAGTTGTTTAACCAGATCACTTAATTCATTATAAAAGGAAGAGTTGTGTGACAGTGGGTTGTACACTACTGCAATGTTGAAATTCATTACCAGAGAGAGACATACATTAACAGCTAAACATTCAAGTGAAGTATTCAAATCAACCAGTTGACATTTATATTTCTCTCTGATGTAAATTAAAACACCTCCTCCCCTCCCTACCTGCCTGTCTTTTCTAAAACACTGGTAGCCCACAATATCGATCATATTAGTGTCATATATATATATATATATATATATATATATATATATATATATATATATATATATATACCCTGTATATATATATATATACAGGGTTTCCTCTGGTAACATTTCTCGGTGGTGGCCAGCGGTGCCAGAAATTTTACCGCCACCCCAAGGCGATATGAATTTATTAAGAAAACTTTATGAAGCAATGACTTTCCACAAGCGCGCACACGAACAACGCGTGTGGCCGTCATCCGTGAGGAGTTTAGAAGTGTCCCGCTCACACGAGTTTTCCGGTCAGTCAGCAAACAGTGTCTTGCTAAGTGTGACTGACCGACAGAAACATGACTTTATTAAAGTACTTTAAACGCGGAAAAAAAAAATCACAAGAGGTATGTAAGCACTGGCGTTTATCATGGTTTTAACCCGCTGGAAACGGGAGCAATAATGGAAGAGTTGCTTAGCTAAGAGATGCGGTTAGAATTCATATCAGCTGGCTTCATATGAAGGGAAAGGCAAGGGACTGATGAATTGCTGAGGATATATTTCACCAGCCACTACAATATTAAGTTACGTTCTGTAGGAATTGCAGGAATGAAGAGACTGGCAATTTCTCCCTTTTCTCGCACGAGCAGGTGTGCCGTTTTTATTCTCCAGCAGCAGTGGCAAAAAGCAACAGCTGAAAATGCTAGCTCTAAAATGAGGTCCTTCAGCGGCTGCCTAGAGAGGTGCCTGATGAGAAAGCCTGAGCGCACAACTATAACTGCCTAAACAGATTATTCTGTACATGAACACATATTGTGGTGAATTATGTCTTTAGAGTCCGCTACAGTTCCCTATTATGTACCTGGCAGGTTAAGATGACCGAAACTCATGAAGTCAATGACTTTAATCCATCAGCAGCCTTCAAACAAACTAAATGTGCCAATATTTGATTTCAAAATAAGGGAGGTTTTTCCTGCTGTCTGGGTGGTGAGGAGATTTCTAAAAAAAAACAAAAAAAAACCCTATAAATATAAAGAAATATTATAACAGAAATGACAGCATCCTTGGTCATTTAAGTTAATTTATTTCATTAAGTACAATTTTATAAACATTTTTTCTTTATAATCAGAGTTAAATTATTGTTCTGTTCTGACTGCAAAATTAGGGTCAAAAATGTAAATTGTTATAAGGAAAAAGTAAAAAAAAATTACCACAGTCTGTTTCAAATTTATCTAAAACCCCCCCCAGTAATTTTATTTAAAAAAAACAGACAAAAATCAGTCATAAAATAATCCACAAATTTATAATAAACTTTTAAATGTACAATTAAAGTCAATTTTACAAGACGAAATTACAAATTTGAGGAAAATGGTTTCAACTTTAGATAGATTTACAGAGAAAAGTAGAAAACTATAAGAAAATTGTTATAAATTTTTGAGAAAAACCTCAAACCTTCAAGACTGAAGTCATTACTCAAGTTTTTAAGTGGGCGCTCTTTGTACCCTTAACTCAGTTAGAAATTTTTGGTTGTCTACTTTTACATGAGTAGAATTTCTGGTTACTATACCCACCTGATCATATAATTTAAGTATGCATAGTACATTACTATCATGAATGTTTCTTTCCCTTCCCTACTCTCTCAATGGAAAAAAGAAACACTAGAATAAAAATACAAAAAATACACGTATTTTTGCTCCCACAGTTGATTTCTTCACACCAAGCTGCTTACCTATTGCAGATTCAGTCTTCCCAGCCTGGTGCAGGTCTACAATTTTGTTTCTGGTGTCCTTTGACAGCTCTTTGGTTTTGGCCATAGTGGAGTTTGGAGTCTGACTGTTTGAGGTTATGGACAGGTGTCTTTTATATTGATAATGAGTTCAAACAGGTGCCATTAATACAGGTAATGAGTGGAGGACAGAGCAGCCTCTTAAAGAAGAAGTTACAGGTCTGTGAGAGCCAGAAATCTTGTTTGTTTGTAGGTGACCAAATACTTATTTTACCGTGGAATTTACAAATTAATTCATTAAAAATTCTTCAATGTGATTTTCTGGATTTTTTTTTTCTCATTTTGTCTCTCATAGTTGAGGTATACCTATGATGAAAATTGGAGACCTCTCTCATCTTTTAAGTGGGAGAACTTGCACAATTGGTGGCTGACTAAATACTTTTTTGTCCCACTGTACACTGTATATATATATATATATATATATATATATATATATATATATATATATGTATATACACTACCGTTCAAAAGTTTGGGGTCACTTAGAAATGTCCTTATTTTTGAAAGAAAAGCACTGTTTTTTTCAATGAAGATAACTTTAAACTAATTAGAAATACACTCTCATATCTAATATACATTGCTCATGTGGTAAATGACTATTGTAGCTGCAAATGTCTGGGTTTTGGTGCAATATCTACATAGGTGTATAGAGGCCCATTTCCAGCAACTATCACTCCAGTGTTCTTATGGTACAATGTGTTTGCTCATTGCGTCAGAAGGCTAATGGATGATTAGAAAACCCTTGTGCAATCATGTTAGCACAGCTGAAAACAGTTTAGCTGGTTAGAGAAGCTATAAAACTGGCCTTCCTTTGAGCAGGTTGAGTATCTGGAAAAAATTATTATTTCAAATACAAATCATTATTTCTAACCTTGTCAATGTCTTGACTATATTTTCTATTCATTTTACAACTCATGGTGGTAAATAAGTGTGACTTTTCATGGAAAACACAAAATAATTGTCTGGGTGACCCCAAACTTTTGAACGGTAATGTGTATATATATATATATACACACACACTGTATATATATATGTGTGTATATATATATATATATATATATATATATATATATATATATATATATATATATATATATATATATATATATATATATATATATATATATATATATATATATATATATATACAGTGTATATACAGTATATATACAGTGTATATATATATATATATATATATTAGTGGTGTCGGCGTTATCGTTTCAATTGCCTGTTAACACTTTGCCCCGTTAATGGTGACAAATTTTGTGGTCACGGTTAACAACAGTTAACTGCAGAAAGCACAAACAGTACTTTTTGGCCTTGTGGCTCTCCGTACCAAAGCCGTTCTGGCCACCGACACTGTACATGCCATGCAGACATTGCAAAGTCAAGCAAGCTGGATTACAGCCATGGATATCCTTGAAATTCTGTCATGTTTAAGTTTACAACGTTATCTGTCGGAGCTCTCACCTGGATAATTGTTATAGCCTCCTCCAAAACTTCACTTGGATGTTGGAATATTCTTCTTCTGTGGAAGCTAGCTAGCTGACTAGTAGCTACATGCTAGGTTATAGCTGATCTCCAGCAGCTGATATGGACAGAAATTCGCCTGTTTTCATGTTCATAGCTTTGGGTCCAACTGTTGGTGAGTAACAGTCTAAAAAAATTCTCAAGCTGTGTTTGTAATGTCCATTCACTCCCCTGCCATTTTTGCAGCATGTTGGGGTGTCATCACCGGCAAGATAGTTGTTTGTTTATGTTTGCAATTTTTCTGCTAAAAGGGAAATTGTGTCTGTTGTGACATACGAGGTTTTGTGTTGATCTGCTTAAGGTGGATGTTTGCTATGGGAGAAAGAGCAAGCTCCTTTTGTGGCTGCTGGCTGATTGTAGTTCAGTGACGTTAGTGAGCCTTGGCATTCTGTTGTTTGCACATGCAGTGATACTTTTGAGAATTTTCTGGAGAATATTCTGGATAATTTTTGTCATTTTGGATATGTTGAGAGCTTTAATAAACCTGCAAGTGAAGACAGCAAGCATATTTGTCCACTCCCATGTTCATAACAGTATGACAAACTTGAAAAATTACCAACCTAAGGTACACTGTATCTGCATGGAAAAACACACGATTAACACATTATTAATCATGATTAACTCAGCATTCCAAAAGATTAATCACGATTAAAAATTTTAATTGTCCAACACCACTAATATACTGTATACTGTATATATACTGCATACACGTATACATATACAGCGTGCGCACACACACACACACACACACACATATATATACATATACATACATACATACATACATACATACACACATTTAGTTTAGTTTAGTTTAATGTTTATTTGAAAGGGACATTACATACTAATGAACATTAATACAAATGTAAGTATGCCAGATTTAGCAGTACTGCTAATTTGCATCTGTAGTCCCCCGGCAGGTCACAAAAACACACAAACAAACAATCATACACGAGAAGAACATCTGCAATGAAACTGTACGAAGTGGATATGCTAAAGTGCAAGAGTTAAGGTGCTACAAAACAAAACATTCAAATGTCACACAAGTGAAGTGCTGTGTGTGCATACACACACCCATGCATCCAAGAACCTCACAGCAACAACAAACAGCAACAAACAAGAGGCAGGGCAGTGTGACACACGGGCACATACAGTATATGTATATGCGCATGCCATAGAGTAACCACTAGTTATGGGTACAGTTTTGATTGTTTAAAAGCCAATTTTTACAATGCGTTCTAAAAGTGTGTAGTGTGGTATGTTCTCTGATTGCAGGTGGTATGTTATTCCAGATTTTGGTGCCCCTCACTGATAGCACAGATTGCGCAAATGTGGTCCGTCTGTGGGGGACCTCACAGTCTCCTCTAATGATTGCGCTGGTGGTTGTGCCTGTGACAGTCCTCAGTTTAGCATATTCTCCCGGGGGTTGTGCATGCCCAATTAATATTTTATAGCTTGAACAGGCAAATTTGATAGTTTTATAATTTTCAAAATACAGAAAATTGTATTTCTTGTGAATATGACAACAATGATATGTGGGATCTTTGTTATCAAAGATTTTTATGGCTTTTTTGTATAAAGATTCAGTGGGTTTGAATATGGTTTTACCAGTGAATGACCAGTTGGTAAAACAGTAATCAATGTGTGAGAAGATCATTGCATGCAGGAACATTTTGGCCGGAGTAAATGTCAGCGATGGTCTAATTTGTTTAAAATTTCTTAGATTGAATTTTATTATGTTTGAGATTTTTTGATGTGTTTTTTAAAGGTTAATGAGGAATCTAACATCATGCCGAGGTACTTAAATTCCTCGACTAATTGCAGCTCCTCCCCTTTTAAGAAAATGTTTGAGTTTGTAATATTTGATCATTGTTTGGTAAATATCATGCAAACAGTTTTTAGTGTTTTGTAGGATACATAAATTATTGAGCCAGTCATGGATTTGGGTCATCACTGTTGTAAGAATACAGGCGGTTTCTTGTGGGTTTTTTGTAGGTGTTAATATTACCGTGCTATCTTCATACATTTGTATATGAATGTTTTTGCATGCATTTGGTAAATCATTGATGTACGTATAAGGAGGATAATATTGGTCCAAGTATGGAGCCTTGTGGGACACCCATTTGACATTTTAAATATGGCGATTTGACACTCTTGACCATTACATATTGCTGTCAAATAAATAAATAACCATTACATATTGCTGTTAAATAGGATTTCATCCATTTGATAGCGTGTTCTGAAAAATTAAACTAAGTTTGGTTAAAAGGATGTTGTGGTTAACAGTGTCAAATGCCTTCTTCAGATCTAAAAACACAGCACCTACACAATTTCACTTATCTGAGAAATGTTTAGTTTTCTCTAACAACAAGATTATTGCAGACTGTGTAGAATGGTGGGCATGGAATCCAAACTCTGCATGATGCAGGATGGTGTTCCCATAATTCAGATGTTCACATAATAATGTGGCCACCCATTTTTCACTTATTTTGGAGATAACAGGTAAGATGCTGATTGGTTTGTAGTTGTTTATATCAGTTTCAATCCTTGTTTTGAAAATTGGTCTAACTACTCCTACCTTCCAAGCAGTTGGGACGACAGCATGTTTGATTGACAGATTGTTTCAATGAGTAATTGGACAAATGAGAAATTCTTTATGTTCGTTTAAAAAAAAATTGGTGTTAAGACCATGTTCATCTGTTGCTTTTGAGCTATTCAATGAAATGATGATATTTGCGACTTTATATTTATCCCACAGTGAGAGTGGACATTTAAAATTCATAAGAATACGTGGCATGAAATCAGGATAGTTTAAGTCTTATTGAATACCTCCACTGTGATCCGACAGCAGCCAAATTGTTCACCCGCCTCCGTGACACCATCCCCATGGTCGGATTCCAGTGCTACATTCACCATTGTTAGTCTACGTATAGGCAAAAACTCCCTTAATACAAACACCTTTGCTTCTTTTGCTTTGAAGGTGAACTCTTTGCCGTCTGCTGTGGTGATCCGTAACGTTGCAGGTTATCTCAAGCTTTAACGAACTCCACTGCACCCCCGGAGTAGGTTCATCACCTCGGCAAAGGCAGCCCGCTGCTTGCTCACAGCAGAATGTAGTCGCTGTCAGCAGTGGTAATGGATTTGGCCTCCATGGCTTTTCTCAGGAGTAGTTCCTTTTCAGTGAAATTGTGGCTGTAACAATATGGTGGGGCCAAGCTTCAATTTTCCAATTTTCAGATTTTTATTTCAATAAACTTACAAGTAAATAATTCCCAGGAAAACATCTGACACGACTCTTCATCAAGAATGAATAATTCACCATCAACCAAGAATACCGAAGAATGAAAATGAATCCCATTATCATTAACCACACCTGTTAAATACTATCCGAGATAATTAGGGCTGATTAGCCCCTACCATAAATCCAGGTAAGACAATAAACATTTTTCCATTCTTTACACATACCCACTAATATTTAAAATACATAAATAATTCCCCCAACTATATACAGAGTACATAAATAACATAGAATAAATAACCATATAAATAATTCAATAAATAATTTGAACCCCTATTTACAAATGCTAAACCACCCCTCTAACTTACCATACATGCTTCCTTCCTGCTGATGTCTTTAAAAAGGCGTTCAACCCCCAAAGAATCTTTTGCCCGGACACCCACAGGAAGCACGCTGGCAAAGGTATGTGCATTATACAATCACCAATTGTTTACCCAAATGATTAACCACACAATTATTAGGATGTCACACAATGGTGACATCCTACAAGTACCTGGGTATTCATCTGAACAATAAACTAGACTGGTCACACAATACTGACGCACTCTACAAGAAGGGACAGCGCAGGCTGTTCCTGCTGAGGAGACTCAGGTCTTTTGGTGTACAAGGGGCGCTGCTGAAGTCATTCTATGACACGGTGGTGGCATCAGCCATCACTTTTGGAGTGGTCTGCTGGGGCAGTGGCATTACTGCAGCCGATAGGAAGAGACTGAACAAACTGATTAAGAAAGCTAGCTCTGTCCTGGGGCAACGCCTTGATCCGATGGAGCAGATAGGAGAGAGAAGGACGGTGGCTAAACTGTCATCTCTGCTGGAGTCCGAGTTCCACCCTATGCAGGACATACTGGATGCACTGAGGAGCTCATTTAGCAGCAGACTACATCATCCCAGGTGCACAACCGAGAGGTTTCGTAGGTCCTTCCTACCAACGGCTGTCAGACTGTACAACCTAAGCAGGGCTGCTCGCAGAGATAGCAAAAAGACGTAACAAACTAATAGTTTTTTTTTTTTTTTTTTTTTTTTTTTTAATGCAAAAGATGCAATAGACTTACACAATGGTCCTCTCCGGCATACAACTAGGAACATACCGGTCGCTATGGAGGGTGAGAATATGTATGGGCACATAATCATACCATGTAGGATAACTAAATAGACGGTTATGCTGTTTCATCCCACCTAGCAACAATGCTCTGCACTGTGTGTGTTTATATATTTACATATTTATTCCATCTAGCTACAATGCTCTGCACTGGGTGTGTTTATATTTATATATCTATATATTTATTCCATCTAGCTACAATGCTCCGCACTGTGTTTTTATATATCTACATATTATTCCATCTAGCTACATTGCTCCGCACTGTGTGTGTTTATATACTTGCATATTTATTCCACCTAGCTGCAATGCTCCATACTGTGGGTGTTTATATATTTACATATTTATTCCATCTAGCTACAATGCTCTGCACTGTGTGTTCATATATTCATATATTTATTCCATCCAGCTACAATGCTCTGCACTGTGTGTCTGTGTGTGTGTGTGTGTATATATATATTTTATAGTAATATGTACATATGTATATTAGCTGCTCTTGCTTGTTTGTTTTTTCTTGCCTTCTGATTGTTGCTCTGAGTGTTGCTATCCCTGTGCTGTTGCAATCCTGGAATTTCCCCGTTGTGGGACTAATAAAGGCTTATCTTATCTTATCTTATCCCACAAAAGGCACTCCAAATCAGACAAAGACAGATCCTAAAATAATGTGTGCATTTCTACAAATGATCATAATAACATTTACAATATTACAAACAATACAGACACACATACAACAAATCATAACAGTGGTGACACTCCATCATCACATTTCCTCCCCCCTTTTCCCAAGAGTACAGTACGCTACGAGTCATGTACTCTTGAGAGACTATCTGCTACAAGGTTGGTTTTCCCTGCCACATACCGAACAGTAAAATTATATGGCTGAAGGGACACATACCACCCTGTGAGAAAACTGTTCATGTCCTTCATCCTTTCCAACCACTGTAGGGCCCGATGATCTGTCTCCAACAAAAAATGACGCCCTAGTAAATAGTACTTGAGAGACCCTATTGCCCATTTCATAGCAAGACATTCCTTTTCTACCGTAGAGTATCTTGTCTCCTGGTCCAACAACTTACGGCTCAAGAACAGTACTGGGTGTCTCTCTCCCCTCTCCTCCTGGAGAAGTACTGCTCCAATGCCAACTCCTGAAGCATCTGTCTGTAAAATGAATGGGCGAGCAAAGTTTGGACTGTAGAGAACCTTCTCCCCAGAAATAGCCCTCTTCAGATCCTCAAAAGCTCTATCACATTCCTCTGTCCATTTTACCCTATTAGATGCTGAAGCCTTAGTGAGGTCAGTCAAAACTGCGGCTCTTTCAGCAAAGTGGGGGATGAACTTGCTGTACCATCCTACCATTCCCATAAATGATCGTACCTTCTTCTTAGTGGTGGGTACAGGATAGGTCCGGATGGCATCCACTTTACCTACTCGTGGTCTAATAACCCCCTGACCAACCACATGTCCCAGGTACTCCACCTGCTGCTGTCCGAACGCACATTTTCGTGGATTGATTGTCAGTCCTGCCCTCTTAATTAACTGAAGGACCTGCCTAAGGTGTATCAAATGTTCTTCCCAGGTCTGACTATAAATGACCACGTCATCCAAATAGGCAGCCGCAAAATTTGATACCCTCCTTAACACTTGGTCCATAAGCCGCTGAAAAGTTGCAGGTGCCCCCTGAAGGCCAAATGGCATGACCCTAAACTGGAAACTGCCATGAGGTGTTTTAAAGGCTGTAAGTTCCTTTGTTTCCGGTGCCAAAGCCACCTGCCAATACCCCTTGCATAGGTCCAGAGTAGAAATAAACCTAGCCCTGCCCACTTTCTCTAATAGTTCATCAATCCGGGGCATGGGGTATGACTCAAACTTAGATACTGAATTAAGGTATCTGAAGTCAATACAGAATCTTAATGAGCCATCTTTTTTGGGGACCAGCACAATCGGGCTACACCACTCACTGACTGACTCCTCGATCACTCCCAGCTGCAACATCAAGTCAATTTCTTGCTTCATTTTTGAGACCAATCGCTCCGGGATCCTATACGATTTCCTATGTGGAACAGCTTCCTCTTTCAAGTAAACCTTATGACGCACCAGCATGGTGAAACCAGGTCTCTCCTGAAACAATTCTGGATCTAATAGTGCCTCTATCTCAGAATCATAAAATGGTAGCTCCTGAAGAACATTGGCAGTCCTCTGTGCCCTCTGCGCCCTGGTTGTCACCATATTACAATTTTTCACCACAGGTGTCTTTACTCTCTGCTCAACAGCACCACCTGCCTGTCTCTCCTCCATTTGTTCCTCTCTAACCTGTTGTATGATGTCCAACAAAGTTGGAACATCATTGTCAAGAATAACTGATTAAGGCAAATCAGGCACAAGAGCTACAGGAAGGAGATAAGCTTGCCCCCCCACACTGTTAAATAAACCTCAGCGGTCAGGTACAGTTTCTTATCCCCATGAACACAACTGATATTTACTTCAGATTCATTCCACAAATCCCTAGGGACCAAACTGGGCAGCACAACTGTTTGAAAACAACCAGAGTCTAACAGGGCCTCTTCACACTGACCATTAAGCAACACCTTCGTTTTATACACTCCACTGTGCACTGAGGCTGAAAAAGTGGGTCTAGGAACTGAACATAATAGTGACGGTTTCTCATTCTTTGTGGCAGGACATGAATACTGGGTGTGACCAATTTTATTACACAGATAACAGCGTATATCTTTATTTGCAACAACACGTGACTTTTTGCTATTATCACATCTGCTATTTGTGATCTGACTGGGCCTGGAATACAGCCTATTTCGAGCTGGACCACCCCTTTCACCCTCATTAAACTCACTCCGTGTGGTGAAAGATCTGTCACGGCCAAGAGTAGGTCTCCTGCAACCAGACCTGGCCGACAGAAAAACCTCCGCCAGACGAGCAGCGTCCTCTGCAGTCTTCGGGTCCCGCTCTTGTATCCAGATTCCCAGTTCCGGGTTCACCATCCGCAGGAACTGGTCCAAAATCAATTGTTCCATAATGTCTTTTATAGTTAAGGTCTCTGGTTTAATCCATTTACATAACAGGTCTTTCAAACGTACATAAAGTTCACGAGGGGTTTCGTCCTGATGAATGTCCAGGGACCGAAACCTCCTCCTATAAGTGTCAGATGTAATCTCGTATTTACTTAAAATTCCTTCCTTGACTTTCCCATAATTGTTCGTGTCAGCAATATCCATCAGTACATATGAGCTCCGCGCTTTACCTGTAAGCAGAGGAGCTAGTTGGATAGCCCACTCTTCTTCACGCCAGCGGCAGACTGTAGCGATCCTCTCGAACGTCACCAGGTAGTGCTCGATGTCATCTTCGGGAGAGAGAGGATTCAGCCTGGGCTCGTGGTGCGTTCGTGGCCTCCTAGGCTGCACCTGCAGCGGAAAATCATCCTCCTGCGGGCCGACCCAACTGGCCGTCACCCCGGGGACCTCCCCCGAAGCGCCGTCGTCACCACTACGTTCAGCCCGGCTCCCATACTCCTCTCTCAGCTCTGCAACCTGCGACTCCATTCGGCGAATTTGACCATCCACAGTCCGCCACCTTTGGTCCTGAAGAGCGGCTTCTTCCTCCATCTGACGATCCCTGAGAGTCAGTGAACGCACCAAAGATTTCACCAGGCACGTTAGCTCCTCGAGCTCGCCCAGTCCGCTGACTCCCGGGTCCTCAGCTGCCATACCTGTGTCCAGGTCAGACTGCTCCTCTTGCCTCACTTTCCTTCTGGCCATGAGTCCTTCCGTCCCGTGGTCTTTCACCACTTCCACCAAAGGCTACGACGTCCTGGGAACATCCCGCCGCTGCCACCAAATGTAACAATATGGTGGGGCCAAGCTTCAATTTTCCAATTTTCAGATTTTTATTTCAATAAACTTACAAGTAAATAATTCCCAGGAAAATATCTGACACAACTCTTCATCAAGAATGAACAATTCACCATCAACCAAGAATACCGAAGAATGAAAATGAATCCCATTATCATTAACCACACCTGTTAAATACTATTCGAGATAATTAGGGCTGATTAGCCCCTACCATAACCCCAGGTAAGACAATAAACATTTTTCCATTCTTTACACATACCCACTAATATTTAAAATACATAAATAATTCCCCCAACTATATACAGAGTACATAAATAACATAGAATAAATAACCATATAAATAATTCAATAAATAATTCAAACCCCTATTTACAAATGCTAAACCACCCCTCTAACTTACCATACATGCTTCCTTCCTGCTGGTGTCCTTTAAAAAGGCGTTCAACCCCCAAAGAGTCTTTTGCCCGGACACCCACAGGAAGCACGCTGGCAAAGGTATGTGCATTATACAATCACCAATTGTTTACCCAAATGATTAACCACACAATTATCCCACAAAAGGCACTCCAAATCAGACAAAGACAGATCCTAAAATAATGTGTGCATTTCTACAAATGATCATAATAACATTTACAATATTACAAACAATATAGGCACACATACAACAAATCATAACAGTGGTGACACTCCATCGTCACAGTGGCACTTAACCATAAAAGCCCGCAGGGGGAAATTTTCCTGTGTCTGTTTGCTGCGGAGGGTCCGGTATGCTCTGTCCCGCCTTGGCAATTTTTCCAGCCTGACAGCTTCTTTTAGCATGTTAGCCACACACTGGGATGGCTGCTTCCTTTGCTCACGGCCTTCCTTTACTCCAGTAATGCGGATATTACATCATCGGGCTCTCGCCTCTAGCTCTTCACAATGAGCTTTCAAGATAGCAGGTTCTTTTTTAATGCTGGATAAGTTGGCCTCCATACCTGTGATGCCATCCGGGTAGCTATTAGCTCCCACTTCCAGTTCGGAGACACGACCCTCCACAGCCTCCATCCGTATGGTCACTCCCTCTATAGCGTTATGCATCTCTGTTTGCGTCTGTATAGCCTTCTCTTCAATTTTGTCCAGCAAGTCACATCTGTCATGTTCGGGGTCGTCACTCCGAGCATGACTTGTGGCTGTTGGGTTTAATTATTGCTTATTAATTCCAGCTGGTGGATTGAGCCTTGTTCTCCGCCAGTCCCACAGCCATGCCCCCTCCTCTCACCAGGCATTCACCAGCTGTCTGGTTTGCCACATACACACTCACACACTCATGCACACATGCACACACGCTCACTCTCATACTTATACTCACATACACGCACGCACACACTTAGTTCAATCAGTCACGCACCTGTTGCGACACGGCTGGTCATACTTGCTGTCATTAGCGCTTGGTATTAATAGCAGGGCAGTATGACCAGCCGGTGTGGCAACTTAGCAATGTCAACCTTGGACATCTGGACTCGCTTCTGTTGGTTTACCCCTGGACTGAATTGTGTTGTTCCCTCAGAGCCTTTTCACTCCGACACAGTTGTAAGTCTTTCCCTGTGCCTTTTTCTCCGCTCCTGCTTAATTGGAGCGTGTTAGGCATTCCCGTACACCAACCAAATTTGTAGCTGGGTGTCTTCCCCTTTTCTACCGTGACTGTTTTTTGGACTAACTGTACATTCACCCCTTGTAAATAACACATTACTTATTCTGCATTTTGGGCTCACTGCCAATTTTTATGTCCGCTGTGAAGTTACGCAGTGAACATGACAACGTCTCAATGTGTTTATAGCCAGCAGCACTGCTTTCTGATCCCCACCAGACATGGTTTCCAAGATGTCCGAGCAAGTTAGGTTAGCTGAGTTGGCTAGGTTAGCATCTTTTCCACTGCCTTTGTCTCCGGTTCAAGCTTCTTTCCTTGGACTTTTTTTGGCATGGTGTTGAGGGTTAGCGTTAATATAATTTAAGTCCAAACGTGTTGTGCTATAATGTGAAATTGAAAAGAGCGGTTACTGAAAAATGCTGGTATCGGTGCAGAGCTCAGCAAACACGCGTCTTCACATGGCGCTCCCCCTAGCGGAAGTCTCGTGAAAAAAATGTTTCTTTAGCAGCTTCTCTGAAGAGCCACCAGAAATGCTCTTTGTATTTTGGTGAGTTTTCACCTTATAAATTGTAATAAAAGCTGAACAAGTTAAATGATTTTTTTGTTGTTTTAAGTTTATGGATCCATTTTTTTGACTGTGTAGATGCATTCTGGGGGATTTATTACTTGCAAAATGGCTTTGTGGTTTCTCAAAGACAATACACTTGAATGAATATAATATAATTGTAACACATATACTGCTAGATTTCTGCATTTGCAAGTGGTAAAGTCCAATAAAACAGGCTAGAAGGGAATCACAGTAAGTTGTGTCCTGAGTCGTCTTAACCACAGCTTCATATAGGGTAATATGACATATTGGAATGAGAAGAATTCAGTATTTATTTAAGCAGTATTTCACCAGGGGGAATATGGTATCAGTGAAGATAGAACCATGATGGTTTGGTTGAGGCCCGCTGCACAGCTGAAATCACAGCAATGATTCACGATACTGTACGACCCAGTAGGATATTTCTTTAATACAACAGCTCCACAAGTGCAGTGTTTTAATTGACAGTAATAAGACACAACTGATTATAATTAGGTGTACTGCAGTTTTTGTGTGGTGAGATGGCACTCCTCTCTACTGTCTTTTCTATGAACATTGATAACTAAGATTCCAATCCATGTTTTTCACAGACCAACTGAGAGATGGCACTTATTGGTGTTCCCCAACAACCTAACAGCAGTTGTTGTGTTTGACGTAGTGTGGCTGTCTGATTTTTTTCTTCCTAAAATTGTAAAAGTTCCCATCTTGGGGTGATAGGAAAGAGTTCTGACACTTTGTTTCGGTTTTCGTTACTGCTGAAAATCCCACTTCACAAAGATAGGAGGTTGGAAATAGGAGCAGGGTTTTGATTGCAATTTTGTTGTGTGTGTGTCAGGACTGTGCATAGACAGACATACCAGGCATGGGAAGACAGGGATTATCCAGTAAGTTTTTCAAAATAAAACACCCATGTGTTAGTACAGGCTAACGGGCTTTATCCAATAGCAAACAACCAATTTTTTTACACCCTCTCTGCTCGATGATGCTTTTCATCTCTGGCGTAGACAGGGATTAGTGTTTTTTAAAGGTTTATTTTCAGAAAACACATTTTCTTCTTTTAATATATTAATGAAAGATCATGACATACCTACATCTCACTTTTTTAGATATTGTCAAATCCGTAGTTTTGCTAAAAACAATGTTCCCTTCTTTTCCCTTCTTGATGCCAACGGATCAATTAGATGCTATTCTAGACTTGGACCCTTGTGCCAAGAAACATATTTCTATGATTTATGTAATGACACAAAGTTTAGGTGTGATATTGTGGGATAAGACAAAAGCAGAATGGGAGAGATTTAGGGGTGAAGCATTCTGAAGGAGACTGGCCTGAGAGCCTGACACGTATACGTACACACTTCTTCATTGTGTGTTTGTCACGGGTTCATCCAGTTCAAGGTGCTTGACCGTCTTCATTATTCAAAAGATAAAAAGTTAAGCTTGGTAAGAACTTTCCCACTATTGACCCTGGTTGTCCAAGATGTGGTCACACCACAGCCTCAGTAAGACACATGTTTTGGCTGTGCCCCTCCCTCACAAACGTCTGGAGACTAAAATTGGAGGTTTTCTCACATTGCAAACAAGAAATAACCCCCATTTTTTACAGCCATTTTTACCACATTACCCCCAGATTGCAAACTCACAAGTCTACAGGGTAATGCTTTGCATTCGCCTCACTATTCGCTCGTAGGCTTATTATTTTTAAGTGGAAATCAAATAACGCTCCATCTTTCTCACATTGGTTAAAGGAGATGTTTTCTTTTTTACCTTCAGAAAAGCATAGACACAAGGTCTTTAGAACCTGCAGGACCTTTGTCCTGGCCTGGAGTCCCTTTATAGATTACGTTGAGGGCTTCTCTTTTTGCTAAAAATTATATCTATACAACTGCAATTTGTGTCTGACTGAAAAATTGGAAGCTGAATATAAATGTGTATCGATTGTGTTAACCCAAGATATATAACAAGGCAACCCTGTCTCTCTCGCTCTTTTTTCCTTCAAAGATTTGATAGGGTGGGGTTTCTCTTTTATGTATGTTATGTTTTTTTCTGCATGTTTGAAAAGCAGAAAATAAAGTTAAAAAAATAAAACACCCAGCAGGCTTTTATATTCATTATATGGAGAAACAGAACAAATTAATTATTTTTTCTCTGCGGCTTTTCGTGACCCAGTACAAAGTAGCCCACAACCTGATGGTTGGGACCACTGCAGTACTGTATAATTCATATAGAATCTTTTAGATAAGATAAGATAAGATAAGCCTTTATTAGTCCCACAACGGGGAAATTCCAGGATTGCAACAGCACAGGGATAGCAACACTCAGAGCAACAATCAGAAGGCAAGAAAAAAAAACAAGCAAGCAAGAGCAGCTAATATACATATGTACATATTACTATAAAATATATATATACACACACACACACAGACACACAGTGCAGAGCATTGTAGCTGGATGGAATAAATATATGAATATATGAACACACAGTGCAGAGCATTGTAGCTAGATGGAATAAATATGTAAATATATAAACACCCACAGTACGGAGCATTGCAGCTAGGTGGAATAAATATGCAAGTATATAAACACACACAGTGCGGAGCAATGTAGCTAGATGGAATAATATGTAGATATATAAAAACACAGTGCGGAGCATTGTAGCTAGATGGAATAAATATATAGATATATAAATATAAACACACCCAGTGCAGAACATTGTAGCTAGATGGAATAAATATGTAAATATATAAACACACACAGTGCAGAGCATTGTTGCTAGGTGGGATGAAACAGCATAACCGTCTATTTAGTTATCCTACATGGTATGATTATGTGCCCATACATATTCTCACCCTCCATAGCGACCGGTATGTTCCTAGTTGTATGCCGGAGAGGACCATTGTGTAAGTCTATTGCATCTTTTGCATTCAAAAAAACTATTAGTTTGTTACGTCTTTTTGCTATCTCTGCGAGCAGCCCTGCTTAGGTTGTACAGTCTGACAGCCGTTGGTAGGAAGGACCTACGAAACCTCTCGGTTGTGCACCTAGGATGATGTAGTCTGCTGCTAAATGAGCTCCTCAGTGCATCCAGTATGTCCTGCATAGGGTGGAACTCGGACTCCAGCAGAGATGACAGTTTAGCCACCGTCCTTCTCTCTCCTATCTGCTCCATCGGATCAAGGCGCTGCCCCAGGACAGAGCTAGCTTTCTTAATCAGTTTGTTCAGTCTCTTCCTATCGGCTGCAGTAATGCCACTGCCCCAGCAGACCACTCCAAAAGTGATGGCTGATGCCACCACCGTGTCATAAAATGACTTCAGCAGCGCCCCTTGTACACCAAAAGACCTGAGTCTCCTCAGCAGGAACAGCCTGCGCTGTCCCTTCTTGTAGAGTGCGTCAGTATTGTGTGACCAGTCTAGTTTATTGTTCAGATGAATACCCAGGTACTTATAGGATGTCACCATCTCGATGTCTGTTCCCTGTATATTTACTGGTGCTGTGAGGGGCTGCCCATGCCTGCGGCAGTCCACCACCAGCTCCTTAGTTTTCCTCGCGTTGATCTGGAGGCAGTTCCGATGGCACCAGTCCACAAAGTCCTGGATAAGCCCTCTGTACTCAGCTTCATCTTCGTTGGAGATGAGACCAACGATCGCAGAGTCATCAGAGAACTTCTGTAGATGGCAATGTGTTGTGTTGTGTGAGAAGTCCGCAGTATAAAGAGTGAACAGGAAGGGAGCCAGCACCGTTCCCTGGGGGGCCCCCGTGCTACTGATGATCGTGTCGGAAACACAGTCCCGGGTTCTCACAAACTGAGGCCGGTTCGTGAGGTAGTCCAGGATCCATGATGACAGGCGCTGGTCCACCCCTGCGCGCAGCAGCTTGTCCTTCAGGATCATCGGTCGGATGGTGGCACTGGAGAAGTCAAAGAACATGATCCTCACCATATTCCCGGGCTTCTCCAGGTGGGACAGAGAACGGTGAAGGAGGAAGATCACCGCATCCTCCACCCCAATGCCATGCTGGTAGGCGAACTGGAGTGGATCCATCGCTGGTTCCACCAGGGGGCGGAGATGAGCAAGGAGCAGTCTCTCCAAGGTCTTCATCAAGTGGGACGTCAAGGCCACCGGTCTGTAGCTGTTCAGGTCTTTGGGGTGGGAAGTTTTTGGTACAGGTACCACACAAGATGTTTTCCACAGCTGTGGTACCCTCCCCAGTTTCAGGCTCATGTTGAAGATATACGTCACAATCCCACACAGCTGGTCTGCACAGGACTTGAGGAGCTTTGCGCTGATGCCGTCCGGTCCCGACGCCTTCCTCGCCTTGATCTTCCTCAGCTCCGTCCTCACCTGGGTCTTGGTCAGGGTCAGGATGGGGGGCTGTGTGTTGGGAGTGGGGGGGGTGTCGGTGGAGTGGGGAGTGGGTAGCAGGACTTGATTTCTTAGAGGCAGCAGTGGTTGTTGTGCAGACAGGGGGGAGGGCGGTTGGTCAAATCTATTGAAAAACAGATTCAGGTTGTTCGCCCACTCCCTGCCCCCCGTGGCCTGGGGGGAGGTATTCTGGAGCCCCGAGATGGTTTTGAGGTTTCTCCAGACCCCGCTGATGTCGCTCTGTTGCAGCTTGTCCTCCATCTTCTTCCTGAAGCTGTCCTTGCCTTCTCTGATCTTTCTCCTCAGCTCCCTCTGTACGGACTTCAGCATCTCCCTGATCCCCGACCTGAAGATCCTCTTCTTCTCTCTCAGAAGTGTTTTTATCTCAGGGTTGATCCAGGGTTTGTTGTTTGAGTGACGCCGTATGGTCTTGGTGGGAACGGATTTGTCCACACAGAAGCTGAGGTAGCCCGTGAAGGTGTGAATGAGGCCATCAATGTCCTCACCATGTGGCTCGCAGAGCTGCTTCCAGGCAGTGGCTTCAAAACAGTCCTTTAGAGTGTCCATTGTCTCCTCAGACCATAACTCCACAGTGTGCATGGCCGGAGGTTGTCTGTGCACTAGGGGTTTGTACACCGGTCGGAGATAAACCAAGTTGTGATCCGATCTCCCAAGTGGGGGGAGTTGTGATGAGGTGTACGCCTCCTTAGTGTTTGCGTAGAACAAATCCAGTGTTTTATTGTCTCTAGTGTGGCATGTGACATACTGGGTGAAAGTGGGCAGAATGGGAGACAGTGAAACGTGGTTGAAATCGCCTGAGATGAGGAGAAGAGCATCTGGGTGTTCTGTCTGCAGCCTGCTGGTTACTGAATGGATGACGTCACGCGCTGTCCCAGCGTTCGCCGTCGGATTTGCATAAACAACAATGCAGATCACGTGTGAGTGTTCTCTCGGGAGATATGTAGGCCTCATGCTAACAGCTAGCAACTCAATGTCTTTGCTGCAGTGTCGTTGTTTAACAGTGATATGTCCCGGTCTGCACCAGTTGTTGTTAACATACATTATCACTCCACCGCCCCTAGTTTTGCCACTCTCTGGTGTTCGGTCAGCTCGTATCATGTGAAAACCCTCCAGCTCAATGTTAGCATCTGCTGCTAGTTCAGTTAGCCACGTCTCAGTAAACAAAAGGAGAGAGCACTCCCGGTAAGTGCTATCATAACGGGAGATAGCCGCTAGCTCATCTAACTTTCCCAGTATCGACCGTACATTTCCCATGACAACAGATGGAAGGGAGGGTCTGTACCTTATATTTTTTGTCCTCCGCCTTACTCCAGCCCGGCAGCCGCGACGCTTTCGCCTCAATTCTCTCGGTATGTCGAGTTTTTCCAGTGGGACCGGGTGGCGGTTAAATGCTAGCAGCTCTTCCCTGTTGTATCGTATCCTGCTATAAACAGTGGCTCCGTCCACCGGCTCAGGAGACATTTGGGACGATCTGTGTGTCCGTGATATAAGTGGGGTGAAAAAAAAAAAAGTGATCAAAAGAGAGAGGAAGGGAAAAAAAACTCGGAATCGAGCCGCTGTTGCAAAAGGCAGCCTACTGGTGTGGCGCCGAGAGGAGACATGATAAAAAGATAATGATCTTTTTCGATGATATCATATGAATCAAATCAAATGTTCACATTTTGTTCTCTTACCCTTTTTCGGTCATGCCACTAGTGACTTCCAACCACCCAAAAATGTTTTTGTGTTTTAGTCATTGTATTTTCCCCCCAAATAAGGTAATGATTGTGTTCATGGTCATTGCAATTAAAGAGCCCCTTTAATATACTTTTTTCAGATGCTGACACAGTTTCCAGAAGTGTTAATAAAATATCTATGACATATTTTGATCAGAACAACTTACAGTTTAATTACTGTAGTGCTGTTTTACAGATGTGGAATCAGCTCTCTTTTGTAATTCATTTCTTCACCTGCTAATCAGCCCCAGCTCGCCCCACTCTCCCTTTCTTCGCAGTGCTGCTAACTTAAGCTGGGTTCACACTATAATGTTTTGACCGACTTTTACTGACGTTTTGAAAAATCAGAGAAATCAGTCCAAATGTTGGTGAAATTACGTTCGTGAGCATTTTTTTTTAATCCAATGCACACCAACTTTTACAAACTTTTACGAACTTTTGCTAGCATTTCTCAGCGTTGCATTCAGCATTGTCAAACTTTTGCCAACTTAGGCTAGTGTATGTGTAGCAGTTGCCAACTTAGGTTAACTTAAACTAAGAATACTCAGCGCAGGTCAGCTGACATCAGCGTCAGGCAACACTCATATAATGCCATCCTGGACCTGCTTTTTTGAGTGGATTCACACTTCAATGTTTCAACCAACTTTTACTGACATTTTGGCAAACGTCTGGCTCTGCTGGCAAAAGTTGATAAAAGTTAATGATAGCTGGTGTTTGTTGGAAAATGCTGGCGAAAGTTGTATTCGCTGAGAATCTTCAGCATGCTGAAAATTTGTGGTCTGGTGAGTGATTTGGGGTTTCATGTCTTTGCAGTGTTATTTTTCTACCACTAGCCTGTGCTGTTGTGCAAACGTGTCTTTTGCCAGTAGGATTATTGGTTGCCTTGGAAACAGAGACCGATCATTTTAAATTTTTAAATTTATTTATTTATTTTATGCTGTCTGAAAAAACATTTTCTTGGTACGTGGAATAACTTTTTTTTTTTCGTGAAATTTTCAGAGTCTGTTTACTCTCTGCCAGCTACACACACAATGGGGTGTATATATATATATATATATATATATATATATATATATATATATATATATACAGTGTTTTCTGTGGCTTAAAGACCTTGGCACAGTGTCAACATATTTTTTCCCCGGGGGGGGGGGGGGGGGTATAAACATACCGTAATATTTTATTTTATACTATTTATTTGTTTTTAATATTTTACACAGTAACGTTGCATATGGAACTTACCATTTGAAGTATTGTACAACTGAGGCTTGAATATTGGGCCAGTTGGGGTCCCACCCAGACATCCTGTGTTTAGACTTTTTAGTGGTGTTATCCTTCTCTCCGTCCTCTGCCTGAACACTTCCCTCTCCTTGGCTCCTCTCTTCTGTCTCATCTTGCCCTATCTGAGCTCTGTCTAATTCAGGTTCTCTGTCTATGGTGGTATACACACAGGTTAGAAAATATCAAGTGTCATGTTTTGTCCTGCAGGATTTTTTTGTCATGGTTTACATAAATGACAAAAAAATAAATAAATGGCATATATATATATATATATATATATATATTTTTTTTTTTTAAAGGTTTCAAAATTCTTGTGTTGTATTCAGTAGTGCTCATACTCATCTTGCTTAATCACAACCTGACACTTTTGTTTGGAGTTATAATTTTATGTGGATTTTACAGGGGCTATTGATCACTGCGTTGTAAGTTATAAGATTATATCTTGGTTTAGTACAATAGTTTGCTGTGCTTTTGTAAAGTATGGTAAATAGACGGGTCTTTTCAGTCTCAATCTATATATTGTAGCGTTGACCGTGGGTTCCAATTATAAAATCATTCTTTGCTGAAGAAAATCGCTTCAACCCAAAAGTCTGATCATGAACTGCTTCTCTCACCCAAGGACCAGAGTTTGTAACATGACCCATCGGCCATAAAGTGGAAGTTTCCTGCTTCGTTCCTAGAGTCATTCTCCCTTTCATTTGCAAAAGGAATGCCCCAAATGACAGATTTATGGGTGATATGTTCCAGACTAGAAAGTCAAGAGTCTTCATTAAACAACCACACAGTTTTGCAGTGCCATCTGGTGGACGACTCAGGAATATGTTTTTTTTTTCCTCTCTCTCTCTCTCTCTGAAGTGGAATTTCTGAGTTGTGGACAATACATTAATTCATATTCTTTCTCCCAAGAAAGTATCCACTACTGAAGACAGGGCTGAATTCTGGAATGGACAATTATGGTTTGAAATGTTTTTATTGATATGATTTGATGTGTTACTTTATTTTCAGGAAGAAATTAATTTTTGAATGCTTACTATTAAGAAATTAATCTCATGTACAATGCAGAGACCTTGTGTATGTTCCTTTTATCAAGTAGGATATGTTAGTCACTAAAGTTTAAGGAATTTATGCTTTCATAGCCAACATATGTGTTTTAGGGATATTTCACTTTCTATATCAAGTCTCTCTCGCTCCGGGACCATAGCTGGACTTTGACTGACCAATAAGGGTCTAGGTTTCACTGCATTTCCTTTTTTGGTCGTTTATGACTGCTGCAGAAAAAAAAACAAAAACAAAAAAAAAACTCCATGTAACTGGCCCAGCCCAGTTTTCATGAAAGTCAGTGAAATTCTGCCACACCCGAAAAAAAAAAAGTTCCCTTTGTTCAGTTTTGGGGATGGTCAGCCTGAAGAAGAAGCAGAATTCTCTGCTCTCACATTTTTCTATTTTTCTGAAGTAGGCCCAGGGTATTCCACGCTCTGTGAAAATTCTTTTTCTTTTCTTTAAAGTTCATTTTTTCCTTATTTTAATCCTTTTTCTTTAAATCATGAAATGGATCTGCGGCTTGTGTTTGTCTCAGTTTGGCTTTCTGATGGGACTTTACAATAAACAAATTCCTTTTCAGTGCTTAAGAGGAGACCTTGCCCCAGCTTGCTGAAGAACAGCCCGATTGTGATCTCAGGAGCACTTCCTTGTGGGAGAATCTGTCTATCAGCATCTCCATCAACAGAATCCATGGACATCAAGCTGAATCAAGGTTGGCATGTGAGGGCCCTGCTGCCACCAGGGACGTGATCTGACTCTGTGGCTGATGGTCTGTTCAATTTAAACTTAATTTTGCAGAATATTCCTGGTGTAAGTTCTTTAAACTTAATTTCATGCAAACTCCTACCAGAACTTCAAAATGCATTTTGTCTTTTCATTAATTTCCGTTCCTTTTCAGAGTAACACCAATTGTCATTTTTATAAAATAGTTTAATCAGCATTTTCTTCATAAAATTGCATCCACTTTTCTTAACCAATGCTATTTTATGGTTTTCCAAATTCCAGTATATTGCCAAGCTAACTATGGTTTCTTTGGTCCCACAAATGTTTGATTCACGTGTGATGCTCAGTAACTTAATAATAACCGCCAATGATACCCATGATACATGATACATGTTGAATTCTTTGTTTTAAAATCATCCAACTGTGTTAACCCATTTTGACATTTCTTATTAAACTACTGAAAGACATATGGGAGTTATTTCATGTCCATCTTCTCATTATAAGCAGACAAGAACTCAAGGGTTTTTGGGTTTTTTTTGAGACGGATTCATAATTGGTACAAATAAAGGATTGTTAATAAAATTGTCCATTATCTGGACTGGTGCCCCAACAAGCATGTTTGTGTAATGAAAGGAAATTTTCATCCTTACTCACATTCATATTTACATTAATACTTGTACCAACAATAAAACACCTATAAAACCCAATAACAATAAATTCCTACAATATATCATGCTGGTTTCCTGCGAGCCTGCATGGTAAGCATTCAAATTTTGGTTAGAGGAAGAAGAGCTGTGCTTTTAGTCAACAGCACTGTTTTATTTCTACCTTTCTGTTTTTGTTTTTGGGTGTGCAACCCTACATTGCTTTTATTTGTTGCATTATTTGTGGTGTTGTGTGTTACTGTTTGTGTGGTGTGCCCCCCCCCCCGACCTTTTCCTTTTGGAGGGCTACAGTCCCACTTATCCCCTCCAGGCCATGGAATCCTCTGATGGGCATCACTGATGACGTCTGTAAATAGAAATATAGGCAAAACCAGTACGTCTCTGATGAACTGGAGCCTTCATGGCCTCAACCACTCAGTTAAATGCAAGTATTTTCACATCTAAGTAAGCTGCATGCACATGTTGCATTCTTGCAAGAAACAAAGCTGATAAATAAGGGCCACTCCAAACTCGTTAAAGGAGGTTTCTCATCCATTTTTTATTCAGATTTCAATAGTAAAAGCAGAGGGGTCACCATCTTAATACATTGAGATGTGCATTTTGAAGCAACTAATTTTATAAGAGATGAAAATGGTCGTTATGTTACTGTACAAGGGAAGTTATTCGGCAAATCAGTCGTGTTGGCAAATGTGTATGCCCCGAACTGGGATAATGCAGACTTTTTCAGTCATCTTTTTTCCCCTCTTACCAGAACTGGACACGCATGAATTAATATTGGCCAGGGATCTAAATTGCGTCTTGAATACAGCCCTGGACAAGTCCAGTTCAAAACTCAGTACCACTAGTAAAAGTATGCACAGCATTAATACATTCCTAGAAATATAGTGAGAGTGGTGGATCCTTGGAGATTCAAGTACCCATCATCTAAGCAATTCTCTTTTTTCTCCCCAGTACATCAAACCTACTCGAGAATTGATCATTTCTTACCAGAAACTATTGCCATTAATTACTCACACAGAATATGACAGCATTATTATTTCAGATCGCAGCCCTCTAATTTTGAAGCTCCACTTCTCTGGCAACACGGCACCCATCTCTAATTGGTGCCTTAACCCCCGATTGCTGGGCAAACAAAAAATTATCGATTTTATTAACTCTCAAATAGATCTTTTTATTGACTTTAACAAAACACCTGAGATAAGTCATATCACACTTTCGGAAACCTTGAAAGCATACATGAGAGGCCAAATCACATCATATACTTCTGGGGAGAGGAAAAAGAAATCCAAACGTGTCACTGAACTTGTCAACAAACTCCAGGAGATTAACCGCTTACAAGCAGTGGCATCTTCTGAGGATCTCTATAAGGAAAGAATCTCACTTCAGGTAGAATTTGACACCTTGACCAACAATGATGCCATTGATCCTCATTTGCGATCATGACTATCCTTTAATGAATATGGTGAAAGGGCCAGTAAACTGCTATCTCATCAGCTTAAACAATCCACTAATGCATGCTTCATAACTGCCATCAAAGACAGCCACGGTAACATACTAACAAACCAAAGTGACATAAATGACAGCTTTAAGGTCTATTATGAAAAACTATACACTTCGAATGGCTGTGACACATCTGTGGTGGAGGACTTTTTTAGTGGACTGGAGATGCCTTCTTAAGGGGAACCTGATAAATTGGAACTGGAGAGATGTATATCTGCTTTGGAAATTGATAAGGAAATAAAGTGCTTGTGGAATTATTATTATTCTCAACACAGGGTCCACGCTAGTTGCTATCCAAAATGGCAAAAAAACAATGTGGCACGTGACCACTAACGTCACGTGCAATCCCTCTATATGTACAAACAAAAGCATGGCGAGCTACTTCCGTCTTTCAAGGGGCATGAGACAAGGTTGCTCCTTGAGTCCCCTACTATTCGACATAGCCATCAAACCTATACCTATACTGTTGAGGGGAGCAACTAAACTTCCGGGCATGTGAAGAGGGGAACAGCTACACAAGCTGTCACTGTATGCAGATGACCTCCCTCTCCCCCGCTCAGATCCGCACACCACTATACCCATTGTGCTCAAGCTCATCTCAAAATTTGGCTTAGAATCAGGTTATAAACTGAATTTAAGTAAAAGTATCCTTTTCCCCATCAATGAAAAAGGCCGTCAGCTGTCATTTCAGGCCTTCCCTTTCACAACCAGGAAAGACTGTTTCACTTACCTGGGGGTTAACATCACATACAGATATGCGGACCTGTTTGAGAAAAACTTTAATGCAGCACTTAACAAGGCCAAACAAGACATGCGTAAATGGTCTACTCTTCCGTTTACTCTCGCTAAAACATTATCAACATGATCAAAATGACCATAATGCCACAGTTTCCATTCCTATTTCAAAATGTTCCAGTCTTTATTCCAAAAGCATTTTTTAAGGAAATGAACAAACTCACCTCCACATTTATCTGGAACAAAAACATTCCAGGGATTAGGAGGGAGTTTTTAGAGAGACAGAAGGAGGAGGGTGGTCTAGCCTTACCTAACTATCTCTATTACTGTTGGACAACACTCATAAGCTCCTCTTTAGGTTTAACATCACATCGGATGTAGAATCTCCAGTTTGGGCTCTTGCAGAACAACACAGTAAAGATTCAATTTCACTTCGCTCACTACTGTGCAGTCCACTACCCTTGAGTAAACGTCATTGTACAAATAATCCTCTTGTCCACATATCTCTAAAAATTTGGTTCCAGTTGAGGACACATATGAAGCTCAGATACGCCCTCCCAACAGCTCCTATCTTGGCCAACATAGTTCCACCCCAGCCTTAATTGTTCCGTCGTTTCGGCACTGGCATAAGAAAGGGGTCACATGTGTTAAGGATCTCTTTAAAGATGGCAGTTTTATGTCTTTTCAACAGTTAAAAAGCAACTTCAATATTCCCTGACTTTTTTAAATATCTCCAACAATGCAGTTATGTCAAATCACACTTCTCTCTAACTGGCCCAACCCCCACCTGGCTCAATGATTGTTTAGACATAAACCCACTTGAAAAGGGTGTAGTATCAATCATATATGGCAAAATTCAAAGAGTTTCCTCTCCAACATTGGATTACTTAAAAAGACAGTAGAGGGGGGAGCTTGGGGAATCAGTGCCGGGTGTTGCTTGGCGTGCAGCTATCAAAGCAATACATACTTCCTCTGTGTGTGTTAGACATGGACTAATACAGTTTAAAGCGCTGAATAGATTACACCTCTCGCCAAGTAAATTAGCTAAACTCTACACAGGTACAGATCCCTCCTGTTCCAGGTGTGGGCAGGGCCCAGCCAATCTCAGCCACATGTTCTGGCATTGTCCCAGTTTAACTACATAATGGAAGCAGATAGTTGATACATTTTCACATATGTGCAACAGAATTATCAAATTATCATATTTGTCAATAATAATCATCATCCACCTTATTTTCACTAGGAGTCAGATCGCACTCATTTTGTTTGTCTTGGTGCAATTAAAATCTGTGAAGGTGTTTCTTTTCTCTGTTCAAATGTTTAGACTATTGTCGATGAATTAGTCACTGAACACCCAGCTAAACAGGATCTGTCATGTGCATTTATAGGAGACCAATAAACAACCAAAGCAGAAAAACACATTTACATGGTTGAGATGGTTGAATACCACAGCAAGGAATGTGGAACTGATACAACTGAGATAATACAAAAAAAATTATGTTTATATAGCACCTCAAACATGATTTTGTAGTATATACCAGTGACTTATGGACAGGTTAACCAGGTAGTCACTACTTTTATGGCAAGTTTTTTTTTTTAATCGTTTCTTAAAGAGGGGGGATTTAAGGTAGCTCTAAATTGTTCTATGGCAAGGCATTTTCCTTTTTAGATATCCATAACCCATTTTATGGTATCTTAAAGTAAACTGTGACTAGTAAAAATTAACATGTAAGATGGGTGAAATTTAGTTTTCCCTAGTCATGAATACAGTTTCAGATATGCACGTGTAAAGTTAAGTTGAATTCTGCCCCTTTAAGAAACCATGGCATGGCTAGCACATCACTGTAGTGGATGTGTACTTTCGATTTATTGCAAAATGAACCACATTCATTTAGAGTACATAAAAAGTCCTTTCATCTAAATTATCTGCAGCTGAATACTACCAGGCAGTTTTAAGTTTGTTTTTTGGTTTTTTTTTCTTGCTGTGTGGTTTTTCTCAGGTTGCAGACAAAGTCAATGTGACAGAGACTCCCATTATTGCCATGTATTTATAACTTTAACTACACAGTACATAAACAATTTCATGGTTCTCTGAAAACCCAAAATGAGTCACAGGGGTGAAGCGTAGGGGACTGGATGGGCGGCTGCTGACCCTGGAGCACGGATTGCATTGCACCATGATGCAAGACACTATACCAGCTGTTGTGAAATGTGACATGGTGTAGGCACAGAGGTAGCAAAGATCACACTCGGAGCATGTTTGGACCCAGGAGGGGTGTCTGAGGTGCTGTGTAGCAAGACCTATTGATGCTGCTGGTGTGGTTGCACTGAGTTGGGCTTGGACTGGAAGATGGCAATCGTTGAGGATGCTGTGAATGTGGAACAATTGGGAACAAGACTACAAGTAGGCAACAGGCAGAGGGGCTCGGAGGCCAGAGGCTTGATGGTTTGGAGCAGGTTGGTGGAAAACTCCATGGCTAGTCAATTTTTTCAGTGGGGTACTGGAAGTTTTACAAGAGTTTAAGATATGTCATCTGGCCAATAAGAATTTTAGTATGCCTGGAGTCTTAGGTCATCATGAGTCTGATAAAGATTTGAATTCATATTTGTCTAAAGCTACGGTCACAAAGATTCTTACGAACGATGGGTTGTGATGTGACTCACAAGATCATTTTAAATACATCAAAGACCAAAGAGTTAATTGTTAACTTTTGCAGGTACAGGTACCTCCTCCAGCCTGTTAACATTGAGGGTGAGAACACTGAAGTGGTGCACTCTTACTCTCACTGAAGCATTCTTAATCGTTTTTATTCTTGTTTATTTATGTTTTTAATCTAGTTTCTTATTTTTTTTTTTAATTTGGTGTTTGAGTGTAAGTCTTATCTATGTGTATAGACTATTGAACACCTGAATTTCCCTTAAGTGGGATAAAAAAGGATTTATCTATCTATCGATCTATGGAAACCATGGACAAACCCACATGGGGCACATAAGACAGCCCATATTTACCATATACTGGGGCCCACATGGACATGCTGGCTGGGATATTATCCATGAGTTTGTTCTTCAGTGTGTACGTGTTTAGTTCATTCCTGCCCTTTTTCCAGAATGAACCCTGACAACAAAGACATGCTACTGGCCCCTCTATTTCTACAGTCTTGTGAAAAAATTAGGACACCCCATTAAATATTCAGTTCTTTATGAAGAAACGTTCACATATCTATGTCTAACCTTGCTTTTGTTTTTATTTACATTTTTAACATTTATTTTAGCCATTTTAAGTGGGAATGAATGTGGGGGTGTCCTAAAAGAGATGGGAGGTGTCCTATTTATTCCTCACTATTTGTTTAGAATTACATTTTACAGAAAATCTGAAAAAAGTATTTAATTCAATTTTAATTGTTTAGCTATATAACATGAATCTCCCAGTAGATATTAAATATCCATATGTCCAAATATGTTAAAAACACACAGGCTTATACAGGGTGTCCTAACTTTTTTCCCATGACTGTAGGTGTGATAACATTGTGGATAGGAGAAATGTAATTTTGGTCTACTGCACATGCTTAGCTGTGTACAGACTGAGTGGAAGTAAAGCTGGCTTTTATTAAAAGAGAAGTCACAGATAGTTCATAATGGGTCTAAGAAGCAGAACAAGTACTACTATTGCATTGTCCAAAATGAAATAACTTGTTTTCTATGTTACCAGGACACAAAGTTACATGAGGGAGGCTGTTACACCCCCTCCTGCCCGTGTTGTGCATGTGTGGCTTTTTTATTTTAGAGGGCAGGAGGGGATGTTTACAATCTGCTCCGTGTAACTTTGTGCCCTGGCTTACCCTACTTTATTAAAGATTTTTCATCATCACAAGATCTACTGTTCAAAAAGTGAAACAAAATATATGAAAAGATTCAAATTTAAGATGCAAAAAGCAGTTGATTAACAAGAACAAAGTCAAACCTTTACAAATAAATGTAGGAAATACATGAGAAAAATTACAAATTTATATGAAAAGCTGAAAAACTTTTTTTTGGGGGGGGGGTATTCTCTCTTTTTCCGGGGGGTGGGGGCTATTCTCTCTTTTTTCCAGGGTTGGGGACATGTCCACCCCCCCTTTATTTGTGCATACGGCATGCTGAGAGGGATCCAGGTCACCAAGCAGTCTATGCCATGGGAAAAACTGAGTGAATAAAACAACTTTTTTTCATGAAGCTGAAGCTCTCAAATCAGAGGAAAATGCTCTTGCCTTTATGACTGAAAATAATCTCCATACAGAGCCCTACACCAAGTCAAATATGTTTCCAGTGAGAGTTGGACTCAGTTAGGGCTGCCCTTTGTCACCAATCCTGTTTGTAATTTTTATGGACAGGATTTCTAGGCGCAGCCAAGGATTGGAGGGTGTCATACTCGGTGACCACAGGATCTCATCTCTGCTGTTCGTGGATGATGTTGTCCTATTGGATTTCTCAAGCAGTGACCTACAGGTCTTACTGGGACGGTTTGCTACTGAGTGTGAAGCGGCTGGGATGAGAATCAGCACCTCCAAGTCCGATTCCAAGATCCTCAGCCGGAAAAAGGTGGATTGTCCTCTCCGGGTTGGGGACAAGCTCCTGCCCCAAGGGGAGGAGTTTAAGTATCTCGTGGTCTCATTCACGAGTGAGGGGAGAATGGAGAGGGAGATTGACAGATGGATCGGAGCAGCCTCTGCAGTGATGCGGATGTTGTACTGGTCTGTTGTGGTGAAGAGGGAGCTAAGCTCTAAAGAAAAGCTGTCAATTTACCAGTCAATCTACGTTCCGACCCTCACCTATGGTCATGAACTTTGGGTAATGACCAAAAGAATGACATCGCGGACACAAGCAGCTGAAATTAGCTTTCACCGAAGGATTGCTGGACTCACCCTTAGAGATAGGACGAGTAGCTGAGTCATCCGGCAGAGGCTTAGAGTAGAACCGCTGCTCCTCCACATCAAAAGGAGCCAGTTTTGACGTGGTTTGGGCATCTGATCAGGATGCCTCCTGGACACCTCCCACTTGAGGTGTTTCGGGCACGTCCAATGGAGAGGAGACCCTGGGGCAAACCCAGGACACGCTGGCGAGACTACGTCTCCCAGCTGGCCTGAGAACGTCTTGGTATCCTCTCTGAAGAGCTGCAGCAGGAGGCCGGGTAGAGGGAAGTCTGGGCTTCTCTACTTGAGCTGCTGTCTCTGCAACCCAGACCTCCGGAAAAGTGGTAGAGATGGATGGATGGATGGATGGATGGACAGAGCCCTACAGCATGGTGGTTTGGGTTGGTGGGAGAAATGGTAATGTTTGTTTGCACCCAATGCAGTGGACCTGTGTACGGAGCTGTGATGAAATGTTTTCGGGTCCTCACCTTGGTGTTGTGGTGTTGTGTTCAGGATGGCCAAGCTTAGTCTAGTGGTGACATTTTGCATTGGTGGAAAGCAGATGCAAAACAAATCGAGAAAGGCGCGTTCATGCTCGATCAGTTTCTGGCTGATCATCACTTTTTGGCATGGCAACTGACTGCAACTACAGTCACACACGAGCTACGGTGTCACTCGGCATGTATTTGCAGCAAAGTTGGTGAGCACGGTGCGGCACACATAACTTAACCTTGTTTGCACTCTATCTCCGTTCTGCGCATCAACTTGAGCGTGAAGCTTGTGTGGTGCACGTTTGGGTCCAGACTGATTTGCAATCAGCCTTTAAGCATCTCATTCGCGATCAGCCGGTTGGGCACCCTTGGCTTAGAGGTTCAGAAGGACTGCATAGCCCCTTTTCCACTAGTACCTACTCAGCCCGACTCGCCTCGCCTCGACTCTGCTCGACACAGTGTGATTGGTTTTCCATTTCAACCAAGTACCACCTCAAGTGGGTGGGGTTGGGTTCATGACAGGAAGGTGGCCCGTTATCCCGTTATGTTGTTGACATGCTGACGTTTTCACTGATAAATAATGTAAAAGATGCTTAAAATCATAAAACACTCACCATCTTCCCCGTGAACAGCCATCAGCTCGGAGACCTCCTGGTATATTCTTTTTCATTTTGGCTCGGTTTACTGAAGCAAGGCCGATGGGGCTGAAAAGTTCCAAATGTAGTTTATTTTTCAAGCACAGGGATTCAAGGGCTGCAACACCAATGGAAGAACTGTGTGCACCGACGGGAAGACCACATTTGGTCAAATTTAACCACAATATGAACTTTTCAGCTGCGGCGCCGGTGGAGCATTTCGAAGTGAAATACCAGGAGTTCTCCGAGCTGATGGCCCCTCATGGGGAAGATGGTGAGTGTTTTATGATGGTGTTGATTTGTATGTAGCCATTTATTTTGTTGATTATCACAGAAATAATAAAAACTCATGACCAAATTTACAAATGGCAGTTTTGAATCTTGTGAAGACATCACTCTCATCTACTGACGTTACGCCCTCGCCAATCAATTCAACTTTATTTATATAGCGCCATTTCACAACAATAGTCATCTCAAAGCACTTTCAACTGTAGGGGAAACCCCCACAATTGCAGAAAAAACCCAGCAATCAAGCTATCCCCTGTGAGCAAGCACTTGACGACGGTGGAGAGGAAAAAATCCCTTTTAACAGGCAGAAACCTCCAACAGAACCAGGCTCAGGGAGGGGCAGTCATCTGCTGCGACTGCCTGAGGGGGTGAGGGGATAGAGAAGAGGAAGAAAAGAACAGACATGTAGAGCGCAAACAGCACGACAGGGACTCAATCTATGGGAGAGAACAAACAGATGTTAATGACCAGCAAAAATATTTCATTGAGAGTGAAGAAAGGAGTGAAGCCCAATGCATTGTTGGAGGTCCCCCAGCTGTCTAAACCTATTAGCAGCATAACTAAGGGAGGGTTCAGGGGCACATGATCCCTCCCTAATTATAGGCTATATTAAAAAGGAAGGTTTTAACCCCATTCTTAAAAACAGAGAGAGTGTGACTCCTGAATCCAGATTGGCAGCTGGTTCCACAGGAGAGGAGCTTGATAACTGAAGGTTCTTCCTCCTATTGTACTTTTGGAGCTTCTAGGTACTACAAGTAATCCTGCATTTTGGAAGCATAGTGCTCTGTTAGGATAATAGGGTAGTATCAGATCTTTTAAATAAAAAGGGTCTGCTTATTTTGAGCTTTGTAAGTGAGAAGAAGGATTCTAAACTCTATGGGAAGCCAATGAAGGGAGGCCAGAACCGGAGAGATATGATCTCTCTTTTTAGTACCTGTTAAAACTCTTGCTGCAGCATTTTGGATCAGCTGAAGACTTTTTAAAGATGTTTTAGACAACCTGATAATAAAGAGTTACAATAATCTAATCTAGAGCTAACAAAAGCGTGGATCAGTTTCTCAGCATCACTCTGAGACAAGATGCTCCAAATCTTGGCAATATTATGCAAATGATGGAAAGTAGTCTTAGAAACAAGTTTAATATGTGAATTAAAAAAACAGATCTTGATCAAAAATAATGCCAAGGTTCCTCATAGAACTATCAAGAGAAACAGTAACCACATCCAAACTAAGAGTTTGATTTGGAAAGGTATTTCTAGGGTTTTTTGGACCAACTAGAATGACTTCAGTCTTATCTGAATTTAATAGCAGGAAATTACAAGTCATCCAAGCTTTGATTTCCTTAAGACAGGCCTCTAACTTGGCTAATTGATTACTATCATCTGGCTTCACTGACAGGTATAATTGTGTGTCATCTGCATAACAATAAAAATGTAAACAGTGCTTTCTAATAATGTTGCCTAGCGGAAACATATATAAACTAAAAAGAATAGGGTCTAGCACAGATCCCTGTGGAACTTCATGACTGAGCTTTGAGTTAGAAGAAAACTCATTATTGACATGAACAAACTGGAACCTATCACATAAATAAGATCTAAGCCACTGCAACGAAGTTCCATTAAGTCCAACATAGTGTTCTATTCTATCAAGTAGAATATTATGACCGAAAGTATCAAAAGCTGCACTGTGGTCCAAAAGGACAAGTACAGAAAGAAGTCCATTATCAGATGTGATAAGGAGGTCATTAGTGACCTTCACTAAAGCTGTTTCAGTACTATGATGGATTCTAAAAAAAGACTGAAACTCTTCAAATAAACCATTTCCCTGCAAGTGGTCAAATAATTGCATAGCAACAACTCTAAGATTTTTGAAATGATAGGCAGATTAGAGATTGTTCTATGTTAAGAATGGCTCTCGCGAGTCATTAAGGAGACGCTATAGACAACCGTTGAGTTTGCGTTTCTTTATTAACAAAAGACTTAAATATACAAATGACAAAGTAAAGAGCCACGAGGGCCAAAAACACACTCATAACACTAAATAGGACTCCACCTCAGGTGAAAGGCTAGGAAGGCAGCGAGGGCAGAACCCACACTGAGCAGTAGCACTTACTGGAGGGTGAGGAGCAGAAACACCGAGGAAACTGGACTTGGGCATAGGAACTCCAGTCACGTACACGGGGAAGCGCGATGTACGGGTTTCTTCCTTTAGGTCGCAGCGAGGAGTCATTCTCAGCTGCTCCCTTAAATGGGGAACAGAAACCAATCAGAAGCGGGGAAGGTAATCAATGATGATAACAGACAGCTGTCCCAGAGCAGATGGGCTTGACAGCCGGAAGTCTGCTGAGACGCTGTCAAAACTACGAGCCTCGGAGGAGGCCGTAAGACCAGGCCCGGAATGGGATGGAGCTGGAGGAAAATTGGGCAACCTGAGCGCGGATAACAATCAGCACTTAGGCCGTGACAGTACTCCACCCCCCCCCCCCCCCCGAGCAGCGCCTCCCGGCGCTGGCTTACCCCCTCCCTCAAACAGAAGGCCACCAGCACTGGCCCAAGGAGGGTGGAGGGGAAGCAGGCCAGGAGGGAGAGAATCAAGCTGGAGAAGAGAAAAAAAAACAGAAAAAAAAAAACAGGGAGAACCCCAGGCTCCATGGAATGAATAACAAAGATATATGAAACATACTGCCCCAGCAGGCCACAAGGAAAACAAAAAAAAACAAAACAGATACACTTGAAAATTTACCAGTACTATATAACACTGGGAAGGAAAAAAACCCTCAAAGCTACAGAGCGGGCAAACAGAGCCTACCAAACAGCAAAAAATAGAGAACCTGGAGGTCTAACTCTGAGCACGGTGAAGCAAGCCACACAGACAGTTTCAAACAAAAACAACCATCACCCCCTCCTCTGCGATGACCATCAGTTAATACGAGCAACCACAGAAGGCAGGGCAACACGACAAAAACCAAGATGCAGAGTAAAAGTGACATAATCACGAAAGAAAAGGGGAGAAAAAAAAAGAAACAAGAACACAGAATGAACTTAGGGCGAGGACAAGGCAAACCTCATGTCCCGAAGGTCATAGAAAACAAATTAACTCTGTATTCTTGAGATTAAAACAGATTTTCACATTCATGCAGACCCGGCCAAAACAGATTAATTACTCTGAGATGATAATCTGGAGGTAACTCCAAGAAATTGAGCCTCATATTACAAATTGACATACAGATACCCATACCATCTTAACATAGAGCTTGTTCTGAAAATGTGAAGAAAAAAAAAAAAAAGGTTTATCCCTCAACCACATCATTACCTGCACTGCAGATGTCATAGATCAGTCTGGAGGAGGGTATGAATGCAGATGAGGTAAATTATTCAGGCGAGGCCAAGCAACATGAAGCCAAAATACTGTTTTAAGGCCCAACTTAAATTAAAATAAATACTTTCCATCTTACATGCATAATATGATATTAGAAAGCAGCTCTTACAAACAAAAATCTGACTGGATTTGATACCACAGCCAAAACTCTTGCAAGTGAATTCAGTGTCTTGAATAATAACAATCACATAAAGGAGGACAATCCAAACCCAAACAACAAGCAGTCGATTTTCCAGGGGCGCCGGCAGGTGGAGAGGGGCAGAAGATGACAGTTCAGGTGGTTTATTTGCATTCCGACTCCACCTGACTGCAGGAAAACGTAAAAAACAGTTCGGGTGACCTACCCGAATCCCAGACTTGAAAAAAAAAAAAAAAAACTGAACCTCAGGTGGCCGGACCAGCTCGCCGAATCCACACAGTAGTTTGTCAGGCGGACGACCCAAACCCAGATTCCACCTGGCCAGGAGAGACATCCACAGTTCGGGCGGCCTACCCAAGTCCCAGGCTCGGGAAAAAAGTAGCTCAGGTGGCCGACCCAGATCGCTGAACCAACCAGACAGTTCGGCAGGCGGTCATCCCACATCCTCAGACCACCAAGAGCAGAGGAAGAAACTTAGGCACGACTTCCTCACCGGGGGGAGAGCAGGAGGAAGCCGACCCGGATGAAGGGAACCCCAATGGCACCCGGAGGGGGAAAGACAGAGGCAAGGGACGGAATCAGCCCGATGTCCGGAGAAAACGAACCCCCAGTTCCTTCACTGGCCTCTAACCGGACCGGCGCCGCACTCTCAATAGGCACCGATTGGACCGGCGCCACACCCACGATGGACCCCGATTGGGCTGACGTAGCACCCACGATGGGCCCCGATTGGACCGGTGCAGTACCAGGGGCGAACTCCGTGCACAAACCCAGAACCCCCGTAGCGACGACTAGAGTGGATTCGTCTCCAGTGATCCTGGGGAAAGGCTCAGAGGAACAAAAGGAACCGGGATCAGGATCACCGGTAGCGGCAGAGCCTGGCGAGACAGGCTCGAGTGCAGCGGATGGCTGCACCCGGCTCATCCCCGAGAGACAGGCAATAATGCTCCAGAATATAGAAGAGAAAAACAAAATAGAGCACTTGCCTGATCTCGGGTTCTACCGCCGTTCAGGACTTCGATGCTCCAGGTTCAACGTGCAGGAGTTCGTCTTCCAGCTCCCATTCGACTGCGACGGGCTCCGCAGCCGGCATGATGGTTCTCACAGTCTGGAGATTCCCTGGCGCTGAGGTCCACGTCGAAGGCCTGCAGGGCGTGGTGACAGGGGATCTGAGTTCTGCTGGGCCGAACCGTTCCTCCGTGGAGACCCGGGGATGCTTGATCGTCGGCGCAGGTTCTAAACAGCAGTCCACCCTCCTCCTCTGCCCATGACATGGCTGCAGGGCTGGAAACAGGCTTTCCAGGACCGCAGGCTCCCTCCTCGTCCGGCAGTGCAGTCCTAGCACCGGGGCACGCTCTGAGGGGAGAAACACAGAGGGTGCAGGTTCATACTTTATGACTGCAGCAGGTGGAGAGAGCTCAGGGGACTGTGAACCCCGAACTCCACCTCCAGGAATCAAACAAGGCAATCCACCCAATACAGGAAGAGAATGAAAAGACACTTGCCTGATTCCCGGAAAACCAGTGGAACCCGCCGCAGTGGACTTGAGGCTTCCCTTTCCCTGCTGGATGGAAGTGGAGGACCCCCCAGAAAGACGAGGGGGAGCCTCTCGCACCAGATCAGGACCAGGAGCATCTGGAGACAGACTCATGCAACTCACAGCGGCTGGAGTGAACGTCGAAGGGGGGGAAGAAACAGCCGAGGCGAACTGGGAACTAAGAGCTGACGGGACAGCGGGGAGAGATGACCCGTAAGTGGGAGCGGCTGATTCACCTCTTCGGCAAGACACGGAGGCTACAGCTGGCTGGGAGACAGAGTTCGTATGGCTACCCGGAGCTGGATCTGGACGGGGTTCTTGCTGAGGTGTTCGAGTGGCTTGGGAGCGACGTCTTCTGGCCAAGGGCGAGGTAAACGTGAGGTTAGGGAAATGCCGCTCCTGCGCGGAAACTGAGGCGAGCAGGTCAGCGTATTCCAGGTAATTACTCAGCTCAGGGTTCTTCTCTACCAGCCTGACTGCCGCCGTCACGTACTTCATGATTTCTGTGGGATGGACAGCGGAGCGAGCAGCAGCCACTCAGTCCCGAATGGAGATTGCTGTCACCTGTATTCTCTCCGGGGGAATCCCAGCTGACGTCACTCTTCCTTGGGGATGACCCCTGGGTGGTGGGAACCCCTGGGCTGGATCAGAGGCAGGAACGAGATCCCTAAGCGAGGACCGATGGTGCCTTGTCTTCGGCTTCCTGCCGGAGTCTCCCTCCAGCCCTCGGAGTCTTTCCCGGAGCGCAGAGATGTCTGCCCTCCTTGCCTTTACTTCAGGGTGGTTGGAGTAGCGAGGAAGGTGATTAATTATGTCCTCAGCGAGGTCCAGGTGCCGGCGTACATCGCTGGGGGTGTCATAGAGGCCTGCGGTGAAAAGCGTTCCATCCACGTAATCCAGAGCCTCCGCCAGCTCGTAGCCCAGGCAACGGACGCGGCTCCTGAAGGACGACATAATCCCAGCTCACCAGTACCCAGACAAGGGGAAAACAACAAGTCCAAATTTGGCAACACTCACGGTCACCGACGTCTCAGTCTGGCTGTGACCTACTGTTAAGAATGGCTCTCGCGAGCCATTAAGAAGACGCTATAGACAACCGAAAAGACTTAAATATACAAATGACAAAGTAAAGAGCCACGAGGGGCAAAAACACGCTCATAACACTAAATAGGACTCCACCTCGGGTGAAAGGCTAGGAAGGCAGCGAGGGCAGAACCCACGCTGAGCAGTAGCACTTACTGGAGGGTGAGGAGCAGAAACACCGAGGGAACTGGACTTGGGCGTAGGAACTCCAGTCACGTACACGGGGAAGCGCGATGTACGGGTTTCTTCCTTTAGGTCGCAGCGAGGAGTCATTCTCAGCTGCTCCCTTAAATGGGGAACAGAAACCAATCAGAAGCGGGGAAGGTAATCAATGATGATAAAAGACAGCTGTCCCAGAGCAGCTGGGCTTGACAGCCGGAAGTCTGCTGAGACGCTGTCAAAACTACGAGCCTCGGAGGAGGCCGTAAGACCAGGCCCGGAATGGGGTGGAGCTGGAGGAAAACTGGGCAACCTGAGCGCAGATAACAATCAGTGCTCAGACCGTGACACTCTATAGTTAGCTAAAACTCATGGATCCAGCATTGACTTTTTGTGTAAGGGTTAAATTACAGCACTTTTAAAAGGTTGCAGTACATGGCCTAATGTTAATGAAGAATTGATTATTTTAAGAATAGAGCTACCAATAAATGGGAAGACTTCTTTAAATAACCTGGTAGGAATAGGGTCTAAGACAAGTTGAAGGCTTGGATGAGGAAATTATTTTATCTAACTCTAAAAGGTCAATTGGAGTAAACTCATCCAAACAGATATCAGTTGAAGGAGTTGTAGTAGTTAATGTATTTAAGTTAACGGTGGGAAGAATCTGACTAATTTTATCTCTGATAGATGAAATTTTTTTAATGAAATAGTTCATAAAGTCCTGACTAGTAAGCTCTAAGGGAATGTTAGGATTGACGAAGTGCTGACTCTTTGTGAGCCTGGCTACAGTGCTGAAAAGAAACCTGGGATTATTCTTGTTCTCTTCTATTAATGTGGAATAATAACTTGTTCTAGCATTCCATTTTTTATATATATGATGACTTCTCCAAGCTAAATAGATTTCATCTCATTTAGAGGAGCACCATTTTGACGAGTCTTCTGTTTTAAGCTACGAGTTTCTGTGTTGAACCAAGGAGTTGGAAATCTCTGATTACACTTTTTTTAAAGGGGCGACCATGTCTAGAGTCCGATGCAGAGAAGCTGTAACATTATCTACCATGCATTACAAAAGGAGCAAGCTATCAGTGGCCTGCAATCTGTTGACGTCACATTTTCTGCTCGACTCGGCACAGTTGGAACCTCATTGAAGTAGGTCCCAAAAATAATGGAACACCCTACAAACTGAGTAGAGTTGAGGCGATTAGGGCTGAGTAGGTACTAGTGGAAAGGGGCCATATACAGTATGTAATATACAATAATATGTTTTATTTATTAGCTTCTGTGGAGTCCCATTTCACAAAAATTTTATCTTGCATGAGAATGTGAATTGTATTTGTATTTTAAATAATTTGTGAATAAACATGTGAACTTGTGAATTATGGGTGATGGTTCAAGTGAAGTTATCAGTACATGGATACTTATATCTTGATGTAATAATTATTCAGGAGAAAATAACAGTTATAATATTAAATAATACCAATGTTTACGAGTTAAAGCATCATTTCCCTGACATTATTTACCGAACAAAATCTATAGTCGGTCACTCCTAAACCAAGCTAAGATCCACGGATGTTCAGGAGTCTCGAACTCAGTCAAAGTTAAGTCCAAAGTCTCCAAAAATTTCCAATTTGCATTTATGTTTTTTTTTTAATGGTGAATGCTTTATAGCACAAGTGAATTGAAGACTTCTTTAAAAAATATTTAGGAGAAAAAACCCCACAACATTTTAATTATGATATGTAATTTAAAAAAAAAAAAAGGCATTTGAAAAACCAACTTGGAGTTCAGCCTATTTACATGTGTTTTCAACATTATGGATCTTGTTTGAACTGCCAACTAACTGCATCAACAAATTTCCAATGTAGATCTTAAATATAATCATTTCTCAGAAACAATATTATGAAGAGGGTCTTCCATGTGCAGAAAACAGTATTTCTACACCATAACAGACATCATCATGATTCACTCACATCAACGGTCTTTCCCTAGCCCAAAGTCAAAGAGTCTGTTTCCGGCTTAAGAACAGCTGCATAATGTTCGCTGTATGTAGGCATTATTACGTACACATTAATAAAGGCACAATACTTGCATCCTTCCAGTCTTGAGGTACTTTCTGGGAATTCCATATCTCTTGGATGAGCTTGTGCAGGCAGTTGCTCAGCTAAACACCACCAAATTTCCACACTTCTGCTGGAATTCCATCCCTTCCTGGAGCTTTACCATCCTGTGTTGTCCTGATAGCTGCCATTAGTTCATAAAAATTTGGTGGTTCATCCAGACTTGATACAGCTGGTTGCTGCACTAGAGCTTCTTTAGCCTCTTCAGTGAGATCTCCAGGGTTGTTTAGTAGTTGGTCAAAGTGGTCTGCAAATCTGTCCAGGATCTTGTCTTTCTCCTGCAAAACCATTTCACCATCCATAGCCTTTAGTTGGATCAGTCCTCTTGGTTTAGGGCCATAGCTTTCTCTCAAACCTGTGAAGAATGTTTTCATGTCCTTCCTGTCTGCTGCAGTTTGAAGTTCCTCCTCTTTTTCATCCCACCAGTTGGACTTCATCTCTCTGGTGTACTTCTGTAGCTCACTGAGCCTTTGAGTATTTCTTCTTCTTTGACCTTGTGTTACACTGTAGGTTTTCCTGCCTAGCTGTATTCCTCGCTTCTAGTAGTTTCTTCAGGTGTTCATCATGCTCATCAAACCAATCTTGATGTTTCCTCTCAGGGTGGCCTAATACATCATTTGCAGTCTGATACACCGTATCCTTCAGTGTTGCCCATTTCTCTTCTATGACATTCTCTGAGTTGTTGCTGTCCCAGTCTTTCAAGTTTTCATCCATTTCCTGTGTAAGATCTTCCTGCTTCTTTTGGCCTTTCAGTGCACTAGTGTTTAGCTTCCGTGGTGGCTTCGCACCCGTCCTGCAGTGCTGTTTTCATCGCCAAATCCCTAATCTAGATCTCAGCATAACATGATCAGTACCACAGTCCGTGCCTGTCATTGCTCTGGTGTCCAACACATCCCTTATGTCTCTCTGCCTTACTATGATGTAGTCTAACAAGTGCCAGTGCTTGGATCTTGGGTGCATCCATGTCTTCTTGTGTGTGTCCTTGTGCTTAAATAGAGTGTTGGTTATCACAAGGTTGTACTCTGAACATAGTGCAAGTAGAAGTTCTCCATTAACATTGCACTTGTCTACTCCATGACTGCCTAGCACTCCTTTCCATTTCTCAGTGTCCGAACCAACTCTGGCATAAAAATCTCCAACGAGTATCAGCCTGTCATCAGTCAGTACATGCCTGATAGTCTCACGTAAATCACTGTAGAACTCTTCCTTCGCCTCCTCTGTGTTGGTCATTGTTGGGGCACATATGGATGACTGGCGCCTAGCGGCTGCCCCGGCCTTGGATGTGCTCTGCAGAGCGTGCCCAAATGCCAAGTCACGTTTCGTTACCTTGTATTCATACATGTGTAATGACAATAAAGTTGAATCTCATCTCATCTCATCTCATATACACTGATGAGTGTGGCATACATCTTCCGCTGTAGTGAGAGTCTCATAGTCATTATCCTGTCGTTGATTGGCACCGGTTCCTCATCAAGCATTGCTGCCATCTCCTTTCTAACTGCAAAGCCCACTCCTGCTTCTCTCCTTTCTTGAGTTGATCTCCCACTCCAAAAGAAGATGTACTCATGGTCTTCCAAGCTGTCATATCCAGGCGATCTTGTTTCACTAAGTGCAGCTATGTCTACAATGTACCTGTTCATTTCCAGGGCCACAAGTGCGGTCTGTCTTTCTGGGCGCTGTGATGTTGTCCTGTCCAACCGAGTGGGAAATTTGGTGGTTCATCCAGACTTGATACAGCTGGTCGCTGCACTAGAGCTTCTTTAGCCTCTTCAGTGAGATCTCCAGGGTTGTTTAGTAGTTGGTCAAAGTGGTCTGTAAATCTGTCCAGGATCTTGTCTTTCTCCTGCAAAACCATTTCACCATCCATAGCCTTTAGTTGGATCAATCCTCTTGGTTTAGAGCCGTAGATTTCTCTCAAACCTGTGAAGAAAGTTTTCATGTCCTTCCTGTCTGCTGCAGTTTGAAGTTCCTCCACTTTTTCATCCCACCTTTGTTCAAGAAAGGTGACAGGAAAGATTGTGGAAATTACCGAGGTATATCACTGCTAGCCACTGTTGGTAAGATTCTCTCACGTGTACTACTGAACAGACTCAATGAACACATCTCGCAGAATGTACTACCGGAAACCCAGTGCAGCTTTAGAAGTGGAAGAAGCACAATGGACATGATTTTCTGCTTGAAACAGGTTCAAGAAAAGTGTATCAAACAGAACATGCTGCTTTATGTAGTCTTCATAGACTTCAGTAAAGCCTTCAATACTGTATTGCGACAAGGACTTTGGCAGGTACTCAAGAAATATGGCTGTACAGAGAAGTCTGTCAGCCTGATCGAGGCACTCCATACAGGTATGCAAGCAAACGTGGCAATGAGTGGTTCAGTATCTAAGTTCAGTAAGCAACAGGGTGAAACAAGGGTGTGTGCTGGCACCTACACTCTTCTCGCTATATCTGGCAGCCATGCTTGAGGTGGCCTTCAGAGACACTTCAGAAGGAGTATACATTCAAACAAGGAAAGAAGTAGAGTTGTTCAATGTGGCACAGTTTAAAACCAAGAGTAAGATATCGATAAAGGTAGTAAGAGAAATGCTCTTTGCCGACGACAGTGCTCTAGTTGCACATAGTGTGGAAGATATGCAATCTTTAGTGGAGAAATTTGAAAGAGCGGCTAGCCAATTCAGCCTCAGAATCAACATCAAGAAGACAGAGTGCCTTTATCAACCACCAAAGTTCCAATTATCAACATCACTACCAGAAGAGATCAGCATTGGTACAAAGCCACTAGTCAAGTGCAAGACTTTCAAGTATCTAGAGAGTACTATTTCAGAGAATGCTAGGCTGCAGGATGAACTATCTCTCAGAATGGGAAGAACGAGCGCTGTGTTTGGAAACTTGAGGGAGAGACTGTGGAACAATTGACATGTGTCTATCCGTGTGAAATGCAAAGTGTACAGAGCGACAGTACTGGCTGCTCTTTTGTACGGTGCTGAAACTTGGACTGTCTACAGAGTGCAGGTGAAGAAACTCCACGCGTACATGATGAGACACCTTTCAGTCATAATGAACATCTCATGGAAAGACAAGATAACCAACACAGAAGTGCTGAAATGAGCTGGTCTACCATCAATGGAGGACATGCTAATACAGATGAACCTGAGATGGCTCAGACATGTTGAGAGGATGGACCACCAGTGTCTCCCTCTGCAGTTACTCTACTAACAATTATGTGAGGGCAAACGCAATCAGGGTAGACCAAGGCTCAGATTTAAAGCACTGTAAAAAGAAACTTGAAGAAGTTGGATATAGACAGGAGTTCCTGGCAGCGGAAGGCTAAGGACAGAGCTGTGAGGAGGAATCTGATCAGACCTAAATGCAACAGTCATTGTCGCCCATGACAGACTGCTATGATGAATAATAGACAGGGCACACCACTCACCTGCCCAGGTGTCTCCTGAAGTTAGATGTTGTCCTGTGGTGTCTTTAATCGTTTTCCTTATTGTTAAACTGTTAAATTGTTCAACACTTGATTTTTCGAGTCCGAGGTAATAATCCCCAAACCCAGAGGTTAATTAGCTGGTGGTCACTTGGTCCCCACAGAGAACTGCTCTGGTCTGACATCTTGTTTGCCCTGGTGATGTCCCAGACAGCAGTCAGCAACAGAACGGTGGCAGACCAGAGCTAAAGATAGCGATTTTGATTTATCCTCTGGTTTGCAGGTGTTAACACTTAAAGGGGTCATTGACTGCACTCTTTACACATTTTAACAGTTCACTCATGTCTTAATGAGGTGCTTGTGACATAGTTTGTTCACATTTTCTTTAATTTTTTAAATTATTGAAGAAAATTAATTTTTTTTTCCACAAAAAAGTCAAAAACATTTCTGGGAGAGAAAAATGAGATAAAGGTTGTGTGTTTTCTTTAAGAGAACTGACTGTTTTGAAAATTTTTGGATAATTAGGTGACCAGTAGACTCATTTCAGACAGTTCAAATCTACAAACACACCATTTTTCAGTCAATGACCCCTTTAAAAATTAGGAAAGACACCGCGAGAAAAAAAAGCTCAATAAACTGCTGCTCACCACATTACTATAGTTATGTCACTATATTAATAATTTATAACTGGGAAAGAGTTTGTAATAAAAGAGAACAGTGAGTTTGTCATTGAAAAAGTTTAGCCCAAATGAGACATCTGGATGCTGCTCCACAGGTACTCTTACCCTGACGCTGCGCAATGTGCTGTGTGTACAGTACATCTGGAAAGTATTCACAGCGCTTCAATTTTCCACATTTTGTTATGTTACAGCCTTATTCCAAAGGGGATTAAATTCATTTTTTTCCTCAAAATTCTACACATGATACCCCATAATGACGACGTGAAAAAAGTTGTTTTTTTTTAGATTTTTGCAAATTTATTAAAAATAAAAAACTAAGAAATCACATATCCATAACTATTCACAGCATTTGCCATGAAGCTCAAAATTAAGCTCAGGTGCACCCAGTTTCCACTGATCATCGTTAAGATGTTTCTACAGCTTGACTGGAGTCCACCTGTGGTAAATTAAGTTGATTGGACATGATCTGGAAAGGCACACCTGTCTATAAGGTCCCACAGTTGACAGTGCATGTCACACCACAAACCAAGCATGAAGTCAATGGAATTCTCTGCAGACCTCTGAGACAGGATTGTCTCGAGGCGCAAATCTGGGGAAGGGTACACAAAAATTTCTGCTGCTTTGAAGGTCCTAGTGAGCAGAGTGGCCTCCATCATCCGTAAATGGAAGAAGTTCAGAACCACCAGAACTCTTCCTAGAGCTGGCCAGCCGTCTAAACTGAGCGATTGGGGGAGAAGGGCCTTAGTCAGGGAGGCGACCAAGAACCCGATGGGCACTCTGTCAGAGCTCCAGCGTTTCTCTGTGGAGAGAAGAACCTTCCAGAATGACAACCATCTCTATATCTGTATGGTAGAGTGGCCAGATGGAAGCCACTCCTTAGTAAAAGGCACATGGCAACCCGCCTGGAGTTTGCTAAAGGCACCTGAAGAGACTTTCAGACCATGAGAAGCAAAATTCTCTGGTCTGATGAGGCAAAGATTGAACTCTTTGGCATGAATGCCAGGTGTCATGTTGAAAATGTCCACAGAACATCAAAGACTCTTAATGTTCATGAGTCATATTCATAGTCAAAAACGCTGAAGTCTGAAGTCAAGTTTGAAGTCTTGTTTTTAGCGACTCGTGTCCTCATCTCTGCTAAGATCATACACTAAGATCTTAGCTCTAAATCTATCTTTTATTTTCATCCTTTGAAATGCAGTGAATATTCAAATGCACACAATTCCTTCTTAACTAACACATAAAGAAGTACAGACCTTCCCACCCACTGCCAGATGTTGCCCAGTTAGCTGCGTCTGCAGCGCTCACCCGGAGTGAGGAGCTGGTAGTTGGTGTTTGTTCTCTTCTTCTATCAAGGATTGGTAAACACAACTGGTGTCTGCGCTCTGCATGTGAATCAGCTGGTGAGTGTTCTCAGCCTGTCTGCTTGGATTAATCCTTAACAGGTCAAGGTCAGACACATTACAACAATGCCAGCCCGGTAATAAGCATGTCTGAAGATTTTGCAAGCTCTAATTTAATTCTTAAAGCGTTATGTGAAGTGGTTGAGGGACAGAATAGGGAAGAGAGATAGGTTACAAGGCAAAGGGGAGGATAGAAACAAAGAGGGGAGGTGGGGAGACAAGGGGTGAAGCAACCGAGTACAGCTGAATTAATGGCAGGCTGCTGCAAGACCTCGTCATTGCACCTCCAACAGTTTTCCCCCATAACCTGCTCGGCACATCTGAATGTGGCAATCAAGTTCATTGGAGAATTAACAAGAGCATTAGAGTGGAGGACACAAGCAATCAGTGTCCTCTAAGTTTGTCATGCTGCCTTGCCAAAATACAGCATTAGGACTCATCTGATCCTGCTTCACAGAAAATACATTTCACAAGCAGCAAAGATAAAAACACAGGGAGCAACACTTCAAGAAAAATAATTTCAAAACAGAGCATGATGTTCTAACACAAACAGACAAGACCATGCATTTGTTGTTAGTCTTATGGGACCTTCTTCTCTGTTCTGTTTCTTGTTGCTATGTATGGTAATGACCTTATATATCCTGGTAGGCCAAGGCTGTTAATAGAGATTGCTGCTGGAAATTGAAAATCTTTTGTCAAGTTTCAACACTTTTTGGGAACAAATGAAGACTAGCCTAACAACGCTGAAAGGTAAAGTGAGAGTTGGGGTAGTGTGGGTGTGGGACAATTTCACATGAAAAAATACCAAACCTTCTTTAAAAGGAGTCTGGATAATGATGAAAGCACCGTTTTTCACAACATTCAGACATGGCAATTAAAGAGGGAAGGCCTGATTCAGTAAGATCCCAATTTTCAGGAACTAAATTGCACATATCCTTCATGGACATTTTGCATGTGGTTTACTAAGGTGGATTGCAGGCCCTATTACGCCAATCTAAAGCACTTATTATAATTATAGAAAGTGTGTTTTTTAAAAGGGGTGTGATGAATGCAAAGTCAGCACATTGCTAGTTTACAATATTGCACTTCTGACCCACAAAAATCATGTCTGAGGTCAATTGCACCTTCTTCTTCTTCTTTTTCATCTTCTTCTTCTTCCCTTTAGGGGTCTCCACAGCGGATCATCTGTCTCCATCTCAGCCTATCCCTTGCATCTTCCTCTGTAATTCCAACCCTGTCCATGTCCTCCTTCACTACATCTATAAATCTTCTGTGTGGTCTTCCCCTTTTCCTCCTGCTTGGCATGTCAAGAATTGGCCCCTCTGGGGCAGAAAGACAGGCCCAAGCACTGAACTGCAGTGTGACATTTACTAACAAAAATACCAAAACAGTGCAGATAACAAAAAAATACAAACTAAGATAACTTACAGAAGATACACTCCAGAGCTGGAATAGCTCTGGAGGAGATGAGGTGAAACATGGAGGGGATGAAGTCCAAACAAGTCCAAACTATGCAATGCAGCCACAGGGAAACAGTGAGCTGGCAGTGTTTAAATACATGAACAAACAAATGAATGGCAGGTGCGGGAAGCTGAGCTGGCAGGTGACCTAATTACATAATTGCTCACAGCTGAGATGGCAGGAGAGCAGACTGTGAGCAGCTAGAGGAGGTGTCTGGAGAAAGGAGGGTACACGTGTAAACAAACCAAAATACATCCAAAAACTGACAAGAGAATAACAACAGACATACAATACTCAAAATAAATTGAGAGTCTGGGCTCTGTGGCAACATTGCGCCCAGACTCATGACATGGCAGCTCCATCTTCAACATCCTTTGTTCAATATATCCACTCTCCCTCCTCTGCACATGTCCAAAACATCTCAGCTTTGCCTCTCTTACTCCAAACCACTCAACCTGAGCTGTCCTCTGATATACTCATTTCGAATCCTGTCCCTCCTTGTCACTCCCAATGAGAATTTTAGCATCTTCAACTCTTGCACCTCCAGCATCGTCTCCTGCCTTTTTGTCAGCGCCACCGTCTCTACACCATACATCATAGCAGGTCTCATTACCATCTTGTAAATCTTCCCTTTCACTCTAGCCGCTATCCTTCAGTCACAAATCACCCCTGACACTCGTCTCCACCCATTCCACCCTGCCTGCACACTCTTCTTCTTCTCTCTTGTGCATTTTCTATTGCTTTGGATGGTTGACCCCAGGTATTTACACTTACCTACCTTCACTACCTCTACTCCTTGCATCTTCATCTTCACAGTTACACCTGCCTCCCTCGCATTCACACTCATGTATTGTGTCTTGCTTCTACTGACTTTCATTCCTCTTCTCTCCAGAGCATACCTCTACCTCTCCAGGTTCTCTTCCACCTGCTCCCTACTCTCACTAAAGCTCACAATGTCATCTGCAAACATTATGGTCCATGGAGACTCCTCCCTGATCTCGTCTGTCAGCCTGTTCATCACCATGGCAAACAACAAAGGGCTCAAAGCTGATCCCTGATGTAATCCCACCCCCACCTTGAACCCATCCATCACTCCTACAGCACTCCTCACCACTGTCTCGCTGTCATCATACATGTCCTGCACCACCCTCACATACTTCTCTGCCACTTCTGACTTCCTTATACAGTGCCACCCTTCCTCTCTTGGTACCCTATCATATGCTTTCTCTAGATCCACAGAGACACAGTGCAACTCCTTCTGACCTTCTCTATACTTCTCCATCAACACTCTTAGAGCAAACATTGCATCTGTAGTGTAGTTCTTTTTCTTGGCATGAAACCGTACTGCTGCTCACTGATTGTCACCTCTCCTCTTAATCTGGCTTCAACAACTCTTTCCCATATCTTCATAGTGTGACTGACCAGCTTTATGCTTCTGTAGTTACTACAGCTCTGAGCATCACCTTTGTTCTTGAAAATTGGTACCAAAACACTTCTTCTCCACTCCTCAGGCATCCTCTCACTCTGCAAGATTGTGTTAAACAATCTGGTTAAAAAGTCCACTGCCATCTCTCCTAAATCCAATCCAGTCTAATCCAATCCAATCCAACTTTATTAATAAAGCACTTTAAAAACAACCACAGCTGACACAAAGTGCTGTACATAAAAACACAAGACATAAAACAATAAAATACAACTAAAAAATACAATGCAGCACAAATAAATAGTAATCATAGAATAAAAGCAACAAAAGCAAGTAAAATTAATGTTTCAAACTGAGTCAAAAGCCAAAGAAGACAGTGAAGAGGGCTGTTTGATGGACAAAGGCAGATTGTTCCACAGTTTAGGGGCAGCAACAGAAAAAGCTCTGTCCCCTCTGAGCTTCCGCTTCGATTTTGGTATATCCAGCAGCAGCTGATCAGCTGACCTGAGAGACTGAGCAGGGGTGTAAGGACGAAGGAGCTCAGAGAGGTAAGGTGAAGGTAAGATGTTTACCTCCACATACCTGTGGAGGTAAACATCTCCATAACTCCACAGGTATGTCATCTGGACCAACTGCCTATCCATTCTTCATCCTCAAAGCTGCCCTCACCTCCACCCAGCTAATCCTTGGGACTTCCTTGTTCACCATCTATTTGAAATTCTAGTGCAAGCAACTCACTGTGTTGCTGTGTGCACCACGTTTTGATTGGTGTATTGCATGTTAACGAAACACACTCCTAAAAAATAAGAGCATTAGAACAACCCTTTCCCCCTTTTAACTGGTACAAGATCTTCCATCCATCCATCCATCTTCTACCGCTTAATCCTTTTCGGGTCACGGGGGTGGGGGGTGGGGTGGGGGGGGGGGGGCTGGAGCCTATCCCAGCATCTTTGGGTAAGAGGCAGGGTACATCCTGGACAGATCTCCAGTCCATCACAGGGCCAACACAGAGAGATAGACAACCATTCACTCTCACATCCATACCTAAGGACAATTTAGAATCCCCAGTTGATGCCAATTAACCTCACCTGCTTGTCTTTGGCCTGTGGGAGGAAACCGGAGTACCCGGAGTAAACCCACGCAGACACGGGGGTGGGATCAAACCCACGATAGTCAAGGGTGGAATCGATCCCATGACCTTCTTGCTGTGCTGCCACTGTGCTAACCACTGTGCAACCGTGCTGCCCTGGTACAAGATCTTTTTAGAAAAAAAAAAAAAAGATGGTACAATATCTTTTTTTTTTTTTTTTTTGCTGTTGTAATAGCTTTATGGTCTTGTCTCGTTGGAGGCCAGTTGGGGTGGGAATACTATGATGTTATCACAGTCTTTCAATATACGGAATCTTGCAATATTATATATTGCAAATTTCCATCCCAATCTCTGTCTTGCTCAACTTCTGGCTAGATCTCGTGAGTCACTCCTTTGTTGTGCTGACCTATCCAGACAGTGAGCATTTAGCACCATCTAGTAGACTGAAAAGTCAAGTTTTGTTTTTTTTTATCACTCTGCTATCCCATAAAACTTAATTTGTATTTGTAACATTTATTAATACTTTTGTTAAAGTATTGTGATACTGGTTTCTCTCAATCAAAACAGTATTCTGAACACAAAGTGTCACAATACTACACTGTATTGATATTTTGAACCACCCATAAAGGGCACTGAGTGGAACGTCAGTGCAATAAGACAAAGTGGATTCTGTTTTCTGTATGCTACTGTATATTGACTGCATGTACTTATTTTTTTCATCACTACGTTTTGCTTGCATCAAAGACATTAAATAAAATAAAGCAACTTTGACTAATATGCAAATAACCCTTAAGTAAATAATTAACAAGAGCTATTAGCCATATGCATACTCATGTTGTGGTTAGCATTTTCACCTCACCAAGAAGTTTTGGTAAACCAAGTTCTTCAACTTCCTCCGACAGTTGAATGGCATAAGGGTTACTTTAACTGATTATTCTAAACTGAATGGATGGATGGATGGAAAATACTTAAGAAAAGACATACAAAGAGACTCTCCGCTCCACAACCGGGAGGTTGGGGTTCAAGTCCAAGCCGGGTCATGCCAAAGACCATACAAAAATGGAACTTCCTGCCATCCAGCTTGGTGCTCAGCAAAAATAGAACGGAGGAGGTTAATGTGGACAGCAGTGGCTCGGGAGGTAGAGCGGATCATCTAATAACCAGAGGGTTGGCAGTTTGAATCCCGCTTTCTCCAGCCATCCTGCTGTTGTGTCCATGGACAAGACACTTTACCCACCTTTCCTCCAGTGTCCATAACACTGGGCATGAATGTGTATAAATGTTCGGGAGAGGCCATTACCATGGATTGGCAGCCACAATTCTGTCAGCTGTGCTCAGGGCAGCTGTGGCTATAGTAGTAGCTTACCACTACCATTGTCTGTGGAGTGAATGAATAATGTATCCATTGTAAAGCATCTTTGAGTGTCTATGAAAAAGTACTACTGCATATAAATCTGATACGTTATTAAAATGAAGAAATGAAATGTCAGTGAAAGATCACACATGAAAAGTTCAACTTCTTTTCACATGACACAAAGAATTTGAAGATTATTTATCTATGATACACAATATAATTGAAAAAGGAAGAAAATTTAGTGAAATAGCTGATCTAAAGTGCTGAAGCCAAAAATCAATAATAAACAGCTGTATTTTTGGAGCGTTCATAAACTGAAGCAATCATTTACTGATTTGACTAAGAGGTTCTTTAGAAAGTCAGTGCTAATAATGTCTTGACAGAATTCAACAAAAAACCCTAACATGTAGATAAAATGGTAGGTGCTGATATCCTAAAATTTGAAACTCTTTTCTGAAATTAAGGTCTAAAAAGGAAAGTAGCCAAGATTTTATGACTTAGAAAGCATTTGTTGTGCTTCTGGGTTCAATGCTGAGCAATTTATAAAGGATTTGGAGCAACATACAGAGGCGTGAAAAAGTGTTTGCCCCTTTCTGATTTCTCATATTTTTGTATGTTTGTCACACTTTGTCATGAACTGAGCTTGGGGTTCTCCCAAGCTCACCTTCATGACTTTTTCCCGTTTTCATATTTATCTGTGTTTTGTGTTACCTTTGGAGTTCCATATTGTCTCTCATTTTTTCCTTGTCATTATTCGGGCTGCACGGTGGCGCAGTGGTTAGCACTGCGGCAGCACAGTTTACCCTTGGCCGGGGGATCGTGGGATCGTGGGTTCGATCCCAGCCCCCGACCAACAGTGATCTGTGTGGAGTTTGCATGTTCTCCCCGTGTTGCGTGGGTTTACTCCGGGATTTCTCCGGTTTCCTCCCACATGCCAAAAACATGCATGTTAGGTTAATTGGCTGTTCTAAATTGTCCCTAGATATCTGTTTCCTATAGGCCCTTAGAATAGAGGGTTAGTATTAATGAAAGCGCTTTGAGTGGTCTTTGTGACTAGAAAAGCGCTATATAAGTGTAGGTTAGTTAGTTAGTTAGTAATTTAGCTTGTGTTACCGTGTTCTGTTGTATTTTTGGTGCCTTTTATCTGTCTCTTTATGTTTCTGGTTTATTGATCGTCTCTTGAGTTATTTGTAGTTCTTCTGCAGTCTGCTTTTGGTTTTGTTTATATTTATTTTGTGACTGGCAGTGGGCAGGGGGTTGGATTTTGTTGTGCCTCCTGTCTGCTGGCAGCCACACTTCCCTCTCCTGTCGGTGCATGACAACTGGTTCCAATCTGTAATTGCTTTTCCCTCTCTGCTCAGGGCAGCCCACACACACCACCTGTTATTACTCTGCTTGTTATGTCACATATTATTTAAGCTCTGATGTTCACTTGGTTTTTGTCGGCTCATTGAATTGTCAACAGTTCACCTGAGCACTGTTGCTTTGGTGATTTCTTCACTGTAAGAACCAGCACCTGCCTGTTGTTAGTGTGCTTGGTTTTTTCTCTATTTTTCCCGACACCTCCTTTGTGCAGGGTTGTAGTGTTTTGGGTTGCCCAGCACAGCCTGTACTTTTGCTCAGGAGCGTTTTGGGTTCTCGTATTTCTTCCCCCCGCTCACCATTTCGTCTGGGAGCACTTGGGGTTCATTTTTGGCAGTTTGTCCATTTCCAGGAAGTTTGGGGACAATTTGTATAACTTGTTACTGCACTTGCTCACCAGTTTATTCATTGGAACTGTTGTTAAGATATATACGTTAATAAAAGCACACAACATCATCCTGCAAGTGGGTTCTTTGTCTCTTCTGCCTTGGAGAGGCAGCAAATCGTGACAGAATGAGCCGACCAGAATAGGAACCCAGCGGAGGTGTTGTGTGTGTATTTTTCATCTTTTGTGTTTTCATCCACCTGTTTTTGAGTAGCTCAACATGGACTTCACAGTTTTTGGACTGAGCACGGATGAGTGTGTGATGGCCAAGCTGGCTGTGGGTTTTGCTTCCAGGGCTCGGGCCACCCACTCTCCGGAGGCCATTTTTCGTTTATTGGATAACACTGTCAGGGTGATCCAGACATGCCCCAGCCTGTGGAGATGCCTGGTGTTAATGCTGCTCCTTATGATGATATTCGAGTCTCGTCAGCGTCTCAAGGGAGCGGTGAGAGAACCATTCCCTGTACAACCCCGGCAGCCGAAGAGGCGCTCCCGGAAATCAAGTGTGCACCACCCTCATCCCTAGCCTGTGACCTCTTCTCCCCGCCAGACATCCTTTCCAACTCCCGGGGAGATGGAGCATGACCTTGGGACAGCAGCTGATGTCATCACACCCCAGGAATTCAGGCAAGTCCTTCTTCATTCCCTCTCTCTCTCTCATGATGTTACTTGACTGATTCCTGACGAGGAGACTCAGATATTACTGTCTACTGAGTCTCCACCATCAGCTGCTGTTACCACTTCTCCTGCTGTTTCTCCTGTCTCCCCTAAATCTCCACTGGTCCCGGGAGGGAGTCACCGGATGCAGGAGGAGCCAGTTATCCTGGAGGAGCCTACTCTACAGCAAAAAAGTCATCTTGCGTCGAAACGCCAGAGGAAGCCCTCCTCGTCGTCAGCAGCCGTCTTCCCTCCTGCAGCCGAGAGGTCCTCCAGGGTTTCCCCAGACACGCCCACTTCCACGTCATTCGAACTGGTTCCTCCACTACCCACTGAGGGGCCCAGAAGAGCCACTGACGCAGAGGGAGATGGCAGCCCGTCACCTCCAGCAGTTAACATTTAGATCCGGGATGACAGGCAAGTGCTTCTTCATTCTGTTCCACCTTGTAATGATAGGCCTTGTTTGTCTCGCAGGGAAGAGACTCAGATTAAGCAGTCCTCTGAGCTCTCTCCTCCTGCTGCAGCTGCTAACATTTCCCCTGTGCTCTCCGTGTCTCCTCTGCCTCACCCTGAGTGTCCGCCGGCCCCGGAACCAAGCCACCAGATGATGGAGGAGCCCGTGGCCTTGGAGGATCCTTTCCTGGCACCAGCACGAAGTAAAACCCCAGCTTCCACATCGGAGGAGCCTCCTGTGTGGGTCTCGGCAGCTGGGGCAACAAGGACTGCTATCACCATCATGCTTGCTGTGGAGGCTGCCGTAGCAGAGTCAGAGGCCAAGCCAGAACCTCCATCTTCTCCCAGATCGTCGGAGTCCTGGACGGCGGTGAAGCTCGAGCTCAGGCAAGTGCTCTCTTTGGTCTTCCTGTTTTCGGTTTTACAGCAATCTTGCCTGACTCTTGGTGAGGAGAGCCAGGTGCAGCCGGCCACTGCATCTGAGCTCGCCCCGCCGGGCTCCGCCGCTGCTGGTGACCCTGACCCCTCTTCTCCCTCTGTCTTTGAGCTCATTCCCAGGGTTACCAGAGATGAACCAGTCGCTCCAGAGGTCTCCGCAGGTCCTGTCTTTCCACCCAAGGCAGCCGGGGGTCCAGCTTCCACAGAGGAGGTTGTGGGTGTTCCATCCCATCCCGGGACCTCCATAGGTGCAGCTGTGGCCCAGCCCGGGACCTCTGAAGATGCTGCTGTGCCCCAGGCCGGAACCACCATTGGTGCAATGTTGGCCCAGCCGGGGCCCACCGTGGGTTCTACATTGGCCTAGCCAGGGTCCACCGAAGGTGCAGCTGAGCTCCAGCCCGAAGCCACCATGGATGCCGACGTGGCCCCTCCTCCTCCTCTTCCTGACACCGTCGTGGTCCCCTCTCCTTCTCAGCTAGACACCATCGGGGCTCCCTCTCCTTCCCAGCCTGACACCCCCTCCGGCCCTGCTCCTCACCTTTGGGCCTTCCGGTGGGGGAACCACCTCCTGGATCACTCCTCCGGTCATGGTGGCTGAAGCAATCAGACCGGCCGCCCGACAGACTGAGCCGCTGGGTTGGGTGGCCCGTTTTTCCCAGTAGGTCACCCGATTCATTCCACCTGGCGGTCCGGCTGGTGGCAGGCCACCTGACCGGTCTCCTCTCTCACTGCCCGCTGGGCCTGGGACTCTGGTCCCCCGAACTTTTGAGCTCCTTGACCCAGGGGGCCTGAACTTTGTGTGTGTTTTTATTTTTTTTTTTCCCTCTGGTGTGGGCCCTGAGCGGGGTTGTTTTTTGTTCCTTCCTAGCCTGTTCCCCCCACCACCCACCCTGGGTAGTTTGTTGTAGTTCCTGCTGGGGGGGGGGCAGGTTTGTTCCTTTTTGTTCTTTTGATGTTTCCCTGGGTGTCTGTAATCCACCCCTTGAGAGGGGGGCTCTGTCACGAACTGAGCTTGGAGTTCTCCCGAGCTTAGCTTCATGGCTTTTTCCCGTTTTCATATTATCTGTGTTTTGAGTTACCTTTGGAGTTCCATATTGTCTCTCATTTTTTCCTTGTCATTATTTAGCTTGTGTTACCGTGTTCTGTTGTATTTTTGGTGCCTTTTATCTGTCTGTTTATGTTTCTGGTTTACTGATCGTCTCTTGAGTTATTTGTAGTTATTCTGCAGTCTGCTTTTGGTTTTGTTTATTACCTCCGCCAAAGGGGGAGGTTATGTGATCATCGGCGTTGGTTTGTCTGTTTGTTTGTTTGTTTGTCTCTTTGTTTGTCTGTTAGCAAGATAACTCAAGAAGTTATGGACGGATTTTCATGAAATTTTCACAGCTTGTCGGAAATGGGGTATCCTACAGATGATTAGATTTTGGTGGTGATCCGGATCACTGTCCACAAGAAAACCGCCATTACGCAAAATGCCATTTTCGTGAATAACTACTGAACCACTAATCCTATCATTGTCAATCCAATTGCTAGTCATATGTTTTCAGGGCCAAAGGGGGAGGTTATGTGATCATCGGCGTTGGTTTGTCTGTTTGTTTGTTTGTCTGTTTGTCTGTTTGTTTGTCTGTTAGCAAGATAACTCAAGAAGTTATGGACGGATTTTCATGAAATTTTCACAGATTGTCACAAATGGGGTATCCTACAGATGATTAGATTTTGGTGGTGATCCGGATCACCATCCACAAGAAAACCGCCATTACGCAAAATGTCATTTTCGTGAATAACTACTGAACCACTAATCCTATCATTGTCAATCCAATTGCTAGTCATATGTTTTCAGGGCCAAGGAATCTGAAAACGTACACACAAACACTGTATGGGGGAAACTGTGGCCGCCATTACCGAAAAGGCCATTTTCAAGAATAACTACTGAACCACTAATCCTATCATTGTCAATCCAATTGCTAGTCATATGTTTTCATGGTCAAGGAATCTGAAAACGGACACACAAACACTGTATGGGGGGAACTGTAGCGCTAAACCGCCATTATGCAAAATGCCATTTTTCTCAATAACTACTGAACCACTAATCCTATCATTGTGAATCAAATTGCTTGTCATATGTTTTCATGGTCAAGGAATCTGAAAACGGACACACAAACACTGTATGGGGGGAACTGTGGCCGCCATTACGGAAAATGCCCTTTTCGTGAATAACTACTGAGCCACTAATCCTATCATTGTCAATCCAATTGCTACTCATATGTTTTCATGGTCAAGGAATCTGAAAATGTACACACAAACACTGTATGGGAGGAACTGTGGCCGCCATTACGGAAAATGCCATTTTCGTGAATAACTACTGAACCACTGCTTCTCATATGTTTTCATGATCAAGGAATCTCAAGACTGTATGGCCGGAACTGCGGCGCTTGGCGGAGGTCTGCACTCTCCGAGTGCTTTTCTAGTATTTATTTTGTGACTGGCAGCGGGCAGGGGGTTGGGTCTTGTTGTGCCTCCTGTCTGCTGGCAGCCACACTTCCCTCTCCTGTCAGTGCATGACAGCTGGTTCCATTCTGTAATTGCTTTTCCCTCTCTGCTCAGGGCAGCCCACACACACCACCTGTTATTACTCTGCTTGTTATGTCACATATTATTTAAGCTCTGTTGTTCACTTGGTTTTTGTTGGCTCATTGAATTGTCAACAGTTCACCTGAGCACTGTTGCTTTGGTGATTTCTTCACTGTAAGAACCAGCACCTGCCTGTTCTTAGTGTGTTTGGTTTTGTTGTCTATTTTTCCCAGCGCCTCCTTTGTGCAAGGTTGTAGTGTTTTGGGTTGCCCGGCACCAGCCTGTACTTTTGCTCAGGAGCGTTTTGGGTTCTCGTATTTCTTCCCCCCGCTCACCATTTCGTCTGGGAGCACTTTGGGTCATTTTTGGCAGTATGTCCATTTCCAGGAAGTTTGGGGACAATTTGTATTACTTGTTACTGCACTTGCTCACCAGTTTATTCATTGGAACTGTTGTTAAGATATTTACGTTAATAAAAGCACACAACATCATCCTGCGAGTGGGTTCTTTGTCTCTTCTGCCTCGGAGAGGCAGCAAATCATGACAGAATGAGCCGACCAGAACAGGAACCCAGCTGAGGTGTTGTGTGTGTATTTTTCATCTTTTGTGTTGAAGAATAGAAATCATGACACATTTAAACGTTTCAGATCATCAAACAAATTTAAATATTAGACAAAGATAACAAAAGTAAACACAAAATGCAGTTTTTAGTTGAAGCTGTTTATTATTAAGGGTAAAAAAAATCCAAACCTACATGGCCCTGTGTGAAAAAGTGATTGCCCCCCTGTTAAAACATAAATTAACTGTGGTTTATCACATGTTTGGAAAGCTGAGTTCAATTTTCGAGACATTTCTAAAGCTGTGGGACTCCGGCGAACCACAGTGAGAGCCATTATCCACAAATGGTGAAAACATGGAACAGTGGTGAACCTTCCCAGGAGTGGCTGGCCGACCAAAATTACCCCAAGAGTGCAGCAACGACTCATCCAAGAGGTCACTTAAGACCCCACAACAACATCCAAAGAACTGCAGGCCTCACTTGCCTCAGTTAAGGTCAGTGTTCATGACTCCACCATAAGAAAGAGACTGGGCAAAAAAGGCCTGCATGGCAGAGTTCCAAGACGAAAATCACTGCTGAGCAAAAAACATCTTGATGATCCCCAAGACTTTTGGGAAAATAATCTGTGGATTGAAGAGACAAAAGTTGAACTTTTTGGAAGGTGTTTGTCCCATTACATCTGGCGTAAAAGTAACACAGCATTTCAGAAAAGGAACATCACATCAACAGTAAAATGTGGTGGTGGTAGTGTGATGGTCTGGGGCTGTTTTGATGCTTCAGGATCTGGAAGACTTGCTGTGGTAAATGGAACCATGAATTTTACTGTCTACCAAAAAGTCCGGCCATCTGTTCGCTACCTCAAGCTGAAGCACACTTGGGTTCTGCAGCAGGACAATGATCCAAAACACACCAGCAAGTCCACCTCTGAATGGCTTAAGAAAAACAAAATGGAGACTTTGGAGTGGCCTTGTCAAAGTCCTGACCTGAATCCGATAGAAATGCTGTGCCATGACCTTAAAAAGGTTGTTCATATTCAAAAGCCCTCCAATATGGCTGAATTACAACAATTCTGCAACGATGAGTGGGCCAAAATTCCTCCACAGTGCTGTGAAAGATTCATTGTCAGTTATCGTAAACAGTTGATTGCAGTTGTTGCTGCTAAGGGTGACCCTACCAGTTATTAGGTTTAGGGGGCAATCACTTTTTCACACAGGGCCATGTAGGTTTGAAAAACTGCATTTTGTGTTTACTTTTGTTATCTTTGTTTAATATTTAAATTTGTCTAATGATCTGAAACATTTAAATGTGACAAACATACAAAAAAATGAGAAATCAGGAAGGGGCAAACACTTTTTCACACCACTGTAAGTTTCAACACCTTTTTCATTAAATTCAGATTCAGAATACTTTATTAATCCCAGAGGGAAATAAAGACCTTTCTTATTTCATTAATACAATGGGACACCACAGTTTGCATACAGTGTCCAGTCGCAAAATGATCACCTGCATGCCAACTACATAAGTGAGGTATGTACCAATTGAAAGCAATCTCATTGCCTTCAAATTCATATTCAAATCAGGTAATCCTTCAGACAAACGAGTTTGAATAAAAGATGCAATAAAAAATTCCTAAAAATCATTCATTTTTTCATTGAAATCTGTAGTTGAAGTGATTAACAAACCAGATAATTTGGGACTGTAATTTGTAATGAAATTAAAAATTATACACTACAGCAGGAAAGATACTTGTGAATGGTACAGAAATAATGGAGGCACCTGCAGTCTTGAGGAAAAACAGAATGATTTATCACCAAGCTGGAAACAATAACGCCCTGAAGGCGTTCAGGTAGTAAAATGTGTGGGCTGGCTTTCCTATGCAAGACTGAGAGTAAGTGGCTGCCTCTGACCTCTGCCTTGCTCTACATAGTGATGACTGACAGACAAGGGAAGTGCAGAGACTTGAACAAAACAAGTATCTCATAGAGAAATACATTTGTGCCACATTTTGATTATTGCTATTATAATTACTGGCACTTCGTGTTCAGCGTAGCAATTAATTATGAATAATTTAGCTGATGTCTATAATCATCTTCTGCCTTTTTATCTATTTTTGCACACAGTCTGGCAATTTATTCAATCCTGCTATGTCAGAAAATGTCAATATCATCATTATAGTGCAGAAGACATTTTGTCGGTACAAGCTTTAAAAACTAAAAGGAAGGCAGGGATCAAACATTTGGTGTTGACACTCCTAACCAGGCTAACGCTCCTTGATGACATCAAGATTGTGGCACTTTTGGGGTGGACAAATCATAGGAAATGTTTTCTTGATGAAACTGCAAAATCAACCAGAATATAAACATATGAAGTAAATCAATGGGAAGAGACACTGTGCGCCCAAGGACTCAATGACCTGTATGGGTAGATAAATACTTATAAATACCTAGCATGCAGTGATGCATAGAGTAAAAGCAGGTATATGAAAGTGCAGTACATGCAGACCCAAGTGGTATGTAGGGGTTGTGCATGTGGAATGGTGGAAAAAAGATTTTACAGTCTTAAAATTTGTCTACATGTTCGCAACTTCAGTTATTGCTACATATCTGCAGGTGATTGCTAATTCACATAGAGCAAATTATTCAGACATATAGTAAAGGTGGATTCACACTACAATGTTTGGACCAACTTTTAGTGATGTTTTGGCAAACGTCTGGCTCTGCTGGCAGAAGTTAATGATAGTTGGCATTTGTTGGCAACCGCTGGTGAAAGTTGTGCTCTTTGAAAATTTTCAGCCTGCTGAAAATTTGCTGATGTTTGGGAATACACGTTGGTGGAAGCTGTGCTCAGTTGTAAAAGTTCCTGAGCGCTGGGCTAAGTTATGCAGAGTTTATCTAAGTCAGCCTAAGTTAAAGCTGGGTTCACACTATAGCGTTTGGAGCAACTTTTACAGACGTTTTGAAAAATCAGAGAAATAGTCAGCGCAGGTCAGCTGACATCAGCGTTAGTCAATGCTCAAATGCGTTTGTGGAGGCTTCCTGCCATTCTGGACCTACTTTTGGAGTGAGCACATCTCCTTTCGGCATACGTTTCAGTATCTATTTTCCTTTTATATTCCTACGTAGTTACTTCTGCATACCATATTCCCCTGTTTTTTCATTCATTCATTCATTCATTTAAAAAATTATAAAATAATTTTAGATTTAGTATACTTTATTGATCCCCAGAGGGGAAATTGAGGGCATCCACCACCTGGATGGATGAGCAGCCACGCTACGGCGCTATCCCTTAACCATTCACACACACATTCACACCTAGGGCCACTTTAGAGTCTCCAATTAACCTAACCTGCATGTTTTTGGCATGTGGGAGGAAACCGGAGAAATCCCAGAGTAAACCCACGCAAACACGGGGAGAACATGCAAACTCCACACAGATCACTGTTGGTCGGGGGCTGGGATCGATCCCACGATCCCCGGGCCAAGGGTAAACTGTGCTGCCGCAGTGCTAACAACTGCGCCACCGTGCAGCCCAGAATGCATAGAATCCAACACTAAGTCTGCAATTAAAATGTGAACGTGGATGGAATAAAAAAAAATGTTTAATGTATCATTACATAAATAAAATGACGGGGATTATCTTTTGACTGTTACAATTCTCTCCATTAAAATAACATAAATCATCATCATCTCTTACCATCCTCACCTGTACATAACTGCATAACTACATAACTACATCTAACTTATTGCACATTATTTGCACATAACAGTACTCTTAACTTTCTGCACTGTTGCATATATTTGCATATATTTGCTTAAATTGCACATACTGTTAATTACCGTATATACTGCACTGCTGTCCTTTGCACTTCTGATTGGATGCTAAACTGTGTTTCGTTACCTTGTATTCATACATGTGTAATGACAATAAAGTTGAATCTAATCTAATCTAATCTAATAAAATCCCGTTAAATGTCATGATTCCCCACAATGGAAGCCAAACCAATAAATCCTGGAGAATGATTACGCACAGAGCAGAAAATTAAGAACAGTAAATTTCTCAATGAGGAGATCTTTTTTTTTTCTTTTGGCTGTCATAGATAGATAGACAGACAGACAGACAGATAGATAGATAGATAGATAGATAGATAGATAGATAGATAGATAGATAGATAGATAGATAGATAGATGTTGCAGGCAGAGAGTAGACAGACTCTGACTGAAAATTTCACGAAAAAAAACCCCAAAAACCTTTATTCCATGGACCAAGAAAATGTTTTTTCAGACAGCAAAAAAAAATAAAAAAAAGATCAGTGTCTCCAACTGCTGTTGTTTCAAAGGCAGCCAGTAATCCCTACTGGCAAAAGACACATTTGCGCAACAGCACAGCCTAGTTGTAGAAAAATAACACTGCAAAGACATGAAATCCCAAGCAACTCACCAGACAACACCCATCAACTGGAGCAAAAAACCCCACAAACAACTCAAAACTAATCAAATGCCCGTAATATATATATATATATATATATATATATATATATATATACAGTATATACTGTATATATATATATACTGTATATATACTGTATATATATATATATATATATATATATATACGTAGATAGATAGATAGATAGATAGATCTTCACTTCTGGCGCCACACGAGTCGGCTGCCTTTTGCAACAGCGGCTCAATTCTGAGTCTTTTTTTTTTCCCCTTCCTCTCTCTTTTTGATCCGGTTTTTCACTCCATTTATATCACGGACACACAGATCGTCCCAAATGTCTCCTGAGCCGGTGGACGGAGCCACTGTTTATAGCAGGAGACGGTACAGCAGGGAAGAGCTGCTAGCACTCAAATGCCACCCGGTGCTAACGGAAAAACTCGACATACCGGGAGAACTGAGGCGAAAACGCCGTGGTTGCCGGGCTGGAGTAAGGCGGAAGACAAAAAAAATAAAAGGTACAGACCCTCCCTTCCATCCATTGTCATGGGGAATGTACAGTCGTTACTGGGAAAGGTAGATGAGCTAGCGGCTATCTCCCGCTACGATAGCATATAACGGGAATGCTCTCTCCTTTTGTTTACCGAGACGTGGCTATCTGAACTAGCAGCAGATGCTAACATTGAGCTGGAGGGTTTCCACGCGATACGGGCAGTCCGAACACCAGACAGTGGCAAAGCAAGGGGCGGTGGAGTGATAATGTATGTTAACAACAACTGGTGCAGACCGGGACATATCACTGTTAAACAACGACACTGCAGCAAAGACATTGAGTTGCTAGCTGTTAGCATGCGGCCTACATATCTCCCGAGGGAATACTCACACGTGATCTGCATTGTTGTTTATGCAAATCCGACGGCGAACGCTGGGACAGCGCGTGACGTCATCCATTCAGTAACCGGCAGGTTGCAGACAGAACACCCAGATGCTCTTCTCCTCATCTCAGACGATTTCAACCACGTTTTACTGTCTCCCATTCTACCCACGTTTACCCAGTATGTCACATGCCACACTAGAGACAATAAAACACTGGACTTATTCTACGCAAACACTAAGGAGGCATACACCTCATTACAACTCCCCCCACTCAGGAGATCAGATCACAACTTGGTTCATCTCCGGCCGGTGTACAAACCCCTAGTGCACAGACAACCTCCGGCCATGCGCACAGTGAAGTTATGGTCTGAGGAGGCAATGGACACTCTAAAGGGCTGTTTTGAAACCACCGCCTGGGAGCAGCTCTGCGATCCACATGGTGAGGACATCGATGGCCTCACTCACACCATCATGGACTACCTCAGCTTCTGTGTGGACAACACCGTTCCCACCAAGACCATACGGTGTTGCTCAAACAACAAACCCTGGATCAACGCTGAGATAAAAACACTTCTGAGAGAGAAGAAGAGGATCTTCAGGTCGGGGAACAGGGAGATGCTGAAGTCTGTACAGAGGGAGCTGAGGAGAAAGATCAGAGAAGGCAAGGACAGCTTCAGGAAGAAGATGGAGGACAAGCTGCAACAGAGCGACATCAGCGGGGTCTGGAGAAACCTTAAAACCATCTCTGGGCTCCAGAATACCTCCCCCCAGGCCACGGGGGGCAGGGAGTGGGCGAACAATCTGAATCTGTTTTACAATAGGTTTGACCAACCGCCCTCCCCCCTGACTGCACAACAACCACTGCTGCCTCTAAAGACATCAAGTCCTGCTGCCCACTCCCCACTTCACCAACTCCCCCCCACTTCCAACACACAGCCCCCCAACCTGACCCTCACTAAGACCCAGGTGAGGACAGAGCTGAGGAAGATCAAGGCGAGGAAGGCGTCGAGACCGGACGGCATCAGCGCAAAGCTCCTCAAGTCCTGTGCAGACCAGCTGTGTGGGATTGTGGAGTACATCTTCAACCTGAGCCTGAAGCTGGGGAGGGTACCACAGCTGTGGAAAACATCTTGTGTGGTACCTGTACTAAAGACTTCCCACCCCAAAGACCTGAACAGCTACAGACCAGTGGCCTTGATGTCCCACTTGATGAAGACCCTGGAGAGACTGCTCCTTGCTCACCTCCGCCCCCTGGTGGGACCAGCGATGGATCCACTCCAGTTCGCCTACCAGCATGGCATTGGGGTGGAGGATGCTGTGATCTTCCTCCTTCACCGTTCTCTCTCCCACCTGGAGAAGCCCGGGAATGCGGTGAGGATCATGTTCTTTGACTTCTCCAGTGCTTTCAACACCATCCAACCGATGATCCTGAAGGACAAGCTGCTGTGCGCAGGGGTGGACCAGCACCTGTCATCATGGATCCTGGACTACCTCACTAACCGGCCACAGTTTGTGAGAACCCGGGACTGTGTGTCCGACACGATCATCGGTAGCACGGGGGCCCCCCAGGGAACGGTTTTGGCTCCCTTCCTGTTCACCCTTTATACTGCGGACTTCTCACACAACACAACACACTGCCATCTACAGAAGTTCTCTGACGACTCTGCGATCGTTGGCCTCATCTCCAATGGAGATGAAGCTGAGTACAGAGGGCTTATCCAGGACTTCGTGGACTGGTGCCATCGGAACTGCCTCCAGATCAACGCGAGGAAAACAAAGGAGCTGGTGGTGGACTGCCGCAGGCAAGGACAACCCCTCACAGCACCAGTAAATATACAGGGAACAGACATCGAGATAGTGACATCCTACAAGTACCTGGGTGTTCATCTGAACAATAAACTGGACTGGTCACACAATACTGACGCACTCTACAAGAAGGGACAGCGCAGGCTGTTCCTACTGAGGAGACTCAGGTCTTTTGGTGTACAAGGGGTGCTGCTGAAGACATTCTATGACACGGTGGTGGCATCAGCCATCACTTTTGGAATGGTCTGCTGGGGCAGTGGCATTACCGCAGCCGATAGGAAGAGACTGAACAAACTGATCAAGAAAGCTAGCTCTGTCCTGGGGCAGCGCCTTGACCCAGTGGAGGAGATAGGAGAGAGAAGGACGGTGGCTAAACTGTCCTCTCTGCTGGAGGCCAAGTTCCACCCTATGCAGGGCATACTGAATGCATTGAGGAGCTCATTTAGCAGCAGACTACATCATCCTAGGTGCACAACTGAGAGGTTTCGCAGGTCCTTCCTACCAACGGCTGTCAGACTGTACAACCTAAGCAGGGCTGCTCGCAGAGATAGCAAAAAGACGTGACAACCTAATAGTTTTTGAATGCAAAAGACGCAATAGACTTATACAATGGTCCCCTCTGGCATACAACTAGGAAAATACCGGTCGCTATGGAGGGTGAGAATATGTATGGGTATATAATCATACCATGTAGGATAACTAAGTAGACGGTTGTGCTGTTTCATCCCATCTAGCAACAATGCTCTGCACTGTGTGTGTTTATATATTTACATATTTATTCCATCTAGCTACAATGCTCCGCACTGGGTGTGTTTATACATCTACATATTTATTCCATCTAGCTACAATGCTCCGCACTGTGTGTGTTTATATATTTACATATTTATTCCATCTAGCTACAATGCTCCGCACTGTGTTTATACACTCATATATTTATTCCATCCAGCTACAATGCTCCGCACTGTGTGTCTATATATATATATGTACATGTGTATACTAGCTGCTCTTGTTTTTTCTTGCCTTCTGATTGTTGCTCTGAGTGTTGCTATCCCTGTGCTGTTGCAATCCTGGAATTTCCCCATTGTGGGACTAATAAAGGCTTATCTTATCTTATATATATATATATATAGTATATACAGTATACATATAGTATATTATCCCGTAGATTAAAAAAATTTAAAAAACGTGTCATACACACCTTGTTATCACCAAGCAAATACTGTACATTGTCCTCTTACATATACAGTCGTGTGAAAGAATTAGGACACCCAATTAAATATTCAGTTCTTTATTAATAAATGTTCACATATTTATGTCTAACCTTGTTTTTGTTTTTATTTGCATTTTTTAACATTTATTTTAGCGATTTTAAGTAGGAATGAATGTGGGGTGTCCTAAAAAGATGGGGGATGTCCTAATTTATCCCTCACTATTTGTTTAGAATTATATTTTACAGAAAATTTGAAAAAGTCTTTAATTCATTTTAATTGTTTAGTTGTATTACATGAATCTCCCAGTATTTTTAACATTGATATCAAATATCCATATGTCCAAATATGTTTAAAAAACACACAGGCTTATACAGGGTGTCCTAATTTTTTCACATGACTGCATTTTTTTTTTAATTCCCCCTTTTCTCTATTTCTCTTTCATCTGTGCATGTCTGAAGTGAGTTTCGATCTAAAAACATCTGTTTTTACCAGCATTTCAGTCAACGTTTGCTAAAGGAGCTTAACTTAGGCTGACTTAGGCAAACCCTGCATAAATTAGCCCAGCGCTCAGGAATTTTTACAAACTGAGCACAACTTTCACAAATGTTTATTTCCAAATGTCAGCAAATTTTCAGCATGCTGAAAATTCTCAATGAATACAACTTTCACCAGCGTTTGCCAACAAACACCAACTATAATTAACTTTTATCAACTTTTGCCAGCAGAGCCAGACGTTTGCCAAAATGTCAGTAAAAGTTTTTCCAAAAGTTGTAGTGTGAATCCACCCAAAAAAGCAGGTCCAGCATGGCAGGAAGCCTCCACAAACGCTGATCTTTACATGAGCGTTGCCTGAGGCTGATGTCAGCTGAACTGCGCTGAGTATTCTTAGCTTAAGTTAACCTAAGCTGGCAACTGCTACACATACACTAGCCTAACTTGGCAAAAGTTTTACAATGCTGAATGCAACACTGGGAAATGCTAGCAAAAGTTTGGAAAAGCAATTTCACCAATGTTTGGGCTGATTTCTCTGATCTTTCAAAACGTCAGTAAAAGTCGGTCCAAACGTTATAGTGTGAACGCAGCTTCAGGCAGTGCTGAGTAAATGCACACCAGTAGATACCTTTGCAAATACTTGGAAATACCTTCATCTGTCACCTGTGCAAATGCATACATATATGTACAGTACCAGTCAAAAGTTTGGACACATCTACACATTCATTTTCAATGGGTAGATGTGTCCAAACTTTTGACTGGTACTGTACATACAGATATTAGCAATTATTCACTTGCATTCTATGTTAAAATATGTGTTTGTGTACATATGCAAGTGATATACAAGTGTTTTCCAAGTTGTTTGGGCAGACCACAGGTATATACGTGCTCTCAGTTGTAGGTGTGTGTGACTGAACCTTGAGTTTGGTATGATAAAGTATAACTTGATAACGATTGATATAAAATGCAAATGCCTGTTATTGTGGGCATCTCAGTGGCACTGTGGTTTAGTGTTGTTGCCTCACAGCAAGAAGGCCCTGGTTTTGAACCAAAGAGCTGGCCAGCTGAGGCCCTATCTGTGTGGAGTTTGCATGTCCCCCGCCCCCCCCCCCCCCCGTGAGTTTTTGCTGGGTACTTGGGTTTTCTCCCCCAGCCGAAAAACATGCACGTTAGGTTAACAGGCATTTACTGGGGATAAATTGTCTGTAGGTATGCATGTGAGAGTCAGTGGTTGTCTGTGTTGGCCCTACGGTGGACTGGCGATCTGTCCAAGGTGTACGCCAATCCTCACTTGAAGATGCTCCGTCCCCCTCATGACCCAAAGGATTTAGTGGTTTAAGAAAATGACTGGATGGACGTCACTGTGCTCAAGATTTAGTGAATTAAAAAATGTTTTCTTAATGCTTATATAAATGATATTAATGACTAACAGAATGAACCAAAAGTGGTTGTTCAGATGAAGGCAGGGTAGGACATGCATTATTCTAGTTTTCTTGCTTGGCCCTGCTTTGGTATTAAATGTATTTCAATTCCACTTTCAATTTCTGTACCATCAATTTTCATACATCTACAGTTGAACTCAAACTCATTCAACCCTGAATGCAAATCCTGCTTGTTTTCATTCAGTACAAACAAATCCAACAAGAATCTTGTTGGATTTGTTTTTTGTTTTTTTTCAAACAGCTGAAAGTTTGTAAATTTTGAAAATAAACATGATTTGTAATGGGAGCTGAATTTTGAGTACGACTGTAAGTTGGTTTAAGGATGAAGGTGGATTACTAATAATCTGCTAGGCAGTGCCATGCAACAAGGTTTTTTAAAATGCAAGTCAGTCACAAACAATAATTTTTATGGTGCCATGTGTGACTGGAGTTAATTTAGAGCCACTTGGACAAAGATAATGCCCCAAAGAAAGAGAAAACACACACACACGCACACACACAAACACATTATCAATAGATCCATAGAAGTAATCACGTGTGGTGACCACAGCCTGTACTGCTCCCACGGGAGCCAGCCAGTCGTTTCATTTTAAGGCCACACATGAGCCCTGTACAGCCCATTTATCATACGGCAATGGGAAGTTATGAAAGCAGAGAGAAGAGGGCATTACACAAACACACGCAGGCACACTCTACACACGCAACAGAAACAGATGCATATTAAGCGCACAAACACATGCGCACGAACCCACACCTACTAAGCTTCCACATTCAGTCTTGTGTACATTCCTCAGCGTGGTCTTAACACAGACACGAACCACATCTGTGGCTCTGAGGTAATGTGAAAAAAACAAAAAAACAAAAAAACAAATAGTCACAGCTGCTGGCCATTTAATGACCCCCTGTTACTATGACAGTAATGGCCCTCCAAACAGCAGTGGGGTATTATTGCTACTAGTAAAATGAAAAATTCAGCACAGAATTTATCTATATTTTTACAACTAGACCCCGACACTAGGTGAAAATTAGAGGGCTGTTTGCATTATTAAAAAGGTGTTAAAAAATAAAGGGGATTGATCTTCTCATATGCAAAATTGGAGACTGAATACCCTGAGCTCACGAAGTTGCTTTGCATTTCATCATTTAGGATCATTTCTCATATTTATCAAGCATGCATCACTCACTCCTAGCAACTGCACTGAAATTTAAACAAGAGCTGAAAATATTTATAAAAGTAGATTTTTAGATTGTTAAAAAAGCCCGTGATTATTTTTTTTAATAACTGGTGTTATGGTCTTGCAAACACTCCAGTCAGAGCAGACTTTACCACTGACAGCAGGCTGAATTTATGCACTTATATAGCTGTTAAGTTCCTCCTTTCTTTCTTCTTGAAGAACTGAGGCCTCACTTTCAAAACTCACATATTTACAAAGCAAGGCCTGAAAATGTGCATGCCACTGTCTATGCAAATGTTATGATTCATGAAAAACAAATTGATGGGAACATGCATGTACTTTTAGGGAACTGCTGACTCATGTAACTCTTTTTGAGACATCTGGTGACACAGATGCTGAGTAGGGGAACTGAAGTGATTCCTTGCAAAATAAAAATGCAAGTAATATTAAGTGATAGGGGAGTAACAGTATGGCTAAAATCACGGTTTGGTACACACCTTGGTTTTAAAGTCACGGTTCGGTTCATTTTCAGTACAGTAAGGAAACACAATGCAAAACATAAAACTGCTTATCTTTTGTAGAAGCGGGAACAGCTTTACTGATAAAAAAAAAAAAAACAACAACTGCAAACTGCCAGCAGTAAATTCTCCAATAAATAAAATATTCTCAAATAAACAAAATAAAAATAAATAATAAATTAATAAATTTGCTTTTTAGGAAATGAACGATGCAGACAAGTGCAACCATAGAAGTTTAAACAGCCTATTATAAAAAGTTCCCATAGCTACAAAATAATGACCCATAAACATGAGTTGGAAACTTAACAGTTTAATCAAAACCTTTTGAAGCAACACAGTTAATTAAATAATAGACATTAAAGTTTGGTCTTTTGACCCCAAAACGAAAGAAATAAAACTCAAATATCAGCTTAAAACTCAATATAAAAATAAAAATAAAACTCAATATAGTCTGGTCAGATGAGACCAAAATTGAACTTTTTGGATGCCACAACACACAGCATGTTTGGAGGAGAAATGGCACTGCACATCAGCAGAAAAACATCATACCAACAGTGAAGTTTGGAGATGGGAGCATCATGGTGTAGGGATGTTTTTCAACACAGGGTACAGGCAGACTTCATGTAATTGAAGGAAAGATTAATGGACAAATGTACAAAGACATCCTTGATAAGAACCTGTTGCCATCTGCCAAGATGCTGAAGATGAAACGAGGGTGGCCATTTCAGCAAGACAATGATCCCAAACACACAGCCAAGGAAACTCAATTGGCTCCAGAGAAGGAAAATAAAACTGCTAGAATGGCCCAGTCAGTCATCTGACCTGAATTCAATTGAAAATCTATGAAACAAACTGAAGATTAGCATTCATAGAAGACCAAACCCAATAGTAATACCAAATATTGGAACGGCCCATCTCTAATTCTCACTGGGAATGACTAGGAGGGACAGGATTAGAAATGACTATATCAGAGGGAAAGCTCAGTTTGGAGGCAAAGTAAGAGAGGCAAGGCTGAGATAGGTTTGAACATGTGCAGAGGAGGGATAGTGGAGATATTGGACAAAGGATGTTGAAGATGGAGCTGTCAGGCAGAAGGAAAAGAGGAAGACCACAGAGAAGATTTATGGCTGTAGTGAAGGAAGACATGGAGAGGGTTGGTGTGAGAGAAGAGGATGCAAGGGATAGGGTCAGATGGAGGCTGACAATCTGCTCTGGCGGCCCCTAAAGGGAGCAGCCAAAAGAAGTAGAAGAAGAAGAAGAAGACTATATATTCTATAATTTATGCAGCCAGTGTTACATACAGTGTGTCACAAAAGTGAGTACACCCCTCACAATTTTGTAAATATTTTATTATATCTTTTCATGGGACAACACTGAAGATATGACACTTTGATACATTGTAAAGTAGACAGTGTACAGCTTGTGTAACAGCGTAAATTTGCTGTCCCCTCAAAATAACTCAACACACAGCCATTAATGTCTAAACCGCTGGCAACAAAAGTGAGTACACCCCTAGTGAAAATATCCAAATTGTGCCCAATTAGCCATTTTCCCTCCCTGGTGTCATGTGACTCATTAGTGTTACAAGGTCTCAGGTGTGAATGGAGAGCAGATGTGTTAAATTTGGTGTTATCACTCTCAAACTCTCTCACAGTGCTCACTGGAAGTTCAACATAGTACCTCATGACAAAGAATTCTCTGAGGATCTGAAAAAAAGAATTGTTGCTCTACATAAAGATGGCCTTGGCTATAAGAAGACTGCCCACACCCTGAAACTGAGCTGCAGCATGGTGACCAAGACCATACAGCGGTTTAACAGGACAGGTCCCACTCAGAATAAGCATCGCCATGGTCAAAAGAAGTTGAGTGCACGTACTCAGCGTTATAGCCAGAGGTTGTCTTTTGAAAATAGACGTATGAGTGCTGCCAGCATTGCTGCAGAGGTTGAAGGGGTGGGGGTCAGCCTGTCAGTGCTCAGACCATACGTCGCACACTGCATCAAATTGGTCTGCATGGCTGTTGTCCCAGAAGGAAGCCCCTTCTAAAGACAATGCACAAGAAAGCCTGCAAACAGTTTGCTGAAGACAAGCAGACTAAGGACATGGATTACTGGAACCATGTCCTGTGGGCTGATGAGACCAAGATAAACTTATTTGATTAAGATGGTGCCAAGCGTGTGTTGCAGCAACCAGGTGAGGAGTACAAAGACGAGTGTGTCTTGCCTACAGTCAAGCATGGTGGTGGGAGTGTCATGGTTTGGAGCTGCATGAGTGCTGCTGGCACTGGGGAGCTACAGTTCATTAAGGGAACCATGAATGCTAACATGTACTGTGACATACTGAAGTAGAGCATGATCTCTCCCTTTGGAAACTGGGCTGCAGGGCAGTATTCCAACATGATAACCACCCCAAACACACCTCCAAGATGACCACTGCCTTGCTAAAGAAACTGAGGGTAAAGGTGATGGACTGGCCAAGCATGTCTCCAGACCAATTGAGCATCTCTGGGGCATCCTCAGATGGAAGGTGGAGGAGCACAAGGTCTCTAACACCATGATGTCGTCATGGAGGAGTGGAAGAGGATCCCAGTGGCAACCTGTGAAGCTCTAGTGAACTCCATGCCCAAGAGGGTTAAGGCAGTGCTGGAAAATAATGGTGGCCACACAAAATATTGACACTTTGGGCACAATTTGGACATTTTCACTTAGGGGTGTACTCACTTTTGTTGCCAGAGGTTTAGACATTAATGGCTGTGTGTTGAGTTATTTTGAGGGGACAGCAAATTTACACTGTTGTACAAGCTGTACACTGACTACTTTACATTGCGTCAAAGTGTCATATCTTTAGTGTTGTCCCAAGAAAAGATATAATAAAATATTTACAAAAATGTGATGGGTGTACTCACTTTTGTGAGATACTGTAAGTGCAAGAAATTTTTTTTCAGTCAACAAATACAAACCATAGCCAAAGTTAAAATCCAAACACACAACTGCAAGGAACCATTTGCTTTCATCCAGACATGCAAAGAAGGCAAAGCCATATTTTTAGCTTCTAAAATTATTGTGTGTGAGAGAGTATTTTATGCACAGAAACTGATCCCTTTACCTAAATCCATTCTGAAAGTGCATTCAGTGCTTACACCTTGTGAAAAAATGAGTAATAGCTTGGCACATCTTTCTTATGACACAGAACAGGTGTTATAAAAGCTACTTGATAGGTATGGTAATTGCTGCCAGCCCAAAGTCTTGAACACGCCAGCCTTGATTCTTTTGGAGGTGTAGAGATAAATAAGCCTCTTTTAATGAGAATCTAAGTCATGCTGAGCTTACACACTCATGCTTTAGCAACACAACTCATCCCCTGTAGGGATTACACCATGAAAGTCTGTAGCTGAAAACCACCGTTCATCTCCAGAAGTGTCTGTGGTGTGACTGATGGAGGTTATATCAGTGCTTCTGGTGCACACCTCACTGGGACTCATGACTTGGGCCTCATCTATGCAGTTGACCTAAATGACCTGAGGGTCTGCTTGCTTTGAAGTTTTAATTTAACAGGATTAAACTCTATAAATTAACTGTGAAAACCCCATGCCGTGTCAAACAACATCCCATTAAAACTGGTCACATTTCATTTAACTTTTTTTTTTCACTTTGTCATCTGTAATTGATAATATTTCCTCAACTTCCCTTAGTTTATTTCTCCATTTCCAATGGACAGAATAATCATTGGAATTAAATGGGAATCATTTTTAAAAAGCTTGGCAGAGACAGTCTGCTGAGCGGCAGAGTGCTCGCCCATGAAAAGGCTCACTGAGCAGACCCATACGACTGCACGCTGCCCTGATGACAACTGCAAATCAAATAGATACACCAGATTGCACAAACCGCAGAAAGATGGATGCCATAGTGCATAAATACATGCAAACTCACAGACATGCCCCTTGGAGTCAATATGCTTGTCTTCAGAATCTCTTGGTGTAGACATTCGCTTGAATTTGTACATGGCACTTCCTGATTTAAGAAAGGCCAGTGAATGGAAGAAACAGAGGAAGACAGACGTGAAACAATAGACACAAATGCAAAAGGCAGAGAAGGAGATCCCGAGGCATCAGCTGAGTGATCGTTTGTGTCTCGTCCTTTGCCCCGGTGGCACAGAGCTCAATCAAATTCTCCTCATTCTTGACCATGCATCAGCTTAGCAAGCAGAGGCCTTCATTCACTCCCTCAATTAAATGCCCACCCGCACATAATTAATGACTGTTTTGTCCACAGATCAATAAGCAGCCTGTTCATTAAAAGTCTCTTTGCTTCCTCAAAGCTCACTTTCCATAGTTCACTGTGCCATCTGAGGAGGTGGTGCGGGCGAACGGAGTTTCCATAGCAGTTTTGTGTCTGTGCATTCGCTTGCTTACAGTACGCTTTCCTTTTACCAGTTCAAGATCAGAGGGTAGAAAAAGTGAAGACCGAAAATGAGAGAAAATGAATGAGAGCACAGACGTGTGGGATCTTGAATGCCATGTTTATGAGTGCCCCGTGTCTAAGTATCTCATATGGGAAGGTAATTACTGTAAAGAGATTTATGGTCGATTTATTATGCTGTTGAATTTAGCAAACGATCTGGATATACAGCACTGCACGTCCACTGCACCCTAACCAGTCCCTTTTCTTTTATCTATTTGACATCCTCCAAGCAGCATCTGTGTTTAGAGAAACAAAAACAAAAGAACTATCTGTTACTCCTTAACAAATAAAAGATCAATAAACACAAGAGCTGGATTTAACATGGAGCACGCCTCACTGCAAGCCAGCTGTCATCGCTAACACACCGAATGATGACACCAGTGGTTCTTTCAATCTTAAGGACACACACACACACACTCACGCTCGCTCTCTCGCTCTCTCTCCCCCACGGACACACACAGCGTTCCTGGTGTAATGATCGGCGTGCACGACGCCACTGCCTCTCACCTCCCCCATCTGCCATGGAATCATAGCATCTCTGGAGATGGATAACATGGTTTGAACACACAGCACCCTCATACTGGGGTACGTATTTATTGTTTTTTATGAGGTACGCCATCTGATGCAGTATCTTTGAATTACAGTGTGAAATCACACAGTTTTTCGTTGCACCCATGTAGTTAGATAAAGTTTGATGAAGTTTAACTGCAACTGTGGCTTCTTCTTTGTGAACTTTTTTTGGACACGTCTGTCTTTAATTTCAGCCACATCATAAGCTCACTCCTTTTTGTGGTCTTAATAGGACCTGGCAGCAAATCAGACCAAACTGGCCAAGCAGATTTTATAAAGGACACATAACAAGAAGTATTTACCTGAACATGTTTTTAGGCCATTCAGTCTGCTGGTGCCTCACAGGTATCTCTGGTGACCTTTGCTGCAAGTGGAGCTTTTATGCTAGACTGGGTTTGAGTGGAAATGTGTGGTGTGATTACTGACTTGTGTATAGTTTTATTTCCTAACTTTATTTTTTGAGATGAACACAAATGCCTTTGACACCCCTCCAAATACAATATGATATAAAGACATGATTCCTTTTTTTTTTTTTACAGTATTTGTCTTTTTTTGCAAAAAGAAAATTGTAACTGTTTAGATTGAAAACTATTTGTAATGCATCAATGTCTCAGTCTCATATGTATTATATTCAGCATAATATATACTAGGGCTGGGCAATTCATCACAAAAAAACAAGTGAAACTAGAGGGCACTCAGAAAGCATATACCTCTGCCAAGGCTCCATCCCTCCCTCCCTTTGTCCTCCCCTCTCTCCCTTTGTCCATCCATATCGCCATCCATCTGTACATTGCGAGATAGGTATGCACTCATGGATCACCTCCAACATCTAATGAGTTCATCTTTGGGCCAAAGGTCACCTCTGGTGAAAGTGTCATCCAAACCCATCTATGAGCTTCTGTGTGATCCTGCTAACAGGCAGAGAAATGGCAGCAAAAACAATATGACTACGTTATATTACTACATTATAACAACAAGTCTGTCATAATTAGGGCTGGGAACGATCCCTAATTTCCAGAATCGATTCGATTCCGATTCTTGAGATTCTGAATCGATTCAATTCCGAATCGATCCGGTCTGATCCGATCCCAATTCGATCTGGGAAATTACCATTTTAATAACTATTTTACTTGACAGGAAAAAAATCTTCGAGACCTAATGCTGCAAATTGTACCAAGAATAGTCTCACTTCGTTAATACATAAATTATCACATATAGAACTGACCAAGAATCAGTTACAATAATGCACTTTATATTATTTAACTTATGATTTCACAAAGTGCTCACAAGTGCTTTCTTTAGCGCAAAGGATGTGTAGTGTCAAGTTAACAACCCAGAGTCAGTAAACAAATTCAGTGCATGAAGCATGTATAGATAATCTCACTGTATGTCAGTCCCTCCAGGATTTCATCGGCTGTTTTTGTGATTGTTGTGGCCCAAAAAGCCTGAATTTGATTTTTTTTTTTTGATTTTCTATACTTTATTGATCCCCAGAGGGGAAATTGAGGGCATCCACCTGGATGGGTGAAGCAGCCACGGTACGGCGCTTTCCCTTTACCATTCACACACACATTCACACCTAGGGCCACTTTTAGACTCTCCAGTTAACCTAACCTGCATGTTTTTGGCCTGTGGGAGGAAACCGGAGAGCTCCCGGAGTAAACCCTCACAGACACGGGGAGAACATGCAAACTCCACACAGATCACTGTTGGTCAGGGGCTGGGATTGAACCAGGGATCCCAGGCCAAGGGTGAGTTGCTGTGCTGCCGCAGTGCTAACCACTGCACCACCGCACCACCCAAAAAGCTTTGTGGGAGCTTTTCCAAAAAGTTGTGACATTTTAGAGGTTTTTTGCACTGAAAGTTGTGTGAGGAAGTACAGATTTTAAAGTAGCTGCTTTTTCCATAGTTTACAGTGATGCTATTGTATGTAACTCTTGTCAGGTCAGGCATTGGTTTGCTTGCTACCGGATAACCATAAAAACCGGTACCACCTGTCTCATGGGTTGGGCCGTCGGCGACTCAACCGGCAACCCCACCCTTCCGAGGGTGTGGAGGGTGAAAGTGGGCATTGTGGCAGAACTAAAAACAATATCTGTCACAGGTCTGTGGTAGACCACTCCCAGTTACACGGGGTGAGACTGGCAGATAAGCACATCAGTTGCAAGGTCTGTGGTGGACTTTTGCCAATTGGTGCATCGTGACATGCACTACACAAAGAGCAGAGATAAACAAACCTATCCTCTGGTCAGTCACTGCAACAGATACTGGAGTCAGTCTGTTTTGGTTGGTCCTTGCCACTGATAATACCTCTATCTGCCAAGAATGTGCTGCTATTCCAGGAAAAGCTAGCAGTACTCAAATACTTTGCAAGCAGTTTCATGAAATGGTCAATCAGAAAGCAACTCACACCGGCTCAGATGTCGCCCGGGTTAACAAGGTCCGCGCTGATCTGTTCACACTCCAACAGGCAGCGAAAAGTATGTTAGGAGCAGGAAGAGAGAAGAAGAGGAAAACAGCAGCCCCGTGTGTAGCAGAATGGAATGTATGCACTGTGATGGACAGATAAACATCACAGCGCCCAGAAAGACAGACTGAACTTGTGGCCTTGGAAATGAACAGGTACAATGTAGACATAGCTGCACTTAGTGAAACAAGATTGCCTGGATATGACAGTTTGGAAGATCATGGGTACATCTTTTGGAATGGGAAATCAACTCAAGAAAGGAGAGAAGCAGGAGTAGGCTTTGCAGTTAGAAAGAAGATAACAGCAATGCTTGATGAGGAACTGGTGCCAATCAACGACATAATAATGACTATGAGACTCCCACTACAACGGAAGATGTATGCCACACTCATCAGTGTGTATGCCTCAACAATGACCAACACAGAGGGGGTGAAGGAAGAGTTCTGCAGTGATTTACGTAAGACTATCAGGCCTGTACCGTCTGATGACAGGCTGGCACTGGAGATTTTAATGCTAGAGTTGGTTCGGACACAGAAAAGGAAAGGAGTGCTAGGCAGTCATAAAGTAGGCAAGTGCAATGAATGCTAATGGAGAACCTCTACTTGCACTATGTTCAGAGTACAACCTTGTGATAATCAACACCCTATTTAAGCACAAGGACACACACAAGAAGACATGGATGCACCCAAGATCCAAGCACTGGCACTTGTTAGACTACATCATAGTAAGGCAGAGACATTAGGGATGTACTGGACATCAGAAAAATGAGAGGCGTGGACTGTGGTACTGATCATCTTATGCTGAGATTTAGACTAAGTATTTGCAGACAAAAACAGCACTGCAGGACAGGTGCGAAGCCACCACAGAAGCTAAACACTAGTGCACTGAAAGGCCAAAAGAAGCAGGAAGAACTTACACAGGAAATGGATGAAAACTTGAAAGACTGGGCCGGCAACAACTCAGAGAATGGCACAGGAGAGAAATGGGGAACGCTAAAGGATACGGTGTATCAGACTGCGAGTGATGTTTTAACCCACCCTGAGAAGAAACGTCAAGATTGGTCTGATGAGCATGATGAACATCTGAAGAAACTACTAGAAGTGAGGAACACAGCTAGGCAGGAAAATCTACAGTGTAATACAAGGTCGAAGAAGAAGAAATACTCAAGGGCTCAGAGTGACCTACAGAAGTACACCAGAGAGATGAAGTCCAACTGGTGGAATGAAAAAGCATAGGGACCTCAAACTGCAGCAGACATGAAGGACATGAAAACATTCTTCACAGGTTTGAGAGAAATCTACGGCCCTAAACCAAGAGGACTGATTCAACTAAAGGCTAGGGATAGTGAAACGGTTTTGCAGGAGAAAGACAAGATCCTGGACAGATTTGCAGACCACTTAACCTAACTTAACCTAACCCACTTAACCTAGCTGTTAGCTCTGTTAGTGCTCCAGGTGTTTCTGGTTCTTGGCCGCGGTTCCTGGCTCACTAACCTGGTTTCGACCCGATCAGACTCAGCAGACATTCACAGACTTAAAAGCATTATATTAAAAGATCGATCCACGGATTTTGTGGATCGATATCGGCTCAGTCAAACGTGGATCGATCCATATCGTTGTATCGATCTTTTGAGCCGACCCCTAGTCATAATCGTATTAACCATACACTGGGGCTGGGCAATTTGACTTTAAATCGGCATCATGGTTTACTGAATCTTTCAGTCCGGTTTTCGTTTTTAATTCCCTCCTCTCTTCTCCCTTACAGTTTACTGACAAGGTTCAAAATTATTATTAAGCAATATTACACAACAGCGTGGTATCACATCACTGTGGTGCATAGTAAACAAGCTTAAAACAGGCCTATTGTGATTTCACAAACAAAAAAATTAAACATTGTCCAGTCCTGAAGTTAAAGTGTTTACATACCGTGTGGGTCACGCGGCTCGCAACGACATCCTTAGCATGTCTGCTGGTACATCAGGTTCAGGTTCAGGTTACTTTATTTGTACCCGTAGGTAGATTTGTTTTGCAGTCAGGTGACATCCTTTTAGACACATATTTACAAAACACAATTACATTCAACATGAACACAAGCACAGGCACACATGAAGCTGACTATAAACCCGATAAAAGTACTCAAGACACCACCAATCAGGACATAAGACAAAAAAAATAGCGGTATATGTCACCGGAGTTACATCCGCATGCACTCCAAACCCCTTCTTAAACCATACACTTTGCTTGCTTTTTCTTGGCTTCTTCAGATAAAATAATGTCAATCATCACATATTATGTGGGTGGAGACCACATGTCTTTTAGTTCCAAGCTGTTTTACTTTTTCTGCAGTGTTTGGTGGTAAACAGCGCTAAAAGAGTGCACTGTTTCGGGGTGCGGAGGTGCGTGGTCACGCATGTAATTCTGCAGACACATCTTAAAAGGGAAGTACATGAAAAGCTCAACATTAATATATAAAATAATTTTCAAAAAGTTCCTGGATGCAGATCGTCACCCGGACCACCACCAAATCTAATCATCTGTTCCATGTGCCATTGCACACCTTTCCCGAAAATCTCATCAAAATCCGTTCATAGCTTTTGGAGTAATGTTGCTAACAGACAGACAAACCAACAAACAAACCAACCAACGCCTGCAAAAACATTACCTCCTCTCTTGGCGGAGGTAACAAACTCTTGGGTCATACAGTATAATCGACATAATCTTGCTTGTGGACAGAAACCAGTGGCACACCCGATTCTGTGGAGGAAGTGGGACTGGATTGGACACACCCTCGGGAAACCAGCATCCAGCATCACACGCCAAGTCCTGACCTGGAACCCGCAGAAGAAAAGAAAGAGAAGCCAGCCTCAAAACAGCTGAAGACGAGACACTGAGGCGGAGCTGAAACAGCAGGGAACCAACTGGAGGGGAGCAGAGAGAGCATCCCAGAACCGAGTGCAATGGCGAGGGGTCGTCGATAGCCTATGCTCCATGGCGAGCTATGAGCTTAAGTAAGTAAGTAATCTTGCTTGTGTGTATAGGTGAGCATTCATGTACTGTTTCTTTAATATGTCTCCTGCACGCAGGGTCACGTGACTCTACAGCCTGGAAGCAGCACAGTCATATTACACAGCACTCCTCAGAAGCAGGGAAACACAGTGGAAAAATTAAATTGCCTTGTACCAAAAAGAAATGCGGTGTATGCCAATACGTGGTGACTGTGTGTCAAAATTATTGTTTTACTGCTCCTGGTCAAGTTGAGAGGCCTGCGATCTGGAATCGTAAATATCAAACATGTTTGATATTTTACGATACCTACCTTCAACAGAATAACCACCATGCCAATGAAAGTGAGCCGACCCAGAGCTAACGCTAACTGGGTGTTACATGTAAAATTTACTCATGTACCATCTTCTCAGCCAAGGTTTCACCCATATTCTTTTCTTTCTTTTTGTTTTTCACCACAAAATGAGCGGCAGCCAGCTAACAATGTCAATAGTTCTCCATATTTGTTTATGTCCACAAGTCCCGTTTGAATCTCACATGATCACATTTGATCGTGTGACATTCTGTGATATCCTGTGCCATTGGAATCGTTATGTGAAATCATTATTAAAAAAAAAGTGTGCGTTGTCTACCAATCTCATTTAATCATTTGTGTTAATTGTGTGTGTGTTTCCAGGACTAGAAAATAAAAATTCCTTTTAAGCTGTCCTGATGTCTGTGGTCTCAAATATTTTAAAAAATCGGTTAATATTTCAAATCTTCCCATGTGTGACCAGCCTAAGATTGGATTTATCATCCCGATCAGAGGTTCGTAATCCCTATGTGGCGATAACTAATCCTGGGTGCATTAAGGAATCCCTCAACACAGCTAATAAGCTAACTAGCCACAGGCACGAGTCACATGACCCATAAAACCTCAAAAGGTCTGTATATAAACACTGATTTCTGTAAAGGACAAAATTTAATTTGGTTACATGTGTATGAAATGATAATAGGCCTACTACCTATTATGCTCATTTACAACTAAATCCCTACAGTGATATATGAATTGATAAACACACTTTGTCTGGTGTAATATTGCTTAATTATGAGCATCATCTGTGTACTATAACGAAGAAGAAATGGGGGGGGGATTAAATGTGACATTGATTTAAGGTCAAATTGTCCAGCCCTAATATATACAGTAAAGTATAATTTAATAACTTATAAAACTAAGCCAAAATCTTAACCTCATTTGTATTTATTACGGCACCACGGTGGAGGAGTGATTAGCACTGCGACAACACAGCAACTCACCCATGGCCGGAGGATCCTGGGTTCGATCCCAGCCCCTGACCAACAGTGATCTGTGTGGAGTTTGCATTTTCTCCCCGTGTCTGTGTGGGTTTACCCCGGGATTTCTCCAGTTTCCTCCCACATCCCAAAAACATGCAAGTTAGGTTAACTGGCAATAACTGGGGATTCTAAATTGTCTTTAGGTATGACTGTGAGAGTGAATGCTTGTCTGCCTCTCGCCCCCGCGACCCGAAAAAGATTAAGCGGAAGAAGATGGATGGACCGATGTATTTATTACAGGTGCATTTTTATTCAGCTGTTTTCTTGTCACATTTACTGTTGAGTTACACCACAGCTGCATATGATTCAGTGCTCTATTTTGCAATAACGTGGGTCTTCGGTGAACTGCATGTCCAGCTTATCTGACATTATATTGCCACATACGGGGCATATGGGGCAGCTGTGGCACAGGTGCAGTGTAACCGACTACTGATCGAAGGGTCAGGGGTTCGATTCCCGCTCTGTCTGCAGTCTGCATGCCAAAGTGTCCTTGAGCAAGACACCGAACCGCCAGTTGCTCCTGGTGGGTCAGGCCAGCCCCTGTGCATGGCAGCTCTGCCGCCATGAATGTGTGTGAAAGGGTGGATAGCAGGATCTGTAAAGCGCTTTGGTCATCCAGAGATGAGAAAAAGCACTATATAAATGAACACCATTTACCATATACTGCAATGTGTTGTGGCGAGTTTCTGCTGGTTCATCAGTGCTAATGAAGCAGTGGATGTTACTAGAAGGCTGAATCTCTGCCAAGCCTCCACACTCTTTACAATGTGATACTATACAAAAGTGCTTTAAGTTAAAAGAAAAAAAAATGTGAATACTTAGAGCAGAAAATAACAATCAAAATGAAATTCTCACAAAAATCTTTTTTTTTTTTTTTCTGAACTAAGGTCGGCAAATATGATTGAAATCTGTTGTGTCTTTGTGATACCCTGACCTCTACCTATTTTTATATAACACCCTGTACACTTAATTTTCCTTCACCCATTTGCGTCTCAGGACCCAGTTTTTCAGAGTCAATTTGGTATCATTGAACCCTTGGTCACTCATGCTGCAGATGGATTCCCTTGTGTAACATCTGGCGGTCTCTAGGCAATGCACATCCCTCTATTCAATCCCCTTCTCATAAGCTGGTGTAAAATTGCCCCTTTGAATCTTCACCACAGTCGATTCCCCTTTCAGTGAGGCAGCCATTCCCTATACACACAGTCAAAATCTTTCTTTATTTTGTGTAATATGCTAAACACTGCCACATAAGTTCTCTGTGTCTTTTTCTTTAGACTGATGAATGTGGCAGAACAGCTCTGAATTCCCCAGCTCCCAGCGCTATGATGTGTGCCAGTCTCCTGGATTATGGGACATATGGAGGCATGTGAGTGCACAACCAAGAGCAAATGAACTCAGAAAGAATTACACATTCTCATGTGCGCACACTATTGCAAAGTCAGCCTAAAAAGACTATCTATGAAGCCAAAGATAGGGAAAAACCAATAGACCACATCAAAATATCCATAATTTTTTGAAGTTTGCACCTTCAGCTCAGACATGCAGACTTAACAGTGATATTTTCATTTTAAGAAGTTAATCCAAATCTTCAGTTGTTAAAACTCGGGGGGCTGGAGCAACAGTATAAAGAGCATTTCCCTCTTCTTATCATTCAAGTAAAACAGCCAAAGCAGTCGCTCAAGGTTAAATTTAGATAAGAATTGTTTAACATTAATGGTTTCTCCGAATTAAAGCAAAATGCAGTGCAAAAAAATAAGGCACAATTTCGCAGCAGTCAAACTGCAGAATCACTGGACACAAGAACACTGCATTCATACCATAACAGCCATGTCTTTAGTGTTTGGCCTTTTTCCATCTATGCATTATTGATAAATCTGCAGTTTTTCAAATGGACATAGAAAAAATGTAATAAATGTAGGGCAAAAGAGACGGAAGACTACTCTAGCTTATATAGCCCTCCTGGTTGTGCTGAGGACTGTCATCTGGCCTCCCAACAAGGCTCAAAAGGTCACTTTTACTCTTACAATTTATTGTGGAAGGATGTGTTTGTGTGTGGATATCCCTGTACTGCTAAAACTACCAGTTTCACAGTGCATGCAGTAAGTCTTTTTTTGATCAGTGCTGGAGGATTTAAAGCTGGTAATGCCTTCTCCTGGCTTGCTACCAGTGACATATTTATCACTAGTCTACCTCTTTGAACTGAAGATCCTCTGTGGGGTGAAAAAAAAAAAAAACAACAATTCACATGTAACATCCTCTTTTCATTTTTTTTTCTCGTGCTACAGCTTTGATGTCTACTGTAGCAGTTTGCTATGGTAAAATCTGTTCCTGGATCTTGTATAAATACATGAAATGCATTTTACTCCTGGTGCAGTGGGTCTATGTCAAATCAAAGGTGTCAAGATTGATACTGTAGAAGCCTGATTCTTCTACAGTGAGAAAAAACCTGGGCTTGTACCTGTCAGGTTTAACATTGCACATCGTCATATTCTCATATTCAAATAGTATGTCTTTGCTGATGTTTGTGTTGGATGAATTGTCTCCTGGCAGTAATTTTTAGGCACCACAGTGTTAGCGCTCTGCTACTGGTGCTTCTCCCTGGCCCACACTCTATACTTTAATTTTGTCTTTAATGTGATTTAAAAAAATCACCTGGATAATGCAACAACTTCCGTAGTCTGGATTATTCATGTGGCATGCTGTAAAAGCATTTTAAAGCACTGTTGCTTTGGTGAACAAAACCACCACAGCTCATGGCAGAGAATTAAAAAATAGATTTTGTTGTTCCAGCTGTGTGTGAACCAGTTGCTGAATTCAATCAAAGCTGACCCAGAAGTGAACTGATTTATGCTGCGGATTATTTTTCAGTTTTGTCAACATAATAATCTTCAGTGTCTGCTTGCCATTAGTAGATCATGTGGTAAAACTGTAAGATGGTGACATCAGGCCTAAATGCACCTTGTTATTTCTAAATTTTATTGCTTTTTTATAATAATTAACTTTAATAATAATCAGTAGTTGTCAATCAATGACTTAGGACCGAAGATGGAAGGTCTCCTGTTATCACAGGCTATGAATAAAGATGGACATCAAGCGAGTTCTGCAAAAGTGAAGCTCGTGCATCTACATTCCCCTCTGGTGGCTGTCTACAAAAAGACAATCAGTCCCTCCTCCCCCAATTATTGTGTGTGGCACACTGCTAAACTGAAACCTAAAACATACTCCTAGAGTATTTTTTAAAATGGATGGTTCCCCCTACACTTGGTCTACTCCGCACAACTGAGTAGCTAATCAACCTTGCTGTCTGCGACAAGCTAGCTGAATGCTCAATCTGTTGGTGCTGGCATCGGGCACCTGTAGAGCACTAGTTGCCACAACATGAATGTTGGGAGGAAGAAATCTGCTACTCGTCGCTGTCCTGTGGGTTGCAGCTATGACACTGCAGAAAAGAACCACCACAAGGTCTGTCTATGCCTGGGTTTGTTCCATGCTTGCTTGGCTCCCAGGAACCGTGAAGGATGCTCTTTGAAATACCTGGCCACACCCCACTCCGTCAATGAAGACTTTCCAAATGAAACCCCATATGAAGCTGGGCTGACCACATAGAGATCTGCTGTCCATGGGCACAACAAGTAGTGGACTAAATACTCTCCCAGAGATGAAAATTTGGTCACCTCTTAATGATGGCCTTGTAAGTCACCATATAGGCAGTGTACTGGATATCTGCATAATGTCCATAGTCTTTCTGAGCAGAAGGACAAGATGGAGCTTCCCTCTGCTCATCAGCTCACACCCCTAATCCAGTTGGTGTGTCAGACCTCTCCCTTCTCTCACTCACTTGCCTTGGTACCGAGAAGCTGCAGGTCAAGTGGCCCACCATTTCTCCTCCCAAGACTGGGTTGTTTGTGATACTCCCAAACTGCCAACACATAAGGTCATTCTCCCCTTTTTCCCAGACCTGGTCTCAGAGCTAACATCATCTTGGGCTCAGCCTTTCACCACCCACATGACAGTGCCTGGGTATAGACAGTTCATGGAACTCAGGAGAGCTCAGTTTAGGTCAGCTCCTGTCTGATGAGCCAACACTGGTGGCATATCTGGCCCCTGCACAAAGCCAGTGTATCTCCAGAACCACAGTTCTTTCCTCAAAGCTATGCTACCATTTGCTGTCAATCACCTTTGCTAAGCACATAGGTGACCAGCATGCCCTCTCAGTACAGCCCTCCTGCACCCAGGTTTCTCCTGATGGCTCTAGGGTCTGGTTGTGCCCTACATTGCTTATCTATTAGGGGTGCAACGGTACTTGTATTCGTATTCTGATTTTTCGGTATGCCACCCACGGTATGGTACAGATGCATACCGAGGTACGACATGGACTATAGTGAGTGATGGACAAAAAGTGTAACTGTCATATTACGCCCCCTCCTCCTCTCAGCTTCCCCGTCTCCGGCCGCCTGTCAGCAGACTTCTGCAGCGTTTTTGCCCTGATGAAGAATGACTGAAATTGGGCTACTTCTAAACACAACACCGGTAAGGGTAGTGAGTTTTTAGCGAGTAAAGTTAGCGCTTCTTATTTTCAATAAGCGACTGTTTCAGCTTTCGAAAACTGATTAAACTGTGTTTTGTTTTGGTTTTTTTTTTCTGCACTGTGGCGCCATGAGACGGCTTTTGTTGTGATGTGGCGCATTATAAATAAAGCTGAATTGAATTGCCCCCGGCCAAGGGTGATCTGTGTGGAGTTTGCATGTTCTCCCCGTGTCTGCGTGGGTTTACTCCGGGATTTCTCTGGTTTCCTCCCACATGCCAAAAACATGTAAGTTAGGTTAATTGGCATCATACTGGGGATTCTAAATTGTCCTTAGGTATGACTGTGAGAGTGAATGGTTGTCTGTCTCTCTGCGTTGGCTCTGCGATGGACTGGCGATCTGTCCAGGGTGTACCCTGCCTCTCGCTCAAAGATGCTAGGATAGGCTCCAGCCCCCCCGCGACCCGAAAAGGATTAAGCGGAAGAAGATGAATGAATGAATGAATGAATGAAAGTTGAAAGATCTGGTTGATTTTAAAACTGCAATAATAATGTTTAAAGTGAAGAATCTATCACTGCCCGCAAATATCCAAAAGTTGTTCCAAATAAGGGAGAAACAATATCATTTCAGAGGAACATGTATATTTCAAGAACCTTCAGTGAGAACTACCACCAAGCAACACTGTGTCTCAGTGCAAGGAGTCAGACTGTGGAATGCTTTTGGACCTGAATTAAAATCATGTACAACGCTTGGACAATTTAAACAAAAACTAAAGGAAGAAATACTCCAAACATATATACAAAACGACATGTAAAATCACATAAGAATTATCATATCCAGTCTGAGTTGTGCTGTTGCTTAGTTTTTTGTCCCGTTTTGTCTTGGCTTTGTTCTGATTTGTAATCACTTTTATTTTATTTTATTTTTGAATTCTTAGATAGAACATGGGTGGGCAATATAAGCTGCGGCTTCAGCCATCACCCATTTCAGATAACTATTGCTGAATTGTATAATCTGAGAAGTTATTGTTTAATTTGACCTTGTTGGATTTTTTTTCCCCTTGTTATATTATTCTGTTCCTTTCTTTTTACCTCCGCCAAAGGGGGAGGTTATGTGATCATCGGCGTTGGTTTGTTTGTTTGTTTGTTTGTTAGCAAGATAACTCAAAAACTTATTGACGGATTTTCATGAAATTTTCACAGATTGTCAGAAATGGGGTATCCTACAGATGATTATATTTTGGTGGTGATCCGGATCACCGTCTGGATCCAGGAATTTTTTGTTTGTTTGTTAGCAAGATAACTCAAAAAGTTATGGACGGATTTTCATGAAATTTTCACAGATTGTCAGAAATGGGGTATCCTACACATGATTACATTTTGGTGGTGATCCGGATCACCGTCGAGAAGAAAGCCGCCATTACGGAAAATGCCATTTTCGTCAATAACTAATGAACCACTAATCCTAATTTTCCGGTTCCGGTTCCGCCGGACCGGTGGCGCCACACGAGTCGGCTGCCCGTTGCAACAGCCTTTTTTTTATCTTCCTTCTTCTTTCTACACCTTTCACTCTGTATATATGTCACGGACGCACGGATCACCCCGGGGATCTCCCGGGTCAGCGGACGGAGCCACTGTTTGCAGCGGGAGACGTTACAGCGGGGAGGAGCTGGTGCTAGCTAGCACTTGGCCGCCGCCCGGTGCTAATGGGAAACTCGACATACCGGGGGCTGTAGCGAAAATGACGCGGGTGCCGGGCTGGAGTTTAGACGGCGTGCAAGAAATATAAGACAGAATAATAAAGAGCGATGGCAAGAACCAAGCAGACCGCCCGTAAAATCTACTGGAGGAAGAAGCCCCCCAGGAGACAGCTAGCCACCAGGGCTGCTCGGAGAGGCGCTCCGGCCACCGGCAGAGTGAAGAGGCCTCGCCGTCACAGGCCCGTGGCTCTGAGAGAGATCCGTCGCTACCAGAAATCCACGGAGCTGCTCATCCGTAAGCTGCCCGTCCAGCGCCTGGTGAGGGAGATCGCTCAGGACTTCAAGACCGTCCTGCGCTTCCTGAGCTTCGCCGTCATGGCTCTGCAGGAGACCAGCGAGGCCCACCTGGTGGGTCCCTTCTTCGCCAAGAGGGTCACCATCATGCCCAAAGACTTCCAGCTGGCCCGCCGCATCCACGGAGAGAGAGCTTAGACTTTCTGCTGCACATTCACCAACCAACCATAATGCTCCGCACTGTGTGTCTATATATATACATTTATAGTAATATGTACATATGTTTACTAGATGTTCTTGTTTTTTCTTGCCTTCTGATTGTTGCTCTGAGTGTTGCTATCCCTGTGCTGTTGCAATCCTGGAATTTCCCCATTGTGGGACTAATAAAGGCTTATCTTATCTTATCTTATCTTATCTTAATCCTATCATTGTGAATCCAATTGCTTGTCATATGTTTTCATGGTCAAGGAATCTGAAAACGTACACACAAACACTGTATGGGGGGAACTGTGGCACTAAACCGCCATTACGGGCAATGTGATTTTCTTGAATAACTACTCAACCACTAATCCTATCATTGTCAATCCAATTGCTAGTCATATGTTTTCATGGTCAAGGAATCTGAAAACATACACACAAACACTGTATGGGGGGAACTGTGGCGCTTGGCGGAGGTCTGCGCTCTCCGAGTGCTTTTCTAGTTTAATCTAATCCATCCAAAATAAAGATTCATTCACTGATTCATTCAAAAAATAAGCAGTTTTATGTTTTGCATTTTATTTCCTTAATGTACCGAAAATGAACTGAACCATGACCTTAAAACCAAGATATGTACTGAACCGTGATTTTAGGCGTACCGCTACACTTCTATTATCTACCCACACTCATTAACCCTGACTTCAACTGTGTTCAAGCTGTTCACCCTCTTTCACCTTCTTGCCGTTCATTCCGATGAGCGGGCAAAGGTTGTCCAGTTCCAGGTATTTTCCTTTTTCAGTAGGGTTTCTATATAAGTCAAATACTCAGTTGTACCAAGTGGCCCAAGAGTAGGAGAATGTAAAGTTGTCCAGATAGCCACTGTCCCCCAAAAGGAGGGAGGCATGGTACAACTTACCACAGCTCAGCCTTGCCCCTTGGCTCAATGAGGAGGAGTTTAGGAAATACATAAAATCAGCATGTAATCATGGGGGTGCGGGGGGTATATAGGGTGAGAATGCAAGAATCTTGTCTATGCCATCACACACACCCTGTCTGATAGGTGGGAATAAAGGTTTGCTTCAGTGACATGGATGCATTTCTCATACTCAGTTGTACCAAATTCCCCCATCTGGGAAACAGTGGTTGTATGTATAAACTGATCTCAGTTTAATTATGGTGGAAGTTTCTTTCTCTAAAAAGAAAGTCAAATCTTTTCCATATAATATACCGCAATGTTGAGAGACCCGAGTGGTGGCCTAGAGGTAGAGCATTTGCCCCACAACCGAGAGGTTGTGAGTTCAAGTCCCAGCCAGGTCATACCAAAGACCATATAAAAATGGTACTTCCTGTCTTCTAGCTTGGTGCTCAGCATAATAGAATGGAGGAAAGAAAGCTGGTTACCCAGCCACAGGGGGCGTCACAGTGTACTCCCTGTGCCAGTCCCAAGCCCGGATAAACGGGTAGGGTTGCGTCAGGAAGGGCATCTGGTGTAAAAATCCCTTTCAAATCAGCATGTGGCTCGTGGCAATATGAGGTGATGACCCCAAAAGAGAGCAGCCGAAAGACAAAAAAAAAAAAAAAAAAAAATACTGTAAAGTTGAAAGAAGGCTAAAAAAAAGAGAGAACAGAACATTTCCTGTGAAAAAAAAAGATTCCTTCCCACATATAAAATCCAACTTATGTTAGTGCCTTAATATGCAAAATGAGCAATGTTATCAGTATGTCGGTATTTGCAGCAACAACTTTGACCCCTGTAAAACTTACTTTGAGCCGGACACTGGAGCCCGACATACCTCTTTGGCAATCACTCTACATGGCATACCTGATTAAAATTTGAATGTGAATTTCAAATTTAATTTGCTTCTGCAATTATGACTGTGGTGTTAAACATTTACAGAGATACTCAAAAAGCATTACATAATAAGATAAGATAAGCCTTTATTAGTCCCACAATGGGGAAATTCCAGGATTGCAACAGCATAGGGATAGCAACACTCAGAGCAACAATCAGAAGGCAAGAAAAAACATCTAGTAAACATATGTCCATATTACTATAAATGTATATATATACAGTAGACACACAGTGCAGAGCATTATGGCTGGTGGATGTGCAGCAGAAAGTCTAAGCTCTCTCTCCGCGGATGCGGTGGGCCAGCTGGAAGTCTTTGGGCATGATGGTGACCCCCTTAGCGAAGAAGAGACCACCAGGTGGGTCTCGCTGGTCTCCTGCAGAGCCATGACGGCGAAACTCAGGAAACGCAGGACGGTCTTGAAGTCAATAATACTGAGACTGGTAACAACAGTGACTCAGTACCACATGAAAAATAAAACTTTTTGAATTACAGCAACAGTACAGAGGCAAGACAAACAATAGTGTTTGTTTATTTTTGTATGTTGCACAGCAGTGCAGAATTAATCAAACCTCAGTCAAAAGCCAGAGCTGTCAGGGGCATCCCGTGGCCTCGCGGTCTAAGTACCATAATTCGAGAATGCTGTCCACGTAGGCAGCAGGGTCGAGTCCTGGCCTGAACAAGCCCTCCTACATGTCTGTCTCCCTTGCTCTCCGTCCTGTTTCCTGTCTATCTTCACTGTATGTAACACATCAAGGCTAAAATGCCAAACTTAAAAACAGACTTGGAAATATCACATTAAGGAGTTTAAAACTTTAGGTCTTTGACCACAGTGCTGGGACTAATTCATCTGGGACATCTACAGGCTATTTTGGCTTTCTTCAGGATATCTACAGGTTATGAACTGCCACACACAAGCACACCCACACACACCCACCACCACCATCAGAAAAACATCATCCCCGGATGTATCAGACTATACCATGCAGCACATTCAATTACATCCGATGGCAGATGGTGAAAAACAAATCAAACACACATAATCTTGAAGATTGGATCCCACAGTCGGTTATTAACCCCAATAGCCAAAGACCTGACACAGGACTAGACATATTAAGATGATGAGCAGGCTGTGAGGCTTCTCAGCTGACTGACTCAGCAATTTGGACGCTAAGGTTTAGGAGTTTAAGGAGTTTCAAGTGCTGCATGTTCCTTATGTGGGTGAACATCCCCTGTCTCTCTCTCTCTAAGTCACCCGTTTTATTATGCTAATCAGGTGCTGATTACTCAAAATGCAATTAAACTCTTGTGGACTACATACAAAAATGATGCTACTGTGACAGATTTATTGGTAATGATAAATACATTATTTTGCAGCTACTAGTACAACATTTTTTTAGTTTGGGATAAAATTGCAAAAAGTTTTACAGCTGTTATGGACACCAATTGAGTAGCTTGACAACAAAATTATACCTACTGCATTTTTTCCCCTCATTATTCTCCTAAAATATGTGTGGGATTATCCTATCTTAGCTGATGCATGCATGAGAGCAAATAATATCTAACAGGTAAATTAAACACCCCGCTGGTCAGGGTGCTAATGGTTGTCCTAATACTTTTTGAAAAATGTAAAATGGAGAGGCTAACTGGACTTTACTGCCCGGCAGCCCAAAGCATATGCAAATAACACCCTCGCCATCCCTTACCCAGACGACCTTGCTGCCACTCTGTGTGAAAGATGGCTCTCGGGTCCTTCAGGTTGTCTTTAATGTGCCATCTAGCATCAGCCTCTCCTGGGCTTTACAGCCTCCTCTTCGACTTCTGAAAAACAAAAAAACATACACACCCTGGAGTGAACTTCTTTGTTTTTCCCAGTTTAAACAAATTAATTCCCCAGTTAGACATTTAGTGGGAGTGTTAGACGGACAGGTGGAAGCAAGAAGCAGGAAAAACGGGGAGGGAGGCAATTTGCTAATGGAACATAGAGAAAAATGGTGTGGACCAGAGGAAAAAAAAAAAAAAAAGCCTTGGTCTGTCCGGAGAGAATGAGAGTGAGCTATGGAGCAGGCGCAGAAGTGGTTTAAAGAAAAAAAACCCCACCATCATTAACTGCCATCTTCATCTCGGGTACAAGGTTAGAGAGCAAGAGACGCTTCGGGAAGGAGAGGAGAGTGGAAGAAGAGAGTCGACGATCTTCATTTAATTACCTTCTTAAAGTCCCCCACAACACTCGCTTACAGCCTTTACCTTGAGTGTAAAATGTAGGCTTGTCTTGAGATTGTGGTGCAGCTATTTAACTGTTAATTACCATCTAACTTGATCACACAAAGTCGGTCCTGGCGATAGCATTAAAAATCTCTGCTCTGAAACCCCACTGGCCCAAAACTGTTTGCTGAGATAACAAGTAAGAAATTGTGCCAGCAAGTGCAGGCTCCAAGATTAACGCCTCTTAATTCAGTGAAACATTATTTACACTCGCTCCCATTTATCTACAATGGAGGTCAGTTGTTCTGGGTGGATGACGTTAGTTTTGTCAGTGAACGGTCACTCTGTTTTTATCTGTTAAGTTTAATAGGTAATGATAAATGACGGACAGATGTCCTAGCCTACCTACAGCCCCCATGCAAATGCAGAGTTGCTCCTGATTGGACAACACCGATAATAAACAGATTTCCAAACTGTCCAACATGGCTGCTCGGTAGAAAGCTCTCTCTGACATCTTAAAAACATAGCAGCAAAAAGTGCTTCTGAAAACATTTAGGGAACTATTTCAGCGGTCTAGTTGGCAGTCTATTGTCTGAGTGCATTTATGGGTATATCCCAGTCCATTTCGCTATTACAGCGCCAAAGATGAGTTTCGTGCTGGGAGCAAAATGCAGATAGGCTGTCCTAATGATCTTGATTATTCCGATGTGCTGTTATGGATCGCTGTGGCGCAGTTTCCTGACACCTTAAGGCTCACCTCCATTACTAGCTCAGTGCTAGTGGAGGAGTTTGGATCAGAGTGTGAGGCTCTGGATCACAAGGTCAGGGGTTCAAATCCCAGCCTAAGCTATAGATGTCAGGCTACCTTGCCTACAGGTGAAAATGACTATAAGTTTGTCCATCTTGATGATCGAGAGTTGAAATGGACTTCAGCTCCTGGGTAAAATAGGCAATTCTGGCCTTGGCCCAGTTGGGCTGTAACAGGTGTGCTTTGGCATAATGTGAAATAAACCAATTGCTGTCTTTGCTCTGCTTTAATAAACAGGGGCAAAAGATCATAGGTGGATTACTATTCTGATCGCACTTACCTGTGAGGACAAATTTGTTGTGCACCAAGCTTGCTGGCTGTGCTCGTCTACAAATTTAAAATGGAGGCATGAACATAATCAGTCTGGCTGCATTAAGCCAAGGATTGAATCTGAGCAGTTACTATAGGAAGGAGGAAAAAGAGGATCAGATGATTTAAAAATGATCTCATCTTCAGTCGTCCTGTCCGTGTATGCACTTGTATAACCATCAGCAGCAGGTTCATTCATGTTTGCGTAGAGCACAACAGTGGTGCTGTTTACAGAGTGTGAATAAAAAAGTCATTTTTATATTATAGTCTGTTAAACTGGACCTAAAAAAGCAGCCATGATGGAAAAAAATCTGAAGGCCATCAGTAATTTTGACAGAATAGTCTGAGTAATGTTTAATTGTAATTTCCACCTCTCCACCTTAAGGCCCACGGAGAATAGAAATGATCATTTTATTCAATTAAAATCTATAGGTTATATCCCTCATGTAAGTTGGTGATTAAAATGAAAATGTGGATAGAGGGCAAAGAACTATTCAGTGTCTCATGATATGGAAATTAAAATGACATGTAACAATACTTTGATTAGATTATAATTTTTATGGTGCGAGGCACGGGGCGAGAGTGCACCTTAGACCATCATAAAGTGAGAAATAAGCTGTTTGGCTGCTGAATGCCCGTTTAGCTCAAATCAACAACTGCTGGTTTGAGTGCTTAGTGTGACTTCCATGCAGCCCACTCATTGCACTTTACGGACCTCATTTGCATACAGCCGGCTGGATGGCATGCCCGAAGATGACCTCACAGTGTGCACGGAAAGACAGCTATCATTTGGTTTGATCTGCTAACCAGGTTGCCATGTGCTAAACTGACTTATTTTTTGGTGTGAAAGAACTCACTAGCCAATTTAAAATGAGCTTCCACTGGCATAATAACCTAATAGAGCTATGGGAAGTTTTTGTGTCAGCCTCCACAGCCTCCTCTTCCAATAAGTAAATAAATAACTTATTATCTTTTTTTGTACTCAAAATTTAAAGGAAATCTATTATACTTAATCATCGTAAATGTCAACATAATCACAGTGACTTATTCAACATTGCATAGACAGGTGAAATCAGTTGCAGTCAAGAAAGACTTATTTATAATAAATTTAGTTACTGATTACTGAAGATATGCTGAATCCATAATAGAACATCACCTTAACGTACTGTATGTTTTCTATAAGAAGACACATTGACAGTGAAGCAGCAGAGGCTTCGTGTGCGGCAGTGACCCAGAACCAATGTTGTTTACACCATCATTAAAGACTATTGTGGACCATATCAACTGCCTCATTAACCGTGTCATTCTAATACTCTTTATATTGAATACAGGTCATTTTGATCAAGTGGATATGAGGTCCAGCTCAATTAGAAACAAGTAGCAGTGTAGCAGACAACTGTATACTCCATGATGCTTGACTAAATTATGCAAAATTGGCCAGAAGCACTGATATAATGAACACCAAGGCCTTTTTCCTTGCTGTCCCCTTCAATATACAAAGAAACCAAAATGAAAAATACATTTCATATACGTAAATTCTGAATAAAATCGCAACCCTTAACTGCAGCACACTTCATCAATGCAGATTAAAACTAAACCAGTTGGACCTCAATACTCAGATCTTCTGATTTACCTTTAATTTTCTCTGCCCCATCTGGGCTCACATCTATAATGAAAAGAAGCATAAGATGGAGAACAATTGATGCGCGAAATAGTTCAACTCCTAAGCAGATTTGCCGTGGATGAGTTGTTTTGATACTAGATTGTGATGAAAAGTCAAGCTGTGGCGAACAAAAAGAATCGCCTGGAGATTACGACTGAGCTGTTGCACTGTGGATAGTAGAGATGTGAAGTTCTTATTATCTAATGATCAACCACATTGTTATTGTTTTTTTTGCAGTTGTCTTATCTCTTTTTAATCTTTTCTTGATGGTGGTAATATTCACCTAAGTCATATCAGTATGATTTAATTGGTCCTATAATTTAATCACTCCTCATTAGTATTTCATCCAAATCATATATACAGCATATTTAATAGCGCCACTGTAGTGTCATGCAAGCCGATGAGGGCTGCTCATTAAAGATTTCCTCTGACTCACTTCTGGTTGTTGTCGGAGCCTGAAATTAAACATTGATAATAATACATACGTTATAGGTCATGTGGCAATTTGCAGCTCTTTCTCTTTTACAGGTGATAGGTGGAGTAAGGTGTGATAATGGAGCAGGTGACTGCAGATCACACCATGGGAGACGTTCAATGAGATGAAAGAGACTTATGGAGATGATGCCCCATCTTCTAACCTAGTCAAACACTGGCATTGACAGTTCAAGTGTAGCCGGAAAACGGTGGAAGCGGCACCCATTCCTGGCCGATCACATTACGCCATTGACAAAGACACTATCTGGCAAGTGGAGGCCACCATTTTCGAGGATCACTGCACAGCAATTCACCAACAAGCCCCAGATGTCAAGATCAGTGTGGGGTCTGTCAAAAAACATCATCCATTACCATTTGCACATGTGGACGTTGTCTGTACAATGGATTCCCTGATTGCTCAGACCTTTCCAGAAACAGGAACGAGTCACGTGCTCCCAGTTTGGCCATGTGCCAAGGAAGCCAAGATGACTTCTTCAACAGTCTAATCATGCAGGAAGAAACATGGGTCCATCACTATGATCCAGAGACTAAAGCCCAGTTGAAGCAATGGAAGCATTATGAGCGACAGTGGCTCAGGAGCTACAGCAGGTTGTTCAATAACTGGATGGTTGGTTGGCGGTTCAAATCCTGCTCCCCAGCCATCCTGCCATTGTGTCCTTGGGCAAGATACTTTACCCACCTTGCCTCTAGTGTCCGTGATACTGGTGTATGACTGTGAATAAATGTTTGGTGGTGGTCCGATAGGCTGTTTGTGCAAATTAGCAGCCACATTTCTGTCAGTCTGCCCCACGGGCAGCTGTGCCTATAGAGGTAGCTTACTACCATCAGTGTCTGTCTGTGGATTAAATGAATAATGGATTCTCTGTAGGTGCTTTGGGGTGACATGAAAGGTGCCATATAAATCCAATCTATTATTATTGTTATTATGACTCACCACCTTCAACAAAGGCACATATCCAACACTTGGAGTTCAAGGTCATGTTCACAGTCTTGGGGGACCAGCATAGAGTACTGATGATGGATTTCCTGGCAAAGGGTACCATAATTACCAGGACTTACTATGCTTCACTGCTGCAGAAATTTCAGAAGCTCATTAAAACTTGTAGGCATGGCATGCTGACCAAATGTGTCCGCCTCCTGCAAGACAACACCCCGGTTCCCAACTCACATGTTGCCCAGATGGAAGCACAGTCCTGTGGGTATGAAATCCTTCCTCACCCCCCTTAATCACCCTATTTCCCACCACCTGACTTTCACCTCTTTCCAACCATGAAGTCATTTTTGAAGAGCAAGCACTTCCAAGATGATGAAACGCTGATTTCAAAGGTCAAGTCATACTTCTTCTGACACAACTTGCAGACTTCTACGGGCAATGTCTCCACATCTGCATAAAGCAATGGGAGAAGTGTGGTGGTACTTGCGTAGAGTAGAGTACCTGTGCCAAGTTTAGTTTCGCTCAGTCCATAGGAAATGAGTCGGGAGGATTCTTTAATGAACAGCCCTTGTATCCTCTCTCTTAAGTGCATAAAATTGCACATGTAATGTACTTGTAATGTTTCATATATATGAAAAAGAGATGATGTTTATATTATGATTGCCCAACCTTCCTGCTGCTCAAACCTTCTGTAAGGATTTTTTTTTTTTTAATCATTCAGTTTCATGATCATTGAATAAGTTAGTAGTGGTGAAAACAAACTCATTCTAGGGCAAAACAAAAATAAAACGTTCCTCACATCTTCCTGGTATCATATCCCCCCCCCCCTTTCAAGTTCATTGAATTAATCATATGATCTCCCCTGAGAGCACAGGACATGGTCCTCTAAGAAGCAGCCTTCTCAAATCTCATGCAGCCTTTCTGCCTCCCGGTGTGTATATTTTTTGCTGCATACTGTGGCTCCAAGTGTGTTTTTTCACTGATTCCCAGGAGGCAGACGTCTATTTATATGGGATCTTAAAACAGGGTAGTCACAGCCCTCCCACCTCCCAGCCCCACCCTAGCAAGAGCAGATTTTAGGTGGCAATGCTGACACATGGGCGCCTGATACACGAGCTAATCTTTTAATCGCTCTGGTAACTTCGTGTCTCCGGGTGAGATGGGGCAGGCGAATGGCAGGGATGGAAAAACTCGTCTGTGGAGATACGATATGATCCCAGGACCGGTAACGCACACAAACCTACATGCACACTTGCACACACACTGTCCCACTCCACCCATCCCCAGAGTACTATGGCGAAGCCTCATGTATCTGTGGGTATTAGCAGATCAGCGCAGAGCAGCAGCCACCCTCCTTTAAAGTCTTTTCTTGAGGTAGTGCTTCAGAAGCCTGCTGCAGAGGAGGATAAACGTACAGCAATCCCCCAGGCCCAGCGCCTCCACAGCTCCACTCAGCTCTCGCTTTGCTGCCCCTCTCCTCCTCCTCCTCCTCCGTTCCTCACTTATCCCCTCTTTCCCTCCGTCCCTTATTATTTCTGTCCCCCTGTTCCCCTGCCATCTCCTGCTTTCTGTAACACCCTCATTCCCCACCTTCTCTTTGGATCTTTATTACATTTTTTCTTTTCTTGTATCCTCATCCTGCACCTTTGCTGTCTTTCTCTTTCTAATTTGTGTCGTCTAAAACCAGACTTCATTGACACATGATGCCCGTGGCTCATCTCCAATTAGAGCGGATGTTTTAACACTGCTTGGAGACCTGTATGGCCAGAGGGGAGAATATGGTGAAAGAAAACAGGCTAAGACTTGTGAAAATATTAAGAAACTGTGACTTTGTTGTGGCTATCACACTGCCTTTTACTTTCCTTAAAATATATTTTTTTTCTTTTGCCTTTATTTTAATAAGGGAACTCCCTTTGGTGCGTAGTTGATTAAAAATAGATGAATAAATCATGGGATAAAGATCATGGGGACTTAATTTTTTAGTCTTTGAAAGTGGAAAAAATGACTGCAAACCACTTTCCATGAATAAGAAACAAATATGCATCACACCCAGAGTCGAGGTGTGTGATGTGACTCTTTAGCCTTTTTGTTTTTATTTTCTCTGCAAAAGCTGGAGGCCATGCTGTCGTATCAAGTAAGCCTTAAGTCCGTGCAGTTGTGCAGGCAACTGGTTCATTAGCTCATCAACTGTTTACACACTATGACTAATTTTGCTGCTTGAATATAAATCCATTATTACTTTAACAACCCACCTGACATTCTGCTAATTCAGTAGACAGCCTCTCTGAAAGAATAAGTTAGTGAATACTTCTAGTGTTTTTTTAAAGCTCTGTCTAGAGTTTAATGTGAATTATACACAGAAACTGACAGTGATTCTAACTGAATAGCTAATGTAACACTATCAACCCCCTACAGGTGGGGAAAAGTACTGTAGAGATGGAACAACCAGTGCAAAATATGATCTAATGAATCTGAAAGCAAACCAAGAGTTACACCCACCAAATTAAAATTCTACATCCTGATATTTTTTTTTCTATTTTCTTATTTATTCTACAAATACGTATGTGCTCATTGTGAAGCTCCCAGGCATCTCTGTGATTGCTTAATTAAGGTTGTTCATCTCAGCGGTTATAGCCTGTTTTACTCTGTTTGCTATAAACATTTTGTTTTTGCATTTCACGGTTTGGTAGTATTCTAATTGGAAAGGACTGCTGCTTTAAATTATGCTAATATAATGACAGATCAAAGACTATGGCTAACACATTTGTGCACATACATGGTTTATTATGAATTATAAGAAATGCATTTAATGAACATTTTACAGGGGGTAGGAAAAGTAAATATTTCTACAGTTGTGTGTTATTTCATTGTCAGTTATTACCTGCAGAGGCATTAAAGGGAACACTGACAGCACTTTTTCCACAGGTTGACAGCTCCCACAGGTTGTAATGAAATGTTTTGACATAAGTTTTCTTTAATTAATTAATTGTTATTGCAGCATCATTGTGAATCATCTTTTGCAGCCTTACTCAGAATATCTTGTTTCAGTGCATGTGCCTTTAAATGCCTAGAGCTGATTTTAACTCCACCCTCCCTCTTACGTCACTACTGCTAATCTTAGCTGGCTAGCTCCTAGCTTGGATTGCGAGCCGGGGCCAACTAACGTAAATCTGTCTTGAAGAGTGAATGAAATAATGCATCACTGGTTGACAGGGGCGTGTGGTTTCAGTGGTCAATAGGAGTACAATAAGCACAGAAATATTTGTGAATGAGTCAATGGTCCCTTGTGTATCTGACACTAGCTAGCTGCTAGCAACCACCTAGCCAAGTTAACAAAATAGACCAGAATGACATGCGATATATTATCAACTGTGAATTAGTGAACCTGGTGGAAACAGGAATGTTTATTGGGGTGACTGAAATCTAAAGAAAAATACCACTATGAACTGCGGTTGGTAAGCTAACTAGTAGCATTGCTTTGAAGGCAACACCTTTCCCTCCCCACTCACAAAAAGAAAGTTAGGCTGGCAAACAACAGCGCAGGAGGGGGCTATCCAGGCTGGGCTTACCTTTTCTTGACATACAGACATCTCTTACAATGGCTTCTCAGACACAAAAATAATATAAACACTGTGTGTTTTTTGAAGAGAAGTGAGTGTTCTGATGTTTTTGGGATAATCACGTGACTAATAGATGTATTTCAGAAGGTTAAACTCTACAAAAAAACGAATTTTCAGTCAATGACCCCTTTCTGTAATCAAAAAAGAGAAATTACTGCAGTCAATATATTCCATTGACACCATGCCAACACGTGGAGATGGAATGATACCATTACAACCTTTTTATACAAAAAAGGATGAAATTCCTTAAACTGACAAGCCACCAAAAATTGAGATTTTTTTTTTCTTGTTAACATGTCTGTAACATGCTTTTTATGACTTACAAGACATATCAAGAGTGAAATCACTCAAATGTGTCATGTCTGTGTTTGTTTTGCTGTGAAATTTCAGTTAAGCCCCACCCCCTGAAAAAACGTGAGTTTTTTGGTGACATAGCTACATCAGATCCGTAGTGTTGAGCCAATCAGGACTCTCTGGCCTAACTGAAGTTAGCCTCCAGGGCCAGTTAGCATTTTTGAACAGCTGATTTGAAAATCTGACCCAAATTAAGATGGGTTTTACCATTAAATTGCTTTTGAGGACTGATGCAGTTTCAGTCATTATCCTGGACCGCCATGCATGCAACTGGGCATGTCCTCCATTATTCTGTTTAATGTAGCGCTAGCCACCATTAGCCTTGTGGGATATGGGTGGGCCTAATCACAGATCCTGGCGCTTGAAGGAGGAGGAAAAGTAAAAAGATTTTGACACAAAGCTGTAAGACAATAAAAGGGGCTTTGTGTAGAAAAAAATACAATTTTAGACAATGTAGATTTTTTTATAGGGGATTTATATCCACTGGAGTGTGTCTTTAAAGAAAATTATTCTTTTTTTAGGTGGCAAAAAAAAAGCTAATATATTCATCAGTTCACGGTATAATTTTGTCGCTATTCATGAAAGAAGAAAAAAGCAGAGCTTGACACGAGCTTTGTGAGTGACAAAAGGGGAAAGAGCTAAAAACGGGAAGAGGTAGAACTTGCCTGTGGTAATCCTTACTAAAAGACTAGACAGGGAGAGGTTGTTAAATAGGGTGACATGCACACACACACGCAAACACCTTGCAATTCAAGTATGCAGGATGATAGATGAACATGAAGGCAGAGTGACAGGCAGACCAGGGAAGGCTAAGTAGGCTGAATCCAAATTAAGCTGATCAGAGCTCACTGTGAGTTAATCTAGTTATGTGGATAAAGGACTTCCCTATGGCTACAAACACAGCAAGTTATGAGTCACTGTGTGTGTGCGTGCGTGCGTGCGTGCGTGCGTGCGTGCATATGAACAGGAAGGGGGATCTGCATCTTTGTGTAAATGTGGGAGAAACAGAGCATGTGCAACTGTCTGTTTCACCTTGTTTATCAGTTTATTCATATTTAAATATACCCCCATGCTCATGAGCCTCGAAAACTAACAGTTGCGATCCGTGTTTTGCACTCTACTCACTCACACTCGACTCAGAAAGCTGGAGACGCACTGATTTTTTTAAAGGCAAAACTGTGCTAATGATAGGCAGACTGTCAAATCTGACAATCTTAAAACAGCCTTCATCTCTGTTTTTTTTTTTTTTTCTTATTTGTTTTTGTGTTTAAACCTACCCAATATGCACTCAGTGAGCATGCATATTTTTGTTTTTCGCAGTATCGAGAAACAGAGTATATGCCACCATGATGAAGGGGTTATATGTGTTTTTGAATAGTGATGTAGGAAGACAGAAAAGCTCAAAATTATTTGTAACTGAGCAAGAAAATAATCTATATCTCCTCTGGGTTTCTGGGAACCCCCTTTTTATGTGTGGAGCACTTCAAAGGGGCGCGAGGAAGCAAAACAAATGTCAGCCAGCAATTTTTTTTTTCTTCCTCCTCTATAACATTCATCAATCGCCAATAAGACATCAAGGGTAAATGATGATTATAGACCAACAGTCATAAAGTAATATCAAAATTTGCAAAATTGGGTCTCAAAGAAGAAAAACACTGGATAAATGAACACAAATTCAATCAGCTCTATGTACACAGCCTGCATATCAAAGAGAATGAGGGAGGGGAGGTGCCGAAAGGGATGGCCAAGAGATTTAAGTTCGAAATGGGCCTCAACTTCAAACAAATCCAGATATTCATAAAATGCCTTTCAAAACACTGTTGAGCGAAAGCATGCCTACAATGAAAAAGCATTATTTACTGTTGAGGAAATGGAAGAGGAGTGCTATGTAGCGATTGGGAAAAAAAAAAAAAAACAGGGAAAGAAGGGAAATTTTCCTTGCCTTTCTCAGCTGAGGCTTCCCTGTGCAGAGCAGAGACATAAAACATGGGCAGAGAGACATGACAGGATGCGGTGGAAGCCAGAGAATATGCCTTTAAGATAACACGATCAAGGAAGAGAGAAGTTCTTTTAGCTGCTCTGGGTTATTCTTATCTGTGCATGGAGGCAGACTGAAGTGAAGGCCTGTTAAATTGGTTTATCCAGTACAGTGAGGCTGGAGACTGAAAGTCTTTAGTACTGATATGTAAGTGTCGTGGATGAACCCAGCTAAAAAATATAGACGCAGCACTCAAAGCTATAATAAATATTCACATATTTCCAAAATGGACACCACATCCATTTAAGTAGGGAGCAGCTGTAATGCCGAAATGCTGAAGATGGGCGAAGATTGCACAATCCAGTGGCTCAGCCACATCATCAATCATGTTTGGGTGACAGAGCAGCTCCCCAGTGGCTGGACCAGGGGCATCATCCTCCCCTTCTGGAAGCGAAAGGGTGACAAACTCGTCTGCAGCAATCACAGAGGCATCACCCTTCTGTTCATTCCTGGTAAGGTCTTCACCAGGATCCTCCTCAGTCGTGCCCTTCCAGCCATCAGAGGCGGCCATCGCCCTCAGCAGGCAGGCTTCATGCCCAACCGCTCGACCTCAGACCACATCGCTGTTGCTTGCCTATTAATAGAGAAGGCCTATGAATTCCGCAAGGACCGCCATCTCTATATAGCCTTCACAGATCTTAAGGCCACCTTCGACACCGTGGACCACGCTTCTCTTTGGAGTATCCTGCAGACCCTCAGAGCCCCACCCAAGATCGTAGCCCTGTTTAAATGGCTCTACAGCAGCTTGGAGAGCTGTGTCCATGTGAACGGAAAGGAGTCTGGCTGGTTCCCCATCAACAGCGGGGTCCGACAGGGTTGTGTGGCTGCTCCTGATCTCTTCAATTGTGTCATAGACTATCTGATGACCAAGGTCTGTGAGCGGGTCCCTGGCATGCAGTTTGGCAACTACCATCTGGCTGACCTTGAATGTGCTGACAATACCATCCTGTTCAACCCATCCTACAGTCAGCTGAGAGATGGTCTGGTTGTCTACCACAAAGGCAGCAAAGCTGGGCCTTCACGTGAGCTGGACGAAGACTAAACTGATGCATGTCAGCGATGGACTGGACCCACCCCCGTTGTAGCTCGGTAATGATGCTGTCAAGTTTGTCAATTCCTTTGTGTATCTGGGCTCCACAGTGACCAACAATGGGGTCATGAAACCAGAGATCAACTGCAGACGTGACCTCGTTGCATCAGCCCTGCAGACACTATGGAAACCTCTCTGGTGCCATTGTTCAATCTCCCAAAAGATGAAGCTCCGCACATACAATGCGTCAATACATTGCACATACAATGCGTCAGTCCTCTCCATCCTACTCTATGGGTCAGGGACATGGCCAGTGAATAAGACTCTGGTCTTGAGAGTGGATGGGTTTGATAGTCGAGCTCTCAGAACCATTGAGAACATCAGGTTGCCCCAGCGCACCACTAATGACGCGCTCTGAGCCCGCACATATCAGCCTGCAGCATCTCACCTTATTGCAGCACATCCGCTGTTTTGGCCATGTCCTCTGTCTCCCACCAGAACACCTGACAAAAACCATCCTCATGTTCGACCCCATGGCCTCAGGATGGAAAAGACCTCGGGGCATGCCACACACCAGATGTTTCAATGTGGTGGGGAGAGACCTCCGACAGCTCGGAGTCACTGTTGACAATGCAGAGGAGCTGGCCCCAAACCAGCAATGTTGGCACGCACTGGTTAACCTGATTGACTTTACGCATGGTGATGGCCACCCAGCCCTCACCCCACAGGAGTAGTAAGTAAGTAAGCTGTAGTAATGACATGGTAAGTATACTGTATGAAGTTTAATAATTATAGGGGTCATTGATTGAAATTTTCCACATTTTAACACCTCACACCAGTCATATTGAAATGTTCTTTAAATATTTAATTATTGCTGTGGAGCATTTGTGAATCCATTGTGAGAATGCTTCATTTCATTGCCTGTTCCTTTAACTGCCCAAGAACGGCTACTGTAATGCGAGAGTGAGAGTTGGCAACAATGCTCTATCTCTAAGAACGACGTATATGATCAAGTGTTGGTAGATAAGCAAGTATTCCAGTGGGGGTAAATAGAATTTATAGAAAGTAGCAATCCAAACCAGCAGGATTATCAGTTAAGCTAATGGTGGGTGAATTGTCAGTCACATGATCGATGCTGAGGACTTTTTGGAGTGAAAAATGATATACAGGCTGTGTGCGTTTTTCATTTCTTTCAATATTCATGTGACCAATAGATGCCTTTCAGAAGGTTAAAACCTACAAAGCACAATTTTAAGTGAAAGACACGTTTAAAACAATCAACATTTAGGTAATGAATGGGAAAATAATAGGAAAATAACACAAATTATGTCTGGTCAGTAAAAATTAAATTAAGAATAGGGAGATAACATAACACCATGTCATTTAACTTTTTGGTTTCCCTATTTATTATTATTTTTAACAAAAAATAAACAGTTAAATGGCTTCTATATACAGTATATATTTTTAATAGTCACTACAGTCTATCAACAGGAACCAATTTTACTATTTTGATCATTCAATCAACATTCTATAACTAAGCTCTGCAATGAATTGTCAGTTTGTCTGGCCTGTACCGTGTTTCTCACACTATGCAGGTGTGACAGGCCTTGATACCTAAAGTTAATTCAAATGATGAATCAATGTTAAATTAATTCAAATGTCCTACTTCAAAAATTTCTCCACAGTCTTAAATGAGACTTTATGGATTCCCTTACTTTTATGTACCATATACGTACACTCGCTGGTCACTTTAATAGGTACACCTTGCTTTTACTGGGTGGAACCTCTGTTGCCTTCAGAGCTGCCTCAATTCCTCATTGCATACTGTAGATTCAACAAGGTGCTGGAAACCTTCCTCAGAGAAATGAGTCCATATTTATGCGCCAACATCGCACAGCTGCTGCAGATTTTGTTGGCTGCCCATCCGTACTGCTCCATGTATGCATCCATTCTTTCATATTGCTCATGCCAAATTCTGACCCTGCCAATCGCGTGGTGCAGCAAAAATGGAGACTCAGACCAGGCAAAATTATTTCCAGTCATCTATTGTCTAATTTTGGTGATCCTGTATGACTTGTAGCCTCAGTTTCCTGTTCTTAGCTGACAGGGGAGGCACCGGTTGAGGTCTTCTGCAGCTGTAGCCCACCTGCTTTAACGTGTTGTGCCTTCAAAGATGATCCTCTTGGTTAATGAGTGGCTGTTGCCTTTCTGTATGGTTGAGTCAGTCTGGGCATTCCCCTCTGACCTCTGGCATCAACCAGGCATTTGTGCCAAAAGAACCAGTGTTTACTGAAATGTTTCTGGTTTTTTTTTTCCACAATATTTTTTATTGAACCTTTTTTACAAACACAACACAAACAATCAAACACTAACACTAAAGTAATTTAAAAAAAAATAAAAAACAAAAATTGTACTAAAAAACACCAACAACCACTAGCAAAGACAGGTTTTCAACAATGCTCCTCTGTTTAGTCTAGGCAATCCATTACATAAGTATACATATTATACATTCACCAGTTTGGAATTTACAAGGTCCACACACATCATTCACCTTCTTCTTCAAAAGTTATGTTTAAATTCTTTACAAAATCAATGAAAGGTCTCCATATATTCTCAAACACAATTTCCTTTGATTTCAGTATGTATGTTATTCTTTCTAGTGGAAGGTTTGTTAACATCTGTCTTAACCACTGAGTCACATCTGGTCTATGAGTCTTTTTCCACAGTAGTGCAATACATTTTTTGGAGTTAAGCAAACTGAGGTCTATGAATGCTCTTTCACTCCTATTAAAGCTATGCTTTTCTGGATACAGACCCAACAAAAACAATTTAGGATTCAATATGATTTGTTTTGAAATTATTTTTTCAATTGTTACCCTCACCTCTTCCCAAAACATTCTAATTTTTCTACATTCCCATAAACAATGAAATAGGGTTCCTTTACTTTCCATACATTTTGTGCACGTATCTGGTATGTTTTTGTTATATCTATTTAACTCCACCGGTGTAACATACATCCGCATTAACCATTTAAAATGTATCAATTTAAGACGTACATTTATTGATGTGGTTTGAGCTTCTGTACAAGCCAATTCCCATTGTTCCTCTGAAATTTCAGTTTGCAGGTCTTCTTTCCAATAATTCAATCTTTTCTGTGAGTTTTCACTTGAGAATAGTGTCAATGAGTTATAAAACTCTGAAATAATACCCTTTCTCTTACTATCTTTTGTCAAAAATTTTTCCAAGGATGAATAAGTAGGTCGGATGAGAGCATTATTTTGATTTGATCGAATAAAGTTCCTAAGCTGAAGATATTTTAAAAAAAATGTGTTGTATTAAGATTAAATTTGATCCTCAGTTCTTCCACAGACATTATGTTATCTGAACCTGACAGATATAATTCTTGAATCTTTTGAATCCCTTTTAAATTCCATACTTTAAATACAGCATCCGCTCTCCCTGGTTTAAAAATGTTTCTGTTTTATTAGACCATTCTCTGTATACACTACAGATAGCTGTTCTCATTTTTAAAAGCTTAATTAACAAAAGGCAGTGTATATTTTTGTTAAGTGAGCATTTTAACATCACATGATCCCCACAGCTGTATTTTCTAAGGTTAAACCCCACTATGTTACAGCCTTATTCCAAAATTGAATAAATAATTTTTTTCCTCAAAATTCTACACACAATACCCTATAATGACAACATGAAAAAAGGTTTTGGTTTTTTTTAGATTTTTGCAAATTTATTAAAAATAAAAAACTAAGAAATCACATGTACATAAGTAGTCACAGCCTTTGTTCAATACTTTGTTGATGCACCTTAGGCAGCAATTACAGCCTCAAGTCTTTTTGAATATGATGCCACAAGCTTGGCACACCTATCTTTGGGCAGTTTCACCCATTCCTCTTTGCAGCACCTCTCAAGCTCCATCAGGTTGGACGGGAAGCATCGGCGCACAGCCATTTTCAGATCTCTTCAGAGATGTTCAATTGGATTCAAGTCTGCGCTCTGGCTGGGCCACTCAAGGACATTCACAGAGTTGTCCTGAAGCCACTCCTTTGATATCTTGGCTGTGTGCTTAGGGTCGTTGTCCTGCTGAAAGATGAACCGTCGCCCCAGTCTGAGGTCAAGAGCGCTCTGGAGCAGGTTTTCATCCAGGATGTCTCTGTACATTGCTGCATTCATCTTTCCCTCTATGCTGACCAGTCTCCCAGTTCCTGCTGCTGAAAAACATCCCCACAGCATGATGCTGCCACCACTATGCTTCACTGTAGGGATGGTATTGGCCTGGTGATGAGCGGTGCCTGGCTTCCTCCCAACATGACACCTGGCATTCACGCCAAAGAGTTCAGTCTTTGTCTCATGAGACCAGAGAATTTTGTTTGTCATGGCCTGAGAGTCCTTCAGGTGCCTTTTGGCAAACTCCAGGCAGACTGCTATGTGTCTTTTATTAAGGAGTGGTCCGTCTGGCCACTCTATCATACAGGCCTGATTGGTGGATTGCTGCAGAGATGGTTGTCCATCTGAAAGGTTCTCCTCTCTCCACAGAGGAATGCTGGAGCTCTGACAGAGTGACCATCAGGTTCTTGGTCACCTTCCTGACTAAGGCTCTTCTCCCCCGATCGCTCAGTTTAGACGGCCAGCCGGCTCTAGGAAGAGTCCTGGTGGTTCTGAACTTCTTCCATTTATGGATGATGGAGGCCACTCTGCTCATTGGGACCTTCAAAGCGGAAGAAATTTTTCTGTACCCTTCCCCAGATTTGTGCCTCGAGACAATCCTGTCTCGGAGGTCTACAGAGAATTCCTTTGACTTCATGCTTGGTTTGTGGTCTGACATGCGCTGTCAACTGTGGGACTTTATAGACAGGTGTGTTCCTTTCCAAATCATGTCCAATCAACTGAAATTACCACAGGTGGACTCCAATTAAGCTGTTGAAACATCTCAAGGATGATCAGTGGAAACAGGGTGCACCTGAGCTCAATTTTGAGCTTCATGGCAAAGGCTGTGAATACTTATGTACATGTACTTTTTTAGGGTTTTTTTTTTTCTATTTTTAATAAATTTGCAAAAATCTCAAAAAAAAAAAACTTTTTTCATGTTGTCATTATGGGGTATTGTAAAAATATATTGCACATAATTTAGGTACCTATTTATTAACTCCATTTTATATTTACTTATTTTTGTAGGATGTCACTTGGGTTCTAAATATTTTTCTAAATATTTTATTGGGTTTTAGACCTTTGAGTTTTTATCCTCTTTGACTAGTTTTTAACTTTTAATATGACCCTTCTCTCTTACCTCTGGTTTTTCTCCCATCTCTTTGTCTTTTTATACCCTGATTGATGGAGCCTTGAGTATTCTTATCATGTTTATAGTCAGCTTCATGTGTGCCTGTGTTTGTGTCTATGTTGAATGTAATTTGTGGCTTGTAAATATGGATGTCACCAGACTGCAAAACAAATCTACCTACGGGTACAAATAAAGTAACCTGAACCTGAACCTGTATTGTGTGTAGAATTTTGAGGAAAAAATGAATTTAATCCATTTTGGAATGAGGCTGTAACATAAAAAAATGTGGAAAAAGTGAAGTGCTGTGAATTCTTTCCTGATGCACTGTAACTTTCTAACAAATATAGAATGGACAAACAATCTAACTGTGCTGAAAGTTGTGAAGCAAAAAAACAAAACAAAAAACCTTTCCATCCTACCCATGAATTGCACTGAAATTAAATTTGCATTAGCCTAACATAGTACGGTCATTGTGAAGAATGTAGCCGGCTAGCACAAATTTTTCCCTTTTTCTCTTAAATATTCTCAACAACTGCTGCTGTAGATCAAGCTGTCAGTATAAAGCAAATTACTGCTGTCATTAAGTCTGTAAAGACAATGTTACCTAAGAGTAATTCTTCAGAGAACAAACTATAACTGAAAGTCTTAAGCTCTATTAATTCTTGCCTTTGTCTGTTTGCTCTTTCTCTTGTCTTCTACACTCTTTCATCTCTACCAATCTCTCTTGTTACCTCTGGGGATTATTACATCTGCCCTTAATAAACTCTCTGAATTCCCTGCCAAATCTTGATGATAACTGCTTGTCTCGTTCAAGCATAATGGAATCTTTCATTCTCTGAACAACAATATATACAAGACAGGGGATAAAAAATGATGAGCTCCGACTGTTTGAATGACCTTTAAAAGACTTACTGAGCATTTGGTAAAAGAAATTATTGGTGACAAAGAATTCATTTTTTAGGACCCATTAACTACACCTCATCTGTTGTAATTGCATGCATTTTTAAAATGAGAAATTTGGATTGATGAATTTAATCGTCTAATTTCAGCAATACTAAGCAAAGCAGCACATACATACAGAACAAGGGAATAAGCATTTCTATTAGGATGCAGATTAACATCTAGATCAACCTCTCTAATGGGTGATTTGGTCAGCAGAGGAGTCACTATAAAATGACATATGTGGTGCTTTTAGACAGATATGATATGTCATACTAATGCTTTTATGAGAACTATGACATTTGGAGTAAAATGACCACATATAGTATCTTAATGTCAGCTTTTCTTCTTGGACATGATTTTTGAAAGAATATGAGTGTCAAAACGGTTTAGCACAGAATTACAAGTTAAGGAGAAAAAAAAAAGAAAAACTTAAGATAAGATAAGATAAGATAAGCCTTTATTAGTCCCACAACGGGGAAATTCCAGGATTGCAACAGCACAGGGATAGCAACACTCAGAGCAACAATCAGAAGGCAAGAAAAAACAAGCAAGCAAGAGCAGCTAATATACATATGTACATATTACTATAAAATATATATATACACACACACACACACAGACACACTTCTTTAGATATCAGCCAGAGTTTTATTACTAAGCTCACATTATTATACCTGACAGTCCCAGAAAGATAGCAGGAGGTTGTCCAACACTCCTTATCAGTGATTACACACCACTGTATGCCTCCAATCCTGATTGACCCTGATGCTTCTTAAGATACAGAAACATTTTCTGGTCTGAGACTGATAGTGGGGCTGCTGAACAAAACAAATCGGGTCACTCACTTGTTGAAACTTTTGCAGGCTAAATAATACAAGCCTGTTAGTGCTAAAAGTAGAGATGGGTCAATATACAATACTATTGTTTATTGTGGCAATAACATGCATTTATTTAATTATCAGGATGATTATTGATCATTATAATTGCCAGTATCCTCTTATGAGTGAGTTAAAAGCTGTTCTCCTGGCTTGCTGAAGTACAATCCGAGTTTCCACATGTATTCTGATCTTCTGCCAAAAGGGGGAGCCTGTTTGCAATGTTTGCCATGGCTGAATACAATAGTTTTTACATCTCATAAATGCAACTTTATTTGTTACCTGCCAAGGCAATTTGTAGGCTCTAGTTTTCACTTAATATGAATAGTTTGATGAAATATATTGCAACTGTACATCAACTTCCATGTCTGTATTTGTAGGCAGTAGTTTACACTTTCCCACATTTCTCACTTTCCAGGCCACAAGGCTGCAATACTCTTTGCCAACTGATTTTAACTTGAACTGAAAAATAGGCAGTTTATTTTAAAGGGCCTATATCGTGCAAAATTGACTTTTTTGAGCTTTTAAGCATGTTATAATGTCAATTCCTCACCAAAAACACCCCCAAAGTGGTATTTTGCTCCATTCACGCATCTCTGAGTATTCCTCTTCAACCCTGCTCTCTGAGCTGCTGCTCTGCCCTGTCCCTGATAGTGACTGGGTCCCCACGGTCATACGTATGAACATGGGTGAGCCACCCACTCCAGGAAGTGCCTGTGCTGCCAGCACCGCCCCCAGGCTAACGCCCACACCCACTTTCTCCCCGCAGCAAACGGAGCAGTGATCAGCAAAACTCTTTCACTTTAGCATTGACGCTGTGAAGAAGTAGTTCCTCTCGCACCTAATCGGCTCAGTGACAACAACTGTTTGCTTTTTACGTAAGACAATGTCTTCTAAGTGGCGTAAATGTGTCTTTGGCTGTGAGAGATTTAGGAGTTTGTTCAGCCTTCCTTGTTTTCGTGGGCGGAACCCAGCGACACGCTGCAGCAGCCGGCTCAGGGGTTACGTCATGAAATGGGCGGCAGCCACAAGAAGGAGAGGCAGAGCCTCAGAGATCAAGGCATCTTACTTCCGGGCTCGCGAAAATAACTCATATTTCATAAGAAATTCATTCTCCAGTGTACCAAAGGTAATATACTATCACATACATGCATATAGTTTACTCTGAAAGGCTTAAAATAGCATGATATAGGCCCTTTAATACCACAATGCCAGTTTGACTTTTTGTTGTCTTTAATGTATTTATTACATTTCATGCTACTTTTCACATAAAAGGGTATTCAGTTAAAGTGCAATAAAAGATAGTTGTCCAGTAAAATGTACTGTAAAGTGATTGTATTATGTATTAGTGACATTTTTAAAGATTTAATAATAATTGGATGGTAATTGCGATAATATTGTTAATTGCAATAATTTTGCTTAGAATAATCATGTGATGAAATTTTGTTATCTCAGAGCTAGCTACAAGTTGAAATTGTCCAATTAAAATTAGCCTAACGATAAGATATTTTTATAAAACGGTTGTATTAGTTCAGAAATCCAGAGTGAAACTGCAGCACCAGTGTCAATGCTATTGTGGAGTTACAAATGGTTTCTGGTTCTAAGGGCAGTATCTTAGGGCGCATTCACACGGCCACTGTTTGGTCCGAACCAAAGTACTATCTGTGGATAGTTCAATTGATTTGGTGCCATCTGAACGTGCGTTCGAACTCTGGTGTGCACCAAACAAGGGAAGTCTGCTCTGCCTGAAAACAGGAGTCTCTGTTCACTTGCAAATGAAGTCTGGTGTGCTCTGCTGGCAGTGTGAAGGCAAACGGACTATCCAGAGGACCAAAGGATGGAAGTGCCCCTCGGTGTTTGTGTAACCATAGCAACACACAGTCTGAGAAGAGGAAGTGGCATTTACCGTAGTGCATTTTGGGTAGAAAATAGCAATAAAGACAAATGCATGAATCCGAGAAATCCTTTTACTGAAGAAAAGTTAAAAAATGTCTTGTTTGTGCTGGACAAACAACCCGGCTGAAGGGAACGGATTTCCGTTTTCGGTCCTGGCCAATCGATGAGTCAGATTTTTCTTTTTTGCAAAGATTTTTTCTTCCTGGTCAGTGGTGGTTTTGGCTACAGCGCCCCAAACAAGCAGTTGTTGTAACTGCATGAGATTGTCAAAGCACGTTGGACCGCTGCAGTGTGAATGCAAATCAAGCCAAATGAAGGTGTGAAAATTCTCGGCATTCCCCGCCCAGTTGAACCAAGACCCCCAAACTATCCTGGTGTGAACGCAGCCTTAGAGAGTGCCGACTGCTGACCAACGTGGCGATTTTTGGATCTGCCAACTTTTCTGATGAATGTTGGCAAAAATCCAACAAAAATCAAGCTAGTATCTCATGGAGAGGCTAATGTTGAGGAACGTTCACAAACGCTGATTTTTTTGAGTTTCATCAGGGTTTGTAAAAGGTTGCAAAACAGTTTGCACAAAGTGTTTAAGACTGACAACAGTTTGTCATACAGGGTCTTAAACAGTTGATAGTGTTCACTACTAGATGAACCAAAAAAACTTTAGCGACAACCATTTGTAAACGCAAACAGCTATTTTGGAACTGTTTGAGGAAAAAAAAAATTCACAAAAAATTTTTTTGAACACATTATTTTTTTTTTATTTTTTTTTTGCAACAAGTAATACTTCTGCTGACCTTTAAAACTGTTGGTGAACTGTTTGGCAACCTTTTACAAACCCTAATGAAACCAAAAAAGCGCAACGTTCATGAACGCTCCGCAGCATTCACCTCTCCATAAGATATGGGGGAAACAGTGATGTTAAAAATAGCTCAGGTAAAGAGTAAATTAGAGTCAGTTCTGAAAAATACTGATTCTTCAATCATGATAAAGTAATCATGCTATGTGTATGCACTGAAAGGTTTGCTGGTGAGTTTTACGCAAAGAAAAAAAATACATGGTTGGCTTTAGACAAACCACATGGTTGGATAGGTTTAGAGAACATCAAAATGGGTGGGGGGGGGGATTGATGCATTGTAGTATCACGATTTTTTGTAATGGTGATATTGTATTGATTCTTAGAAACAGTACTGTGGTACTTTATTAAATGCTACAAATACAAGCTTACCTATTTCAGTACCAGAGTAATTAAAACCATTTGATTTTTCAGTCCATTAGATGGTGCTGGGGTGGGGTCAAAGATTGATTCGGCTTAGTATGTCAATACTTGACAACTGTGATGATGCATCAATCCCTAAATGCATGTACTGATCTTTAATCAATCATATAAATAACATATAGTATTGCAACACTTAAGAAATCACAGTATCGTGATAGTATTGCATCGTGACTCAAGTATCGAGATGCGTATCGTGAGGTCGCCTGTGATTCCCACTCCGATAAACCATGCCTTCTTACAACAAAGCTGAATACCTCCTGTGTGAAAAGCCAAAAGATCCGAAAGGATACCTTTTGCTGTGGGAATGACAACGGGCTAAATAATCATAAATCTATGCCATCAAATCTTGCATTGACCTATTTAAAATCCTTCAGCGGGGGGGGTGGGGGGCTGGCAAGCTGCATCCTGGTGGAAGCATCACATACAACAAGTGACTGATAAACCATAAGAAAATGTGTTTTATGATAAGAAACTTTTTTAAAATTCACAAAATGTGTGTGCACATGTATGTATGTATGTAAAGATATTTCAATATAACACAGATATTATAAATCCAGTAATGTGGAAATGCAGTAAAGAAAGAAAGGTTTGTTCCTGCTGCCAGCATCTTAAATCCCACGTAGAAGCAAAACATTTAAGAACAATCTCTATAGCCTGCTAAATGATTGATGATATCCGAAAATTTTTTGAGCAACTTTTCATAGGATTTGTTAAAATAAGAACCATGAAAGGTAAAATTATGGTGTATGTTTGTGTGAAACTGAGAGGGCATAAGAAACAAGTTGCTTAATAACACATAAAGTTAACTTTTTGTGTGGCAAAATATCAGGTGACCTGTTCACACAGGTCAGCCTCCTTGGTGAAGGGCAAACTTTTCAGAGTGCTTAGTGCTGATGAGAAAACAACTATGGTTCAGTTCAGAGTTGATGGTCTGGAAAAAAAGAATTACAACTTGAAAGCTTCTGTGAACGGCTGTCGAACACAAGACATGTGTCAGAAATGTGCTTTCAGTTTGATTGTCTGAGGGCTTCCTGTCTTTGCCTTTCCCCGTCTTTGTCTCTTTGTTTGTGCAGCTGTCTGTCTTCCTCAGCCTTCTGAAAATTGAAGACTGTAGAAAGAATGCCCCACTTACTTACACTTTACAAAAATGGTGGAATGACAATGGGGCCGTTAAAGCCACTCGGCTATCCCAATGCTCATCTTATCGGCATTATTGATTTCCCATTCTGCTAGCAACCCTCATAGCACTGTGGAGGAAATGTGCTTCACCTCGTGGTGATGGCCAGCGAAGTTGGTTTGAATGAAAAGACGGAACAAACACAAACCTCCACGCAGCTATGCATACACCCACATGCACAGGCGCATGGCATCCAGGCATGAAATAGCTCCATGTTCAAAAGCAGCAGTGACCAAAGTCCAAACTTCAAACTCCTCTCACATCAAGCCCTGCCAGCCTGAGAGGAAAGGAGCTTTCAGACAGCACAGCAAGCAGCTTGTCTTTTCGCCTGTCTGCTCAGCCTCATTTCTACTTCACTTATTTTCCCATGGCAGACAGGGGCTCCGACCTTGTGTAATGTCCTGACTGACCATTCTGACAAATCTTCCCACTTAATGAGCGAGTGTCACTTGTTAACCGGGACCATTAGCTTCAGCTCCTGACTGCAAATCTACCTGAAAGCATATAGACCCCAAATGAATACAGCATTACAGTGATCCATTTGCAAAGTGAAACAAGGCAACTTAAAGCTGCAAAGGTGTTATCCACTGCATGATTACAAGATACACTGTAGACATTTTCTTTCATTTAAAAGAATCCTATACAGCTTTCCATACTGAATGTCTATAGACGTCTGAAAATAAAAGCACCATTAAAAAAATAAAATGACAAACTGAAGTGCTAGAATTTACAGAAAGTGTTGGTTCTGTTTGTAACTCTGGAAAGCAGTTTTCAAGGTCGCCAAACAATTCAAAACATGTTCAATTTTTTTTTTTTTTTTTTTTTTTTTTGCAAATGTATTTTTCCGCAAACAGCTGCAAAATAGTTGTTAAGCATTTCCAAACGTCTGTAACACGTATCGAATATCGCTCATGGGCGTCACACTCGTGGGTGTTGTGGGTGTTTTCAAGAGGACACTGTCGAACACCCACAGCTGTTCCAGTTTCCCACAAACGCTGCTCAGTTTCTCTGGCCTCTGTGCGCACTGCTATCCCCCTCCCTCTCCTGTTCCTTGAAGCATGACAACAGTGAGCGTGAGCAGCTGATCTGCCAGTGAAACTGAATGCTTCACAGGTGAGCAATGAAATAAATTTAGGATTAAAATAACTACATACAGGTTTGTTTTTTTTTTAGTTACAGTTTGTGAAAGAGGTCTATTGAAGGAAGAGTGGCCACATGCACGTGTGTGTGTGTGTGTCATGGGTGGTGCTTATTTCCGTCCAAGGTACACTGGTGTCTGGTGTGTGTGTGTGTGTTTGTGAATATCCATCCATCCATCTTCTATCACTTTCCTGGAGGTCCGGGTCAAGGAGACAGCAGTTCAAGCAGAGAAACCCAGACTTCCCTCTCCCCAGCCACCTGCTTCAGCTCTTCAGAAAGGATACCAAGGCGTTCCCAGACCAGCCGGGAGACATAGTCTGTCCAGCGAGTCCTGGGTCTGCCCCGGGGTCTCCTCCCAGTGGGATGTGCCCGAAACACCTCAAGTGGGAGGCGTCCAGGAGGGATCCTAATCAGATGCCCATACCACCTCAACTGACTCCTTTCAATGTGGAGGAGCAGCGGTTCTACTCTGAGCCTCTCCCGGGTGACTGAGCTCCTCACCCTATCTCTGAGGGTGAGTCCAGCAATCCTACGAAGAAAGCTCATTTCAGCTGCTTGTATCTGCAATCTCATTCTTTCGGTCATTACCCAAAGCTCATGACCATAGGTGAGGGTAGGAACATAGACTGACCGGTAAATCAACAGCTTTGCATTAGAGCTTAGCTCCCTCGTCACCACAACAGACCGGTACATCCGTCTGTCAATCCGATCTGTCTGTCAATCTCTCGCTCCATTCTCCCCTCACTCGTGAATAAGACCCCAAGATACTTAAACTCCTCCACTTGGGGCAGGAGCTTGTCCCCCAACCCGGAGAGGACAATCCACCTTTTTCCAGCTGAGGACCATGGACTCGGACTTGGAGGTGCTGATTCTCATCCCAGCTGCTCCACACTCAGCAGCAAACCGTCCCAGTAAGAGCTGTAGGTCATTGCTGGATGAAGCCAGCAAGACAACACCATCAGCAAACAGCAGAGATGAGATCCTGTGGTCACCCAGCATGATACCCTCCGTTCCTTGGCTGCACCTAGAAATTTTGTTTGTGAATATAAAATTCCCAATTTCATGTTGTAATGTTGTGCTGTGACGCTCCTGAACAGCGCCTTTGTCCCCTGAAGTGCCTCCTGGTGAGTTTTTATATACAGTTGGCGATGTATTTTTTTAACAACGGGATGTTCATAATTGTACAGTGTAAATGTAATTTCAGTACAAATTTGCAAGAATAAAGGTGTAAAAATATGATAAAAGATGCTAATGTAAAACTCCATATATGGCGGAGGAGGCTGGCAACGGTGCGATGTCTGCGGGGAGCGGCGCAGATGCGCTGATGGCTGCCATGAGTTCAATGAGAGCGGACTTTTCCTCTAGATTTGATGGGATTATGGCAACGTTGGAAGGAATGAGAAAGGAATTGGGTGACTGTGTAGAACGAATGGCGCAGATGGAGCTCCGTCTCTCTAGTGCTGAAGATGACGTCACCCGTCTTCAATTAAAGGTGTGCACTTTGGAAAAAAAAAATAAATGTCTGGAAGATAATATTTTGGATTTGGAATCTCGGGCAAGACGGAACAACTTGAGGCTGGTGGGTCTTCCAGAGGAATCAGAAGGTCGGGACGCATGTTCCTTTCTGGAAAAGTGGATTCCGGAGGTGCTGGGCAGCGCGGAGTTGCAATCAGCAGTGGTTCTGGAAAATGCACACCGTATTGGCCCACGGAGAGATAAGGGACCGCCGAGGACCTTAATTATGAAGTTTCTCAGCAACAGAGACAGGATGAAGATCTTCAACGCTGCACGAGCTAAAGGAGAGATTAAACACCAGGACCAGCAGGTGCGGTTCTACCCAGATTTGGCCACAGGAATCCAACAATTGAGGAAGCAGTTTGATCCCATACGTAAGAAGCTGCGCAACCTTGGGATTCGTCATGGTGTAATCTGTCCTGCGAGACTGTTGACCACGTATGAGGGCAGAACCCACATCTTCAAGACCCCAGAGGAAGCGCAGGAGTTCATCAAGAAGATCAAAGAAGAAGAAGAGACTGGTGGAAGCTAAGCATGAACAAAATATAAGGTAGAATAATTAAGCATTTGCACAGGCATCTGACTGACTTGAAGTAAATAGCAAGTTTACAAAATATAGATTGTATTATATATTAAAAAAAAAAAAAAAACTATGATGTACAAAGTTGCTAAAAATGTTGGAGTTAAGTTGGAATACTACAGAGGAGAGTTAATGTTACGTCATTAAAAGCAGTAGAGTTAGGGTGATTGGGAGGATGAAGAAGGAGTGGCTTAGGCTGTTCCCTGTCGATGTGGAACGGTCGATGGCTATATCGGGAGACGGAATTTTTCTTTTGATTTTGGGGGGTTTGCCACAAGTGTGGGAAGGGGGAATTTGTTTGTGTGTAGTTTGTAGGATGAATGTTCAACCACTCATGTTTTTGCTTCTCTGTATGAGCATGTTTACACTGCAAGGTAATCCCAAACTCTCTGTTGATCATAAACCAAAGCGTTAATCTTAATTTAACTTCATGGAATTGCAGAGGTCTACAAAATTTAAAAAAACTTAAACAAGTTATGAATAAAATAAAAGACATGGGTTCAAAAATTGTGTTTTTACAAGAAACTCATCTAATAGAGGAGGATATAAAAAGAATTAGGAGTAGATGGCAAGGAAGTGTCTTCACCTCATCATTTTCATCCCGGGCCAGGGGAGTTATGACTCTCATACATAAATCAGTCCCTTTTCAAGTGAAAAATGTAATTGGAGACAAATTTGGAAGATATGTAATCATTCAAGGTTCTTTGCTATTAGAAAATATAAATCTTGTGAACTTATATGGTCCCAATATAGATGATCAAAAGTTCTTTGCTAATTTATTTCTTATCTTATCATCACCTACAGGGCAACATATAATAGCAGGGGATTTTAATTGTACATTGAATCCAGGTATAGATAGATCAACAGGACTGGATTGTACGCACAATGGATGTAGGATGACTATTAATCATTTTATGAAAGAATTGAGATTGTTAGATATATGGAGAGAAATGAAACCACAAGTTAAAGCCTATTCTTGTTATTCCAGTACCTACAAGACATTCTCACATATTGATTATTTTTTGATTTCCACAGAATTAAGGTCCAAGATTCAAAACTGCTTTTATGATAACATCGTGATCTCTGATCATGCACCCTGCTGTCTAATATATGTAGATAAAAAATTGACAAAGGAATCAGGTAGATGGCAATTTCAGCATAAATGGCTTCAGGATGAGGAATTTGTCAAGTATATAGAAAAACAGATAGATGAGTTCTTTGACATCAATACTACACAAACATCAGCATGTGTAAAGTGGGAGGCTTTCAAAGCTTTTATTAGGGGACATATTATTAGTTATACAGGATCAAAATCTAAGAAGACTCGAGAGGAGAGAGCCAAATTGGAACATGATTGCTGGGGTCTTTCTGCAACTGTGGGGGTCCCCCCTACAGTTGATAGTGCTATGAGATGACTGTTGTTGTGAAATGGCGCTATATAAATAAAGTTGAATTGAATTGAATTGAATTGAACATAAAATAAAAAGTCTTCAGGAAAAAGTGTATGCAGGAAGTGATCCAAGGTTGGAGAATGAATTACTGATTTTGAGAGCTGAATACGACAAAAAATCAGCGAATAGAGCTGCCTCGAGTCTTCTAAGATTGAAACAATCTTTTTATGAACAAGGTGAAAAATCAGGAAAATGATTGGCATGGCAGATTAAACAATTAGAAATTAAAACACCAATTACCAGTATTATAAGTAAAGGACAGGTAGTTATAGATCCTTTAGAAATTAACAGAGCCTTTAGAGATTACTATGAAAAATTATATGATACCAAAAATGAATCTGATTTAACAAAACTAAATGGGTTTTTGAATGAACTATCTATACCGTGTATTCCAAATGAAAACAGGGAGATATTGGAGTCTAAAATTAGTCAAGAAGAAGTTGGGCTAGCCATTGATAATATGAAATCAGGAAAAAGTGCAGGACCAGATGGTCTTCCAGTTGACCTTTATAAAAAATTTAAGAATAAATTAATAAAACCTTTTTTGGAAATGGTTTTAGAAGCATTTCAAAATAATAATTTACCATCATACATGAACAATGCCTTAATTATACTGCTGCCAAAACCAGGTAAGCCCTCTAATAAATGTGAAAATATGAGACCAATAAGCCTATTAAATGCCGACCTTAAGATAATCTGTAAAATTTTAGCAAGACGAATACAAGAAATTTTACCAAATATTATTAATCGAGATCAGAATGGCTTTATAAAGGGAAGACAAGGCTTCCATAATGTAAGAAGACTATTTAATATTATTTATTTTAATAAAGAAGCACCGGATACAGCTCTCCTATCACTGGACGCCGAAAAGGCCTTTGATAGAGTTGAATGGCCCTTTCTTTTTGAAGTCTTACAAAGGTTTGGACTTGGAAATAATTTCATAAAATGGGTTCAGATAATATACAATAATGCAACAGCAGAAATCCTAACAAATAACAATATTTGAAAATCAATAAAAATCAATAGAGGATGTCGACAAGGCTGTCCACTTTCACCTTTACTGTTTACTATGGCAACTGAACCTTTAGCGATAGCGATACGTTTACATTCACAAATATATGGAATTAAAGTTGGACCAACAGAACATAAAATCTCCCTGTACGCCGATGACATAATTTTGTTTATGTCGAATCTAAAAAAAATCAATTCCAACCTTGCTAAATTTAATAAAGAATTTTGGGGAAATATCAGGATATAAAATAAATAAAACTAAATCTTCAATATTAATGCTAAATGAGACCCAGAGAAATTACTCAGACCCTGAGGTAAATCAATTTAATGTTGTAAATCAGTTTAAATATTTAGGAATCCAAATTGTGCCTAAGCTAGAATCAGTCGCCAGTGTCAACTATGAAGCCTTAATGTCAGATATCAATGAGTTAACTCAGAGATGGATGTCACTACCAATGTCGATGATCGGGAGAATCAATATACTTAAAAGTAATATTTTACCTAAAATACTTTATTTATTTCAATACATTCCCTTATCACCACCTTTAGATTTATTCTCAAGAATTAAAAAAAAGTTAGTGGAATTTATATAGAACAACAGGAGGGCTAGATTACGTCTGTCTTTATTATATTTACCATTTGATCGTGGAGGTCTGAAATGTCCAAATTTTATGTTGTATTATTGGTCGGCACAACTGAGGTCTATGACATATTATTTTTCATCAAATGATCTCCCTCACTGGACTGAAATGGAATCATACAATTTACCTTTACCTCTTCCCATATTCATATACTCAGATTCGGCAAAAAAAATTACAAAAACAAGTTAAAAATCCATTTGTAAAGCATATGATCAAAATATGGTGTGAAGCTAAAAACTATTTAAAAGAACCACAGTTATTGTCACAATTTAGTCCAATTTGGGGTAATCAATATTTTAAACCAGGGAGAGCGGACGCTGTATTTAAAGTATGGAATATAAAAGGGATACAAAAGATTCAGGATTTATATTTGCCATGTGCAGATAACATAATGTCTTTTGAAGAGCTGAGGATCAAATTTAATCTCAATAGAACACATTTTTTTAAATATCTTCAACTTAGAAACTTTATTCGATCAAATCAAAATAAAGCTCTCACTCGACCTATTTATTCATCCTTGGAAAAAATGTTGATGAAAGATAGTAAAAGAAAGGGTATTATTTCAGAGTTTTATAACTCATTGACACTATCTTCAAGTGAAAACTCACTGAAAAGATTAAACTACTGGAAAGAAGATCTGCAAACTGAAATTTCAGAGGAACAATGGGAATTGGCTTGTACAGAAGCTCAAACCAAATCAATAAATGTACGTCTTAAATTGATACATTTCAAATGGTTAATGTGGATGTATGTTACACTGGAGGAGTTAAATAGATATAACAAAAATATACCAGATATGTGCACAAAATGCATGGAAAGTAAAGGAACCCTATTTCATTGTGTATGGGAATGTAGAAAAATCAGAATGTTTTGGGAAGAGGTGAGGGTAACAATTGAAAAAATAATCTCAAAACAAATCATATTGAATCCTAAACTGTTTTTGTTGGGTCTGTACCCAGAAAAGCATAACTTTAATAAAAGTGAAAGAACATTCATAGACCTCAGTTTGCTTAATGCCAAAAAATGTATTGCACTACTGTGGAAAAAGACTCATAGACCAGATGTGACTCAGTGGTTAAAACAGATGTTAACAAACCTTCCATTAGAAAGAATAACATATATACTGAAATCAAAGGAAATTGTGTTTGAGAATATATGGAGACCTTTTATTGATTATGTAAAAAATTTAAACATAACTCTTGAAGAAGAAGGTGAATGATGTGTGTGGACCTTGTAAATTCCAAACTGGTGAACATAATATGTATACTTACGTATTGGATTGTCTAGACTAAACAGAGGTGCATTGTTGAAGATTTGATTTTGTTGGTGGTTGTTGGTGTTTTTAGTGCATTTTTTTTTGTAGTACTTTAGTGTTAGTGTTTGATTGTTTGTATCATGTTTGTTAAAAAAAAAGGTTCAATAAAGATATTGTGGAAAAAAAAGATGCTAATGTACAATTTAAAAAGTCCCAAATTTATTATAAGCAAGTCCCAAATTTACTCGAAAAAGTTACATTTTCATGAGAAAATACACAATTTCCAAATGCTGAAAAAATTCCCACATTTCCAAGAAAAAGTCACAAATTTACAACAATGAAGTTGCACATTTACAAGAAAAAAAAGCCAATTTTCTTGAGCATTTTTACTTTTTTAACCTTTTTCTCACAAAATTGTACCATTTTCTCACCAATTAGTGAGGTTTTTCTTATAAACTAAATTTTTATTGGAAGTTATCTTTTTATAAATGTGCAACTTTTTCCTGGCACATTTATTACTTTTATAGTAAATTTAGTACTTTTTCCTGTAAATTTGCCATGTTTTGTGATACAATTGTTACCTTTCCCCCACACAGATTTACAATATAATTATAAATCTGCAACTTTTTTCTACAAAATATATGAACTTTTTTCCCTATAGAATTTGCAAACATTTTTCTTCATAATTCCATGATTTTTCTTGCTCATGTGCTTCTATCCTCTCACTGATAAATTAAGTCTTCCTGTCTAAACTATCCTGCGGTCTTTATGAGGATGGAGGGTGGCAGGTTAACAGACGGGAGGACCTGGGCTCATTTTGCTGACAAAGGTAATGGCCTGTTTTATTTTTTTTAAAGGATTTCCTTATATAAATGGAGGGTTAACATTTTATTTATTGAAACAAAAGCCTTTTCCAGTTTTTTGCAAAGATGTACGTATCTTCAACAGATTTCTTTTTCAGTGGAAACTGCTTATTCTTTGTTGTAATTGACCCTTTGTCCTGTAAATACGTAAGTAATGATGAATACCATGGTTTTTGTAAAAATCTAAATCTAAAAATCTGGGTGTTAAATACCCCTCCCCCCAGCCGAACCACAACACCCACACTTTTGAAAAGCTTGCTACACCCTCGTATTGCTCCTGTTCTTTCTGGTTCGCCTAGTAGTGAACACATTTATGACAAACCTGTTGGCGACCTTAGAATCTGTGTGCAAACTGTTTTGCAACCTTTTATGAACCCTGACAAAACCCAAAAAGCAGAGCGTTTGTGAATGTTTCTCAGAATTTGCTGCTCTGTGAGATACTAGCTTGATTTCTGTTTGATTTTCGGCCAATCCAACAATTGCCACGTTCATCAGTCGGTCTGTGAGAGGGGTGAAGTTCTCTTATTGACCAAAGGTGTCATTGGGACGAAGGGTTTTTGAGAGTTAAGAACAGAAACCCTTAAGGTAGAACGGTGTGACATATTGAGTACACTTGGTTTCTGGGTTACTTTTGGTCTCCACATGGGAGGCTTTGAATTATGGGGTAAAATAACGAGTCACCGCACACCTCAGCATTAACAGCAGAATACAGTGACAACAACGGTCAATCATTTACTGTTTGTGAGTGAGATGAATCACTAAGGTCCAATACAGTGCATTTTCCAGAGATTAATTTCACATTTTGACATTCTCAAAGACATACAGGTGTATTTTTAAAACTAAAAAACATTTCTCTGCTACTTTACGGCTTATCAGAATAACAATGTCTGGAAAGCTCCTTGTGGTCCTAATGCTCAATCTGGATTTCTTGCTTGTATCTGACTTTTCTGTGGCTGATGTTATTACTGTTTAAATGAGATCTACAGTATGTCAGACTCCAGTTGTGAGCTGGTCATGGCAGTAGCAAGATGTCATACACACATGTACACTGTGTACATGCCAGTAAACAAGAAAGTTTTGAATGTAGGCGTGTGGATGAGTGGAGCTCAACTATCCCACTTCCACTAGACCAGAATGTCTGTGGTGAAGTCCATGCTCCAATTTTATTTCTAAAAATTGCACATTTAATGTTACAAATTTACCACAAAAAAGGTGCAAATTTAAGATGAAAAACTTATATATTTATAAGAGGAAATGAAATCAAGTTTACACAAAACTTGATGTTATCAAGTCGGTCGCTATGGAGGGTGAGAATATGTATGGGCACATAATCATACCATGTAGGATAACTAAATAGACGGTTATGCTGTTTCATCCCACCTAGCAACAATGCTCTGCACTGTGTGTGTTTATATATTTACATATTTATTCCATCTAGCTACAATGCTCTGCACTGGGTGTGTTTATATTTATATATCTATATATTTATTCCATCTAGCTACAATGCTCAGCACTGGGTGTGTTTATATTTATATATCTATATATTTATTCCATCTAGCTACAATGCTCCGCACTGTGTTTTTATATATCTACATATTATTCCATCTAGCTACATTGCTCCGCACTGTGTGTGTTTATATACTTGCATATTTATTCCACCTAGCTGCAATGCTCCGTACTGTGGGTGTTTATATATTTACATATTTATTCCATCTAGCTACAATGCTCTGCACTGTGTGTTCATATATTCATATATTTATTCCATCCAGCTACAATGCTCTGCACTGTGTGTCTGTGTGTGTGTGTGTGTATATACTGTATATATTTTATAGTAATATGTACATATGTATATTAGCTGCTCTTGCTTGCTTGTTTTTTTTTTTGCCTTCTGATTGTTGCTCTGAGTGTTGCTATCCCTGTGCTGTTGCAATCCTGGAATTTCCCCGTTGTGGGACTAATAAAGGCTTATCTTATCTTATCTTATCTTATCTTACAAACATTTCACTCATTTTTAAAGAAAATGTCACGATCTGAGCGTGGGGGGATTCCACTGGGCTCAGTCTTTTAGCCTTTTTTCATATTTGTATAATGTTGTAGTTTTGAGTTGCAATTCCTGTTATTTTATCCTTGGTTGATTTGTCACATTCTGTATTGTTTCTTAGTATGATTTATTTTCCTGTTTATGTTCATTATAGTTTTATTATTTACATTTTTAAGGTTACTTGTCTTTATTTGCAATCTCATTATATTTTTATTCTGTTGTGCTCTCCCTCTGGGTTGACAGCTGTCAGTGGCCCTTTTGGGTTTTTGCTCCGTGTGGGCAGTGTCCCTGTCAGCTGTCAGCCCGTTCTCTCCTCTCTCATTGCTCCCAGCTGGTCCAAAGTGTAATCTTTGTTATCTCTTGCCTGCTCATGTGACCCCCACTATTATCATTTGTTTCATTTGTGTCTAGCCTTATTTAAGAGCGGTTATGTTCATTCCTCTTTGCCGGAGTCTTGAGTTTCTCTTCCTTCGTCTCTACCAGAACCCAGCCTTGGTTCTGGTGTGTTAAACCTGTAAGTTTGTGTGCTTAACAGTTTGGATTTTGTGTTGGCGCACTGCTTTGGACTTTGTGTTTTGTTTTCTTAATAAACTTCACAAAGTAGCAGTTCAGCATGTGGGTCCCTCCTCTGCTCTGAGGAGCACTTACGAGAGAAGACTCCGGCCAGCTAGAGACCCAGCTGCTTCTAGTTTGTTGTCCGTTTTGTTTTTTTGTTTTTTTTTTTCTTCCACCTGGGGCTAAACCATGTCTGTCTCTTTCTCTTTAACCCAAACAATAACAACAATTGCTGCTGTTCAGCAAACCGGACTCTTCAAGGACAGCGCTATCATGCGTCTAATACAGAACTTTGCCACCTGGCATGCACGAAGAGAGAGAGACTCTGGGACATGCTTATCTGTGTTTTGAATACATGAACAATTCAATTCAATTCAATTCAATTCAACTTTATTTATATAGCGCCATTTCACAACAACAGTCATCTCATAGCACTATCAACTGAAGGGGGGACCCCCACAGTTGCAGAAAGACCCCAGCAATCAGGCGATCCCCTGTGAGCAAGCACTTGGCGACGGTGGAGAGGAAAAACTCCCTTTTAACAGGAAGAAACCTCCAGCAGAACCAGGCTCAGGGAGGGGCAGTCATCTGCTGCGACTGGCTGGGGGGTGAGGGGATAGAGAAGAAGAAAAGAACAGACATGTAGAGAGCAAACAGCACGATGGGGACTCAATCTATGGGAGAGAACAAACAAATGTTAATGACCAGCAAAAAAAAAAAATATTTCATAGAGAGTGAGGAAAGGAGTGAGGCCCAGTGCATTACTGGAGGTCCCCCGGCTGACTAAACCTATTAGCAGCATAACTAAGGGAGGGTTCAGAAACACATGATCCCTCCCTAATTGTAGGCTATATCAAAAAGGTAGGTTTTAGCCCTATTCTTAAAAACAGAGATCGAGTCTGACTCCCGAATCCAGATTGGCAGCTGATTCCACAGGAGAGGAGCTTGATATCTGAAGGCTCTGCCTCCCATTGTACTTTTGGAGATTCTAGGTATTACAAGTAATCCTGCATTTTGGGAGCGTAGTGCTCTGTTAGGATGATACGGTAGTATCAGATCTTTTAAATAAAAAGGAGCCTGATTGTTTAAAGCTTTGTAAGTAAGAAGAAGGATTTTAAACTTAATTCTAAACTCTATGGGAAGCCAATGAAGGGAGGCCAGAACCGGAGAGATATGATCTCTCTTTCTAGTACCTGTTAAAACTCTTGCTGCAGCATTTTGGATCAGCTGAAGACTTTTTAAAGATGTTTTAGGACAGCCTGATAATAAAGAATTACAATAATCTAATCTCGAGCTAACAAAAGCGTGGATCAGCTTCTCAGCATCACTCTGAGACAAGATGCTCCTAATCTTGGCAATATTACGCAAATGATAGAAGGCAGTCTTAGAAACAAATTTAATATGTGAATTGAAGGACAAATCCTGATCAAAAATAACTCCAAGGTTCCTCACAGAGCTATTAAGAGAAAGAGTAACTGCATCCAAACTGAAAGTTTGATTTGGAAAGGAATTTCTAAGGTTTTTTGGACCAACAAGAATGACTTCAGTCTTATCTGAATTTAATAGCAGGAAATTACAAGTCATCCAAGCTTTGATTTCCTTAAGAAAGGCTTCTAACTTGGCTAATTGATTAGTATCATCTGGCTTCATTGACAGGTATAATTGTGTGTCATCTGCATAACAATGAAAATGTATACAGTGCTTTCTAATAATGTTGCCTAACGGAAGCATATATAAACTAAAAAGAGTAGGGCCTAGCACAGATCCCTGTGGAACTCCATGACTAAGCTTTGAGCTGAAAGAAAACTCATCATTTACATGAACAAACTGGAACCTATCAGATAAATAAGATCTAAACCACTGCAACGAAGTTCCATTAAGTCCAACATAGTGTTCTAATCTATCAAGTAGAATATTATGATCAATAGTATCAAAAGCTGCACTAAGATCTAAAAGGACAAGTACAGAAACTAGTCCATTATCAGATGCAATGAGGAGGTCGTTAGTGACCTTCGCTAAGGCTGTTTCAGTACTATGATGGATTCTAAACCCAGATTGAAACTCTTCAAGTAAACCATTTCCCTGCAGGTGGTCAAATAATTGCGTAGCAACAACTCTTTCTAAGATTTTTGAAATGAAAGGGAGATTAGAGATTGGTCTATAGTTAGCTAAAGCTCCTGGATCTAGCGTTGGCTTTTTGAGTAAGGGTTTAATTACAGCTGTTTTAAAAGCCTGCGGTACATGGCCTAAAGTTAATGAAGAATTGATTATATGAAGAATAAAGCTACCAATAAGTGGGAAGACTTCTTTAAATAACCTGGTAGGAATAGGGTCTAAAAGACAAGTTGAAGGTTTGGATGAGGAAACTATTTTGTCTAACTCACAAAGGTCGATTGGAGTAAACTCATCAAGACAGACATCAATAGAAGGAGTTGTAATAGTTACAGTATTTAAGTTAACTGTGGGAAGAATCTGATTGATTTTATCTCTGATGGATGAAATTTTATTATTGAAAAAGTTCATAAAGTCCTGACTAGTAAGCTCTAAGGGGATGCTAGGATTGACAGAGTCCTGACTCTTTGTCAACCTGGCTACAGTACTGAAAAGAAACCTGGGATTATTCTTGTTCTCTTCTATTAATGCAGAGTAATAACTCGTTCTAGCTTTTCTAAGAGATTTTTTATAAATTAAAAGATGATTTCTCCAAGCTAAATAGATTTCATCTAAATTAGTAGAGCGCCATTTTCTTTCTAATTGACGAGTCTTCTGTTTTAAGCTACGAGTTTCTCTGTTCCTCACCGTGTAGGCTGCACGGTGGCGCAGTGGTTAGCACTGTGGCAGCACAGTTTACCCTTGGCCGGGGGATTGTAGGGATCATGGGATCGTGGGTTCGATCCCAGCCCCCGACCAACAGTGATCTGTGTGGAGTTTGCATGTTCTCCCCGTGTTGCGTGGGTTTACTCCGGGATTTCTCCGGTTTCCTCCCACATGCCAAAAACATGCATGTTAGGTTAATTGGCTGTTCTAAATTGTCCCTAGATATTTGTTTCCTATAGGCCCTTAGAATAGAGGGTTAGTATTAATGAAAGCGCTTTGAGTGGTCTTTGTGACTAGAAAAGCGCTATATAAGTGCAGGTTAGTTAGTTAGTTAGTTAGTGTTGAACCAAGGAGTTAAAAATCTCTGATTAGACTTTTTCTTTTTTAAGGGGGCCACCAAGTCTAGAGCCTGATGCAGAGAAGCTGAAACACTATTCACCATGTTATCAATTACAGAAGGAGCAAGCTGTCTATAGCTTATTTCCGTTGTGTTGACACATGGCATAGAGGAAACAATCTGCATAAATTTGGAAACAGCATCATCTGAGAGGCATCTACTGTGATAATATTTTTCTTTAGGAGCCAAATAGTCAGAAATAGTAAAATCAAAGGTTAACAGACAATGGTCTGACAGTACAGGGTTATGAGGAGACACTACAAGATTTTCTATTTCTATGCCATATGTCAGAACAAGGTCCAATGTATGGTGGAGGTAATGAGTAGAATTTCCTACTTTCTGAGAAAACCCAATCGAGTCTAATATTGAATTAAAAGCCACATTAAGGCAGTCACTATCTACATCCACATGTATATTAAAGTCCCCTACTATAATTATTCTATCAGATTTCAGCACTAAATCAGCTAAGAAATCAGCAAATTCGGATAAAAATTCTGAGTAGGTTGATGGTGGACGATAAACTATGGCAAATAAAATTGGGTTTAACCTAAAATTGCTAAAGTGCCCAATACTGAGGACCAGGCCCTCAAAGAAATTATAACATGTTTTTTGCTTTACATTAACTAGTAATTTGGAATGGTAAATTGTTGCTACTCCTCCTCCATGACCAGAACTTCTGGGATTTTGACAGTTTAAATAACCAGAGGGAGTTGATTCATTTAAACCAACATAATCCTCTTTCCCTAACCAAGTCTCTGTAAGGGAAATTAAATCAATCTGATGATCAATTAACAGATCATGGACTAACAGAGACTTGGGAGTTAGAGACCTAATATTTAATAAACCACATTTAATTTTTAAATTATGAGGAGGAACAGAGGCCAAATCATTCAATTTAGAGGCTTTATGTTTAATTTGAGTTTTACCAATATTTTGCTTTATCACTTTGGGATGCTTGGGAACATAACAACCATCCGTTGCCAGGAGGCGCCCCTTTGTTGTACACCAACAAAGGTGTACAACACCTATGATCCGGCCAACACTGGCCGGATCATAGCCGATCCCTCACACCCTGGTCATGTACTGTTTGCCCCCCTCCCCTCTGGTAGAAGACTTCGGTCCATCCAGACTAAAACCTCCTGTCACATGAACAGCTTCTTCCCCTCTGCCATTAGACTGCTGAACACTAAGTGACTCTCGTGCACCATGTACAGCAGCTCAACCAGACTCATGTCAATCATCACTGTTTTCTTCCTGCATTACCGACTGCACTATATAGTTCTCCACAGTATCTGCTGCTGGCTAATATATATTTTAACTGTTGACCAGTATCACTTAATCTTATCCTACACTTTATTACATGTATAGTTTATTTCTCTTATCTTATCATGTTTAATGTTGCAGCATTGTACCGAGACAAATTCCTAGTTTGTGTACTACATGAACAATGGCAATAAACCTGATTCTGATTCTGATTCTGATTCTGACCAGCAACTGATACATTCAACACTACACTCACACTGATTATTACATGCTGACTACACACACTGGCCTCTCTTTGCTCCTTTGTATTGTGTGATCTGTATTAGTCTGCTAATTGTGCTTAGAGGGTTTTTTTCTATGTAATCACAATTTTGATTATCTATATAATCTTTATTTTGATTAACTATATTTTTTCTCTCTGCCCATTGTGTCATTCCCTCCCCCATTCCCCCTCTTTACCCTCCACTGATGACAGGCGCCTTCATGGCTGCCCCGTCATTGGAGGCGCTTATCGAGCGCGCCCAATGTCAAGTCAAATTCCTCATTTGTTTACACTGTAAACATGCTTGGCAATAAAGCTATCTGATTCTGATTCTGATTCTGTCACCCCGGATTTGTCAACCCTGGGACTGGGCGAATTGGAGCGGTGGGCTGTGGGTGTCCTGGAGGACATTCTTTTGCAGGCTCATGCCTCCCATACTCCTGAGGCAGCCCAAGAGTGTCTGGAGGGTCCACTCCATCGACCGAGGAGCTGGAGGAGCGCAGGCGGGCCATATTAGCAAAGACAGAGCTCCTTCTAGAATAAAAGCCATGGCTTCTCCCGGATCTTGCCCAACAACTGAAGGAGGTTCCACTGGGACCTCTTCCACCTCTCCAGGAGCCAATGTCTCTGCCTCCTGTCTCCTGCCGTTGCCCAGGGAAATCTTGCCGGAGGAACGCCGCCATCTCTCAAGCAGCAGATTTTTCCCCACCGAGTTTGACAATTTCCGCAGCAGTTCCTTCTCCTGGTTGTCCTTCACCGGCTGTCTCATCAGCCTCCTCTTCCTCCGTTGCTGCTGCGACCCCTGTCTCCTCGACATGTCCTCCCGCTGCTGAGGGGTCGGCCGTTTCCTCCCCGGCTCCGCCCTTCACTGTGTCTGCAGGGGCAGCTCCTCCACGTTCTACTGAGGGACCCACATACACTGAAGTCACGGAGAGAGCTGATTTCCACCCAGCTGCAGCAGAAGACATCGCACCCAGGGAACTCAGGCAAGTGTTTTTCAACTCTCATTCAATTAAACATGAATTATCTTGCCAGATTCCTGGCAGTGAAACTCAGATTAGGCAGTCCTCTGAGTCCTCACCATCTACTGCATCCATAGACTGTTCACCTGTTCTCTCCATGTCTCCTCCTGTCCGTCTTGAGTGTCTGCCGGTCCCAGGACTAAGCTGCCGGGCTATGGAGGAGCCTGTGGCCCTGGAAGACCTGGTTCCAGCCCTGCAGCCATCGTTTGGATGGAGGGAGAGTGCTGCGACCGAGCCGAAGCCTGTGCCAACGATAAAGCGTCCCCTGGCTTCAGCAGAACAAGATCCAGCGCCAGCAGGAAGCCGACCTCTTGCGTCCATGCCGGGCGAGCCACCTGCATTGGTCACATCACTGGGGAGTTCCGGGATTGCACTGACCACCATGCCTGCTGCTGGGGCACACCACAGCAGAGTCCAAACTGGACCTCCAGAGGACCGGGCCTGAGAAACCATCATCTTGATCGACGGAGTCCTGGATGGTGGTAGAGCTTGAGATCAGGCAAGTGCTCTCCTTTGTCTTTGTTGTTTCTATTTTGGAGAGATCTTGCCTGGCTCTTCATGGGGAGCGCCAGGTGCAGTCATTGGCTGCACCTGAGCTCACCTTGCCGGGCTCCACTGCCACTGATGACCCTGACCCTGCGTCTCTGCCTGTCCTGTCTGAGCTTTTCCCCTGGGTCACCGAGGATCATCCAGCTTTGCCAGAGGTCTCCGTGGGTTCGGGCTCACCACCTGAGGTTTTCGTGGGTCCAGCTTCTCCTGCCAAGGTCATTGTGGGTGCTCTGTCCCAGCTTGTGGCCTCCATGGGTGCTGCTTCCCATTCAGCCGAGGTCATCGCGGGTGCTCCATCCCAGCCCGAGGCCTCCATGGTTTCTGCTCCCCCTCCGAATGAGGTCTTCGTGGGTCCCAGCCCGGGACCTCCAAGGGAGCTGCTTCCCCATTAGCTGAAGTAGTCACGGGTGCTCCATCCCAGCCCGGGACCTCCGTGGGTGCTGCTCCCCCTCCGGATGAGGTCTTCGCAGGTGGTCCGTCACAGGACAGGACCTCCGTGGGTGCTGCTTCCCTATCAGCTGAGGTTGTCGTGGGTGCTCCATCCCAGCCCGGAACCTCTGTGGGTGCAGCTCCTCCTCAGTCCAGGTCCTCCGTGGGTGCAGCTCTGACCCAGTTCGGGTCCACTGAGGGTGTAGCTCTGACCCAGTCTGGATCCACCGAAGGTGCAGCTCTGACCCAGTCCAGGTTCACCGGGGGTGCAGCTCTAACCCGGTCCAGATCCACCGAGGGTGCAACCTCACTTCAGCCCAGGTCTGCCACAGGTGCAACCTCACTCCAGCCTGGGTCCACCACGGGTGCTACCTCACTCCAGCCCAGAGCCACCACGGATGTAGCTTTGCTCCAGCCCGGAGCCACCGTGAGTGCAGCTTTGCTCCAGCCTGGAGCCACCGCGGGTGCAGCTTAGCTCCAGCCTGGAGCCACCGCGGGTGCAGCTTAGCTCCAGCCTGGAGCCACAGCGGGTCCTGCTTTGCTTCAGCCCGGAGCCACTGCGGGTGCTGCTTTGCCCCAGCCTGGAGCCACCACGGGTGCTGCTTTGCTCCAACCTGGAGCCACCACGGGTGCAGCTTTGCTCCAGTCTAGAGCCACCGCGGGTGCAGTTATGTCCCAGTCCGGGACCACCACGGGTGCTGCTATGTCCCAGACCGGGACTACAAAGGGTGCTACAGGCCAGTCTGAGGGCGTTGTGGTTCCCCTTCCTTTGCCTGACGCTGTCTTGGTTCCCCCTCCTTTACCAGATGCCATCGTGGTTCCCCCTCCTCTGCCGGACGCCGTTGTGATTCCCCCTCCCCTCCCAGACACCGTTGTGGTTCCCCTTCCTCTGCCGGACACTGTCATGGTTCCCCCTCCTCTGCCAAACGCCATCGTGGTCCCTGCTCCTCTGCCCATGGCCGTCGTGGACCCCTCTCCTCTGCCCGAGGTCATCGTGGTTCCCTCTCCTCTGCCCGAGGCCATCATGGTTCCCTCTCCTCTGCCAGATGCCGTTGTGGTTCCCCCTCCTCTGTCAGACGCCGTTGTGGTTCCTCCTCGTCCACTTGACGTCGTCGTGGTTCCCCTTATTGCTCCATCCTCCTCATCTCTGGTTGTCGCAGTTGGGAGGCCACCCCCGGACCACCTTTTCTGTGTTGGTGGTTAAAGAACTCTGGCCGACTGCCTGACAGACTGTGCCGTTGAGTTGGGTGGGTCATATTCTCTGGCAGGCCACCCAACTCTTACCACCTCGCCACCTGCTAGGCCTGGGACTTTGGCCAGCCACCGGAATAGTCTAGCTCCTTGATCTAGGGGGCCCAGATACCCAGTTCTGTGTGGGTCGTGAGCAGGGCTTTTGTTTTCTTTTTGTTGTTTCCTCTTAGTCTGGGCTTTGCTGAGATGTTTATTCTGAGAGTTTTTCTTATTTTCTCTGGTTTGTTTCGGTTCCTCCATGCCTGGGTCCCCCTCCTCCCGGCCTGGGTGGGGTTGCTTTCTTGTTGGGGTGGGTTTTTTGTGTGTGGGGGGTTCTTTTCTTTCGATGTTGCTGGGGTGTCTGGTTCCACCCCTTGGGGGGGGGGGGCTCTGTCACAATCTGAGCACGGTGAGGATTCCACCAGGCTCAGTCTTTTAGCCTTTTTCCATATTTGTATAGTGTTGTAGTTTTGAATTGCAATTCCTGTTATTTTATCCTTGGTTGATTTGTCACATTCTGTGCTGTTTTTTTATGATTTATTTTCCTGTTTATGTTCATTATAGTTTTATTATTTACATTTTTGAGGTTACTTGTCTTTATTTGCCATCTCATTATATTTTTATTCTGTTGTGTTCTCCCTCTGGGTTGACAGCTGTCAGTGGTGCTCCTGGGTTTTTGCTCCGCGTGAACGGTGTCCCTGTCAGCCCGTTCTCTCCCCTCTCATTGCTCCCAGCTGGTCCAAATTGTAATCTTTGCTATCTCCTGCCTGCTCATGTGACCCACACCTGTTATCATTCGTTTCATTTGTGTCTAGCCTTATTTAAGAGTGGTTATGTTCATTCCTCTTTGCCAGAGTCTTCAGTTTCTCTTCCTTCGTCTCCACCAGAATCCAGCCCTGGTTCTAGTGTGTTAAACCTGTAAGTTTGTATGTTTGACAGTTTGGATTTTTGTGTTGGCGCACTGTTTTGGACTTTGTGTTTTGTTTCCTTAATAAATTTCACAAACTAGCAGTTCAGCACGTGGGTCTCTCCTCTCTGCCCTGAGGGGCACTTATGACAGAAAACGGTCCAAATTTTGCAGGAAAATTGTATGAACTTAAGAGGAAAAAGATTTACAAAAAATACAAAGTTATGAAGTTACCAAGAAAATATCACAAATTTAAAAAGTTAAACATTTACAGAAGAAAACTTTAATGTATAAAGGCAGAAAATTTACACTTTACACTTACTAAGAAAAAAGTTCAAGATTCTCAAATCTATATGAAAAAGTCGCAAATTTAATAGACTATTATATCAGTATAATGTAAAAGTCAGATGAATTGCAACATGACTTCAGACTGAGCTCACATCCCAAAACATGTGATCTGTTTTGGATTTTAAACCACATATGAAAGTGACCCATGTTTGATTTGAAAAAGTCAGATTTCCTCTCAGTTTGTGCTGTTCATTTGTTCAGCCATAAAAATGGATATAGGCTAATAAAAATATTATTTGGGTCACTTTTTGATGCAGTCTGAGCATAGCTTTAGAGAACTTCATCCAGGGCTTGTTGGTTTGTGATATCTACAAGGGGTGGCTGAAAAGTTCATAATGGTCAAATTTAACCAAATGTGGTTTATTTTCAACCGCAGGGATCCAAGCACTGCAGCACCAATGGAGAAGTGTGTGGACCAAAGGGGAGACAATGTTAAAAAAAATAAAACACATTTGGTCAAATTTGACCACTATGAACTTTTCAGCCGCCCCTCATAAAACCCAGGACATGCAATCTGTTTGGCTAAGACTTTAACTAAAAAACAATAGGTATGAGTATAAATACCCATGGACTTGTGGATTTGTGAGATTTTTTTTTTTTTGCAGTCATTCCTCTCTGGATGTTTGAAGCGCTAATCAGCGTGGGATGTGGCCAAAGGACGTCCACTTCTATATCTTTCTGTGATTCTTCCAGTCTCTCTTTATCTCTGTTGAAACCTGCTGATGACACTCTGTGACACTCTAAGCTCAGTGGCCACTTCCCTCTGAGAACATCCTGTTTGGAGCCTCGCAATGGTGAGGTACTGTTGATCAATTGTTAGGCATCGTCTTGGTCTCATGATGTAAAAATGTGAACTGCATGATGAACAGGACTGTTTAAATACCAACTATACAACAGTTAGTTCCAACTGGGAAATTTGATTGGACAACAGGGAATCCTGGAGTTACTATAATCTGTGATAATTGCATCCCAATTTCACTGGATATGTATCACTCCGGTTCAAAGGTGTTCTAGTAATGTTAATTACTAACAGTATTTTTCAACCAACTCTCACAATTGCAGTGCTGTTTTGGATACCTTAGTTTCTACAGTGAAGCGCTGTTTGACAAAAAATTAAACATCTGTGACCCAGAAGTCCCACCCTTTTCCAGAGGTCTACTTCCATCTACCCAGTCATTTTACATTAAGCGATTTCACATCTGTTTAAAAAAATTGGCAGTACTAGAGTTTGATATTGCCTTGATTCACAAACTTCATCTGAAAATGTGAAGAAAAGCAAGCAAAGTGTACTAAATCGCTAGCATGTGCTAAATTGCTAGCATGCTAACTACTAGCTTGCGATGACCGGTACTGGATACATTTTGATCTGGGATTTTCTGAAGTATTGACTTAACAGGTATGTTTTATAAACACATTACTTTTGCACATGACAATGTTTAATTTGCTTACATGTGTGTGAAATGACAATAGACATCTTCATGCTGAGTGAGATGTTTAGCAGCAGTTACTGGCTAGATTTGGGGACTATTTTTTTTCTCAGCTGCGCAAAATAACTGGTTAAACAAACAAATCACAATATTTTGTCCAGTATTGCTGTCATTTAATATATTTTGCTTGCCGGAACTGTTGTATAAAAGCAATATTACACTCAATGTTGTTATGGTATCAAGAATATACTAACTACGGCTGTGATACTCTTAATTAGGGCTGCAGCTAATGACTATTTTACAGCTCGGGTAATCACCCACTCTAATCGAAGATTACTTGAGTAATCTGATACTTTTTTTTTTTTAAAGAAACTTGTACTGACCAACATTTGCAGAACTTTCTTTTCTGAAGAGCAGTAGTAATTGTACCAAACACTCATTAACACAGATACTCATTTATTGCAATGCTTACTGCAATGTTTATTGCATAGAACATAACTTTAAATGGTACGTTACACTATAAAGTTTCTTTTGCTAGTAGTTAGCATCCATTAGCGTCCGTTAGCATCCAGATGCTAACGGCGGTTGCTATATGTTCTTTGGTCATATAAGCACAATTAGCATAGCTGACTACATTCTATTTGCTGGCCCGTCACTATGCCACTCTGACATGGTGCCGTTAAATAAATCTGTGTTTTGTTTAGGTAGTGTGACCAGAAGAAGGTCAAATAGATCGGAAGTGCTACATTAAACGACACGTTGACACATAAATTTTGAATCGAGAATTTTTTTGTAGCCGAATTATTTAAATTATTCAAGTAATCGTTGCAGCCCTATTCTTAATACCCTCCGCATATTAAGCAGCATCACAGCTGCGGTTACTATAATTACAATACTGTAACTCTGTCTTGTGTAATATTGCTTAATTCTAATTGAACCAGAACAATCATTTATTTATATAGTGCCATTTCACAACAACAGTCATCTCATAGCACTTTCAACTGTAGGGGAAACCCCTACAATTATTATTGTCACTGTCTGCTGAAAGCTAACAGTCTATTAGAAGACATTAGATTCCTTTATTAGTCCCACAATGGGGAAATTACAGGGCATCCACATGAGTGGATGAGGCAGCCACTGGTGCGGCGCCCAACCCTTTCACCATTCATACACACATTCACACCTGGGGCCACTTTAGAGTCTGGAGCTGCCTTGGTTGAGGTCTGCGCTCTACAAGTGCTTTCTAGTTTAACTGCACCACCATGGTGGTGCAGTGGTTAGCACTGTTGCCTAACAGCTAGAAGGTTCCAGGTTCGAATCCCCAGGCTGGCAGGGGTATGAACCTTTCTGTGTGGAGTTTGCATGTTCTCCCTGTGCTGCGTAGGTTTAGTCCAGGGGCTCTGGTTTCCTCCCACAATCCAAAGGCATGCATGTTAGGTTAATTGGTTGTTCTAAATTGTCCCTAGATATCTGTCTCCTATAGGCCTTTAGAATAGAGGGTTAGTACTAGTGAAGTGCTTTGAGTGGTCTTTGAGACTAGAAAAGCGCTACATAAGTGCTATATAACCCTTTATACTGTGGACTTCTCACACAACACAACACACTGCCATCTACAGAAGTTCTCTGATGACTCTGTGATCGTCAGCCTCATCTCCAACGGAGATGAAGCTGAGTACAGAGGACTTATCCAGGACTTCGTGGACTGGTGCCATCGGAACTGCCTCCAGATCAACGCAAGGAAAACTAAGGAGCTGGTGGTGGACTGCAGCAGGCAAGGACAACCCCTCACAGCACCAGTAAACATCCAGGGAACAGACATTGAGATGGTGACATCCTACAAGTACCTGGGTGTTCATCTGAACAATAAACTAGACTGGTCACACAATACCGACGCACTCTACAAGAAGGGACAGCGCAGGCTGTTCCTACTGAGGAGACTCAGGTCTTTTGGTGCACAAGGGGCACTGCTGAAGACATTCTACGACACAGTGGTGGCATCAGCCATCACTTCTGGAGTGGTCTGCTGGGGCAGTGGCATTACAGCAGCCGATAGGAAGAGACTGAACAAACTGATCAAGAAAGCTAGCTCTGTCCTGGGGCAGCGCCTTGACCCAGTGGAGGAGATAGGAGAGAGAAGGATGGTGGCTAAACTGTCATCTCTGCTGGAGTATGAGTCCCACCCCATGCAAGACATACTGAACGCACTGAGGAGCTCATTTAGCAGTAGACTACATCATCCTAGGTGCGCGACCGAGAGGTTTCGCAGGTCCTTCCTACCTTCGGCTGTCAGACTGTATAACCTAAGCAGGGCTGCTCGCAGAGATAGCAAAAAAACGTGACGACCTAATGGTATTGAATGCAAAAGACGCAACAGACTTACACAAATGGTCCCCACCAGTATACAACTAGGACAATATCAGTCGCTATGGAGGGTGACAATACAGTGGGGCAAAAAAGTATTTAGTCAGCCACCAATTGTGCAAGTTCTCCCACTTAAAAGATGAGAGAGGTCTCCAATTTTCATCATAGGTATACTTCAACTATGAGAGACAAAATGAGAAAAAAAAATCCAGAAAATCACATTGAAGGATTTTTAATAAATTAATTGGTAAATTCCTCAGTAAAATAAGTATTTGGTCACCTACAAACAAGCAAGATTTCTGGTTCTCACAGACCTGTAACTTCTTCTTTGAGAGGCTCCTCTGCTCTCCACTCGTTACTTGTATTAATGGCACCTGTTTGAACTCGTTATCAGTATTAAAGACACCTGTCCACAACCTCAAACAGTCAGACTCCAAACTCCACTATGGCCAAGACCAAAGAGCTGTCAAAGGACACCAGAAACAAAATTGTAGACCTGCACCAGGCTGGGAAGACTGAATCTGCAATAGGTAAGCAGCTTGGTGTGAAGAAATCAACTGTGGGAGCAATTATTAGAAAATGGAAGACATACAAGACCACTGATAATCTCCCTCGATTTGGGGCTCCACACAAGATCTCACCCCGTGGGGTCAAAATGATCACGAGAACGGCGAGCAATAATCCCAGAACCACATGGGGGGACCTAGTGAATGACCTGCAGACAGCTGGGACCAAAGTAACAAAGGCTACATCAGAAACACACTACGCCGCCAAGGACTCAAATCCTGCAGTGCCAGACGTGTCCCCCTGCTTGAGCCAGTATATGTCCAGGCCCGTCTGAAGTTTGCTAGAGAGCATTTGGATGATCCAGAAGAGGACTGGGAGAATGTCATATGGTCAGATGAAACCAAAATAGAACTTTTTGATGAAAACTCAACTTGTCGTGTTTGGAGGAGAAAGAACATCATACCTACTGTGAAGCATGGGGGTGGAAACATCATACTTTGGGGCTGTTTTTCTGCAAAGGGACCAGGACGACTGATCCGTGTAAAGGACAGAATGAATGGGGTCATGTATCGTGAGATTTCAAGTGAAAACCTCCTTCCACCAGCAAGGGCATTGAAGATGAAACGTGGCTGGGTCTTTCAGCATGACAATGATCCCAAACACACCGCTCGGGCAACGAAGGAGTGGCTTCATAAGAAGCATTTCAAGGTCCTGGAGTGGCCTAGCCAGTCTCCAGATCTCAATCGCATAGAAAATCTTTGGAGGGAGTTGAAAGTCCGTGTTGCCCAGCAACAGCCCCAAAACATCACTGCTCTAGAGGAGATCTGCATGAAGGAATGGGCCAAAATACCAGCAACAGTGTATGAAAACCTTGTGAAGACTTACAGAAAACGTTTGACCTCTGACATTGCCGACAAAGGGTATATAACAAAGTACTGAGATGAACTTTTGTTACTGACCAAATACTTATTTTACCGAGGAATTTACCAATTAATTCATTAAAAATCCTTCAGTGTGATTTTCTGGATTTTTTTTTCTCATTTTGTCTCTCATAGTTGAGGTATACCTATGATGAAAATTGGAGACCTCTCTCATCTTTTAAGTGGGAGAACTTGCACAATTGGTGGCTGACTAAATACTTTTTTGCCCCACTGTATGTGAGTACATATTCATACCATGTAGGGTAACTAAATAGACGGTTATGCTGTTTGTTCCATCTAGCTACAATGCTCCACACTGTGTATATACTGTATATTTATGTATTTATGTGTATATATGTATATTCACTGCTCTTATTTTCTTATCTTCTAAATCAGTGATTCTCAACTGGTGGGTCGCGGACTTGTTTTCAGTGGGTCGCGGGCCTTTGCCTGGGCAAATAAAATATCAAGAAATAAAGCAACATAGTGTCATTCACACTCCGTAACAGTAGATGGCAGTAGGTGGCGGGCGACACCATATTTCGCACCATAGAAGAAGACTTGCAACGTTTGTTTGTATATGCTAATTGAGCATGGCGAAACGGACTGGATACGTGATCCCTTTGGAATCGACATGGAAAGCGTTACGTTGCCAAGCAATGAAGAGAGTCAGCTGGTGGAGCTATTATGTGACCGCACGCTGAAAAACAGGTTCACAGAGGTAAGCCTCTCGCAATTCTGGTGCAGCACTGTGATGAGCGAGTATCCTTCTCTTGCCATTCGAGCAGTAAGAACCCTCCTACCTTTCAGCACTACCTATCTCTGTGAGTGTGGCTTCTCAGCTCTGGTTCAGTTGAAGACAAAACAGAGAAACAGACTGGACATTGAGCATGACCTCAGAGTCGCTTTGTCTAATACAGGGGTCACCAACGCGGTGCCCGCGGGCACCAAGTCACCCGCAAGGACCACATGAGTCGCCCGCAGGCCTGTTCTAAAAATAGCACAACTTGCAAGTGAGCTGCTTCTAAGATGTAATTTTTTCTGCCGCTATTTTTTAAAATCACACTTGCATTTATATAGATTTTAAAATGACAATGTCTTAAAAATAAAAAAAAATGAAAATATGTTTATTATACATAACGTTAAGGTGAACTCTGACCTAGTTCAAAGGTCAGTATTGTGCGCATGACAAAACCTTCGCGCTTGTGGAGCGTAAGCTAGCGGCCAGTGAAGATGGTAAGCGCAGTGCTGTTTCCTAGCCCAAAAACATGGCAAAAAAAAAAAAAAAAGACAGAAAATTTATCATTTTCAAAGTGAGCGGGAGGAAGAGTTCTTTTTTACTACCGTGAAAGGAAGCTACGTGTGTTTCATTTGCGGGGCGACTGTGGCCCCCTGCTGCCCACTCTTTTTTTTTTTTTTTTGACTTATTTTGTACCCGTAGATAGATTTCTTCTGCAGTCCGGTGACAAGCCACCAGCTGCCGGTCGCTGCGTGCGCAAGCGCCCCTTAACTCCCGAACCTGCATGTTTTTGGCATGTGGGAGGAAACCGGAGAAATCCCGGAGTAAACCCACGCAAACACGAGGAGAACATGCAAACTCCACACAGATCACTGTTGGCCGGGGGCAGGGATCGAACCCACGATCCTCGCGATCCCCCGGCCGAGGGTAAACTGCTGCCGCGGTGCTAACCACTGCGCCACCGTGCATATAAGCACTCTCAGCGCTGTTTAGCTTCTTCTCATGAAAGGACAGTGCTGGTTATTATTCAAGCAAGATTCTTGGCAAGAACTGTATGGATATAATTCCAGTGAAGAAGAACACACAAAAGTGTGTTTATTAAATGTAACAGATTTTGAGCAGAATTGCAGCAGATTTGTTCAGTTTAAAAATGTGATAAGATTTATTTAATATGAAAGTTGATTTTTCTTAAATGTTGCATAACTTTTTCAAACATGGTTCAACATAGTTCATGAATTAAAAGGGTTTAGTTTTTTATGGTTAAAAGGGACTGGTGAAAACTGGACATTTTTTTAATGAAATCTAGAAGTGATCATCTGAACAACTGCTGAGATTAATAAAAATAAAGTGTTGAATATTGATCTTGTCTGTTACCCACTCTAAGTTATTGATAATTATTTATATATATATATATATATATATATATATATATATATATATATATATATATATATATATATATATATATATATATACACAATTTGTTATTTTAGAGGAGTGTGTCAAGCTGGTGCCCTTCACATGACTTGATACCCATGATGTAGCTCTTGGTTTCAAAAAGGTTGGTGACCCCTGATCTAATATAACTCCAGACATTGAGACTCTTGTCAAGAGCAAAAGACATCCCCAGTTCTCCCATTAATTCCTCCAGACTCAGGTCTATGATGTCACTGTTACAGGTTTTAGCGAGTGTTCCTTCATTTTCTTCAAAGCACATAACCTTATCAGTAGGTAAATACTGAAAAAACAATCAGAAGAAAAGTCAATTTTGAGACTTGAATTCTTTTGAATTGCACTTTTTGTTTAATTTTTAATTTAAAATGCAGCTGATTCAGCATTAAAGGGAATTGTTCCCTCTGTTGTGTTGCCACTTACTGGTCATTTTGGTTGATCATTAAATTTGTTTTGTGTTTGTATACTGTGATATTCTGTTCTTCTGCCTCAGGTTCAAAATGCACAATCTTTACATTCAGTAAATTTGAGAATTTGAAAATCTTTGATTTGGGTCGCGGCTTGTCATTGAGGGGTGATGGTGGGTCCCAAAGCCAGACCAGTTGAGAACCACTGTTCTAAATTATTGCTCTGACTGTTGCTATCCCTGTGCTGTTGCAATCCTGGAATTTCCCCATTGTGGGACTAATAAAGGCTTACCTTATCTTATCTTAAGTACTGGTCCTTATCCCTAATTATGTGTTTTGTCTGGGTTTTGGTAAAGCCCACATCATCTTTGGTAGAGCATTCCTTCTTCTTGCATAGCAATTCCAACTCTGAATACAGCAGCTTACTTATCAATGTGCTCAATTACAACTGTCAGAAATTGCCCATGGTAGAATTAATACAAGAATAAGCTGCATGCTGAGCGCAGGCCTGACTAATCACAACCTGCCAACATCAGAGAGTTACTCCGACTGTGTCTACGGTCAGACTTTACCACACTGGGAGCAAAGCAGCAGAAACCGGACATGGATGCTGCTTCAGCAGTAAGCACGTCAACTCTCCTTGATAATGAAATGCATCTTACCTGAGTCGTGAGGCTTTTATCTCCACAATGACATGTGGACAGGATGGGATTTTTTTTTTTTTTTTTTAAACCAGTAACTCAAATTTGCCAACCTATCAAAAAAAAGTGGTGCAGGGAACAACTATTTATCGACCTGCCCAAATGGACCCATTGTTCTGAAGGCAAAACCACAGGAATGGCTGCAGCTGCTGTAACCACTGCATTATGACGAAGATGATAGATTTTAAGAGGTCTTTGAGACTTTGTTCCCTCTCCTACCATGTTCTAACTGAGTGGTGCCCATTAGTGCACACAGTCTAAACCGAAGAATCTATAAAGGAATAGAGTCAAATATGGTCGATGAAGAGTCCCCATTCAGCCTCTCTGAACACAAACCACTGTCAGCAACGTGTTCAGACAGCACTGAAGCACAACTAAACACACTGCAAGAACTCTGACTCACGAGGTCTCTTGTCTCGAAGAGTATTTTCTGAGGAAAGAAAAAATCAGACAACAATAACATTTCAATTGGAGTGTGCACACACACCAAAGAGAAAGGTCGAGGTTCAGCATATTGAAAAGAGGCCTGAAAATTCTGTACCGCACCATGCCCATTCTCAACACATGTGGAGAAATAACACAGTAGTCAATGAAGAGGCACCTGGTTAATACAGAAAGTCAGCGGTTGGGAGAAAAGACTAACAAGCAACCGAACGACTGCAGTGTTGCAGCCACATCTACAGGCTAGATTTTTCTTTGTGCTCCTCCATCTCTTTCGTGTAACACTGAAAAATGGCTGCGTCCCATGAGGGCTGACCTGCTTATGTAGTGTGCCTCCCCTTTAACCTCGCTCGCAGCCATTCTCACCTGTCAGATCAGTGCCTGCGTGTGTGACTATGTGTGTGCCAGTGCGTCAAGTTCACAGGTACGAGTGTTGTAAGCGCACACACGATTTTTGGCTGTTTTATTATTGGGTTTTTTTAAGAGGAAAAACAGTTTAAAACTCTCAACAAAAGCCCACAGCTATCTAAACTTTCTTTTTCTTTTTTTACTGCCTATGCATCACCTCTCTCTCTCTGTCTATTTCACGCAAACGCACATGCACACAATAGTACAGTGTTAAAGAGTGGAATTGCTTCTATAGTGCATCAATGAATAAGACAATGTGTGCTGTACGTGTGAAGATGTTTGAGCATGTCTGTTTATATTCCAGCGCTCAGCCCACTGTTATTTACAGAGAGTAGCTCTCAAACATTCAATCAGGTACAGAAAATTGAATGTTCTTTATCTTGCTCAGACCAGCTCAGGAGCAGCGATTGAAGAATCTTCCCCTCCCCTCCACTCATCCACATTTACCTTTCAGTCCTGCTAATTTAGTCCCTATGGTCATAGGCACTGACAATGAGGTGATGTTTGGACCGGCATTATTAATGGAAATTATTGTGTTTAGTAGGAGAGAACCTATCATAACATGGGAGCATGAGCATATGTCTGATATTTACTAGGGGTGGGGATCTTTAGGCACCTCACCATTCCAGCCAGTTATGATTCTCGATGCATCTTGAGGTAGCTTCTCTTTTTTTTTAATTCTGCATTTTTTTCCTCCCATTGCACGACTATTGAGGGTCAGCAGTGACTAAATGAAATAAATATATACACTATTAATTACACAAATATGTGATGAATTATTTATAATTGGAAATGAAAAGATCTTTAATTAAACAAGTGTCAATTACTTAAAATTGGAAATAAATATCTAATTTATTAAATAAGTATTTTTTAAAGTGACACTCCACCAAAAATCAGCTTTTTTCTGTTGTTAACTTGTCTGTAACATGTGTTTTTTTGACTTACAAGACGTATCAAGAGCAAAATTAGTCCCAAGTCCCAAGTCTGTGTTTTTCTGCTGTGAATGTCCAGTTAGGCTCCGCCCGCCAAAAGGCAACTTTGGACACAGCGTTTCTAGCTACATAAGCATTTGTGCTTAGCCTGATTGGTTACAACACCAATCAGACTAAGCACTGGGCACGGCTACAGACCTGAGTTCACTTCCTCAGGGGAAGAAGGAGGAGCTGAGGACCAAGCAGGATCCAGAAGAACTAGTGGTAGCTGAGGTGCATGCTGAGGTCGTGGTTCCACCGGACCGCCAGCACCCAGCAAGCTGCCCAGTGGGCACCCGTCAGCCCCCAGGTGGGACCGCCGAGAGCCAGCTCACTTTGGTGGGGTCGGCGGCAGGCAGGGTGCCGTGCCAACAGCTCACTTCCTTCACTCCCTCGCGGGAGAGACTCGGACGGCGAGCAAACCAGAGGGGATGCCAGAGTTGTGCTGAGAAGTGCATATCTGCTGCGGAAAGCATCCCCCTTTGCCGGAACGCGCATCTGACAAGTGGAGCTGTAAAAACCACACACAAAACAGAAATATAACACTACAGCCAGTGCTGTAACACTTTATACAGTTTTAGGATTAAGAAAAGGGGGGTGCTTTCTGCGGCAGACATGCATTTCTCGGCACAACACCGTCGGGGAGGCCTCCAGCCTCCATGCTGGGCCGGGCAGCAACTCTCTGCTCCACCGAGAATGATCCTTCTGCAGGAAACCTTGTTATGGCTTTTACTTCCTCTAGATAGTCCAGTTGGACCACCTTCTTGGAGCCTTGTGCAATGTCCTCTTCTTCCTGTTCTTCTTCTGAGTTGCTCTGAGGAAAACATGCCCTCAAATCTGGATGAAAAAAGTCAAAAAAAATTCTTGAAAAGAAATCACAAATTTACTGGAAAAAGTTTGTTAAAAAAAGGTGGAAAAAAGTTGGAAAGAGTTTTTGTTTTTAGAAAAATGTAATAAAATGATGTAAGAAATGATACAGTTTTGCTCATGGAAGCTAATACATTTACATAGAAAAATATAATAAATTAATGAATTTAGCTGAAAACTAATGAAAAAATATTCTTGAAATTTAAATATTCTTTAAATTTAAGGAAAATGTTGCAATTTTATGAGGGAAAAAGTACAAATTGGCAAGAAAAAAAAAAATCACAAACTAACCAGAAAAAGCTACAATTTTATTAGAAACCAATTGCAAATTTATATGAAAAAGGTAACAATCAGATAAGACAATCTTATGAAAAAAGCAGAAGATTATGCCAAAAAATATCAGTTTATGGAAAAAATATATCTTTATTAGGAAAAATGTCACAATTTTACATGATAAAGGTTTTAAATTTGCAAAGAAATATGGCAGATTTAAAAAAAAACATATTTATGCCAACAGATTTTGTAAAAAAAAAAAAAAAAGTTTAATGAGGAAACAAACACCGAGTTTTGCAAGAAAAAAAAAAAACTTTTTGTCATAAACTGCCTGTGCGCTTTTCCACAGCGCACGGAGGGTAATCACCAAACACACATTTATTGACAAGACACAGTTCAAAAACAGAGCCCTACAGGTAGGGACAGACGTACACAACAGGCTGACGCAGGAGCGTACAGCGGCCAGACCACTGTGTACCGTGGCCACAGGAAAATAATGCAAGCTAGCACACATGCGCTCGGGAGAGCGAGGAAGACTCAAGGAAGCTCAGCTGACTCAGGGAAGCAAACTGGGCAACAGCCTAGGCGTAGCAGTTAAGCTGCAGGGAGAAACGCCACCAGATAAGCGTAGCAGCCCACCGCACAGAGAAACGCTAAACAATTTACTCATGGGCAGGAGCAGTCCAAAAAGTCCAATTCTCTCATGGAGCACAAATAACCAATCCTTCGGGACGTGACGGTCACACGACGGGAAACGACCGTGTGACTCGTATAATGGCCCAGCGGTGTTTGACTAGCAAAGGCCTGCTTAAGTACAAACACCGCTGGCCTAACAAATTGGGAACACCTGGGCGAGGTGCGGGAAAGATAATTACCGGGCAAACAGCTGACTGTCAGAGAGAGGGGGGCGTGGTCGGACCGGCGAATGTTAGGCAGCGCCCACCCGAAAGTGGGTCAAACAGCTGCCTAACGATCGCCAGCCAGAGCAGCGGCCAAGCACAGAAACAAACACACAGGTGAGGAAACAAAACACAACGGTCAGAACCGAGCCTGCAGGAGAACACAGGCCCGGTTCATGACACTTTTTGCAAATAATCAAACACTTAACAGAAAAGGTAGCAATTTTGTGAGAAAAAGTTAACAAATTTGCAATTTAAAAACTGCAGATTTATAAGAAAAATTCCTAATCCTGGTGTTGTCATTCCAGCTTGTCGTTGTAATTCTGCTGTTTTACCTCTGTTTTTAGGCTGAGATATTTTTGTGGCTCCATGCAGATTTTTTATATAAAAGTCACTCAGCGGCTCTGTGCAGTACAGGTTGCCGACCCCTGAAGCAGACCGATACAGCGGCTGAGCATTTTTACATGGTTATTTCATTGAAAATGCTAAAATAAAAGTTTTAGCGGTGCAGAAGAAATGTGAGTGCTGTAACGTTCCTGCAACACTAGACTGTGATCACCAATAAACTGCTGCCGCATCTCCTACAGGAAAGTGCCAGGAGCTCCAGCAGACGTCCAGAAGCTGTCTGGATGCTCTCTGATCACGTGCATGGATGGATTTCTTTTTTTAAAAAGACAAAAAAAAATGATTAAATGTTCATCTGAGCTCTGATGTTATCTCTATCAAGCTGACATGCTAAAGGCTGATTTGCTACACCGACCTTCACACCCTTACATCCACTTGGCTGCATTAAGGAGCACACTGCCTCCTCTGTTGGCAGCAAACTTGCCACGGCCATAAATTGCACGCCACACAATCTAAATGAATTACTTAATTCCTGCTCACCTAAAGATTACAAACGCCTGTTTCTAGATCTAAATAAAACATTCACAAGCCTAAGCAGCTTTTCTTTATTTTTTTGCTGGGGGCCTATATTGACCAAAGATCAAGTGTAATGACCACTGATGACGTCGTGCCATATTTAACCCTCAGGGACCCCTCCTTTTTACTACCCTTTGGGGACCCTCAAGCCAAAAATGTACACGCAAAAAATACTGCTATAAAATCATCATATCAATATTTTTTCTGCTTTTTCCTGCGTAAGTCTCTTAAACCACTTTAGCTCTGCTCAAAACCATCAAAAGTTCAATCAGTTTTTGGATTTTAACCCTTTAAATACCAGTTTGAATACATGACATCACTGTTGTTATTTATGAAAAAAGAGATTTTTTTTAATAAAATTAATAGTGGTGGGGGTGGGGGCTAAAACTGAAATGCTGACATTACAGAATGTATGTTTATATGTTGGCTTTTTCAGTGAAAAATTTAAAAAAAATGTATTTTCAATGGAAGTCAGTGGGACATGAGGGTTTAAAAACATTAAATCTTACACTGTACAAAAACTACTAATGCAATGAAACCAGTGTTGTTGCTAATCTTTGACATGTCCAAGATTCTGATATAAGACAATGCCACATCCCGCCACCATGTACAGTGGATATAAAAAGTCTGCACAACCCTGTTCAAATGCCAGATTTTCATGATGTAAAAAAATGAGACCAAGATAAATAGTTTCAAAACTTTTTCCACCATTAATGTGACCTATAGGTTGTATCAGTACAACCTAATTGAAAAAACAAACTGAAATATTTTAAGGGGAAAAAAATAAAAAATAAAAAAACTTACAATAACATGTTTGCATAAATATGCACACCCTCTTATAACTGGGGATGTGGCTGTGTTCAGAATTAACCAATCACATTCAAACTCATGTTAAATGGGAGTCAGCGTACACCTGCCACTATTTAAAGTGCCTCTGATTAACCCCAAATAAAGTTCAGCTGTTCTAGTAGGCTTTTCCTGACATTTTTGTAGTCACATCTTACAGCACAGGCCACGGTCCACAGAGAGCCTCCAAAGCATCAGAGGGATCTCATTGTTCAAAGGTATCAGTCAGAAGAAAGGTACAAAAGAATTTCCAAGGCATTATACCATGGAACACAGTGAAGACAGTCATCATCAAGTGGAGAAAATGTGGTACAACAGCAACATTACCAAGAACTGGACATCCCTCCAAAATTAATGAAAAGACAAGAAGAAAACTGGTCAGGGAGGCTACCAAGAGGCCGACAGCAACATTGAAGGAGCTGCAGGAATTTCTGGCAAGTACTGGCTGTTTAGTACATGTGACAACAATCTCCCCTCTGGGGTGGCAAGATGGAAGCCTTATCTTACGAAGAAAAACATCCAAGCCTGACTACATTTTGCAAAAACATTTGAAATCTCCCAACACATGTGGGAAAATGTGTTATGGTCCGATGAAACCAAGGTTGAACTTTTTAGCCATAATTCCAAAAGGTATATTTGGCGCAAACATAACACTGCTCATCACCAAAAGAACACCATACCTACAGTGAAGCATGGTGGTGGCACCATCATGCTTTGGGGCTGTTTTTCTTCAGCTGGAACTGGGGCCTTAGCCAAGGTGGAGGGAATTTTGAACAGTCCCAAATACCAGTCAGTGTTGGCACAAAACCTTCAGGCTTCTGCTAGAAAGCTGAAAATGAAGAGGAACTTCATCTTTCAGCACGACAATGACCAAAAGCACACATCCAAATCAACAAAAGAATGGCTTCACCAGAAGATTAAGGTTTTGGAATTGCCCAGCCAGAGTCCAGACCTGAATCGGACCAAACATCTGTGGGGTGATCTGAAGAGGGCTGTGCACAGGAGATGACCTCGCAATCTGACAGATTTGGAGCATTTTGCAAATAAGAGTGGGCAAATATTGCCACATCAAGATGTGCCACACTGATAGACTCCTACCCAAAAAGACTGAGTGCTGTAATAAAAGCCAAAGGTTCTGCAACAAAGTATTAGCTTAAGGGTGTGCATATTTATGCAACCAGGTTTTTGTAAGTTTTTTTTATTTTTTTATTTTTCCCCTTGAAAGATTTCAGGGTTTTGTTTTTGTTTTGTTTTTTTCAATTGGGCTGTACAGGTTATAGGTCACATTAATGTTGGAAAAAGTTTTGAAATGATTTATCTTGGTTTCATTTTTTTACAAAAAAAAAAAAATGGCATTTGAACAGGAGTGTGTAGACTGTTTATATCCACTGTATATATGGAAAATCTCTTATGTTTTTGTGTTGTTGTTTTTCATAAAATGAGTGGCATCATGTATTCAAACTGACATTTAAAGGGGCAACCCTTATGGAGCCCTTGGCATTTTTGTAATTTTTCTTTTCTTCATTTGGTGGTCATTTTAGCTGCGTTACAGCTTATGGCATGAATTTCTGCAAGAATCTTTCTTTTTTTGACATACTTTTTGATTCTAATGTCAATTACTCTTACAAGTCTATTATAGACTGCAGACAATTTTTGCACCCTTTGGGGACCCTTGAGCCAAAAATGTACACGCAAAAAAAACCTGCTATAAAATCATCATATCAATATTTTTTCTGCTTTTTTTCTGCATAAATCTCTTAAACCACTTAAGCTCTGCTCAAAACTACCAAATATTCAATAATTTTCAGGATTTTAATCATTGAATGTGGTGCGTAAATCAGTAAATCTGAACTGAACTTTATTAACTGACAACTGCTGTTGTGAGCAAGTCTGTTTCTATGGGATTACTTGAATCACCAGAGGGACTTCAGGAAAATCCAATGAGTTTAATGAAGAAAAGGTTACTGCATTTTGTTAAATTGCAAACACCACAATACGCTGAAATGACACATCACAACCATGTTTCAAAATTACAAATAGGGACAGTGGTTTGTTGTGCAGTCTCACTTTGGAAACTAATTAGCTAAATGTATTCACAGCATCCCTGCGAATGTGTCACGCCTTATAGTTTTCTAAATCATTCCCATCATTATTTTTGCTCGAAGGCTGGAACTGAGGAGAATGAGTATCATTTTTTAACCTCGAATCTTTACTGTCAGTCCTACTTGAAAAATACCAGAGGAAGTAAAAAATGTGATGAAGGTCGCGCAGTTGTCAAAACGCTCTGTGCTTTCAGACACAAGTAAACACTGCAGCCTTTTGTGGTCATTTTTGTCAGCAGTGCTTGTAGGAAAATAACATCACAGAGCACACAAAGACAGGTCTATGCAAACGAAGGGCCCCTTCACACACATGGAGATCATGGGGTGACCACTGAGAGATCACAAATTGACCCAATCTGTAAAGGATCTCCTAAAGCCTCAAAAAAGCCATTTCTATGTAAATGTTTGGGGAAATCAGTGTACAATTTTTCTTGTGATCTTTCCCGAGCTTTGAAAGATCCTCGAGAGATCATTAAGAGACCAGGAGAAATGACTGCGAAATCATTGAGAGTTTCTTGTGAGTCTAGAGGTATATATATATTTGAGAGGTTTCTAGTGCTCTTCTACCCCTTTACTCGGGGAGGGAGATCATTGAGAGATCAATGAAAGATGAAAAAATGGCCATATCTCTCAATGGTCTTCCAGTGATCTTCACTGTCACTGCAGCCGAGGGATTGTTTTAACTCATTCCAAAACATCTCAATAAAACACTCAGTGACATCTCAAGTAATGCTCAGCAATCTCATTGATACCCCAGTGATCTCTCAGTGATTCTTCAGTGAACTCTGTTGGTCTTTCATCAAACTGTCTCTACCTTCGGGTCAGAAAAATGTGGTACTCAATAAAAGACCACTGAGCGATCATTGGAAGATCACTGAGAGATCGTTGGGACATCAATGAGATTGTTGAGCGCTCAATGAGCACTCAACGATCTCATCAATCTCCCAATCAAGCTCTTTCAAGGAATGCCACATTTTTTCACCCGAAAGATAAAGATGGGTGACAGATCGGTGCGGGATCGCTGAGTGTTCAATGAAAGACTGTTGAGTGATCACTGGGAGATCACTGGGAGATTGGTGAGAGATCACTTCCCTTTGGTGATCGTTGAGAGATTGTTTTGGAATGAGTCAAAACACTGAGGACCGTGGAGCTCACTGAAGATCATTGAGACACCTTGGCAATCACTGAGAGAACACTGGAAGATTGTTTGGAGATCTAGCCATTTTGTCATCACTCGGCGATCTCTCATTGATCTCCACCCCTGTATAAGAGTCGGCATAACCCCAGGAGAATTACAGACATGGTTATGTCTAAATCCAGCACAGTACATTCATGCATGTTGCTGCAACGTGCACAGACATCACAGCGTGGTGTACTGAATGGCATGAAACTGTTCTACTTTCGGTCTGCCAGTGTCTGGCTCATCACGTCATTCTGTGACGAGGCCTTTGTGGCCCAAATGCTTCAGAGGCAGAGGCCCAAACACAGATCCAGGAGGACACACACCAATTCTTTTGCCAGTCGAGGCCATAGCCTGTTCTTTTCATAGTTGGCTGAGAGAGTGTTTGGAAAACAGTGTGTAGAAGTGTTCTCCCATCCTGCGTGTCGCCTCGTGGGTCTGAAGACGTGTAATTTTCTTGCAACAAGGGTTCCCATGATAGCACTTTGCTTTGAGTAGCTATTAATGCTCTTTCTTGCTCAGTGGTTTGTCAAATGCATTAATCTGCTCGGCAATGGATGGGAAGAGGCACGAGAGCCAAGCAAGAAAATACAGAGGAGAGATGAGATAAGTCAAAGACGGTGTTACTTTATGTTCCTTGGTGCTGATAACATCAGACAAAGGCAGAGATTAGAGCACCTGGCCTCAGCTGGTTAAATCGCTGTGCCACGTTCAAACAGTGGCCCGATGAATTTGTCAGTCAAACTCGGTTGAAAATTGCTTCCCCCTTTCCTGCTGAAGATAACCTCTCCATTCTTACTGGTATTTGTTTAGTGGGGGCTGGGTCTACTTGATCGAACATCTGATTTAATTTACTTTGATTGGTGCTCTAATTGCTTTTCAATTATCCCCCCTCAGCCTTTTTTTTAATGTTGCAGCTGTATTGCGGCATGTACAGTACAACCAGTGCAGTGGAGGCTTTTAAAATGTAGAAAATACGTTTACATGGCACATCCACTACAGTAGATTCATTAGAAGCAATGTATCAAATGCAGTAAAGAGCTCAAAGTGACACTAAAGATTTGATGAAACTTTGAGTGCCTTTGGCTGTCTTCCCACAAAACGCTGCAGAAAAGGCATGCAATAAAAAAGGCCACATTTGCCAATATGGAACAGACAAAAAAAAAGGACAAGCATCTGTGATGTTCTATGCAACCAGTGCCCTTCTATGTACAGGCAACTGGATGATTATCTAATTAGTAAATGCTGGAAATGTGACTTAGATGAGAAATGTTTGTCAGATGAAAGAAAATGCAGACATTACTGAGGAGTGAGAACAGAGAGGGGCTGCCCATGGGACGTGTCGACTGCAGGAGATAAACATGCAACCCAAGAACTGAGCATCTCTGTGGGTAATTACAAAAGACTTCAGGGGCTCTTTGTCTGCGTGGAATGAGTTGTGCGTCATGTACAAACAGAGTAAACAGGTCTCTGAATTCATTAGGTCCTGTAACTAAATCCAGGATGAATAAAGTAATATTAATGTAGCTGTGCAACTGGTTTTGTTTTGCTCTTCACTGGTTTTATACAATTACTCAAGGAAAAGCACACATGCACTAACAAGGCGGTAATGACCTGTTACACTGGGCCAGAGATATCAAGGGAAGATTCATCTCGAGGCTGTTTGCGGGTTTCTTTCCAGCTCAGTAGCATTAAAAGAAGAGAATTCATTTACAGAAGATGACTTATTTTGTATCCAGAGTTTGCTTTTATTACTCAGTCTAGTAAAACCTGTAAGGGTCCCTTTACACAGACAGCGATCTCTCAACGCAAGCTCTCAACAATCTCCTTAAGCCGAAAAAAAAGCCCTTTCTGTGTACATGTTTTGATAGATCATTGTATTATTTTCATGACAATTTATAGAGGTCTTTGAAAGATCCTTCAGAGATCATTGAGACACCAGGAGAGATTGCTGTAGGGTCACTGAGTTTCTTGTGTGACCAAAGAGGTGTATATACAGTATATCTGAGAGGTTTTCTAGTGCTCATCTACACCCTTTACACAGGGGTGGAGATCACTGAAAGATCACTAAAAGATGAAATAATGGCCAGCTCTCACAACGAATTTTCAATGCTCTCTCAGTGACCGCCAAGATCTCACAATGACCTTCCACGGTCACCACAGTTGAGAGATTGTTTTTAGTCACTTCAAAACAATCTCTCAAAGATCACCAAAGGTAAGCGATCTCTCACTGATCTTTCAACGATCTCCTCGATCTCCCAATGATCTCTCAGTGAAATCTATTTGTCTTTCAACTGAATGCTCAGTGATACGTCACCGATCTCTCAGCCATCTCTACCTTTGGGGTGGAAAAATCTGGCGTTCATTGAAACATCACTGAGAGCTCGTTGGGAGATCGATGAGATCGTTGAGCGCTGATTGAGAGATCGTTGAGAGATGACTTGCCTTTGGTGATCGTTGAGAGATTGTTTTGGAATGAGTTGGACTGTTGAGATCGCTCAGCAGTCTCTCAACGATCTCCACCCCTGTGTAAAGGGGGTATAACTGTCAACATGACAGATCATTTTCCCCAATGTGAACACACACAGAGGGCTGAACCAGACTGATTTTCTTGAATAGATGGACAATGAAAATGTGGTCTGTCATCCCTGTGATGGCAGTGAGGGTTGTCCTCAGGTTTCTCTTATTTTAACTTATTCTTATGCTGGCGTAACCACGGCAATCAGTCCCTTGTTGGGTGTTCAGCGCTTGGCTCCAGTTCAGTGTCACCTTCTGGCTGGTAGGCCGAATGGAGCCTCACAACTAACTCCCCTGCATAGCAATGACACAGGAGGGACACTGGTGAGTGATTTTTCATCTGCTCTGAAGGCTGTGATGCTGCAGCGTTGTTATACATTCCCAACATTTTCTTCAAAGCACACACTGCAGGTTTTCTCACACGTCCTTCATTGATGATTGAATGTGTACAAAGGTATGAATGCTAGTGAAAATATCAGGTGAGTGAGTTGCTGCTGAGCCATATTAGCCCCTCCCCCTCTCCCCCGTCTGGTCTGACCCTCACCACCGCCCCACTGCTCCCTTCTTCCCCCATTGTCACCTGAGACTCACATTTCCCATGAGGCATTAGATTCCCCAGCCCTGTTTGATTTAGACAGGTCGGGTGTCGGTGTTCACTACAAGCTCATGGTGAAGCATGAATAATGGATCTGCCACAGGTCTGAATCCCACCCCCCCCCCACCCCCGGGACTCCCAGCTGCCCCTTCCCTCACTCCTGCTGTGACTGGAATAGTCAATGTCCCATTAACAAGCAATGATTCATAAAGGATCTCGTTGCCGGTGCTGAAGAAGGAGGAAGATTTATGAGAGAAAACTAACAATAAAAATCCCCGTTTATCAAGAAAACACCAGAACGGTTTAAAAATACAATTAAAATCTGGCATAAGGCTTGGATAGACAACAAAAACTGTTTTTTTTTTCTTCTTTGTGGTCATGCAGGCATCTGCACAAAAGTTACTGTTATCCTAATTCCTTTTGATTTCAAATTCTAATGAAATGAGAAAAAAAACAAACATTGAACACTGTGGAAAAACACTGTTGCATGAATGATTTTAAGACTTTCCACTACACTATTATCCAGGCCATGATAAAAACAAATAAATAAAATTCTAAAACCCTCCCGGACTTCTAACGTTGCTGTGGTTTGTTTACTGAAGCGTTTATCGATTCTGTTCGACAGTCACACAATCTACCTAACAAATATGAAAAGGCTTTGTGTGTTGTGAGATATATGATCTATTGTATGTCGAAGAACATTTTGGTCTGCACAAGATGTAGGGCTGGTAAAAAAACGCAGCACCTGCTGCTTCCTGTAGGTTTTGATCACAACATCATTTGTTTTATCCTAAATCATGTTTTCCCTCTAATTTTTTTCCAAATGGACTCTGCTGGAACACATACAGAACCAGTTTTGACAACAGTGAAAACTTGTACACCCAAAAAGAGCTGTGCTTATTATTCTTGCTTTACATCAGCATGTTGGTGTGAAAACTCCATCACTTTGACTCAAACATAAAAGTGCTGCCATTTCTCATGCAGTGAAATGAAAACATAAAATCAAAACAGATAAAATAAATCGTGCTGTAGCTGAGACCAGAGTCTCTGGGCTCTATTTTGGCGGTCATCAGCAGACTTTTCCGCCAGACTTTCCATCATACACCACTGTTTCTTGTAGTTTCTGTCAGCGCTTTGCGTCACACCATCTAATTACCAGCAGACAGTGCACGGGCTTTGCGCTGCGAAGTGGAGGCTTACTTCAAAGAGGTGTGGCGGTGTACAATCTAACAGTCCCTCCAGGATTTCGCGATGTTGCGATCACATCAATTCATGCAAAATCAGCCAATCAGCGCAACTATTGTGCGACCTTGCAACTTTGTCCAATCGCCGCAACTTTCCCGCAATTTTGGCCAATCCTCGTCAACTTCTGCCAATGTCACCAATCAAATTTGTCTCTGAAACACTCAGTCTAACCAATCAAATGCATCACGCTGCACCGCGTTCATTTCCGTGTTCACAGTATTAACAGAACACTTCAGCAAAAAACAGTGTGTGATTTAAAAAAAAACACTCACCCGCGAGGTTTGTAACACCGTCCCTTCCTCCATCTCCCCCAGCCTGCCGGTGGCTGTCTCGCCACACCTCCGTCCTGACCGCTTGTACGAAGTGCTGGGTTTGTGTTGAAAGACGTCCACCTGCCCCAAAAGCACCCCGTCGCGGGAGCGCACATGATGAGAGAGTCCATAGACCCACAAACAAATAAGCAAATCTAATACTACAGCCAGTGTTTGATCATTTCATACATCTTTAGAGGTAAAATTATTACTACAGCTTGTCAGTGAGCTTTAAAACCTGTGAATCTCTGATCTGGACATGAATACCGCCCCCCCACTTCCCCCGTAACTGAAAGGTGTGTGTGTGTGTGTGTGTGTGTGTGTGTGTGTGTACGTGAAGACGCACAGCAGCCAGACAGACAGGTAAGAGTTACACGGAAAGAGACAGAATCCATCCATCCATCCATCCATCCATCTTCTACCGCTTAATCCTTTTCGGGTCGCGGAGGGGCTGGAGCCTATCCCAGCATCTTTGGGCGAGAGGCAGGGTATTTGCACACCTTCATTTTTAAATGAAGGTGTGCAAATAATTTCCACATCTCTACTCTTTAACATGCATTCAATGCAATTTAGCTGTTGTAATGGATATTGTGTTAAAGTCTGTATTGGCTGTTGCACAAAAGAGTTTTTCTGTATAGCAGAAGTTTCTGCTTAATTTACAAATCACTGGAATAGGAAATGTTTGACAATCATGTGCTTTTCTTGTATTGTTATATAGAATATCACTGCAGTAAGCTGGAAAAAAAACCCGTCTGCTTTAAAATTTGTAATTCTTCCCACAACTTTTAATGCAAAAAAACCTCTCAAAACATCGCAACTTTTATCGCAACTTTTTAAAAAAGTTCCCGTGAATTCAGGCTTTTAGGGCCGCAACAATCATAAAAACATCCCGCGAAATCCTGGAGGGACTGATCTAATGCGTATCACTATCATGGGGTATTTCAAGACAACCCTCTTTGATCAGGAAAAAGGAGGTCTGTTATCAGAAGAACATTGCTTAATGATATTTCAGTGGCGTGTTTTGAAATCACACAGCTCCAGAGCTCATGAGGAAACGTCAGCGCTGGGATCTTCTTTTATTTTAATGGAGAGAGTTGTAGCAGTCATGATAAAATCGCCCATCATTTTAATTATATGATGATCACACACTAAACAATTTTTATTCCACCCACACTCTCATTTTAATTGTTGACTTACCATTGGAGTCTATAGATTAGGTATTAATGTAGGGTTTTTTAAGGGGAATGAATGAATGAACAGGGAAGATGTGTGCATTCTATTGTGAATGTGCGGCGCACAGTGGGAGGCGTGTCAATCTGAAGATTTTTTTCCATCCACATTTTCGTTTTCATCACGGACTAATTAGGTATTAATGTGTTTATTTTTAGGGGAATAAATGAATGAACAAGTGCTGTGTTTGAAATGTTCACTCGCTCCCCATATAGTGTACTATACAGTGAATCAGCCATTTTGTAGTGCTGTTTGAAATCTTAACTGAAAATTTCATTCACTATATAATACACTCAAAATATCCCACAATGCATTTTGAAAAGTAGTGTACAACGGATGGTCACTACATTAGCCAATATATCCCATAATGCAAAGCACACCCAACAGAGCAGTGAGAGGAGAGCTTCACATCACAACATAAACTACCTCTAAGGTATTTATATTTATTAATTTGGGACAAACGATTTGATTTAATATATGAAGAGTTTGTTTGCAAAAACCAATAAATGCCACTTCCATGAAAATTTCACTCTTTACATCAAACAGCTGTTAACGTTACCTACTTATAGAAGTTCAAATCGTTTTGTCTCAAAAGCCTGTATGTCCTATGTTAGAGACACAGCAAATTCATGTTTTGTTTTTTTTTTCAAAAGCCGATAAATGCCGGGAGTGTTTTTTTTTTTTTTTTTTTTTGCAAAAGCAGATAACGCCACAGGGCAAATCAGTGCTTGGTATTTGGGTCACGTGACTCATCTTGGCTGCCTTCCCAGTCTGCTCGCTCTGACTGACTTCCCTGGCTCGGAATGTTCACTCACTCACTTCCTCCCTACTCGGAATATGGTGAATTTAGATATAGTGAACTATATAGTAAACTCAATATAACAATAAAATTAACCACTTTCAGACACTACTGGGTTTGTTTTCGTGGCACGGTTAATGGCGTTATCACATGTGACAGTAAAATGCAACAGACTAACGGTGGTAAAAAAAATGAATACCTGCATGTAATTTGTAGTAAATATGTATTAAATCAAATCGTTTTGGCTGAATTATTAAATATAAATACCTTAAGGTAGTTTATGCTGTGATGTGAAGGTCTTCCCTCACTGCTTCGTTGGCTGCACATTCACTATATAGTACACTATATGGGGAAGGAGTTTTTTTTTCCAGCCTTATTCCTTTTCTTTTTATACTGTGCACACCAATGAAGAGAGAGAGAAACGGCATTTCAGTTCTCCTGTATGTCCTGTACGTATAGTAGTATTGACAATAAAATCTTTGAATCTTGAATTATAGCTTTATTATAGCTATATTATACCATTTTACTGAGTGGATATGTCTAAATCAGTGTGTCAATCACACTACATTGATGCTTATAGACATTCAAGTATGATCCAGACAAAACAGCATGGCTTTCGGGACTTGTCTGTTTTTGCAAAAAAAAAGTACTAATAAATTACCAAAAAATAACGAGTTGATATTTGATTTTTTTTTTTTGCTTTATTATGTCTGAGATACTCATATTTCAAGTGACCATGTCTTAGAAGCTGATTTGGAAATACTAACACATATAAACCTGCAGATGAAAAAGTGTTTTTTTTCCTCATTTTGGACACACCTGGACTTATCTGTTTTTGCAAAAGAACTCTTCATATATTTACTACAAATTACATGCAGGTATTCATTTTTTACCACCGTTGCTCTGTTATGTTTACTGTCTCACCATAATGACATCATTAACCGTGCCGCAAAAACAAGCCCAGTAGTGTCCGAAATCTTTTAAAATTTTATTGTTATACTGAGTTTACTATATAGTCCACTATATCTAAATTCACTATATAGCAAGTAGGGAGGGAGTGAGTGAGTGAACATTCCGAACAAAGCCTAGGAGTGTGCAGTGTTTTACTTTTCACTGGAACTTCCCAGAGAGACAGGACATGCATCCACATCTTCCTCGGCCGCGCCCCCCAGGTTTCCAGCCAGGCCGAGGCCGCCCACCCCAGCAAGCTCCGCAACTGCCACCTGTCAGCCCCCAGCAGGGACCACCGAGAGCAGGCGCGCTTCGTGGCGGGGGTTGGCAGTAGACAGGAAGCCATGCCAGATCTCCTCCTTCCCTCCCACCCGGGAAGGACTGGGACAGAGAGCCGCAAACCTCGGCGGACCCCCGCACGAGATGGGGGAGACACTTGGTCAGTGAAAGCAGCAGCAGAGGGAGCACTCCATCTCCCCATGGCCGGGAGTGACTTCCATGCCATCGTTAATGAAAGTTTATGAAAGTTTGCACAGGCATCATCCTCTTTTCCTGAAGTTTAAAACCTATTCATGTCTGTGTGTTGCATCCGTGCACACTACATTAAACCATTCAGCTGATTTTTCAGCCAATTCTTATCTGTTTGTTCTTTCTAACATAACTAACTGGGCATCAACTGTGATACTGTGCAAAACCTGTCTTAAACTGTCATGATCACAATTCACTTTAAGTAATGCACCTCTTTGCATTAAAGGGATGAGCAGGTGCGCTTTGGATTGGATTATCCAGAACACACCTCTGAATGATTAGACCGGCCTCTTTGTGTCATGCGCCTGTGGAAAGTATGTTTTTATGCTGTGGTGATAAGGAAATGAACTTGGAAACGCCCATAAATGCATTCTGCGTCACTGAAAACTGACTGACCAACCAGGTCGTTGTAATACAGCCCTCTGTGTGATATGCAGTGCTTCAATATAAACCTGACAGTCATCCTATTTTTTGTGTAAATTAGTGGATGACCCTATACCTCTTTTTTTCTTTATTTAGTGTAATTTTTGATGTTATTATTTTTGAACGATTGTATCACTGTGATGCCATGCTGGATCAACACTTACAATAAATTTCATTAGAGATTTTTAAAAAAAGATGAGATAATACCACATTTTTCCAGACTGAGTATGAGTTTCTGTTTCAGTACTCACCAATATTTTATCTCTATCTGAGCACACTACAGTATGATTGTATTTTTCTAGTTTTTTATGATATCTGTGGCTTCACATTTGTTGAATTTATTCTCATCATTAACTGTTTAACAAGGTAGACATTACTGGTTACTCAAAGCTTGAGATGTTTATTGCTGACTAATACAGAGAAAGGCTAAAATAAAAAAAGAAACTAATAATAAGGTAAAGTTCAACCTGTTTATGACTTGTTTGTGAAAGCTGCACAGAGTCCCAACTTCACATATTTCTGCCATGACTCCTAAAAGTGGTTCTAGAGAATCAACAATGAAGAACATGTTTTTAAATTTTATAATCCTTTATTAGTCCCACAATGGGGAAATTACAGGGCATCCACCTGGGTGGATGAGGCAGCCGTGGTGCGGTGCTAATCCTTTCACCATTCACACACACATTCACACCTAGGGCCACTTTAGAGTCTCCAATTAACCCAACTTGCATATTTTTGGCCTGTGGGAGGAAACCGGAGTACCCGGCATAAACCCACACAGACACGAGGAGAACACGCACACAGAAGGGTCACTGATGCTCAAGGGGAGGGATTGAACCCGTGACCTTCTTACTGTGCTGCCACAGTGCTAACTACTGCTCCACTGGGCTGCCCAACATGTCCCCACTTCTGTGAAATCCACATGAAAAATCCACCACAACCAACAATGCAATCATCAAGGACGGACAGAAATCAAGGAAATAAAACCAGCTAAGGCACACAGCATCACCTGCTCACCATTGTGTTTTCTACTTTTTAAAGATGTATACTATACATTAACTTGGCTTCTGTTTTGCAGGAAAAAGTGCTTCTTCAGAGCAGCAGTTGGACTTTTGCATCCGTTGGGCCTCAATTGTGAAGAGCGCGGGGATAGTGGGACTTACATTTAAAGTTAAAGCCTCAAAAGAGCCACTTTTGGGTTCACTTTTCGGATTAGCTCTAACGATGTCCACGATGTGACAACAGCTGAGAATCCCTCATTTTCAGCAGAGATTAGTTACCCAACACTGTGTAGTTTGTGGGTCACAGCCTCAGTTATTTTCACTCCTTTTGGCTATTGGGTGGACTTTTTTTGAGAAACTATTTATGAGTGGGGGTGAAAATAAGGCGATATGATCAGGTACTCCATTCCACTTTACGAGCTTTCAGCTGAATAATCTTTACGTCCAAAACATAACTTATGTGAAAGGGTAACTTTGATTTATTGTTCTGGCACGTTTGATTTTTTTTCACAACCACACCACAGACATCAAAAATGTTGTTCTCACCGGAACTGGACGGATAATAAATTATTATTATCACAACAAAATCTCTAGCATTTCTGACATGCTGTCAGCATTTTTTTAGATATTCTTTCAGAATAAAAGGAGGGAAAAAGGTAACAGATTGCTGTTGGAAAACACCAAGATTATGATAAGTGTGACGGACATGTTTAATTTTTGTAATTCCTGAAACAAGTTGTTCAGATTTTGAAAGTTTTGCCATAATTCAATAATAATCTTTGGAACTTAAAGGAGCAATGGACAATACTTTCATGAAAACAAAAATTTAAAAAAAAATACATCAACAAAGTGTTTAGAAACGTGCACAATGTAAATCTTAATGTTCTTCTAAAAATCTGTATATTGATGAAAATTTTTTTTATTAATTTTTCATGGGTCAAAAATAATATAAATATTTACATCCAGCAGCTGGAGGACGGTAAACACTTTTTTTTGGGTTGTTGGGTTGCCAGGTAGTGAATTATTCAGTTAAATACCTCAGTCTGAAGGCAGATGTCAGTTTCCCAATCATGCTAGCTATGATGCTAACTAGCTCATTCATCTTCTGCTGTTAATCTGTTGCTTAGGGTCGCGGGGGAAGGGGGGCAGCAGTCTAAACTCAGTGTAATAACTAAATTTTATTTCTGACATGTGGTGGAGTGGTTAGCACTGCGGCAGCACAGAAAGTCACCCTTGGCCGGGGGATCCTGGGTTTGATCCAAGCCCTCAACCAACAGTGATCTGTGTGGAGTTTGCATGTTCTCCCCGTGTCTGCGTGGCTTTACTCCGGGATTTCTCCGGTTTCCTCCCACATGCCAAATACATGTAAGTTAGGTTAATTGGCATCAAACTGGGGATTCTAAATTGTCCTTAGGTCTGACTGTGAGAGTGAATGGTTTGTCTGTCTCTCTGTGTTGGCCCTGTGATGGACTGGCGATCTGTCCAGGGTGTACCCTGCCTCTCGCCCAAAGATGCTGGGATAGGCTCCAGCCCCCCCGTGACCCGAAAAGGATTAAGCGGAAGAAGATGGATGGATGGATGGATGTTCATAATATAATTATGAGTGTATGAAAATATCAGCCAATATATGGAGTGGAATAGACCCCACTAACTGCTCCTTACCAAGCTGACACGTACAACAGGTTCATATGATCAACATTTGAATCTATGAATATAACAGCACATACTAATTGTGCAGCAGTCATGTTTTACATAAAGTTTTTTTTATTATTATTATCAGCTTTGATGTGCAGCTGCTCAGTCTTGTAATTTGATGTACAGTGAAAAAAGTTACAGTTGTTTATTGTTATTACAGTTTTACATAATAATGTAAAACTTTATTTATCACAATGGTGGAAATTGAGGTTAAAAAACTGCTTAACTTCTAATAGTGGAATAAGCAGGTCTTAATTTATTTTCTTACTAACTAATGTTACAGCACAGCATTAGCCACGGGATTTCTTGAGTACTTGCAGTAGCTGTAATTGTACAGCTGGGAAAATAAGTATTGAACATGTCAACATTTTTCTCATTAAACATATTTCTGATGGACCCAGTGACCTGAGGTTTTCACCAGATATCAATAACAACCCAAGTAACCCATACATACAAAGAAATCAAGGCAACTGCATTCACAAAAAAAAGTTATATTTAATAAAGTGGAATCACACAGGGAATAAGTATTGAACACATGAGCAAGCACCGGAGTGGTGGCCCAGTTGGTACAGCACCCGCCCCACACCCGGGAGGCAGGGGTTCAAATCCCGGCTGGGTCATGCCGAAGACCATATAAAAGTGGAACTTCCTGCCGTCCAGCTTGGTGCTCAGCAATAATGGAATGGAGGAGGGAAATCTGTGCCGGCGCCTTGCATGGCAGCGGCCCTCTGATTCTGCACTGAGGTGTATGTGATTAACACAGTAGATAGGTAAAGCACAATCTCGTTCTACTGTACATGATTGGTTGTACGGTTGAATGCAATAAGGGTGATTTAATTTAATTTAATTTAAAAAAGAGATGTGAAAAGGCATAGAAAGCCAAGAAACCAGCTGAAACCACCAGAATTTAGGAAGCCATCCCACCCCCACCCCCATCAGTGCAAATAAATATCAGCTGGTTAAGTCCTGACTTTAAACACAGACCTTTAAAAAGGTCTGTGAATATTAGATTGTCACACCACAAAGAACTTATGATGGGTAGAAGCAAAGAGCTCTTTCTAGACCTTCACAACCTTATTGTTGCAAAACATAATGATGGCATTGGCTACAGGCGCATTTCTAAACTGCCGAATGTTCCAGTGAGCACCGTTGGAGCCATCATTCGGAAGTGGAAAGAACATCATTTTGCCATAAACTGGCCAAGACCAGGAGCTCTTTCCAAGATTTCTGACAGAGGAATCAAAAGAATTATCAGAAGAGTTATCCAAGAGCCAAAGACCACTCGTGGAGAGCTCCAGAAAGGCCTGGAGTTTGCAGGTACTGCTGTTTCAAAGAAAACAATAAGTAATGCACTCCACCAACATGGGCTCTATGCCCGCTCAGCTTGCAAGACTCCATTGCTGAAGAAAAAGCATGATGAAGCTCATTTAAAGTTTGCTGCACAACAATTGGGCAGGCCAGTAAAAAACTGGGACAATATAGTCTGCAGATAAGACCAAAATTGAACTTTTTGGATGCCACAACACACAGCATGTTTGGAGGAGAAATGGCACTGCACATCCCATTATGGTGTGGGGGTGTTTTTCAGCACATGGTAAAGGCAGACTTCATATAATTGAAAGAAAGATGATTGAACAAATGTACAGAGACATCTTTGACAAGAACTTGTTGCCATCTACCAAGATGCTAAAGATGAAATCAGGGTGGACATTTCAGCAAGACAATAATCCCAAACACACAGCCAAGGAAACTCTTATCTGGCTCCAGAGAAGGAAAATAAAGCTGCTAGAATGGACCAGTCAGTCACCTGACCTGAATCCAACTGAAAATCTATTCAACGAACTGAAGATCAAAGTTTATAGAAGACACCCATGGAACCTTCAAGATTTGACAGTTTGTGTGGAAGAATGGGCTAAAATCACTCCTGAGCAATGTCTGTGTCTAGTTTCTCCATACAGGAGGAGTCTGGAAGCTGTTGTTACCAACAAAGGCTTTTCTACTAAATATTAAATGAATTCACCAAGTGTGTTCAATACTTATTCCCTGTGTCATTCCACTTTATTAAATATAACTTGTTTTGTGAACACAGTTGCCTTGATTTTTTTTGTATGTATGGATAACTTGGGTTGTTACTGATATCTGGTGAAAATCTCAGGTCAATGGCTCCATCGAAATATGTTTAATGAGAAAAATGCTGACGTATTCAATACTTATTTTCTCCGCTGAATATATGCATCTAATATGACTTTTTCTAATAAAAATTAAGTAAAACCAAATTTTAAAGGACATCCAGTGCATGAAATACTTATTGTGATATATATCATGTATTGCAATATAGAGAAATTATATTGCGATACATTTTTTTTGCTATATCACCCAGCCCTACTCTGACCTAGTTACAAGAGTTAACTCCTGGCCTATGAGAATTTGTAGCTCTCTTCATAATGCACACACATACATGAGTCTGGCTATTAGAAAGATTATTTTAAGAATTTTTGTGTAAAAGTACTAGTAAAAGACCTCTAATACTGCTGCTAACGGCCCATAGCTGTTTATCACAGTAAGTCGAAAATGACTTATATTAATTGCTTTTGCAGCAGCAGGAACAGGTGCCATTCATTACACTCCCTTTTTCGTCATTTCACCATTTCCTTTTTTCTCTTTCATCAGTCCTTTTTTTCTCACTGTCTTGTACCTTCACCTCTTAAATGCTGAAACATGACCAGAATGAACAGGTAGACACTTTCTCCATCACACGGCTGCTGATTACTTCTTTTCCCCCCCAAAGCTGTGAAGCCAAAGTAAAGAACAAATTTATCTAATTTTCAGACAAGCGAGATGAATTTTGAACCCTTGTGTGGTTAGCAATTAGCAGTTGAAGGCTGTGACTTGTTTATCTTTCATATTCACCAAGCTTTGGTACCACTGCATGCAATTTTAGATGAAGAACGTAAAAGAACTAATACCTTCACAGGGGTAATGCATCCTGTGTATACACAGACAAACGTGCATTCAAAGCAACAGATCACAGAGCCCACCTGCATGAGTGCATTAGCACTACAAACAACAATGACCTTAAGAAATCAGGGGGCTCCAGTCTCTTCTCTAGTAATGGTAAGCATATTCAAAGGACTATGGTGGGTTAATGCTGAGTCATTTGCATTAAAAACCACAATCATTTCAGACAGTGAAACATTTTATGACAGCACAAAACACAGACCTTACACATACACACATAGGAAAACTAATGCCACTAAGCCCTATATCAAGTCTGGAATGCAGGGTAATTCCCTATGAGCATACAGGTAGGAGGGCAACTGCAAGTTGTCTGTCAGGTAATATCCTTGGTAGTAATACCACAACAGAGTACAGGGGATAATAGGCAAAAAATTATGCTGCTTCACTTCAGGGTTTTAAGCATGGGAACCATTCCAAAAGATATGGCCTTTGAAGTCAACACAGCAAGTCTATGGCGGTAAGCAATACACTTTAAGTTCTTTGATTCAGGAGGGAGGATTTTTTTTTCTAAACCAAATCAGTATTAAAACAATGAAAAAATGCTTCTCATCTGAGCCTAAGAGAAAACATTGGCCTGATCTCATATTTCCCATTTGTAATTACCATCTAAAAGGTGGTACAAACTGCAGAGTTGACTCAGCTACATTATAGCTTATATAATCAATATAACATGAAAATTTGGGTGCTTAAGCTGTAGAATGTAAACTATACGTAAACCTTACTGTTCACCGTCCCTTACTTCCTGGGAAATTTTGGGCTTAAAAATTCATATGGTATGTCTAAATTTGGGGAGAAAAAAAAGAGTGTTTTGTGAAAGGTGAATACTTATTTGATAGGCAGGCTTGACATATAAGAGTGGACTACCAGCAAAAAAGCGATATGACCAAGCTGGTCACTGAGCTGCTTGAGAAAAATGGATGAGAAGGATGACTGTTATATAAATGGTTGTGGTACATTGTATATACTAAATAAATGCATTAATAACTAGAAAAGCACTCAGAGAGTGCATACCTCCACCAAGGTTCCTTCCATCCCTCATGGATCATTGCCAAACTGTAATGGGTTTGTGTGTAGACCACGAGTCATTTCTGGTGAAAACTGCATCAAAGTCTATCCAGTAGTTTTGGAGGAGTCTTGCTAACACACTATGAGAAGATAAGAGCCTTGGTGGAAGTATGCATTCTTGGCTCATCACCAAAATGTTATGGGTTCCTCTCTAGCCAAAGGACCACCTCTGGTGAAAATTTCATCCAAATCCATCTAGTAGTTTTGGAGTATTCTTGCTAACACTCTATGAGAAGATAAGAGCCTTGGTGGAGGTATGCATTCTCAGATCATCACCAAAATTTAATGAGTTCATCTTTGGCCCAAGGGTTACCTCTGGTGAACTTTTCATCAAAAGCCATCCAGCAGTTTTTGCGTTATCTTGCTAACAAACAGACGGATGGACGGAAACCACCTCGAATACATTACCTCCTTGGTGGAGGTAATAATAATAATAATAATAATAATAATAATAATAATAATAATCAAAGTAAATAAAGTAAACACTGACACAACAACGTGGCCAGGATTGTGCATTGGTGAATCATGAAACAGTTCAGCCTTGACGCCAGTGAAAGATGGGATGAGCATAAACCGGAACCAGTGATTGAAGATGAAGGCATTAAACTGTTGTGTGATTTTTCTATCCAGACAGATCGTGAATTCCAGACCCACAGACCAGACATTGTGGTAGTAAGCAGGCAGGCTAATGAGTGTTTGATAATTGATATCACTGTGCCTGGTGATGCTAGTATCACGGATAAAGAGCAAGAAAAGCTCCAAAAGTACCAGGATCTCAGAAGAGAGGTTGCATGTTTATGGAACATCAAAACGTGCACCGTTCCAGTGATGGCTGGATCTCTGGGCATGGTCACGAAGAACCTTGTCAAATGTCTAACAAAGATCAGGATCCAAATGAAGATAGAGTTCCTATAAAAAGCAGCACTATTCGACTCTGCAAGAATCCTTAGAAACATACTTCAGGTCTAAGGCTGTGGGTTACAATTTTCCCTCTATGTAAACAATTTTCAAGCCTACATCTATGCTGTGATTGTTTAAAAAATAAATAATAATAATAATAATAAAATAATGAATAGCATGAAATGGATAAGTACTGTATCAGGGGTGGGAAACACTACATACCCTCACCATAATACTTGGGCTGCAATGCGATATTATCACGAGCTTGTGATACGCTGAGTATTGTGATGTCATCTATTGTGATTTCCCATTCCAAACTTTGTCTTGTTCAACTCCTGGCTAGATCTTAGGAATCATTCCTTTGTTGTGCTGACCTAACCAGACGGTGAGCATTCAGCACTATCGAGTGGACTGAAAAGTCAACTGTTTTTACTACTCTGGTACCTAAATAGGTAAGCTTGCATTTGCAACATTTATTAATAATCTTCAATAAAGTATCACAATACTGGTGTCTCTGAATCAATAAATTATCACCACCACAAAGTATCGCAATATTACACTGTATTGCATTTCCCCCCACCCCTAATAAATATAGTAAAGGGATGCTGGACACCATCTACCTCCTAGAAGTGATAATACCATTGCTCTCTTTTCTCTCCACTGCCAATGGTCACGATCCCTCATATACTGAATCTGGCTAAGCATTCTGCCACCTTATTAGCTTGCTAATTATGGAACTGAATGTGACTCATGAACAGTAGCTAAGAGTGGCCCTCCAGAGCACTTGTTTTCACAGTTTCAACAACAAAAATTATGATCAAACATTGCAATATATCAAAAGTTCACTTGGCTATAATAAATGAAAAGTGGCTGTTCCTGGCATTTCAGAAGAAGTGGTGTGAAAAGCAAAACTCCTCTAATCACTTCTGCAAACTAGCATCACAACTTACCCATCCCTACTTTCATCTTCCAAACAAATATGAGAATGACATTTTTTTTCTGCAACAAAACAGTGAGACAAAAGGGAACATATGCCTTATACAATGCTGTCAATGGTGGATTGTGTCAATTTGCATATGATGAGATGTGCAAAAGAACTGGATGGGAAAAATAGAAAAGAAAAAGTGGAGTGGACAACAGGCAGACATGACTGTTTATTATTTCCTCTGTCTTTTTTCTGATTTTGTTAAATGGCTGCACAAGGAAAACCCACTGGCTTAGGAAGTGGGCACACTGAACTACGACCTGTCATGTGAAATGAACGCTAGTCACTTTATGTTTTAGCAGAAAATGTCCTTATCAATACAAGCTAAAGCAGCCCCCCAAGCATAATTGTCCTGTTTATCAGTTCTATTACGAGTCTCCTAGACGCATCAAGTCCAGGCAATAAATAAGCCTAGGTACTGTAGAGTTACAGGGCAATAGCTCGTCTCACTTGATAGATCTCTAATAAACAGCACATCCCTCACAAAAAAGAATTATGCTATCTATTTCGATGTCTTCTAGAGTGCAACGTCTCCCATACCAAAGCAATTACCAGGAGAGACTGAATCACATTTTTTTTGTTATAAATGACAAGTCTTCACCTATACTTGCCAGTGAAAAAAGGGCATAAATGATTAAAAAGAAACATGATTCAGACAGCAAATGAGCAATGAAAGATAGTAGGCCTGTTGAGTAACTTCCTCCATTGAAAACAGATAAAACATTTGGAAATCTGTATCCCATGCAAAACAAAAGCCAAAATTGCTTAATCTCAATAAAACTGAGAATAAATAACACAAATATGCCAATATTTTCTCTTTTCAATTCAGTGTTTTCATCAGCAGGTCTCATTGTTTCATATTCCTATTACTGGAAGTGATTTTTAAGGAGCCATCTGAATTTACTGCTACAAAAACTTTTCAGATGGCAACATCTATATAGGCCATAAATACAGCGAAAGAGCAACTTGCAGTTTTCCATTTCACTGAATTTAAGTAGAGTGAAAAATGAAACAGTTCACTGTTCCTTGTTAAATCTTTCAAACCACTTTCTCAGCTGTAAATGAAACAGCTAATTATCTACAAGACCATGTTGCCAAATTTCAACCTCAATCACTACAATGTAGAGGAAGAACATTAAAAAAGACAAAATTTTGCTTACCCATGCTTGCCAAGCTTCGTAATAAAATTACTTTCCCTTAGTCATCCAAAACACAATATGAGAAATATCGAAAGCTTGCCATTATAAAACAATGTAATATGTAATATGTCAACATTTTACTCAGTTTTTTTTCATTAAAAAAATCACTAAATTGTGATGTCGCTTTTCATTCATTCATTCATTCGTCTTCTTAACTGCCTAATCCTTTTCAGGTCATGGAGGGCTGGAGCCTATCCTGGCATCTTTGGCCAAGGGTCAGGGTAGACCCTGGACAGATCACCATCGCATCGCAGGGCCAACACAGAGAGACAGACTGTGATGCCACTTCATAACCTAAATTTGTCAACATGCCCTGCAACTTAAAAGGCAAACTTTATACCAGAAAAGATAGCTATTACTCTAAAAATATTTAGCAAATATAAAAATCATTGTAATTTTGGTAATCCTAACTCACCTTAAACAGGAAAAGGTTAGTCTGATTTAATGTCAGCCAGTAAAAAAGGGTTATGTAAAAAAGCTGTTTTACACAGTGCATTTAAACTTCTTGTTTCAACTGTGTGTACACACACACACATACACACACACACACACAATTGTGTGTGCAGCTTGTAACTTTACTGAGGTAGACAGTACTCAATGTACCTTTCATTAAATAAAGCTTTTCTATTTATAGCAGGTGAATAGCAGGACTTGTAAAGCGCTTTGGCCATCTAGAGATGAGTAAAAGTGCTATACTGTATAAGTGAATGCCATTTACCATTTACCACTTTTTTAGAATCACAGTTGTGTAAATTCATGCCTAGCAGCTATAAGCTAACAATAACATATAGCTCCATCTCAATTTCTACTGCAAATTATGTTTATTCTCAAAATTTGTACATTTTCAGCTTTTTGCAAAAAATACATACTGTACATAAACAAACAAGAAACGCTAGTTGAACTGTTGAAATATGCAATTTTTTGCTGTTTGTTTTGTTGTTTGTAGGGATGCAATGATCAGTGTCGGGAGTAACGCGTTACAAAGTAACGCATTACTGTAACATCACTACTTTTGCAGTAACGTGCTGTGTAACGGAATTACTGTTTAAAAATTCAGTAAGGCATTACAGTTACTGAAATTTGATGAGATGCATTACTTGTTTTATTAATATGGATAGATATTTTTAGTGCAAATAAATAAATATACAAACTGAGCCTACGTAGCTGACGCAGCCGTTGTTACTATGCTATGATAACAACACCGTGAAGTGGATCTACAGTATTCTGAACATCCACGACTGGATATAAAGCGGAAATACTCATCTCAACACCCACGGCTGGATTTCAAGCACAGGTATGGATCTGGACAGTTTGTGACCCAGCAAGAACTACACTGGCTGATTAAGGGACCAAAAGGAAATACGTACACTACCGTTCAAAAGTTTGGGGTCGCCCAGACAATTATTTTGTGTTTTCCATGAAAAGTCACACTTATTTACCACCATGAGTTGTAAAATGAATAGAAAATATAGTCAAGACATTGACAAGGTTGGAAATAATGATTTGTATTTGAAATAATAATTTTTTCCTTCAAACTTTGCTTTCGTCAAAGAATCCTCCATTTGCAGCAATTACAGCATTGCAGACCTAACATGATTGCACAAGGGTTTTCTAATCATCCATTAGCCTTCTGACACAATGAGCAAACACATTGTATCATTAGAACACTGGAGTGATAGTTGCTGGAAATGGGCCTCTATACACCTATGTAGATATTGCACCAAAAACCAGACATTTGCAGCTAGAATAGTCATTTACCACATTAGCAATGTATAGAGTGTATTTCTGATTAGTTTAAAGTTATCTTCACTGAAAAAAGTGCTTTTCTTTCAAAAATAAGGAAATTTCTAAGTGACCCCAAACTTTTGAACGGTAGTGTATGTGCACTTTTTTGTGTTATCCCATTGTTTTTAATAAATGTTGTATTTTTGCATATAATGTTATTTTAAACGATGAATAAATCAACAACAACAAAAAAGCCAGATACGTTGTTACAGACTGAAGACGTGATACTACTTTCCATCAGACAGCTGGACTGTGATCCACTGAAGTTAAATTGCATTTACTGGCTACCTGGATAAAGATTATTCAAAAATGGACTTTGATCTCTAAAAGGAATTTGAGGAACTGGATCACATCTCTGTCACAGCAGACATTTGGACTGTGAATAATGGACATTTTCTTTGGATCACTGCACATCAGATTAAATCCATATCATAAAGGTAAGATAAACACTGACAGCTTTATGAAGTGTTGCCAACTCTCACTCTTTTGGCATGATTCTCACTCTTTTTCCCTCTCTTTCACTCCACAAATCCCATTTCTCACTCCAAAATGAGGAAATTACTGCCAATATCGCGTTGATTTTCTTCAGATTTTTCCCACAATAAGAGCTCTCAAGGCAGGATAAAGCAGACAGAATATGTTCTAAAAGCTGTCTGAAAGTCTGTTTTCAGCCAGACATTAATAAGCCTGTAATGTAATCCCTTAATTAAATTATCTTGCTATGTGTGCAAGATGATTTAAGTATGCATTTAAAAGTAACATGAAAGTTACTTTTCCAAGTAACTATGTACTTTAATCATGCAGTAATTGGTAAAGTAACTCAATTACTTTTGAAAAGAAGTAACTAATAACTGTAATTAGTTACTATTTTTTTAGTAACTTGCCCACACTGGTAATGATACAGCTTTTTTACTGCACAACCTGATCCAATATCTGATATTTTGGATATCTGCCGATACTGATACAAAACCAGTATGTTTCTTGTGGCCTGAATAAATTCAGTGTACTCCTTTCTATGGAATTTCTACAAGTGTTTAAGATTAGAAATGTTGAAGTTAAAGAACTACACTTTTACAAATGCACTTTTAAGGTTCTCCGGGACTGGCAGCACCTCCAAGTCTGAGTCCGTGGTGCTCAGCCCGAAAAGGGTGGATTGTCCTCTCCTGGTTGGGGACAAGATCCTGCCCCAAGTGGAGGAGTTCAAGTATCTCGGGGCTCATTCACGAGTGAGTGAAGAATGGAGTGAGAGACTGACAGACGGATCGGAGTAGCAACTGCAGTGATGTGGATGTTATACCGATCTGTTGTGGTGAAGAGAGAGCTAAGCTCTAAGGCAAAGCTGTTGATTTACCGGTCAATCTACGTTCCCATCCTCACCTATGGTCATGGGCTTTGGGTAATACGGATACAAGCGGCTGAAATGAGCTTTCTCCGTAGGATTGCTGGACTCACTCTTAGAGATAGAGTGAGGAGCTCAGTCACCCGGAAGAGGCTCAGAGTAGAACTGCTGCTCCTCCACATTGAATGGAGCCAGTTGAGGTTGTTTGGGCATCTGATTAGGATGCCTCCCGGACGCCTCCCACTTGAGGTGTTTCCGGCACGTCCCACTGGAAGGAGACCCCAGGGCAGATCCAGGACAGGCTGGAGAGATTACGTCTCCCAGCTGGCCTGGGAACATCTTGGTATCCTCTCTGAACAGCTGGAGCAGGTGGCTGGGGAGAGGGAAGTCTGGGCTTCTCTGCTTGAGCTGCTGCCTCCGTGACCCGGACCTCCAGAAAAGTGGTAGAAGATAGATGGATGGATGGATAAATTTTTGTTTTTTTTAATATATCTACATTTTGTCATTTATCAAGCATATGAATGCTAATTTATCTCTATTTTAATAAAAGTAATAACAGAACATGTTAAGCTGTAACATTTATACAGTATATCACCAAAAGATTGTGAACAGCAGGAAGGTCATTGTGCCACCAAACATCAGCATTAATGTAACTGGTCAAATTTTTAATTGATCATTAGAATATATGCAGTATGCACATTAATATTAAATAACACCTAATAAACTCTCTGCATTTTTAAATTAGCCAATAAATTACAAAGGACAGTCTGAACTCTGTCAAAGCATCACAGGAAAAAGAAATTTGTAAAAGATGTGATTTTATATCTCGTAGGACTTTGATGAGTCTGACATGTAGAGCATGAAGCTCGAATAAACAAACATACAGTATCTCACAAAAGTGAGTACGGCCCTCACATTTTTGTAAATATTTTATTATATCTTTTCATAGGACAACACTGAAGATATGACGCTTTTATACAATGCAAAGTAGTCAGTGCACAGCTTGTACAACAGTGTAAATTTGCTGTCCCCTCAAAATAACTCAACACACAGCCATGAATGTCTAAACTGCTGGCAACAAAAGTGAGTACACCCCTAAGTGAAAATGTCCAAATTGTGCCCAATTAGCCATTTTCCCTCCCCGGTGTCATGTGACTTGTTAGTGTTACAAGGTCTCAGGTGTGAATGGGGAGCAGGTGTGTTAAATTTGGTGTTATCGCTCTCACACTCTCTCATACTGGTTACTGGAAGTTCAACATGGCACCTCATGGCAAAGAACTCTCTGAGGATCTGAAAAAAAGAATTGTTGCTCTACATAAAGATGGCCTAAGCTATAAGAAGATTGCCCACACCCAGAAATTGAACTGCAGCACCAACACCATACAGCGGTTTAACAGGACAGGTTCCACTCAGAACAGGCTTCACCATGGTCGACCAAAGAAGTTGAGTGCACGTGCTCAGCGTCATATCCAGAGGTTGTCTTTTGAAAATAGACGCATGAGTGCTGCCAGCATTGCTGCAGAGGTTGAAGGGGTGGGGGATCAGCCTGTCAGTGCTCAGACCATACGCCACACACTACATCAAATTGGTCTGCATGACTGTCATCCCAGAAGGAAACCCCTTTTAAAGATGATGCACAAGAAAGCCCGTAAACAGTTTGCTGAAGACAAGCAGACTAAGGACATGGATTACTGGAACCATGTCCTGTGGTCTGATGAGACCAACATAAACTTATTTGGTTCAGATTGTGTCAAGCGTGTGTGGCAGCAACCAGGTGATGAGTACAAAGACAAGTGTGTCTTGCCTACAGTCAAGCATGGTGGTGGGAGTGTAATAGGTTGGGGCTGCATGTGTGCTGCCAGCACTGGGGAGCTACAGTTCATTGAGGGAATCATGAATGCCAACATGTACTGTGACATACTGAAGCAGCCCTTCGGAAACTGGGCCGCAGGGCAGTATTCCAACATGATAACCACCCCAAACACACCTCCAAGATGACCACTGCCTTGCTAAAGAAACTGAGGGTAAAGGTGATGGACTGGCCAAGCATGTCTCCAGACCTAAACCCTATTGAGCATCCGTGGGGCATCCTCAAACAGAAGGTGAAGGAGCGCAAGATCTCTAACATCCACCAGCTCTGTGATGTCATCATGGAGGAGTGGAAGATGATTCCAGTGGCAACCTGTGAAGCTCTAGTGAACTCCATGCCCAAGAGAGTTAAGGCAGTGCTGGAAAATAATGGTGGCCACACAAAATATTGACACTATGGGCAGAGTTTGGACATTTTAACTTAGGGGTGTACTCACTTTTGTTGCCATCAGTTTAGACATTAATGGCTGTGTGTTGATTTATTTTGAGGGGACAGCAGATTTACACTGTTATACAAGCTGTACACTGACTACTTTACATTGTATCAGTGTCATATCTTCAGGGTTGTCCCATGAAAAGATATGATAAAATATTTACAAAAATGTGAGGGGTGTACTCACTTTTGTGACATACTATACATCTGTCTGTCATGAGTCTGAGCTCAGTGTCTGCAAGGCTCAGACTCTTAATTTATTTCTGAGCATTTTATGTCTGTTATTATTATTTTGTCAGTCTCTGTATATTTTTGGTTTTGTGACAAGAGCCTTCCTCTTTCTCCAGACACTCCCACCACATGCTCACTGTCTGTCTTCAACCATCTCAGCTGTGAGCAGCTGGGTAATTAGGTCACCTGCCCGCTCATCCGCCCACACCTGCAGCTCATTTGTTTTTCTATTATTTAAGGACTGTGAGCTCACTGTTTCTCTGCGGCTGTATTGATGATTGTCACGACCAAGTATCTCTTCATCCCATCCAGAGCTATTTCGGCTCTGGAGCACCTTTTCTGTAAGTTTACCGTTGACTGTATTTTGCGTTCTCTGCACAGTTTTTGTTTTTTATGTTCTCTTTGTTAATAAATATCACTATGCAGTTCAGCGCCTGGGTCTGTCTTTCTGCCCCGGAGGGGCCACTCATGACAGAATACAGCAGCCAGTTATAGACCAAGCTGCTGCAGTAGTGCATATTTTTCACCTTTTTGTGTTTTTTTTTTTTTTCACCTGTCCCGCAGAGCTGTCATGTCTCCCTCAGGCGAACCAGACCGGAGGAGGAGGAAGTGGAGTCGGGATGAGGTAGAGTTTGTCTCCATGATCGAGAACATTGCGATCGGTGCTCGGAACTGCTCATCCCGTAAAGACAAGATGCTGTGCTGGGGTGGAGTCACTAATTTGCTGGAGGTCAAACCCAGTGTGCGCTTCCACCCCCAGGTAATAAGACTCTCCCTTCCTCCACTCCCGCCATTGCCATCTGCTTCCTTCTCGCCTGCTCCGTCAGCTCCACAGCGGAATTGTCGTCCCGCTCCGGACCACCAGAGGAATTACCCTTCCTCTTTGACAGTCATCTCTTCAGCACCAAAGTAGAAGCCTCCCTCAACAGTACAGCCCTCCCTTCTGTCTTCTCTGGCTGTATTCTCAGCCTTTCCCAGGCCTGTAGCTGCTGTTCCTTGCTCCCTTTTGGTGTTCTCTCCTGCTGCCGAGAGGTCCTCTGCTGATTCCCTGGCTAGGTCCGTCTCCGTGATTACAGAGGCGGCTCCTCCACAATCCTCAGTGGGGCCCATGTTCACCACAGCCAGGGAGAGGGATGACTTCCACCTGCTGCAGCAGATAACATCAAACACCAGGAAAATAGGTAAGTTTCATTTCATTCTATTTCAATTTATGATGGTATGCCTAACCTAATTCCCGGTAATGAGGCTCAGGGCCTGCAGTCCCTTGAGCTCTCATCACCTGCTGCAGTTATGAATAGCCCTCTGCAGTTATGAATTGCCCTTCCCCTCTGCCCGAAGCCGCTGTCTGGATTCCTCCTCCTCGGTCCAAGTCTCCGTGGGTGCTGTGTCCCGGACGGGGACCCTTGTGGGTGCTGCGCCCCAGCTTAAACCCAACTTGGGTGCCGCGATCCAGTGCTGCCGTGGGCGCAGCACTGGCCCAGTTCAGGTCCACCGAGGGTGCAGCTTTGGCCCAGTCTGGCACCACTGAGGGTATAGCTCCACTCCTGCCTGAAGCCACCGCGGGTGCAGCTCCGCTCCTGCCTGGAGCCACCGAGGGTGCAGCTCCACTCCTGCTGGGAGCCACCGGGGGTGCTGCCTTGCTCCAGCCCAGAGACACCATGGGTGCAGCAATGATCCAGCCCGGAGCCACCGTGGGTGCAGCAATGCTCCAGCCCGGAGACACCGCGGGTGCAGCAATCCTCCAGCCCGGAACCACCGCGGGTGCAGCAATGCTCCAGCTTGGAGCCACCGCGGGTGCAGCAATGCTCCAGCCCGGAGCCAACGTGGGTGCAGCAATGCTCCAGCCCGGAGCCACCGTGGGTGCTGCAATGCTCCAGCCCGGAGCCACCGCATGTGCAGCTGTGTCCAAGTCCGGGACCACCGAGGGTACTGCTGGTCTGACCAAGGGCATCGAGCTCCCTCCTCCTTCACCAGACACCGTCGTGGTCCCCTCTCCCTCTTTTCCAAATGCCGTCGTGGCTCCTCCTATGCTGCCATACGCCGTCGTGGCTCCTCCTCCGCTGCTGGACGTCATCGTGGTTTCCTTGACTCCCCTCACCTGCTCACTATTCGCCCTTCCTGTCGGGCGGCCGCCTCCTGGGCCACTACTTCTGTTCGGGTGGCTGAAAAACTGCACTGCACTGCACTGGCACTGCAGAGTTGGGTGGCCCATGTTCTCTGGGGTCACCCATCTCAAACAATCACACTATCTAGCGGGCCTGGGACTCTGGTCACGTGCCTGAACTGTTCAGCTCCTCGGTCCAGGGGGCTTGGGGGGTTGAGGGTCTGACTGGTGTGGGTCCTGAGTGGGCTTTTGTTTCGTTCCCTCCTGGCCTGTTCCCCCCACCACCCACCCTGGGTGAGTTATTGTTGTGCCTTGCTGGGGGGGGGGGGGAGGCAGGTTTTTTCTTGTTCTTTTGATGTAACCTTGGGGTGTCTGGAATCCACCCCTTAAAGGGGGGGGGGGGGCTCTGTCATGAGTCTGAGCTCAGTGCCTGCAGAGCTCAGACTCTTAATTTATTTCTGAGCATTTTATGTCTGTTATTATTATTTTGTCAGTCTCTGTATATTTTTGGTTTTGTGACAAGAGCCTTCCTCTTTCTCCAGATACTCCCACCACATGCTCACTGTCTGTCTTTAGCTATCTCAGCTGTGAGCAGCTAGGTAATTAGGTCACCTGCCCGCTCATCTGCCCACACCTGCAGCTCATTTGTTTTTCTATTATTTAAGGACTGTTAGCTCACTGTTTCTCTGCGGCTGTAATGATGATTGTCACTACCAAGTATCTCTTCATCTACTCCTGAGATATTCTGGTTCTGGAGCACCTTCTCTGTAAGTTTACCGTTGACTGTATTTTGCGTTCTCTGCACAGTTTTTGTTTTTTCTGTTCTCTTTGTTAATAAATATGACTATGCAGTTCAGCACCTGGGTCATCTCCTGCCAAGTGCCCTTGTTGTTCTCTTATTATCATCAACACTTGCTTCAACAGTGCACACATATTGATCCATGAACTGAATAAAGATACACACACTGCTCTCTTGTGTCCTGTGAATCTTGTCTTGCGAATGTGCATCGAGAGCTTTTTTTTCCCTTGTAATCATAATATTGATTGATTATGCAACCAGTATTCTGAATCAACGATTTTTTTGCTCCTTCCTATTGTTCCTTGTATTATTCTTATTCTTATGCTACCTGTACCCTCTATCCTGTTGGCAGGCGCGTCCCCGATGCAGCCGTGTCACTGGAAATGCAGGTTCATTTTCTGTGTCAAGTCAAATTCTCTCGTATGTTATCAGTGATCTGTTAATGTACTTGGCAATAAATCTTTTTCTGATTCTGAATCTGATTCTGATTCTGTCTTTCTGCCCCGGAGGGGCCACTCATGACATTGTCGTCCATCACAGCTCTAACATAAAGTTATATTTAGTTGTTTTTCGGTAATAATGATTGAGGAAATATCTCAGGGGAGAAAATCCCTGCTGTGTGTAAGATATTCTGGCTGAACACCAACATTAAAAGCAATGTTTTTGTAATAAGTTAATGAAGTCCTAAATAAATAATAGCTTACCTCCCCATCACAGCCATCGGAAAGATGGAAACTTCTCCTGAATCCTACATTTGTTTGAAATTATTTCAGAGCATTTTTGTCCTCCTGAAGACAAAATTTAGCCTATAAAATTTAACTAACCAACAGGGGTCTTCATTATGGTAACAGTGTTTATTGGTTTATTTTATGTTTTAATGGATCGGTTTTTATTTTTTATTGCTTTCTGATACCTGTTCCAGTCCTTTTCGGCTGTGTCAAACCCAATACTGATAATAAATATTGGCTCAGCCCCTCCATAGTTGTTTTCTAACAGCTAGGTTGTTCCTTTTGAAAATAAAAACAATTTGTAAATGGGATTAAAAAATTAATTTAAAGGGGTTATTGACTGCAAACTGGTCTGTTTGTAGGTTTCAACTGTCTGAAATGTGGCTAGTGGCTATTCACTTTTTTTTCCGGTTCCGGTTCCGCCGGACCGGCGGCGCCACACAAGTTGGCTGCCTGTTGCAACAGCCTTTTTTTATCTTCCTTCTTCTTTCTACACTTTTCACTCTATATATATATCACGGACACACAGATCGTCCCAGGGGTCTCCCGAGTCGGCGGACGAAGCCACTGTTTACAGCGGGAGACGTTACAGCAGGGAGGAGCTGGTGCTAGCTAGCACTCGGCCGCCGCCCGGTGCTAATGGGGAAACTCGACATACCGGGAGCTGTAGCGAAAACGACGCAGGTGCCGGGCTGGAGTTTAGGCGGCGTGCAAGAAATATAAGACAGAATAATAAAGAGTGATGGCAAGAACCAAGCAGACCGCCCGTAAAATCTACTGGAGGAAAAAGCCCCCCAGGAAGCAGCTAGCCACCAAGGCTGCTCGGAAAAGCGCTCCGGCCACCGGCGGAGTGAAGAAGCCTCACCGTTACAGGCCCGTGGCTCTGAGAGAGATCCGTCGCTACCAGAAATCCACGGAGCTGCTCATCCGTAAGCTGCCCATCCAGCGCCTGGTGAGGGAGATCGCTCAGGACTTCAAGACCGACCTGCGCTTCCTGAGCTTCGCCGTCATGGCTCTGCAGGAGGCCAGCGAGGCCTACCTGGTGGGTCGCTTCTTCGCTAAGAGGGTCACCATCATGCCCAAAGACTTCCAGCTGGCCCGCCGCATCCGCGGAGAGAGAGCTTAGACTTTCTGCTGCACATTCACCAACCATAATGCTCCGCACTGTGTGTCTATATATATATATATATATTTATAGTAATATGTACATATGTTTACTAGATGTTCTTGTTTTTTCTTGCCTTCTGATTGTTGCTCTGAGTGTTGCTATCCCTGTGCTGTTGCAATCCTGGAATTTCCCCATTGTGGGACTAATAAAGGCTTATCTTATCTTATCTTTTTCTCTCCCAGAAATGCCAAAAACATTTTTGACTCTTCCGGGTAAATCTTATGCGTCATGATTTGACAAAGCCAACCCACTGCTGTCCTTAAGGCCCACCCACTGCTCGATTCTTGGCCTGCCTAGCTGTCTCTCCTGCAGATGGAAGGGGTGCTAAAGGTAGCTGTTAGCCCCTGAGCTATTAGCCTCCTAGTTAACATTGGTACCTGGAGGCTCTCATCAAGCGCGGCTTATACAGTATTGTTATTTTCCTCAGACCTTAGTCACCCTATTAGCCTTCCCTGTTACCACCTGCTTTACCAGTCCACAGTCAACAATATAAATCGCGTCACTCTAGCCAATTTCCCAATAATCTCACCATGATTCCACAGCAAATCGCCAGCACCGGCGACCGGTCGCGGCAACCAAAGCTGCTGACTGGAGGCTGCTGGCCAGACCCCCCCACCACCACCATCCTCCAGGGCTCTGTGCAACTCATCTCCACTCTCGTGGGCAGTGTAGGGGAGCCACCTCGTCACGAGGCATCCCCCAGCAGGCCGTGGGAGTGAACCGGTGTCCCGCAGAGCGAGATACTGCCCTTTGAGATCCAGCGCCGCTCGTCTGAACTAGAAGGAGGCTAAAAGCTAAAGGCTAGAAGCTAGTCAGTTAATGGCTAACTGATGTCAAAGGGAGAGCAGCGTTGAACAGATGAAGGATGTTTCTTAAAGTGATAGGCTTTAAATCAGAATGTTTCAAGAAAGCCAGGAAAAATACAAAACAAATTTGCTTCAATAATTAAAAAATTAAAGAAAATGTGAACAAATTACGTAACAAACATTTCATTAAGATCCATTAATTTATTTCATTAATAAGATTCATTAAACTTGTTGCAATTACTTTATACAGATAACAGTGAGTGCAAGTTTAATATGGGATAAATGGAACATATAACACCAGTCATGATAAAATAGCTGATATTCATTTGCAAATTAACTCTTTCTTGGAACGTGCATCACAGTGCGTCTTTGTTTGATCTTATTCTAATTTTTTTTCAAAAGAAGAAACATAATTGAAATAATTTTACAATATCGGTTGGCAGTTGCAATCACAAAGGTGAATCCTACCAAGGCCATCCTATACTGGTTTAAAAAAAAAGAATTAGAAGATGCAGATAAAGTGGCTTAGAAATCGAGAGCAAAGTGATTGAGAAGAGCAGATGAGATGAAGTATAGAGGACCACAGGAGCGATTAACACTATTTGCGGGTAAATCCAAGTTTCCCTGGTTTCCTAATCATAGCTGATGCTTTGAGCCAAAGCAGCTCTGCGAACTGGGACGGCTTCACAATCCCCCAGCTCAGAAGTATTGTTATGTCTCTTGGGTATTATCTTACAAAGCCTATTATGCTGCAGAAACAAAAAGGAGACAGTGGCTCAGAACTGTAGTAACTCGTGTGTGTGTGTGTGTGTGTGTGTGTGTGTGTGTGTGTGTGTGTGTGTGTGTGTACAGAACACGCACTGCCACATGCTTCCATGGTACTTTAATCTTTGCAGATATGTATTATCAGTACAAATGCCAGCATGCCCCTGGATATGTGTGCATGCAGCTGTGCACCATTAAAAACAGATGTGACGTCTTCATATCATGAATTCTCTGAGACAGATATAGTGCATGTAGCAAATGGAGCAACGTGCAAACAAGCCATAAAAACGCCCAAACATTTACACAACATATCACACTGACACATACAGTTATGAAACGTGTCTCCCAACGTTTCCTTAAATTTGCATTGCACTTGGGATGTGAAATAAAGACTTGAACCTTCGGTTTGTCAAACAGCCAAAGGAAACACTTTGTTTTCTTTCTCACTCCAAATCTCACCACCTATACAGTAAATAAATGATAAGCGTGAGGGACAAGATCAATACAGTGTAATATCCTGTATCGATTCAGAGTATTGTGATACTTTATTAAAAATAAATACAGCAAATACAAACTTACCTACTTAGGTACCAGAGTAATAATAAGCAATTGATTTTTCAGTCCATTAGATGGTGCTAAGAACTCACTGTCTGGTTAGGTCGGCACAGCAAAGGAGTGACTCCTGAGATCTAGCCGGGAGTTGAACCAGACAAAGAGAAGGATGGGAAATTGGCACTTTTCAGTGGTTTGTTTTAAAGATATTACACAAAGTTTACTTGTGATTCCACCATGTTGTCCAGGGACTAAGATCCGGTGAAAGACCACCCATGGCTGTATACGCTGACCAATCAGGTGCAGCCTTTGTATTCTCAGGAGCAGGGCCAATGAGAGTCTCTTTAACTATTAGTTGTACCTGTAACACCACATAAAATGGCACTGGTTATGCATTTTTTTAAAACACGTACTATGATCATCCAATCAAAGGACATGAAAATTCCAGCGCTATGGTATATCTGCACAATAGCTTAGTGTGGCAAACTCAAAATCTAACTGGCTAAAGCAAGAGTCTCATTACCATTCATTTCAATGTACAGATGCCTGCATGCATTCTTCATTCCTGACGGCCTCAAGGAAGATTACTTTGACCCCGGCAACAGATGATGGCTGTAATATGATTGGACAAAATCTCTATCATAAATGACACTATGAGAAGTAGTGCAACAAAGAAAAAAATCTATGACTTGAAGAGTATAGACTATTGGGAATAATTTAATACATTCTCATAAAACAGATATCGGAATGTAGGGTGTAAAAGTAGGTCAGTGATTCTGATAGTGTTTAGGACAGCAGAGAAGGCCTGGCTGGTCCTGATGGCCCACCACTGGAAATCACTATATATGATATCCCAAAACTCAGCATATTGCAAGATCACATTACAGCTTAAGTATCATGATAGTATTGTATCGTGCAGCCTCTGGTGCTTCCCACCCCTAGTAAATGATAGCTGAAATAATGCTCATTGGCAGGTGTGAAGTTTTAGCTTTGATTAGCAGAATGATGCATGCAAAAATGAATGCACTGTCTAACATAATCTACATATGCAATACAATCCACCAACACCAATAAAAACGACAGCAGTTACACACAAAGAACGCTTTGGAGAATAAAAACAAGCTCCTAATAAAACTTTACTCCAGTGGGTGAATGTATTCCCTGGTGTTGACATGAGCTTCGTTCCTGCTGTTTCACACTCTTTTTTTTTTTCTTTCAATCTGTTTTTCTCATTTTTGTTTTGCTTGGAGGTGTCAGTAGTAGTGTGGAACACTGTTTTTATGCCATCGACTCCACTGACATCCACACTCTGAGGACTTCTGCACACGTGAGTGTGCCAAAACTTTGAAAGCCTGGGCCCCCCTCCTAGTGTGTCACACTACTGTCTACCTCATGTAAACAGAAGAACAGAGGTAGTATTGAGATATAATTCATTTTCAAACAACCTAATATAACCCATACTGAAGACTAATTATAGCTTTCTTCATCAAATTATTTATTTTTATGTCATAACCTTCTCGGCATCAAAACTGGGGATTCTAAATTGTCTTTAGGTATGACTGTGAGAGTGAATGGTTGTCTGTCTCTCTGTGTTGACCCTGCGATGGACTGGCGATCTGTCCAGGGTGTACCTTGCCTCTCGTCCAAAGATGCTGGGATAGGCTCCAGCCCCCCGCGACCCGAAAAGGATTAAGCGGAAGAAGATGGATGAATGAATGAATGAACCTTCTCCATCTTAAAGCCAACATTCCCTCTGGTTCAAGATGACATACAGTATTTTGTATCAATACCAGGCCCATCTAAATAGCTGGCATCATCACATTATCTTATATAAACACAGCTGAACCACATTAGACTGTACAGTATATGGAATTCCCAACACATCTAAGCCTGTGTATTTTTTTTCCAGTGAGGGAGTATATCCCTGCTCAAAAAGGAAAAAAAAAACAGCAGTGGTTCAAAAATATTTTAAATCACACTGCCACGAATAGTCATCTAAAAGCTCAACTTATCCATGTTTAAGAAGTCAGCAACACTTCAGTGAGAGATGAGTCTCAACTCACTGGAGAGGGAACTTTCTAAACCATGTTAGCAGATCTGTTTTGTAGCTTTACTAACTTAGTTGGCTGAGCCTCAGAGAGATTTAGGGTTTGTGAAGAACTGCAGAACATACACTTGAAAGTATTATGCAGTCGATGAGTCAATCTGATTCTGATACTGTTGCCTGTGTTTCCCTGATAGCATTTTTACAGTGGTGTGAAAAAGTGTTTGCCCCTTTCCTGATTTCTCATTTTTTTGTATGTTTGTCACACTTAAATGTTTCAGATCATCAAACAAATTTAAATATTAGATAAAGATAACACAAGTAAACACAAAATGCAGTTTTTAAATGAAGGTGTTTATTATTAAGGGTTAAAAAAAAAATCCAAACCTGCATGGCCCTGTGTGAAAAAGTGATTTCCCCCCCCCCCCCCCCGGCTAAAACATAAATTATCTGTGGTTTATCACATCTTTGGAAAACTGAGTACAATTTCTCTAGCCACACCCAGACCTCATTACTGTCACACCTGTTCTCAATCAAGAAATTACTTAAATAGGACCTGCCTGACAAAGTGAAGTAGACCAAAAGATCCTCAAAAGCTAGACATCATGCTGTGATCCAAAGAAACTCAGGAACAAATGAGAAACAAAGCAATTGAGATCTATCAGCCTGGAAAAGGTTGTAAAGCCATTTCTAAAGCTTTGAGACTACAGCGAACCACAGTGAGAGCCATTATCCACAAATGGTGAAAACATGGAACAGTGGTGAAACTTCCCAAGAGTGGCTGGCCGACCAAAATTACCCCAAGAGCGCAGTGATGACTCATCCAAGAGATCACAAAAGACCCCACAACAACATCCAAAGAACCGCAGGCCTCACTTGCCTCAGTTAAGGTCAGTGTTCCTGACTTCACCATAAGAAAGAGACTGGGCAAAAATGGCCTGCATGGCAGAGTTCCAAGACAAAAACCACTGCTGAGCAAAAAGAACATAAAGGCTTGTCTCAGTTTTGCCAGAAAACATCTGGATGATCCCCAAGACTTTTGAGAAAATACTCTGTGGACTGACAAGACAAAAGTTGAACTTTTTTGGAAGGTGTGTGTCCCATTACATCCAGCGTAAAGGTAACACAGCATTTCAGAAAAGGAACATCATACCAACAGTAAAATATGGTGGTGGTAGTGTGATGGTCTGGGGCTGTTTTGCTACTTCAGGACCTGGAAGACTTGCTGTGGTAAATGGAACCATGAATTCTGCTGTCTACCAAAAAATACTGAAGGAGAATGTCCGGCCATTTGTTCGTGACCTCAAGCTAAAGCACACTTGGATTCTGCAGCAGGACAATGATCCAAAACACACCAGCAAGTCCACCTCTGAATGGCTTAAGAAAAACAAAATGAAGACTTTGGAGTGGCCTAGTCAAAGTCCTGACCTGAATCTGATTGAGATGCTGTGGCATGACCTTAAAAAGGCAGTTTATGCTCGAAAACCCTCCAATGTGGCTGAATTACAATTCGGCAAAGATGAGTGGGCCAAAATTCCTCCACAGTGCTGTAAAAGACTCATTGCCAGTTATCGTGTTATATGCCAGCATAGTGCTGATGCACTACAGGACTGCTTCGAGACGACAGACTGGAGCGTACTCTGTGAACCACATGGGGTGGACATAGACAATATGACTGACTGCATCACAGAATACATTAGATTCTGTGAAGACATGACCATGCCAGCTCAGCCTGTACGCTGCTTCTCCAACAACAGACCATGGGTCATGAGCCACCTGAAAGCACTTCTGAACAAAAAGAAGAGCGCTTTTAGGGCTGGAGACAAGGAGAAGCTGAGGGGAGTGCAACATGAGCTGAGAGAGATGCTGAGGAGGTGCAAGGACAATTATAGGAGGAAGCTGGAAGATAAACTCAGGTAAAACAACACTAAAGATGTGTGGAAGGGAATGAAACAAATAACTGGGTGCAAGGGGAGAGTCAGGCAGCCATCTGGGAGCCAGGAGAGAGCTGAGGAACTGAATCTGTTTTTTAATAGGTTCAACTCACAGTCTGTCATCCCAGCAACACAACCAGACCCCCACACACCCCTCCCCACCCACCATCCTGTGCAGAACCTCTCTCCATCTCCCCCCTCCTCCTCCTCAGGGGGCACCAGGACCCTCCCTCACTTCACGGTGACTACAGACCAGGTGGAGAAACAGCTGGAGAGACTCCGTCAGCGGAAGGCAGCGGGCCCTGATGGCATCTCCGCCAGTACCCTGGGGACCTGTGCCAACCAACTAGCTCGGGTACTGAAACACCTGTACAACCTGAGCCTGAGTCTGGACAGAGTACCGGTGCTGTGGAAGACATCCTGCCTGGTTCCTGTCCCCAAGAAGTCATCTCCATCGGACCTGAACAACTATCGACCAGTTGCCCTCACATCTCATGTGATGAAGGTCCTGGAGAGACTGGTCTTAGCGCACCTGAGGCCGCAGGTGAAGACATGGCTGGACCCTCTGCAGTTTGCATATCAGCCCCATTTAGGAGTCGAAGATGCTGTCATCTACCTGCTGCAACAAGCCCATCTGCACCTGGATGGTGGAGGAGATACTGTGAGAATCACTTTTTTTTAATTTTTCCAGTGCCTTTAACACCATCCAGCCACTGCTGCTGGGTGAGAAGCTGCGGGTGATGGGGGTTGACAGCTCAGTGATCTCCTGGATTACTGACTACCTGACAGGCAGACCACAGTTTGTCCGGCTGGGCAATGTCTTGTCTGGAGTGGTGGCTAGTGATACGGGGGCTCCACAGGGGACTGTGCTCTCTCCTTTTCTCTTTACCTTATACACCACTGACTTTCAGTATACCACAGAGTCATGCCACCTGCAGAAATTCTCTGACGACTCAGCTGTTGTGGGGTGTATAAGAGGAGGAGAGGAGGGGGAGTACAGGGCACTGGTAGACAGATTTGTGGAGTGGACGGAGCAGAATCACCTGAGGTTGAATGTCAGTAAGACCAGAGAGATGGTGATTGACTTCAGGAAGAGGAAGACGCCTTCTCAGCCACTGCAGATTAGGGGGGAGGATGTGGGAGTGGTTGAGGACTACAAATATCTGGGTGTCAGGATCAGCAGCGGGTTGGACTGGAGATCCAACACCGATGCTGCGCACAAGAAGGGAATGAGCAGACTCTACTTCCTGCGGAAGCTGAGATCTTCAACGTGTGTAACAGGATGCTGGAGCTTTTCTACCAGACCGTTGTTGCGAGCACCAACTTCTTTGCTGCTGTCTGTTGGGGTAGCAGTATCAGAGCCAGCGACACCAACAGACTTGACAAGATTATCAAGAGGGCTGACTCTGTAATTGGTCTCAGACCAGAGACCTTTGAGACAGTGGTGGAGAGGAGAACACTAAATAAACTGCGATCCATCATGAACAATCCTGATCACCCCCTCCACCACACACTAGATAGGCAGCGAAGCACTTTCTCCAGTAGACTACTACAGCTTTGCTGTCGAACAGCCAGGTACAGGAAATCTTTCCTGCTGCATGCAATTTCACTGTATAATAACTCACTATGATGTTGTATTATGGTCATAACAATGCTGCCACACTGCACCTTACAGACTAACTGGCACCTCACATTTCACTCTGCTCCCGATAGTCCTTCTTTGTGCAATGGGATGATTCATGTGTTTATACAGGTCATCATATATTAAGCTATGATGTATATAGGTTTTATAGTCGTGCTAGTTTTACTTTCCACAGGTAATCCCTTTGTCTGTCATGTGTGTGTTTCTGTTGTTTGGTTGTCTACTGTCATGCTGCTGTTACACTGTAATTTCCCAGTTTGGGATCAATAAAGTGCATATATCTATCTATCTATCTTATCGCAAACGCTTGATTGCAGTTGTTGCTGCTAAGGGTGGCCCAACCAATTATTATGTTTAGGGGACAATCACTTTTTCACACAGGGCCATGTAGGTTTGGATTTTTTTTTCCCTTAATAATAAACACATTCATTTAAAAACTGCATATTGTGTTTACTTGTGTCATCTTTGTCTAATATTTAAATTTGTTTGATGATCGGAAACATTTAAGTATGACAAACATACAAAACGATGAGAAATCAGGAAGGGGGCAAACACTTTCACATCACTGTATGTGGTGTATTTTCTTCTTTCACCTGGCATTAAATTTTTGATTTAGGCAGCCAACCTGCCACAGTTAAACTGAAGACTAAATTGTGGATCCTGCCCGTGCATGAGGGCTTCAAATGGACAGCAATGTAAACTCTAATATGTCATCACTATGACTCAACATGGCACCTCAGTATTCATTAAGCAGACAAACGATGGTCTGGGCTTGGCAAAGGTGAGAACCTTGAAAATGTTGCCAGTTGTTGCCGGAGATAATAAGAACCAAGTGGAAGAAGCAAAAATAATTCCTATCCACCCATTTTCTAATGAGGTTACGCTGCTCAGGTTTTGTGAGGCTGGAGTTTGTCTGAACATCAAATAGATTTGAAGATGAAGGAAGACATGTCTAAAGGGAATAAACAGGTGCCCTCATGTTGATGCTTTTGAGCTGTGGGGAGATGAGCTCTAGAAGGAAGCCCACACAGACTAACAGGAACACTATGAAAATAAAGCGGTGTGTATAAACCTATCTTCTTGAAAAGCAACAATTCTAACTGAAGCTTACTGAGTCTGTATGAATCACAGATGTACATACAGATGGAGAAGAAAGAGCATTACAACAGAATAATAAATTAATCAAGGATGAGATGAAGTTGTGAAGATGGATGGAAACTGGGCAAATACAGACGACTCAAAGATAGACACAGAATACAGGCAGGGCATTAAATATTGTGCACTTTTATAAAGTATGATTAATAATACAGTTGTATAACCAGAGAGCTGAGGAAATCTTAAAGCTTTGGAGTATGGCACTGACTGATAAAAAGGCTAAATATTAGTTGCTTCTCTCCCACATTTCACATCTCTTTGCTTTTCAGCCTTTATGTAATTTGGTGGCATTTCAACCGGCTTATCTAGTATTGATTTCTATAAAATCACTTGAGGCATCAGCTATTCAGGCTTAATTAGAACATTTAACACTATTGAATAACTAAAGTTTTAGTTTCACATAAGACTATAATTTTTCTTTTTTTCCAAAGGTACCAAGGGGACTTCTGTTAATCTTGACTTCTTAATATTTTAACTTTTTTATACCTATTTGGTTAAACTGCTGACCCCGCAACCCGGACCCCAGGGTAAGCAGTAGAAGATGGATGGACGGATGAATTCAGTTACAAGATGAAGCATTGTGAAAATAGAGATATTTACCTAAAGTTAAACAGATGTTGTCCAGCCATGATCACAATCTGAGATGCTGGCTTACTATTAGGAATGTGCCGAAGCGTATCCTTCACAATAATACCAATATAAATTTTGATACTGGTGTAAAAGTTAATATGACGATATTTGGAGTCAGTTGCTTAATGACAAAGTACTGTTACACTCTTGAAGTAAGTTACATATGTGCTTCTATGGTTGTGGCATAAACAAAAACTTACCTAAAACTAGATCTAGTTGTGTGGATATGTTTTGTTTTAAAGGCTGTTTCAGACTGCTGCCATGTTGAAAAAAAAAATGGAGCAGTAGTGCAGATAACCTTCCTGCAAATTTCTCTGTACGTCAACAACACTGCTCTTGTTGTCGGTGTGCAGTGGGCTATTTTCTTTCTGTTTCGGTTGCTTCAGGTTGAATTGATTCTCTCACCCAAAGAAGAAAACAACATATATTTTAGTGTGAAGAGAGCCAAAAAGCCTGACCTGTGAAACTGTGCTTTATTAATTAAAAAGAAAAAAATATTTAGTGTTATCATGAAGAATAACACTAAATAACACTAAATAACATCATGAAAAATAACAGTAAATATATAATTTAGTGCTATTTTTCATGATGTTATTCTTCATGTTATTCTCTTAAATATATTATTTAGTGTTAATATAATATATATAATTATATTAAAGGTAAAATATCCAAATCAATTGCAACACTACACAGAGTGAAATATTTGCTGAATCAAACTACAAAATTATGGTATTAGGTGGGTAGCACTGTCCTGGTTATGTAGTTACTTAAAGAACAGATATCAGTATGTATGTGTTGGTAGCAAAAACTCGCAGTTACTGAAGGTTACTTGCGGAGTCCCACAGGGTTCAGTTTTGGGGCCATTGTTATTCAATATGTATATAAATGATATATGTAAAGATTCAGAAAAAAATGGATTTAATACTGTTTGCAGATGACACTAATTTATTATGCAGTGGAAGCAATTTGGAACAACTTTTGGATACACTCGGAAAGGAATTAGGAAAGCTCAAACTGTGGTTTGATTCAAACAAATTAGCGTTCAATTTAAGTAAGACAAAATTTATAATTTTTAACAACCATCACAACAACTCAGTATCTAAACTCAGTGTAAATGGTGTAGAGATTGAAAGTCTATCCGAAATTAAATTCCTTGGAGTAATAATTGATAATAAACAGTGTTGGAAGTCACATATTAATT